>JAVGVS010000185.1:0-622500 GCA_032718565.1 Distichodus sexfasciatus
ACAAGGACTGTGCATCCAATTACCAGACACACAACATTAAATAGCCACAGTGCCGGTGATTTAGAGCGTAATGAAAGCCGGTTTTTCGGGCCGAGACCAGCCAGCATGAATAAGAACTTGGATGTTTTGCGCTTGAACGTAATGAGTTTGTGTGTTCGGTGAGATTTTTGTGTTCTCTCTGGTTTTTTGAGGGTCTTAATTGTTTTGTTGTTGTTGTTGGAATGTTTAATTAGTGACAGTCTGATTTTGCTTGTTTACATTCACAGTCCCCCGCTAATGAGAACCAACTTCGTGGTTGAAGATCTCTAATCTAAACGCACTTCACTTCAAACCAGTAAAGGTATCACTAAGGTACTCATGAGCAAGGTACCGTCCCCAAGCACTGCTTCCCTTGTTAGCTGCCCACTGCTTCTTCACGGATGGGTCAAACGCAGAGGTCACATTTGGTTGTGATGCAGTGTGTGCTGTGCTGTGGTGCGTTCACAATGACAAATAATCACTCGCTACACAGTGTTCAAAAAGACTGAATCATTTATTTGTTTCAGGTAACTCTAAAAATCGAAACCTCAAAAAACGTTTCACTCAATATTCGCTTCCATATCAGGATCGTGGGGATCGGAGCCTATCCAAAGGTTACAGGCGAAGGTTACAGAAGAAATCATGCAGATGAGTGCAGAATAAAAAGGAACTTATGATGTAAAATTAATAAGAAACTTTGTCATTATAACAGATTTGTTTTGCAGGTTGTAGACAATTTCCTTTTATAGCTGTTAATAAGAATAAAACATTCCACATGTGCTGCAGAGTGAAATCCTCCTCGCAATGCGGCAGCCGCGGCGGCAGTGTGGCAATCGGTCATTCCCAAGCTAATCTCATCCCCGCCTCAATGTCTTTATTTGTCATTCAGAGCTCAGATAAAGGCACTGAGTTGGAAAATTAGGTGTTGTGGCTGCACACGCTCTTTAATTTCTCTGTAGTGATGATCCCAAGCTGATCCACTATCCTGCTTTGGCACAGAACAGCTCCAAATGAAAAAGAAAGTCTCATGAAGTGGTGAAGAAGCGGTGACTCCTATATTTGTTTTGATCTTAAGATGCAGTCAGTGGAATACTGTTTCTACTGGGAACGTAAATCAGGGTAAAGACTTTCTATATTTATTTTTTACTCTCTTACATTATAGAATGGAAAAAAAAATATTTTCAGATTATTTGAAAATGAAGAAATACTGAAGTTTTGGAAATTTTTGAGCATTTGGACTGATTTTGGCCTATAACTCATTTCTGGGAGAGAAGCACATTTGTGACTCTGCACGCCAAAACCAGTCGCTTGTCACAAATGTTCAAAATGGAGTTATTATGTTTTCATGAAAGAGCATAAATCAAGCTTCAAAACGATATCTATATGGAATGAATGGGACGACATATGACTGAGATATCAACATTCAAAGGAGTCGGGTTTCTCCTGTCACGCCAAGTGAGAAACTGAGAAATCTGCCTTTGAAGTTGACTATCGCCGTAGCACTCACAGACGCTTGGTGCGGTCGCAGCTACGTTTGCATTTACGGTAGCCTACGCTGCATTCACAGCCACACGGATAGCCTACCTGCGTTAGGTTAACTGAACTCGGGAGACGAAGATGGATTCCGGAGAAATATCTTCACGCTAGTCAACCAGTGGATTTAGCGTAAATATTGAAGTAGAGCGGTCAAAACAGAAACTTTTAACATTCTGCTGGAATTGAATTCCTCACCTCAAGAAAGTCACGTTTTTAGGATGGAAAGGGTAAGTTTTTCAGCCAAATTTATTCACAACTGTACAGTATAGACCTTCCACTGTTTCAAAACACTAAAAACAAAAAAATCCAAAATTTTACCCCACGCAACATAAACGCTCGTTTTTCTCGGAAACCTCCGTTGCGACAAGCGACTGGTTTTGCCGTGCAGAGTCACATTTTTGTCATGAGGGCGTTCCATATGAGAGCCGCGGCACAATAGCACTGCAGACGCACATCGGGAATAAATAAATATCAAGTAAACAGCTGTACTGTGTTGTTATTTATTAGCTAAAATATTCTCTGTAATGGGAAGATTTAACTGAACTGGAACGTTTTAGTGAATGTTGGACTTCCCAACTTTCTGAGGATTGTCTTTATGAACTCTTCTTGTTTTTTTAACAACAGGACAAGATTTCCTCTCGTGTTTATGGCTTTTTACTGCTTTATATACATACTTTACGTATTGTTTGATTGTGTTCTTGTTTTATTATTCTGTTGCTTCTTTAAATCGTAGTCTTTTCTGGGTTTGTTGGTTTCTTACAGAATAAGAATGAGTTGGTTATAAAAACATAAATACATTGATGGCATAAAGAAGCTCCTCAAGGCAACAGATCTTGTGTGTGTTTGCTGCTCTTTTGCTGATTCTAAGAATGCAGTTGGTTTCATAAAGACCAAAAGTAAAATGTCAGTGGCACCTTTGCGTTCGCCGTGTGTTTGGATGCAGTGACATTTGCGCCGCTAGTGTGGGCTGTATTCTGCTTTTTTGATGTCTTTATTGTTTTCTTTTTGCATACAGCAAACCGATGACTTTTGGGGCGGCGGGTTGTAGCAGCACGCAAAGCGGTCATTTTAATCATTGAAAGGGCAAATTGGCAAATTTTCTCGTGATTGCGGTGAGCAGTCACATGTTGTTATCCGATTTTTATTCCACACTTTTTCTGACTGCTGCTACTCCTACAGTTTTCATGCTAGAAAAAAACTCTAAAAGGTGCAGCCTCTAGTTTTTGATGCGTACACTCGTCCATGAGTCCTGTTCATTTTTCCGTCCGTTTTTTCCCCCCATAGACTAACATGGAGCTCAGATTTTGCTGTTTTTCTGCACGGTCGACTTCACGAAGTCACCAAATTCGTCGTGTTTCGAGGACCCATGGGCCTCTTCGCATATCAGTAACCGTAGTAACCATAGTTTATTTTTCCCCATAGGAACTCTCTCATTAAGAATAATTTGGAAATTTTCCTTCACCTGTTTTCATATGACGGTCAACACGGTTCTTATACCGCCTCAGACCACCTCAGTTTCCACCCACACTCGTCTTTTTCTTGCTTTAATCATCCCTCGTTCTTTCCTCATTCACTTCAATGCATTTTAGTCTTTCTACTCGGTCAGTTTTCTACTCGCACTTTTATAGGTGTGGACCATAATTACTCTGAAGCCTATATCTTCTCAGAAGAACATCCAAACAAAACCAAACTCGGTAGCCTTAATGTACACGCTGAGCTTTGAACACCAGCCAATGCACTCTGATCAATAGGGGGCGCTATAACCGAAACATGTTAGTATCTCAAGAACCGCTCAAGATAAAAATCCGAAGACTGGTAGACTTCATCTTTCTTCACTCTTGCTTCAATTCCTAAAATATGGTTATGATTTCTAAAAGTGGGCGTGGCCTCTTACAGTGACTATACATTGCCATACGTTACATGCAGTACAGCCTGCACTGTACAAGTTTGGTAGAAACCCTTTGGACTGCTGATGTGGGATGATCCTCTGACCACACACATCAAAAATGACATGTCCACCAAGAGGGGGCGCTACAATTCGTTCTTTTACATTTTAACTCATATCTCTGGAAACATGTGGAACGACAGCATCCGGGAGGCCGTCCGTGCCGGTGCTTGGACCCCGTTGATAACTGCTCACAGTTCTAGTTGAACTTGTGACTGGAAAAGCTACAGTAGTTACTGAGAAATGTAGTTACATTAGTCGTGTCACTAATTTTAGTCTCCCAACAATGATGTCAGTCTCATCTCATTTATTAAAATGCGTATTATACATTTAATCCTTTCTTTATTATCAGAAATCTGCTTTTAGCTTGTCAATGGTTGACATCTTTCCTTGTAATTTGATTTAGTGAATATAATGCTGCTTCAAATAAAACGTCCTGGTTGCTTGTGCTGCACTCGAGCTTCTTGAGGAAAGTCTTTATAAACTCTTTTAGTTTTTTAACGACAGGACAAGATTTGTATCGTCGAGTGTGAACAGCGGCCAACACGGCTGATAAATTCGGTCATGATGTATGAAAATCATGATCGACCTCTAATTGAGTAATATTTATGAATATAATTATTCATTCATAAGTAACCTCATTTCTGTTAGGTTCCACCACACGACAGCATCTGACAGGGTTTTTTGGGGCAGTTGGAAGCATAACGGTTCGGGAGTTTGCCCCATGATCGGAAGATTCAAATCCCAGACTGGTAAATGTACCATTGAGGAACTCATGAGCAAGGTACCATCCCCGAGCACTGCTCCCTGGGCGCTGCCCTTGTTAGCTGCCCACTGCTCCTTCACGGGTCACACCACATTTGGTTGTGGTGCACTGTGTGCTGTGCTGTGGTGTGTTCACAATGACAAATAATCACTTACTTTCACTTGTAACTCGGCGCCTAACGCCACGACGGGTGATGTGACGTTGAGACGTAATCCATTACTCAGTCCAAAGGGGGAAAAAAAACTGTTGGATTTGTGTTCCTTAGTGATTAACAGTTAATTGTGGAGTTCTTCATTTAATTAAAATCGAACGCATGCGTTAAATACAGACGGAGGTATTTTACATTGCAGTCTGAAGAGACCTCGCGTTCGATCGCCTGCAGTTTCACATCAAGATAAAAGGTAGATTAATTGCCTGCTGTTTGCCTGCAGGTGGGGTGTTCAGTGCTTTACTGTAAATATTTGTTTGCTCGTATTTTATGTCATATCTTATTTTCTCATGTCTAAACTATTGTAATGTGCTTTTGACAGAATGGCATTAAAAGAGAACAGAAAGATTCAAATGCAGAAGCAAGAAGATTCACTTTTTACACTAGAACGCTGGTCACCCATTTCTTTTAGAATTTACTTTAAGACGTGCTTTTGTACTTTTTTACTTTTTTGTTAATATTCCTAAACACAAGAAACATGGAGAAGCAGTTTTTATGGTTTTATGCACCAAAAATTTGTAACATCACCCCTTACATTTTCACCAGGCTTCTTATTTTTTATATAATTTTTTTAATGAGATGAAAACATACTTTTTTAACCCCGCCTTTCAGTTAGGTCATTGTGAACACTGCACAGCACAGAACAGCATGTAGTGCACCACAGCCAAATCTGACCTCTGCATTTGACCCATCCCCAAAGGAGCCGTGGGCAGCAGTGCTTGGGGATGGTATCTTGCTCATGAGTACCTCAGTGGTACCTTTACCGGTCCGCAACTTGAACCGGTGACCGTGTGGTTGTAGGGTCAACTCCCTAACCGTTACTCTACCAACTGCCCTGTTTAAGAATGAATAAATGTTAAGCTAATGTCAGAAACAACGAACAAATCATTGTTTGTTTATTATATTCAAGGATTTTGACTTTGACTAAAATGTACAATAAATCGTGATATTGATTTGAGATGGTATCGACCGTCCCCAGATCATACATATCGCAATGTCACTTTTTACTGAACAAGAGCTTTTTCATGTAAATGTCTGGCTGAGCTCAGGAATGGACTTCTCACGTGATTTGATATGAATATAAGTGTTAAATCAGTATATGATATTGTCTCATATTGATCAGCAGCTCCTGAATTGAATGGAATCAAAATTGAATCGCTAAACACATCAAATCGTTCTCCACTGAATCGATATAATACAGTATTGTGATAATACGTCTGACGCACTCCTCTATCACCCACATACACCTGTCAGTGTTGTTCCTGGGGGAAGCTGTTCTGATATAACACAGTCATAACTGATGTCCGCAGCATGTCCGCTCTGTCTCGGCCGCTTGAGCCCTTGATTTGCGTCTCGATTCCCCGAGTCCATGAATCACAGGCTCTATGAATTTCTGACAGGGCTCCCAGCGAACCGGCACTGAGGGGTAAATAAGCCCACCTTCTGATTCAACCCTCAGTGTGGCAGCTCCTTCTGAGTGAAGCTTGTACAGTAGTTACAACCGTTTTAATATTCAAGATTCAAGAAAAAATATTGTATTGGCACATGGTTTTCACAGTATTTTGCATGCTTTTTTTGGCTTTTTTGTCATTTTTAGCATTTCAGAATCTTTATGTTGTTATTATTATTATTATTGCATTTTGTGTTTTATTTTATTTTTTAATTCTTATGATTTTTTAGTTTGTCTGCGTTCTTTGTAAACCACTTTGAGCTGCTCTCAGAAGTATGAAAGGTGTTAAAAATAGTGTTAATTTTGTCGCCCATTTTTAATTTAGTCTTAGTCTTGTGTCAAAGTTTCTTATTAGTCGTAGTCATATTTAGTCATCCACATATCAGTTTTTGTTAGTCATGTTTTAGTCGACTAAAAGTCTCAAGATTTTAGTCTAGTTTTAGTCAAACGAAAACTCAAGGTATTTCAGTCAAGTTTTCATTAAAACATTTTAGTCTTTTTTATTTTTTATTTCAGAGATGATTTTTGTCTATCATTCCCATTGAATTGTGTTCCACACGACTAAAATATTGATTAAATGTAATAATAACCTCTGGCGCAAGTAGTTGCGTGTAGGTTTGCGGCCGGAGGGGCGCAGGAACACGGCGTAGATGAACTGCTGGCACAAACACATGACGGGGGTCTGGTGGTCTCTTGTGTAGACGAAAACGAGGAGGGAGTTTAGTTCCGTTTTTATTTCATGCAAAACATTTTAGTCTCGTTTTTATTCGTAAACAATAAGGCACATTAACACAGTCTTAGTATTTTTAGAACATTGGTGCAGTCTCGTCATCGTCTCGTCTTAGTCGTGGGAAAGAGGGTCGTTGACGGACACATTTTGTCTCGTCTCGTCTGACAAAATTAACACTAGTTATATAAATCAATAAAATAAAAGTAATAATAATAAACCTGAAGTAGTTACTGTACATCTGTATAGAACTCAGTTTGACAGAGTAATTTAGTCTTAAGCCTGGTTTATTATACGTCTGCAAAAATAATCTCAAAGGACATGTATGTTTTGGGTAATAACTGTAATAATCTACTCGGTGACTAAAGCCCTGGCATTTGATGCTGTTCTAAGGCTTACTGTTGTAGAGTAACTCCAGGGTGAGTTCAGTCAAGCAGTGGTCGTTTATCTCGCGGCCACGGGGGACACGTGTGGCGCCTGGTAGAGCTGTGTGTGTGTATGTGTGTGTATTTAGTGGGTTGTGAGAACCTGGCTGTCCCCTAAAGGACAGGAGAAACTATGATCTGTCCCTTTTCGTGGATTTGTGATGCTGTTTTTGCTGAATTCTCGAAGACTGGTCCTTATGTGGAAAAAGGCTTTTATCGAGAAGTTGGGAAAAATAAAAGAGGTGAAAGATTTGCTTTGCGGAGGTCGGGGTTAGGATTGCTCCGGGGAGACTGTGCCTGAAATTAGGAAAATTAGTTGCTCTGGATGAGAGTGTCTGTTAAATGCTGTAAATGTACGATTATTTGCATTATGGGAGTCAATAGTAGAACCTCAAAAAGATTAGAGGTGTAACGATACATCAGTCATTATCGATACATTGATTCTGTGATGACTGGCTCCTCAGTGGTGGAACGAACTTCCTCTTGCCATAAGAGTCCCTTGCTGTCTTCGAATGTTGTCTGGAGACACACCTCTTCAAGGAGTACCTAGGAGACTAATTTACTCCTCATAATTACTGTTTACATTGTTTTTCCCTCAAAAATAAACTAACGTATGCTTGTCTGTAAACTTTAATTTTCCTCTAACGCGTTTATAACTTAGTCGGCGGTAACTTGTTGATTTTTAAACATAGCTTTACAGATCAAAGAACAGTTGTGGACTATAAAGCACTGTTGTAAGTCACTCTGGATAAGAGCGTCTGCTAAATTTTGTAAATGTAAATCAAAGAGCCCAGAGCATCGATCCAAAAGGAAAACATTCATATTGAACACGAAGAGTCTAAGAATAAAAATGTCAAATGATATTGTACTTGTCTTTTGTTTGATTTGATATGAATGGAAGTGATCAGTATATGATATTTCTTAGGGATGCACGATATTATCAGAATCGCATTGGAATCGGACGATAATTTTTAAGTCATCGGTATCTGACTGATGCTTAGATTTGCCTGATATTTCCAGTCGATATTTGATGACGCAAAGGTGGTGCTTCTGCCAGGAATGTCCAAAGTCTTAAAATATATGGTGTTATTTTGTGCCAAAATTCTGAGCACGCCGTGAAACGTTCACAAGCAAAATCTGGTCTTTTTTCGTGCTCAACTGTCTGCATGCACAATTTTTTTTTGTAACTAGCTAAATTGCATCACTTGGCGAATGTGAGCTCTCACATGGGCTGAGCCTCGTACTGCCCACTTATTAGTATGGTAGGTAAGGCAGTCTAATCATACTTTTCTATGTGGTAGTATGCATCTCAGGAAATATCCGGGGTTGTAGCTTAACGGCTCTCTACACACTAGCTAGTGCACATGGAGAGTCACACATGCCCTATTTGACTTGATACACCACATAGGGCGGGAAGTGACTTTTTGTTGAAATGTTGTGCACTACGCTGGAAATGTTACGCCCTCGCTTCACTCTGCTTTCACACTCGCTTGACCTGGTGCTGTGTTGAAATGTCAGAGTTATAGCTCTGTTTTTGTGCCAAAATTCTGAGTGAGTGAAATCTCTTGTCTTTACGCGCTCAACTCTGCCTACGCTCGTGGTCCACTCTGCCTTCCTCATTTATCTGCATCGGTATCTGCAGATATAAGCACGAAAAACCTTGGATAGCGGCATCGGTCGATAATTCCCTATATTTTCTCATATAGATCACAGGCTCCTTGAATTGAATGAAATTAATTCAAATCAAATCGCACAGTAGCAGACTTTGTGACGTCAGCAGGCATCAAATCATTGTTGAATCAATATAAAATCATCTTCAGATGACACTTGTGAATTACACCCCTAATTAGGAAGCAAAATATGAAGAGATGAAGAGAGGCTCGAGACTATGTACATCTGTAAATTACACTCCATATTGCTTTTTTCACGCACAACGCGAACAGTCCGACACTGTAATTCTGGACTTGCGTGTTGTGTGGTCACATGGTCACACTGGGTTAATAATAATGATGATATCCTCGTGTATTATTGATTTTGGAATTTTCTCTCATTAACTGAATTGGGAAAGATGATCCGTCTTACTGACCTTCATTTGGAAATGGATTTCAATTCTCAAATTGAAATGCTTCCTAAATTGCAGCATGAGCTCGATCCGGCTCTTTTAGTTAATGGTGCTGTTTCTCTTTCCAGATAAATCATGGATGCACACCCCAGAGGCCCTGGCCAAGCATTTCATAGCGTATAACGCCAAGGTACGTATGATTGAGCTTCTCTAATAGGTTAAACACCACTAGATCAAGCGCTGGTATGTTACAGCATCAGGACAAGCTGTGGAATGTCTTAAAGCATTAAATTTGCAATATACAGCATGTATCTTTGAAAAGCAAATTATACAACAATCTGCCACCTTTTAGTTTAAGCACTGTTGCTCTGAACTATTTGTTAGAAATAATAAAGAATGTTCATCCCCACTATAACACTATCAGATATTCCTCACCTGAAGTGATGTGTAAGATTGAATGGTATTACTTGTAATTTGTAAAAGAACAATGTACTAGTATTAGGTCAGAATAAAGGATTACTGTGATTCCCAAAGTAATCTCTCAAGTATTACCTTTATAATGATACCAAACGCATAAAAATAGACATTGTGGTTGCTGAGATATACACATTTTATTTTGGGTATCTTTTTTAGAGCAAAAATCTGTAAAACAGTCTCAGGGCTTAACAGGTTAAATGTCGTTAAAAGTCACTTTTTAGAGCTTTGTGTATCTGACACGCATTGGAACATCGTCGATTGCAATCTATGTGTCATCCTTTATGGTCCCAATCTGTTGAAGTTGCTTTTGTTGCTTTGTGGATACATCATCTGAGCATCTAGCACTCTTACCTGCTTAATGCCTCAAAAAATATAGAGCAACAGCACGGAAAGAGGCTGTATTGTTTTTGATATTCAGCGACGGACGAGCCGAATGGCCAGATCAATGATCATTACACTTCTGCTTCAAGACACAAGCTCTCTTCCTTTTAAAAAATCCAAATAATGGATGCATTTGTGTCTTGTTTCTTTGATGTTCCCATGCATCTGGGTTACTGTCGCTTTGGCTTTCCGCACTGCTACGCCAAAATATGAGCCTGCTGTTAGGGACAGAGCGCAGTCCACTCCAATCCGGCTCTTTGCAGATGTCTTGCTGAATGGGAAAATAGAAAGTGCGGCATTTTGGGTACGCTGAGTTGTTGTAGCTTTTTGTGCAAGGCCTGTTTTACACCAAATTCTGTGACCACTGAGTCACAACGTGAATGCAAAAGCCCCAACGTGAAGGCAACATCTACAACTAAATTCAAAAGCCACAACGTAAATGCAACATCTACAACTAAATGCAAAAGCCACAACATAAATGCAACATCTACAACTAAATCCGAAAGCCACAATGTAAATGCAACATCTACAACTAAATCCAAAAGCCACAACGTAAATGCAACATCGACAACAAAATCCAAAAGCCACAACGTAAATGCAACATCTACAACTAAATCCAAAAGCCACAACATAAATGCAACATCGACAACTAAATCCAAAAGCCACAACGTAAATGCAACATCTACAACTAAATCCAAAAGCCACAACGTAAATGCAACATCGACAACTAAATCCAAAAGCCACAACGTTAATGCAACATCGACAACTAAATCGGAAAGCCACAGCGTAAATGCAACATCTACAACTAAATGCAAAAGCCACAACGTAAATGCAACATCGACAACTAAATGCAAAAGCCACAACGTAAATGAAACATCTACAACTAAATGCAAAAGCCACAACTAAATGCAAAAGCCACAACTAAATGCAAAAGCCACAACGTAAATGCAACATCTACAACTAAATGCAAAAGCCACAACTAAATGCAAAAGCCACAACTAAATGCAAAAGCCACAACGTAAATGCAACATCGACAATATAAATGCAACATCTACACACAATGGTGCTAGAGCCACAACACAAATGCAAGCACATATTGTATATGTGGTAATATACCGTAGATGGGCCACCTCTCATTTCTGTTGTGGCTTTTACATCAGTGTCGTGACTTCTGCATTGGCGTTGTGGTTTTAGCAGTCACATCGCAGATTTTGCATTCTGTCTGAGCCACCATATCATCCAGCTAGTGGACACCACACTCATTTGGTGCGGCTGAGAACGTTATCTTGGTAATTTGATGAGAGAACATCAGATGTGTACTGATAGCATTATGTAAATAGCAGAAAGGAACGGTTTCATTTGCTGATGAGGTGACACAGATCGATTGACATCTCACACTACGGTAGGGCGGTTTTGACAAAGTAGGACGTTTCGTCAGAACACCGGAGGACAGAGCGAGCTGTAGCTAGTCGACTGGAAGTTAAAAGATGCCGCTCTGCCAGCAGGGCAGCTGATGATGGATGAGGACGGGCTTCTCACCTCACCGTGGCTGTGGTCTCACTGCACAAACCGGCCAGCGTCACCCCTTTATGGAATGCCAAACAGCTCTAAAACATGCACTTTTAAAAACACATTTCAAGCATGAAATACCTGTAAAATACATCTACAATAGGTGTAAAATGCATGAAAAAATCAAACATGAAGTGTGTGTGAAATACATTCAGAAATGTGTGAAATAAGCATAAAATACATATGAAACATCCTCCGCCTCGTGATTTTGAGCCATTTAGCTGCATGTTGATTTTTGAACACCTTTGCTGCTGAGCATTTCTTCATGCCTAGGGGTTCCCTGTTGCTATTTAACAGGCTGGGGATTCCTGATATCGATGGGACGTCTTGTGAAATTGATGCATATTTCATGTCATGTTTGAAATATATTCCTTGCATTGTTTTTTACATATATATTTCATGTGTATTTTAGTGTCGTTTTGAACTGTTTGGCATTCCATAGTGCGGTGGACCAAATGATTCATAATCTTGTGTATTTTATTAGTATTTCACACATAGATTTTTACATGTATTTCATTCATATTTTATACAAACTTTATTTCATATTATGCATTTGATGCGTTTTTCATACATAAATTTTTTCACATGTATTTTTGAGTATTTCACACATTGATTTTTGCACATATTTACACACATTTCACTTGTCTTTTTAACACGTATTTTACACGTTTTGCTCATATTTCATATAAACTTTATGGTTATTTGCATGTTTATTTTATGTGGTTTTCACACAATATTCTTTACACATATTTTACTTGTTTTTTTGTTCTTTGGATTTTATACTCATTCTATTTTTTACACATTCTATACACATTAAAAAGCGTTTGATTTTGAACTGTTTGGCGTTCCATATCTTGTACGCAGTAGGTCCATCACTGCTGTCTTTGTCTCTTCTCTGTACTGATGCGGTCATTTCGTCCTCGGGGGAGAACGGCGTCTGTCATCGAGATAATGCTTTATTCTGTATCAGTGAAATGAGAGGCGTTTTTTCAAAGACCGCATGGTGGATGACAAAATGTTTTTAGATTTTATTTTTTATTATTACTAACATTTTTGCTCCTGGGGGAGGAAACATTTTTGAAAGCCATTTTTAGGGTCAAGGTTGAGAAAGATTTTTTTGTTTTTTAGAAAACACCATGCTGTGAGAGTTCCTGTGAGAATTGCTGAAAAAATGCTTGTTTATGTAGAGCGCAACAGCAGCTCACAGTGGCCATAGTAGTGAACTGCAACTCTGTTATCAGCACACTGAGTTCAAAAAAAACATCAGGAGATCCATCAGGAGGTCAGAGTTAATCTGGCAGCTACTCTATCTTTAGTCTTAGTTTTAAAACTGTCAAACAGCCAAAAAATACAAGGCAAAATGGGGCAGCTGGTGGCGTAACGGTAGGGTGTTCGCCCCGTGATCAGAAGGTCACAGGTTCGATTGCAAGGACGGTAAAGTTACCACTGAGGTACTCATGAGCAAGGTACCGTCCCCAAGCACTGCTCCCGGGCGCCTCTTAGCTGCACACTGCTTCACGGATGGGTCAAATGCAGAGGTCACACTTGGTTGTGGTGCACTGTGTGCTGTGCTGTGGTGTGTTCACAATGACAAATAATCACTCACTTTCAGAAAATATATTTACTTAAAAAATTCTGGTGTCAAATTAAGTTAAAGCTTTAGTCTTTAAACGCTTATTAGTTTTAGTCAAATTTTAGTCATTTTTGCTATCCATAATTTTTGTCTAGTTCTAGTTAAGTTTTAGTCATTAATTTGAAGTCACAGAATGTCTCTCGTTCTTCCATAAATACAGTTCATTATGTGAGAATCAAAGTAAACTTTGTCATCTCAGCTACAGTATATAAGAGTAATACAGAGAAACAAGACGTGGCTCCAGTTTTACAGAGTGCAAAAAAGACACATAGACTATACATATATAAAAATAAATAACGCGACTCTAAACTAAATTTAGTTTAGTTATGAGGTATTCATAACGTGTGCTGGAATTCCATCTGCACACAAACTATAACTTAAATATTTTCTCACAGCTTTATAATCAAAGATCTGCTTTCAGCTCGTTAACATCTCATCTTGGTCATAGGAAACAAGGATGTTGATAAGCTTTTTCTCTCATACTTTTAGTTAATGAAATGAAAACTGCAGGAAACGTAGGCATGTGCTCACATATTTATCCGCTTGGAGGCGGACAGCTCAGACGCGTGTGCACCGATCAGTCAGCGAACAGACCACAGGTGGACGGCAGTATTGGGTGATGTCTGGTAGTAATTAACGGCAATTAATCTCAGTTAGCAAATCTGAATAAAAACTCCTACACAGACAGCAGGTAAGAGACGTGGTGTAATGAGGTGTTGAGAAAACGTGGACTGTTTTGTCAAGTCTGGACAAAAGTCTAACCACACGGACCGACTATAGATTAGTAAAGTAAAGATGTGGGGCAGTTGCTAGTGTAACGGTGAGGGAGGTAGCCCTGTCATGGGAGGGTCGCTGATTTAAGTCCCGGACCGGTTAAGGTACCATAGAGGTACTCACCAGCAAGGTACAGTCCCCAAGCACTGCACCCCGGGTGCTAACAAAACGTCCTTCACGAATGGGTGAAATGCAGAGATCAGATTTTGTTGTGGTGCACTGTAATCTGTGGTGAGGTGTGTTCAAAATGACAGTCGCTCACTTTAAGATGAGACAGTAGCTGCAGTTAGGGCCGTGCGATATTTCGGGTGACAAAATAAAAACATATTAGAAACCATACTCTATTGTTAATTCCTTGGTGTCAAAAAATACGCTGTTTAGAGTGAAATTTTTCATAATTTAAATAGTTGTTTAGAATTTGACTGATTGAATTTGGTGCCAGTTTCCCTTTTTAGTGTTTAACATAGCTCCGCAAATAGAAAATTATCTACACTGTAAACCTGGATAAATTGATTGTACTTATACCATTTGCGTCAAGTGATTTTTTTGTTTAAATTTTTGATAGTAGAAAAAATTAATTTCTTCAAGTATAGTCGACTTAAATGTGCAATGGTCAGAATTTAAAATTTTTTTGTTATATACACTTAAATGTTTTAATTAATCAGCAAGAGAAATACAATTTGGAGGCTACTTTAAAGTACAATAGTCAGAACTTAATATCAGTAAAATACACTTAAAATCCTAATTTTATTAAAATTTGAAAATATTAAAATTAAAATATTTTGGATAAGAAAATCCTAATTAAATTATTTTGTCAATGACCACACAATGCAGTACTTTTCATTTATTTTATTATAACACACAACAAACCAACAAATGTGTTAACAACAATGCTCTGTGTGAAATACCAGATGAAAATCCCAAATAACAGTGATTAATCAGGTTTTGCCAGCAGTTATAACAACATGTCCTTACTTTTTTCTGCAGATACTACTTTACTACAGTACCTTTCTATGATGAACAATAGAAATAGAACAAGCGTATTGAAATTTGGAACGATTTCAATCGAAATACAGTCAGAGCACAATTTTTTTATTGTTTGCTCTGTGAACAATTTTCAAGTTTAAAAAAAAACACTGACCATGTAGCAGGATATACTGCAAGTGCAAAAGAAAAAAAAACTGTATACTTAATGTGCCACACAACAAAGCAGGCATTAAGAACATCAGCCTTAAGAACAACTATGCAGTGAGGATCAGAGTTTGTAAAAAAAAAAAAACAAGAATTTTCTAAAATGTGCCCTCTGTAAAATAATTTAAGAAAAAAAACCAATACTGGACTCATCTAGCACAAGAAGAATCAGATTCAAAATGAGCAACTGCAAGACTATTTGCTCTAGTCAGTGCAAAGTAATTGTGCAACAATCCAGACACAGACATGAAGAGCTGTGCCATCAGCATAAATGTGTCTTACACTGCAAAATCATTCTTCAGCTTCTGATCCTCAGGAGGTAGCTCACTTCGGCCAATTGAATGCAGCTACAAAACGCAGCAAAAACGCGTATGGCGTTCAGAGGGCGTTCATTTCAAACGTCCATGCGAACGAGGCCTAAGGGCTCAGTTCTTGCATAAGTTCCATGTTTTAGCCTGTAATGTTTAAAAAGCTGTGCTCTCTTCTCGCAGATGGCAGGGCAGTACTTGCATTTCCAAAACATTTTAATGTGGCTTTCAACAAAACTAGTAGTGCAAAAAAATTGGCAAATGTTAAAAGTGGGCATTTACTTTTTTCAGACCTACACTGAAATAATTTGAATTCTACATTACTTTTGCAAAACTGTATGTAGAGAACACACAAGTAGAGAGCTACTCTAAAAACACAATGCTGCAATTATTAAATGCTCACTATTCACGTAAGTCAACCTCAAATTTACACACATCCAAATGCACGTTTCAAACTACAAAAGTTCCAGCAGTTTCTAATTACTAGTATTTGAAAAGAGAAAACAACTCACCTTGTTCACACAGAAAATGGCGTCGTCTTTACTGCAAGCAAAATTCCTTTAAACGGGTCCAAACTTGAGAAAACGTACAAATGTAGGCAGAAAATGTATTGTCCAAGGAGCATGCAAAGTGCAAAGACCTTAAATTGCTCTATAAAAATAAGAAAATGGCACAACTTTCTTTGTATCCTCCAACGGACAGACACAGACTTGTCTTGAGTTTTCAGCCAATCACAACAGGGCAGCACTGTGGCCTGAGGTAAAATGTAATAGTTTAAGTTAGTTAAACTTATACAAATGAGTACACCCGATGACTGTCTCATACACTCTAAATATACTCATACAGTCTAAGTAATGCAACAAAACTAATTCTTTATAGTCATATTTACTCAAACTGTTTGCATAGAAAGAACTTTCGGGTTAACAGTGTAGAGGCATTTTCACAAGAGGATTAGGGTTAGAGTTATCACACAATGACGCAACCATATAACAAATCCTGTTTATGATGCAAACGGGACTGTTCATAATGCACTCAGCAACATTTTGTCATTGAACACGAAAAATTGACATAACGAATGCACGTAGCAAAAACGTGTATGAAAGCACAATACACGCAATAGCCCACACGCTTTAGAGTTGGAACAGCATTTTAAGTGTATGTAGATATGTATATAAACACTTTTTTTTTTTAACGTTTGGGCCTTTCATTTACACATAAACAGAAATATTAAACGGATATTTTTTAAAACGCCCTCCAAAATGAAGATTTTTCAAAAACGCTAGATTTTGTGGATACGTGTAAACAAGTAAAATGCAGTTTACAAAAAACGATGACGTGTTTAGTTCTATTGTGCACGTGCCTTGAATTCCTTATTACCGCGGGTGAAAATGGTAACCATGATAATAAATTCAGAGTTGTAGTGTTTACAGATTTTTTTTTTTACCGAATGGATATAAACTAGAGTCGGGCGATTCTAGATAGGTGTAAACAGGCCCTAAACTGCCACATGTTTGAAGTATAGTACTGTGCAAAAGTTTTAGGCAGGTGTGAAAAAGTGCTGTCAACAAAGAATGCTTTCAAAAATGGAAGTGTTAATCATTTATTTTCATCAATCAACAAAATGCAGTGAATGAACAAAAGAGAAATCTAAATCAAATCAATATTTGGTGTGACCACCCTTTGCCTTCAAAACAGCATCATAAAATTACACTTGCACACAGTTTTGAAGGAACTACGGCTGGTAGAGTTGTTCCAAACATCTTGGAGAACTAACCACAGATAATATAATGACTATAATCCTGCAAAATAATATAATGACTATAATCCTGCAAAATAATATAATGACTATAATCCTACAAAATAATATAATGACTATAATCCTACAAAACCCCTGACTTTGTGCAAGTGTACCTATAAGAATTGATGCTGGTTTGAAGGCAAAAGGTAGTGACACCAAATATTGATTTGATTTAGATTTTTCTTTTGTTCGCTCACTTTGCATTTTGTAAATTGATAAAAATAAACAATCATTATTTATATTTCTGAAAGCATTCTTTGTTTACAGCAATTTTTCACACCTGCCTAAAACTTTTGCACAGTACTGTATATAATTCAAAATGTAAATAAATAGTTTCTAGGTGGTCATAATATATTAACTCTCACGTTCCATTTTCTGTCAGTTCAGTGATGTAATAGTTTAATGAGATGAGGTGACAAGGTGGCATGTACTGGGAGAGAATATGAGATTTTGGTCATTTTGGTCACAGTCGTCCTCTTCCAACACTTGAAAACTCTTTTGTTAAGTGGCAGTGTGTGTTGACACGGTAGACGCGAGGGGACGGCTCTCCACACTTTGAAGTAATTATCAAAGGGTTTTTAAGGCTTTTTATGCAACTTTGAAATGATAATTGTGCTTTGAATATCAGTAGATGTGCAGGCACAATGAGGCACGTGGTTTATTCAGTGACTGTAGCGGGGGACTTGCTGTGTGACCAGTATTTTAATGAATCCTAAAGCAGCTTCTGAATGCAGATTGTGTTATATGCATTAATATTTAGTGCAAGTCGCCGTTTGATGCAAATAGTTTTCTAAAACGTTTGTGTGCACATTTATCTTTTGCTACTTTGACTTACTACGTTTTTCATATTTAAAAAAAGTCAATTCCAAGACCATAGTTGTAGGTTAATACTGCATCTTAATTGTCTCTCTTTCTACTTCTACTTGTAGTTTTAAGTGTATATTTTGTATTATATTTATATATTGTTTATTCTATATGCCCTATTTGTTCTTTGTTCCCTGTTTCTTGTTGCACTGTGAAAGCTGGAGCCATGTCGTCTCGTCTCTCTGTATATCTGTACAGTATATAGCAGAGATGACAATAAAGTTTACTTTGAATTTGACTTTTGTAACCAACTGTAACTAACTTACAGTTACTGTTTTCTGTTATTACGGTGTTATTAGTGTTATTAGGGGTCCAAGCACAAAATGCTGGAACCCTCTTGTTTTCGTTTAGAATCTTTTTTTTTTTCTTTCTTTTTTTTGGTCCGATTCTCACGAAACTTGGCATACTTCATCTAGGCTCTATCTAGGAAAAAGCTTGTGTGCAGAATTTCGATAGGACCAAGGGTTACAAAGTTATGCATCAATTCATATTCTAGGCGTGGACCATAATTACTCTAAAGTCTATATCTTCTCAGGATAACGTCCAACTTTTTAGACTTCATGTACATGCCGAGCTTTGGACAGCAGCCAAAGAGGGTTCAATCTGATCAATAGGGGCTGCTATAACTGAATCGTTCAAGATGAAAATCTGAAATTCGGTAGATTTCATCCATCTGCACTCCTAAAATATGGCTATGATTGCTTAAAGTGGGTGTGGCCTATTACAATAACTATACATTTCCATACATTACATGCAGCTACATACAGCTTGCACTGTACAGGTTTGGTAGAAACTGTTTAGACTGCTGATGTGGGATAATCTTCTGACCACACACATCAAAAATGACATGTCCACCAAGAGGAGGTGCTGCAATATGTTCATTTACATTTTAGCTCATACCTCTGGAATCATGGAATGACAGCATCCAGGAGGAGTCCCGCCCTGATGCTTGGACCCCATTGATAACTGCTCGCAGCTGTAGTTGTTATGGCTCATATTTTTGTGGCTTATTCTTTTATAGCCCTTTTAAAGAACTCGTATTGCCTTTGACTCACCTTTTTGAGGGCAGTTGCTGGCGTTATGGTTAGGGAGTTCGCCCCGTAATCGGAACGTTGCCGATTCAAATCCCGGACAGGTAAAGGTACCAGTGAGGTACTCATAAATAAGGTACCGTCCCCAAGCACTGCCCATGTCAGCTGCCCACTGCTCCTTCACAGATGGGTCTTGGTTGTGGTGCACTATGTACTGTGCTCTGTTCACAAAGACAAGTAATCACTCGCATGTTATCAACACTGCAACTCTATTATTAGCAACACAGTTTTGTTCCATGTTTTACTTATGGCCATGAAACAAGTAAAAATTGTGATATCACACAAGAAATGTAAGAAAACATTTTGAATGTTTTATTGGGGATAATATACCATTGCATAAATCATCATCTTATTATCATATTCTTTTCATTCAGATATTGAATTAAAAATATTGGTTGGCCTCTAGTGTAATCAGCTGTAGTGCTATAGTGCCATGTTCATAGTCATTGATATTCTTTATATTGTAACCAGCACAGTGTAGCTGTGCAATATGAGCAAAATCTCATATCCTCATAATGACAAATATTTTGCATTTTCTGTAAATTCAGTGAATCAGTACAACACCAGTTCCAAAAAAGTTGGGCCGTTGTGCAAATTGTAAATAAAAACAGAATGCAATGATGTGGAAATCTCATAAACCCATATTTCATTCATAATAGAACACAGAAAACATATCAAATGGTTTCTTTGAACCAGCGACCTTTTGATCACAGGGCCAATTCTCTAACCCTTAACTGCTCTGATTTTAAATGTTCTCACAGTCCACAAGTTAACATTTGGGACCCACCTTGCACTGTAAACAAAAACAAATATACATTTCATTACGGCTTTACTATCAAAGATGTCATAACTGTTCGTTAGCGAAATTTACACTGGTTGACGCCTTGTTCTGGTTCTTTCATGTTGTCTTATGTGTGATTTTCTTCAGTTTCTGGGGAACACTGAAGTCGATCAGCCTAAAGGAACCGAAGTGGTGAGAGATGCAGTGCGAAAACTTAAGGTCAGTTGAAGTTTAGCAGCAGATCAGGACTTTTCTAGAACTCTGCTGTTAAGAGTAATATTACAACTGAATCATCTCGACTTATTTGGATTGAACTCCCATCATGGCTGGGTGATTGAATCAATATCACGATTAATTTAACATTTTACCTTGATTACAAATAATTAATGTTTATTTAGTTTTTTCTTTGCTTTTTGCTCTCATAGTTAACTTACAAGATTTATCATGTCAGTATGCTCAGCTGTTAAAACTAAGATATTTTTTAGCAAGACTGTGTCAGTTATAAGTTTGGAATGTCGGTTTTGATTAATTTGCGATGAATTGTCCAGTACTAACTCCCTTGCAGGCTGTATCACCTGTTTCTGGTCTGTTCTGACCATGCTGGACAAATGGTGTGTAATAATTGCAGATGTGTTAAATGCAGTCTCAGCGTCTTTCTTTTGTTCTGCTGCTGATGCTGTTTAAAGTGGAGCGTGCAGCTTTGGGCAGTATTTAATTAATGATGCTTTTAATGTGAGACTGAATAGGTCTGTGATGATTTTTGTGAGCTCTTATAGAAGAGGAAGTCATTTAAGAAGAGTTTAATGTTTTGTTCCCTTTGGAACTGTTTAAACATGTCTCACTTGTTTGTCTAGTTTCAAAGGCACATCAAGAAGTCAGAGGGACAGAAGACTCCCAAAGTCGAGCTGCAAATCTCTATATACGGAGTGAAGATTTTAGATCCCAAAACAAAAGTATGTGCAAATTACACAGTTACACAGATATCTGTTACACTGATCACCCAAATATTGACAATTTGTTTCGATATGATATCTCTGTGAAGTAAAAATTGATGGGATGCATTGTGATGCAATGAGATATCGTGTCGAATTGAATCGTTGACCTGATAATCGTAATTGCATCGAATCGTGAGACCAGTGAAGGATCACACCTCAATTTAGAACAGAAGCTCATGGGTTTTTTCTTCAGTTATATAGTTGGATAATATAATACTATTTAAATTCAAACATCTTGTATTCAATTCAATTCAGTATATTTTTTATATCACACTCTTTACAACAGTTATTGTTACAAAACGCTTTACATACAGTATAACCGGCCCAAGCCCACAACAAGCAATCCAGGAGCGACAGTGGCAAGGAAAAACTCCCTCTAGTAGGAAGAAACCTTGAGGGTAACTGGATTCATACTTATTTTAATTATTAAACACATAATAATGGGCTGCCGCCTCACAGCGAGAAGGTCTGGGGTTTGAGCCCCAGGAACAGCCGTAGAGCCTTTCTGTGTAGAGTTTGCATGGGTTTCCTCCGGGTGCTCCGGTTTCCTCCCAGATAGATAGATGGATGGATGGATGGATGGATGGATGGATGGATGGATAGATAGATAGATAGATAGATAGACGGATGGATGGATAGATAGATAGATAGATAGATAGATAGATGGATGGATGGATGGATGGATGGATGGATGGATAGATAGATAGATAGATAGATAGATAGATAGATAGATGGATGGATAGTTAGATGGATGGATGGATGGATGGATGGATGGATGGATGGATGGACGGATGGATGGATGGATGGACGGATGGATGGATGGATGGATGGATGGATCGATAGATAGATAGATAGATAGATAGATAGATGGATGGATGGAGAGGTAGATGGATGGATGGATGGATAGATAGATGGATGGGTAGATGGATGGATGGATTGATGGATGGATGGATAGATGGATGGATAGATGGATGGATGGATGGATGGATGGATAGGTAGATGGATAGATAGATAGACGGATGGATGGATAGATAGATAGATAGATAGATAGATAGATAGATAGATAGATAGATGGATGGATGGATGGATGGAGAGACGGACAGACAGCTAGATGGATAGATAGATAGATAGATAGATAGATAGACTTTAAGACGTAATCTCTTCTGCAGGTTGTCTATCTGTTTCCACTGCTACCGTCCTTTTTACAACAACTGTAAATAAAGTATCAGTTTTCCATGTGTGACACTGAACACTCTGGTATATTTGTCAGTGTTTTCTTGGAACCCACTAATAATCCACTTTTCTGATTTCTGTGCAGTAATTTGTGCAGTTTAATGGCAGAAATGTGCTTGTGTTTTATATGAAACTGTTAGAGCAAAAGCAGAATGTTGAATAAAGAAATGCTACAATATTCATGTAGTATGATCACGTTGCATTCTCACTTCATCGCTTCTCTGTTGTTTCACAGGAAGTGCAGCACAATTGCCAGTTGCACCGGATATCTTTTTGCGCTGACGATAAGACAGACAAAAGGATATTCACTTTTATCTGCAAGGATTCAGAATCCAACAAGCATCTCTGCTACGTGTTCGACAGTGAGAAATGTGTAAGAAGATGCACTTGACATAATGATGGAATCGACCTGGCAAGCAAACCTGGTTACCACAGCCGTGATGCACAGCGTGTCCTAGAAACAGCATTAATCTTTTTGAGGATGCTATTGTAGATCATTACATCATAATTAAACACATGCACATATTTCTCTAACGCTGAAGGGACAGGAATGTGTTGTCAACTAATGTTGAATTGTTAAAGATTTAGCACAAAAAAAAACCTATTATGAATAATTTTATTAAGTGTGTTGATGGTCATGTTAATCTCTTTGATTTCATAGTTTTATCACTGAAGTGATTTTTCTTTACTGAGGGACTTTAGGCAGAAGAGATCACCTTGACCATTGGTCAGGCCTTTGACCTGGCGTATAAGAAGTTCTTGGAGTCGGGAGGAAAAGACGTGGAGACACGGAAACAGATAGGAAGCCTGCAGAAGAGAGTAGGTCTTAAAGTCTACCTGTATTTCTGTCTGTGTATCTATCTGTCTATCTATCTATATATCTGTGTATCTATTCTTCTATCTAAAACATGAATGATCATTTTTTCATTGTGAACACACCACACCACAGCACAATGTGACCTCTGTATTTGACTTATCTGTGAAGGAGCAGTGTGCAGCTAACATGGGCAGCACCCAGGGAACAGTTTTGGGAACGGTACCTTGCTCTTGAGTACCTTAGTGGTACCTTTTCCGCTCAGGGACTTGAACCGGTAACCTTCTGATCACAGTCCAAACGCCCGTAACGCCACCAACTGTCCTATCTATCTGTCTATCTATCTATCTATCTATCTATCTATCTATCTATCTATCTATCTATCTATCTATCTATCCATCTATCTGTCGGCAAGATGCAGTACGATAAATAGACAGTGCATGAATATAACATGACCTCTGCCGTTACCAACACTGGGTCCCTGAGTAAGACCCTTAACCCTAAGCTGCTCTCAGGGGAACTGTCCCTGACATTAGGAAATGTAAGTCGCTCTGGATAAGAGTGTCCTCTAAATGCTGTTAAAAAATATAAACCTTTGTGTATCTGGTATTGTTTATAATATATTACACAAGGCAGTTAACATAAAGCAGCTTTCAACACACAACAAAAGTATAACCTGTGATAGAACAATATAATGCAATAGAGAGTATGATAAACAGATAAAATACCGCAGCTGTAGTGTTGGAACCACATTAAGAGAAGGGTGATTTATAAAGTTATAGAATTGGCAATACAGAACGTGGTGTAACAGTAAGGAGTAGGTAAAGTGGATGCGCAACTGAGAGAGTTGAGAGTCTAATGTGAGCAATGTCTAAGACGAGAGGTAGTTCGTTCTTTTTTACTTTTTACAGGCAGCCATTGTGTCTTATCCATCCTACTGTAAACAGCACCCACAAGTTTTGTCACGAATGCTGCAGTTTGAAACCTTCTTCATGAATTTCACATCCTCACAGATTCAAGAGCTCGAGGCCGAAAATTCAGAATTGAAGAAACAACTCCAAGTGCTGGAGGAGCAGCTACCCATCGCTCAAGTTCCTCCTGTAAGACTTTCAAGCATCAGGCCCTAAATGCGAGTCATTGTATCATTTGTTCAAAAAACGAAACCCTAAACCTTTTTTTTTTTCAGTATTCATTTCCGAACCAAAATAAAGAAAGATTATTTGTTTCTCCACTCTTTGACTAAAATGAAAAATTTTATTGAATGAAGGTGGCATGAAAAAAGAATAAACTTCTTACTGCAAAGGAACAAAGGGAAGCGATACATGCTTATGAGCTGTAAAATAAGCAGTATAACTATTTTCTGTTCAGTCACTTTTGTTCACGCCACCTGTGTCCAATGAAAAACCAAAATGGAATATGCGTGTATTTTCTTTTTCTTCCATTTTTCCATGTGAGCGCAATTAATGGGAAATTAACAATGAACAAATGAGCAAAACGGTGCGCTAATTCTGCCGCCTAACTTAAACCTCTTGATCTGTCTTCATCTGATCTTTCTCTTTCCAGCTGCTTCACATTAACTCCACTAACGAGGCCTACATGCTGCAGAGGCCGTCGTCTCTCTTCTGGTGTCACAACCTGACCTCCTTCTCCTGTCTAGAAATCTCTTCTGTCACGTTAACGCCGATGAGTTCTCCCGATTCCAACGTGTCGGCTGGGGCTCTCACCCCTCCTCCCACCAAACCCGCTTTACCAAAACCCCTTGCCGAATCCAGCATCCCTCGACCCAATGTAACACGCCCTGTCTTTATTTAGAACCATCACTCACTCTGTTTTTTCTTCTATTTCTTAATCTGTTCTGTGTCTGGGTTCTGCTGTGAGCAGTTATCAACGGGGAGTTAACATGAAGTCTACCAAGTTTGGTTTTATTTGGATGTTTTTCTGCGAAGATATAGACTTTAGAGTAATTATGGTCCACGCCTAGAATATGAATTGATGCATAACTTTGTAACCTTTTGTCCTGTCGAAATTCAGTACACAACCTTTTTCCTAGACAGAGACTAGATGAAGTATGCTCAGTTTCGTGAGAATCGGACAAAAAAGGGGCTAAAAAAAGGATTCTGAACGATAACAATAGGGTTCCGACACTTTTGCTTGGACCCCTAAAAATACTAACAACACTGTAATAACAGAATATAGTAATTGTAAGTTAGTTACTTGGGTTACAGTAATTATGGGCCATGCCTAGAATATGAATTGATGCCAGTAGGTGTGAACTATTGTGTTTATGGCAGAGATTCACAAAAATTTGCAAGCGGTGGTTATTTTATTTTATTTTTTCCATGTTAATGAAATATTTAATATCATGCTGGCTTGCCAATAGTTTATCAGTAGCAAAGCAACAGTTTTTTCTTTACAAATTGTAATATAACATGGTGAGACGCTATTGTTGCAAAAGGAAACGTCTTACTTTATGCTCTTTTTAGAAAGGTGGGAATTTTTCAAGTGGTGTACGGTCATTGCATTACAGCATGCCTTTGGCAGCTGTAACATAACTCTTGACCGTATTTATCAAAATGCAAAATGGACAAAACTTAAGCATTTGACTATGACTTGTGCAAGCTGAAAATGAAAACACTGTTTACCTCCCGAATAAAATCTTAAAGAGCTACTCCAGCTTCGATTGGCAAATATGTTAATGCTAGTTCTAATAGAAAGCTGTCGGAACACATAGTTCATCAGTTTGTTGCCTTTGGGGCTCTGTAGGTGGTCATAAAGTCATGGCTGATTGATGTATTTACTATGCAGTCCGGTTACTAGACAGTGGCGTAGCTTTTGGTGGTCTCACTCTGGCAAACAGTTGTCGTTAACTTTTAGTATTGTTGCCGCAAATGTGCAGCAAGGTCAAATTCACATACAAATGACTTTTGTGCCAAACTTGTGGTGGACTTTGTGGAAAACTTATGCACTTGGCAAATTTGTCACTAAAAGTTCACTACAAGTTTGACATTACTGAAACATTGTTTTGGCAAATCACTGGCAAATGCATTAGTCACTAGTGGCAATTTGTCGTCGTTGCCAGAATATTGTCACTAGTGGCTGACAGTGGCAAACTTGTAGCAACATATTCTGGCAAACTCCTGCCAAAACATCTGAAATATGGTAATAACAGAAAAATTATGGTGCAAAGAATTTGAATTTATTTAAGATGTTTAGTATTTTTTTTATTTTTCAATTTATAGTTTAAATGCAGGTCACCACATTTCAAGAAAGATGTAGATGTAAAGTTAAATGAATGCTTAGTCTTCATTTTCAAATTTAATCTTGTAATCAGTATATAGTTCTCTGGAGATTGTGGTACTAAAAGAATCTATTCATGTTTACTTGCTTATTCAAATAAAATGCATGATCATATTTATGAATGCAAACCTAAACATTCTAGAGAGCTAGACGTCTTAGCTAGAGGTTCTTGAAGATGTTTCACCTCACATTCCAAACGGCTTCTTCAGTCGGTGAAACGTCTTCAAGAATCTAGATGCCTTTGCTTGTACCGCTTCAGACAACGACATACTAGACGACTGAGAACCTACACAGACATTCTTGTGAAATCTGAAGACTGGTTTGTTTTGTCTGCAGGGAGGAGGCAACTCCAAGGTTTCCACCGATATTTTTGACATGGTTCCCTTCTCACCTGTGGCTCCATTGGTTCCTCTGCCAGCCAGCAATGCTTCACCACCTCCACCACCAGCCAGACCGGCGGAGATCAGTGAGTTCCTTCACTTCTTAACAAATTTAGTTAGACACAACTTGCAGCTTGTATTCAGAAGCAGCTGTGTCTAGGTTGGGGAGGTTAGGGGTTACAACAGTGCTCGCCTCTGGGCTGTTGGAGCCTAGTGGTAGGACACTCGCCTTGGGACCAAGAGGTTGTGGGTTCGAATCCGATCTCTAGCGTTACCATCACTGGATCCCTGAGCAAGACCCTTAACCCTAAGTTGCTCTCAAGGGACCTATCCCTGAAATTAGGAAATGTAAGTCGCTCTGGATAAGAGCGTCTGCTAAATGCTGTAAATGTAAAATGTAAATGTAAAATGGACCAAGCGGTTGCAGGTTCGAGTCCTGCCTCCAGCACTACCATCGTTGGGTCCCTGAGCCAGACCTTTAACCCCAAGTTGCTCCAGGAAGTGTGTCCCTGAAGTTAAAATGGAAATTGCTTTAGATAAGAGCATCAGCTAAATGCTGTAAATGTCCCACTTTGTGCAAGGACATGGTTCGTAATTATTTGATTTTAATAAAAGGATCTGGATTTCACTTGGGCATCTGCTGTATGCTGATTGGTAAAATTGGGCCATTACTCGAAAATGAATCAAAACCAACATTAAGACCCTCTAATCGTAATCTTGTCCATGATAATGATCAAATTACCATTACCAGTGATAATCACTGGTCAATTCTGTATGCAACAGGGAAAGTTGAGCAAAACTACAGGAACGTTTTTGATCTACAGGGCTGGCTTCTTGAATAAACTTGCAGTTCCAATGGAATCATGCTAATGAAACTCAAAGCTAGTCTAGGCGTAGGTTTAATTCTTGTTCGGGAAACTGCCCCATAGTGTATGCATTTTACTCCAAAATGAAACATGGTCTTAGATTTGTGGAGTTTATGGATTAGCACCTCAAGTCAAACACTCAACGTGTGTGACAGAATATGGCATTGGTGTTTCCATTAGAGCTGTAATATTCAGTTCCTTTTTAGGATTCTGCTCCCTCTGAGTCACTCACTAAACTGATCTGGATCTAACGAATCACTTGAGTCACCTGAGTCAGTATGGCCAAATGGCCAGCTGAATGATTTGTTTTTTATAGAAGAAAGTATACGTCTTGTGATGAGAATGAATGCACTTCCAAATAAATGACAAAGTGTCAAGACAAGGCAACCGGAGCAACAAATATTTATTTTTAAGTGGCACTAGATGAAGTTAACCAGCGGATTCACTCACGACTGTATGCGTTTCGAGGAGAGCTAATCCGTTCGTGTGTGCGAATCAGATTCAGCCGTATGTTTCTGGCTGTAGGAAGTTAACCAGCAGAGATCACTCGTGATAGTGACGAGCGCTAACCTGCAGTTCAGATTCGGCTCTATTCTTCTGTCTCTAGAGGAAGTTAACCGACAGATTCACTCATGAATGTGTTTGCTTTGTGCCGCGCCACTGATTCCACTGACACGAGTCCCGTAGTCTACAAAGAGGATTCAACTCTCTAGGAAGTTATTAGGATCCCTCGTTTGACTGTGGTGGTGCAAATGAACTGTAAGTTATGAGATTTTTAGCAGCTACACTTGCTACTATGACTGTATTAATCTTGTAACGAGTTTGAAATGATTATAAGAGGTATGTACGTGATGGGGTTTATATTTTAGTCATGGCGTAGTTAGGACTCGATGGGTTTGGGTTAATGAAGACCTCAGATTTCTGACTCGTGAGTTATTTAATGGATCTGGTGAGTCATGAATCGCCCAACTCTAGTTACCGTGGCAATGCTTTTCTAATAAATATTTCTTCATGCCTTCATCTTGCTGTTCACATTTGTTTAAGCAATCTAGCAGTCCTTCAAGTCAGGGTCACAGGCACAAAGTCATGGTTTTAAACGGTTTTCTCTCAGCTAGACCTCCATCAATATTCATGATCAGGGTTGGGAGTGTTATTTGCAAATTGTATTCCATTATGACTTACTGATTAAAACTAGAGTCAGTAATCTAGAGGATTACACGTTCTCTGTAACCTTTATTATGTTGCAGTGATTGTGTTTCATTAGCTTCTTATTCATTTTTGTTAAAAGACTTCGTGCTGAAATGTAAAATAAATGACTGTTTGAATTTTCATTTGTTTCTTGTGTCATGTTAAAATTCAACCAGCATTTCATTTAAATGAGCCTATTTTTGCAGTTATAGTTTCTCATGAGACAGGAGTAATTTTCACAGAGTTCCTAAAGGGACCAGATAGAATAAAATCTGAGTTTCGCAAACTCACTGGAAAATATCATGTATGAAAGAGATGTTTTATGCTTGTGCACAAGATCTTATGTCAGCACAAAGATAGGGTTTGCTTTGATCATTTTGCTTTATTCTGTGACCACATCCTGTAGTTCCCTGAAGGTCGATTTAACACCTCCTACATAGAACACATAATGGTCCAGAATTGATGATGGGGGATTATAGATTTTTGAAGTCAAGAAATGACACTGTATCCTTTCCAGCGAAACAGGCCTTCAGGAGTTCAGAATTGGGTTTAAATGACACTCAGGAATGATGTAGCAATGTCTAGTTGCAAGGACGCAAACTCTGTCTTTATGGCAACGACTTAGTCTAAAGTATAGGGATGTAAATAAAACAGTAATAACAGGAGCAGTTAACATGAATGCTGGATATAATCTGAGATGAGATCATTTTACTCAGTAGAAAACATCATGTGAGCACAAGAAAACATCTCATACTCAGGCGAAAGCATGTCATGATCAGACAAAAACATCTCATGATCATGTGAAAATATCTGATGAACAGGCAAAGATGAAATCATCTCATACTCATGTGATCAGACAAAATCATTTCATGATCATGTGAAATCATCTCATGATCATGTGAAATCTCATGTTCAGACAAAAACATCTGATGATCAGACAAAAACGTCTGATGATCATGTGAAAACGTCTGATGATCATGTGAAAACATCTCATGTTCAGATGAAACATCTCATGCTCATGTGAAAACATCTGATGGTCAGGTGAAAACATCTCATGTTCTGATGAAAACATCTCATGCTCATGTGAAAACATCTCATGCTCATGTGAAAACATCTGATGATCATGTGAAAACATCTTGATGGTCAGGTGAAAGCATCTCATGTTCGGAGGATAAAACATCTCATGCTCATGTGAAAACATCTAGGTCGTAGCTGAAAACACATCTCATGCTCGTAGCAGAAACATCTCATGCTCATGCAGCTTATCTCATGCTCGTGTGAAACATCTCATGCTCGTGTGAAAACATCTCAGCATATGTATCCATGTGCTCATATGAAAAGGCCTCATGCTCATGTGAAAGCCTTTCATGCTCAGATGAAAACATCTCATGCTCATGTGAAAACATCTCATGCTCAGATGAAAACATCTCATGCTCATGTAAGAACATCTCATGTTCAGGCAAAAGTATCACACTCAGGCAAAAACATCTTGTGCTCACACAAACATATCTAATGCTCACCCCAAAAACATTTTGTGTGCACATAGAAAACAACCTTACCGTCAGTAAGAAACATTATCTACAGATACAAATGTAGGAACTCTCTATAGCGTTACAGCAATATTCAGAAAACAAATTCATCTCCCTAATGTCTGCCCACGGCCATAAATCATCTTCCTAAGCAGGAGATAATTTGTGTTTTTCACATTTGGGTAAGCTGGCCATATTGTATGTATCACATCCCTAAGCAAATGTCTTCATGTCTCACAGGGAAAACTATATTTGGCCAGCCCTTTGGCCCATTCATCTGCAGTGCGTCCGAATTCCCCCCTGACGTGCAGTCCCGGCTGGACGAGATGCAGGTGACTGCCTGTCTGTGAATTATTAGCAAATGGACTGGTGTAAATGAGCAGCTGCTGGAGCAGACGGTAGGCAGCGTCTTGTCTCCCGCTTCCTCCCTTACTCTTGTAGCACCACAGCAATCTCCGTTACCCGTCTTACAGGACGGTAGCGGGACCCGAAACTCGTGTTTTCGGTTGTAATTAATAGGACCTTGTTGTCCCAGCTGTATCCCAGCATGACACCAAATGACAGATGTTCTGAATAGGTTTAACTGCTGATTTGTGGCTTTGCGGAGCTGACTCTGTACAGGTGGCATGTGTGTGGAAACAGGTAAAATCTCCATGCTTTGGCATCAACTTGGCCTAGTTAGTTAGGGCAGTTGGTAGCGTAAGGGTTGAGAGTTGGCCTCATTATCCTGAAGTCACCCGGTTTCGCTCAGTAGTAGCAGGTGTTACCACTGAGGTAGTCATGGTACTTAGCCTGCTCCCGGAGCTGCCAAAGCTGCCCACTGTTGGTGTGGGATCACATTTCACTGTGTTATGTTTATTGCAGTACTCTAAGTTTCACAGGCCTTTTTTGAGATTGTTGCGTCCTAAAATGCCTGACTTTGTAGCAGTTTATCTAAAAATTGTAGCCGAAAGTTGTGGTTTTTGTTGCAATAAAAGTTGCAGGATCAGTCAAATTTGTGATTTTGTCCCCCTTTACTAATGATTGTTTAACATTCATTCATTATCCGAGACGCTTAATCCCAAACGGGGTCACGGTGGGACCAGAGCCTATCCCGTGAAGGAGCAGTGGGCAGCTAGCATGGGCAGCACCCGGGGAGCAGTGCCAGGACGGTACCTTGCTCATGAGTACCTCAGTGACACTTTACCGGTCTGTGATGCAGACAGTTTCACGGGGTTGAGTGCTCTAACCGTAACCGCCTATCCTTTAAGCCCTTATGCGTCTTGTTGTACAGAATTGTGGTGCCTGTGTAGGGTTTAATCCTAGTTAAGCGCTGGAATCAAATACCCAACTGGACTTTCTTACAGATGTTTTAGCTTCTCACATCCAAAAAGCTTTTCAAGAATTGAAAAAAATTAGCAGGATATAAGCCCTCAGCTTTTGTTTTGTTAAGTCGGTGTTTGTGACTTTTATGTTTTATGAAGGTGCTTCATAATGTTGACTCACTTACTACACTAATGTTGTGAGGTATTTGCTTCATAACATTCTCAATCCCAGTCTCACAGACCACAGCTCTCTGCAGGGGCCAACCCACAGCACAGCTGATGCTACTGATTAGCTAATTAGCAATGTAGGAACGGCGTGCGACAGCGCTGGAAATAGCGAATCTGTGCAGAAGCGGTGGATTGAGAAGCAAGCAGCTATCTCAGGCTGCTGTGAGATTTGGAATGTGGATGAGAGGCTTTCCGTAACTACATGCTGGATATGCTCATGTGATGCCTTCCTCTCTACACTAACCCACTCTGTCTCCTCTTTCCTTCCGCTGCTGCCACAGCGCCAAAGATAGTGTGTATTCTAAATTCTCATGCTTGTTCTTTGTTCTGTCGGTGCATGAGCAAGTAGAATGTGTGGTCGGTTGCCTTGTGTAGTCGGGGGAGTTTTGCTCTGCTGAGGAGGAGTGTGGGATACTCTTCCATATTTGCGTACTTAAGATCTATTCCGGCAATTGAACCACATTAAAAATGAACAGGAAATTCCTGAGATGCTTTATGCATGTTGGAGCACATTACAGATTACCCTATCACAGGCATCTGTCATTATTATTATTATTATTATTATTATTATTATTATTATTATTATTGTTGTTGTTGTTATTTGTTGTTGTTGTTAATAGTAGTAGTAGTCATATAATAATAATAATAATAATAATAATAATAATAATAATAATAATAATTGTAATAATGTAGTAATAATTATAATAGTAGTAATAATAAAATAATAATAAAAATAATGGTAATAATAATAATAATAATAATAATAATAATAATAATAATAATAATAATAATAATAGTAGTAGTAGTAGTAGTAATAAAATAGTAATAAAATAATGGTAGTAATAATAATTATTAGTATTGTTATGATTAATAATAATAATAATAATAATAATAATAATAATAATAATAATAATACTGTAGTTATTATTATTGTTGGTGTGTTACTATTATTATTGTTGTTATTATTATTATTATTAGTAATAATATTAATCCAAGTTAAGCTTACAGTAAAGTTACTATTCTAAGCGACATTTTAATGTTATGTCTCCTAGTTGTTTTTGTTTTATCAGTGTTTTTTTTTTTTTAAGGCGTTTTAATTAGTGTTTCAAAAGGTTAGAAATCTAAAAGTGATTATTAATTTCTAAAATTAATATTGCTGTCATTGGAATTACAGGATGTGGAGACGTTTGATTATGTTTCTCATTGCCATAAGCTTAAAGTCTAAAATTTATACATTTATCCGTTTTTAAAAACTAGTATTACGATATTGGAGGTATGTGAAGGCGTCATCAGAAGTGCTTCTGTTTGCTTAAATATTTAGTTTCATAAGGTCTCATTACCTTAAAAAGGCTTCAAAATTCTTACATTTTTTTTTATAAGTCATTTCATAAATGAATAATATTACTATACTGTGCATGTGTGGAGACTTACAACCTATGTGTTTTTGTTTTCAGTTTCTCTTCTTAAATCATTTCCTTGGCTTCCATTTTTCATCAGAGAAACTCATGTTGTGTATTTGACAGCAAGCCCTCGAGTACGTCTGCATAACTCAAAGCAGCGCAGCTCCAAGCTCCTTTAATTTCCATCTGTGTTGTGTTTGCAGGGGTTCAAATGGGACTAACAGTAGAGGGCCCGTCTTTTCCTAAATCCGCTCGGCGGCACGCTGCTGATGCCAAAGAGAACAGGTTTTTGTCGCCAGCTGTTAAACCCATTTGTGTTAAAGTGCAAACTTTGGGTCTACAGGCGAGATCATCAGTGTTCTCATCTTGGTTGTATTTGAATTTGGTTTACACAAAAGATGAAACCGGAACACTAGATCCACTATTTTTGTGAAGTGTACTGAGATTTTTGGGGGTGTGTACAGGCGCTGAAGGATGTGGACGTGCAGCCATGGGTACTCCTCGTGGTCACCGTTTCATAGTAATAGATCAGACTCGTCTATTACTGAATCATCTAATCTCATTATTTTAACTCCAGGAAAAGAAGTTCATTGTAATCCAGCATGCAGCGTTAATTTTACATTAAAATCTCATTCATTAACACGTTCCTGTTTAAACCCCACGAGTAAGGTCTTTAGTTAAACATCTGTTTTCAGCCTTGTTTTACTACAATGGATTCATGTTAATATTTTTTTCTTAACTGGACATCATTTTTGGTTTATTACCATAGCTGGATTATTTTATAATATCCTGTGCTTGTATTGCATTTTAATTTGGTATTATAAATATATTTTAGTATATTCTTTTTAAAACACTTTAGGCTCGACTCTCTGTCCATGGTATTTACATATACTTTAACTGTATGCAATATTTTAGCCTTTATTGTTGTCATTAAAATAAACGTCTCTATTTGTCTCTGTCATTACCTTTTCTGTCTTTCTGAATGCCCAGTAAATCTCCTGAAGTCGGGTTGTATACTCGAGGAGTCTGATCTGGGCCGATCTCCGTCTTGTCTCCGGACTCAGCCCAGCATGTCCTGATCCAAAGGTGGGATTCGAGGAGATGTCGGTCGATAAGCTCAAACATCTGGATAAATTATCGGTGACGATGAACCGATCTATGGAGTCAATATGTGAATGCGCACAGGGTTAATTGGTTCTGCATGAAGTGTTACTGCGGTAAAGCTGGTTTATTGTTGGACATTCACACTAATTCCTACATATTGATATGACAATGAGCAGAACAAACAGCATAACACTACAACCCCAAAAACACATCGCACCATTATACTGTTTAATTTCCTCAACAACACCAGCTCTCACTCACAACCTCTGTGTTCCTGATGGTTTTAGCCCCGCAGGATTAGGGACCGTCACTAAATTACACAACTGTGTTTATAGTAATTTTTGAGATGTTATTTTAATAATAAATAATTTAGCATATACATATGGGTGTGTAATTATTACATTGCTTTGAATTAGGAAAATTGTATTTAAGCATTTCTTAAGCATTTTTTGAAACATTATTTTCTGTTTAAAAGAGCTCAGGAACTGTATTGAATTTGTATCAGCATCAATATCGGCATCACTCTATAATTCCCATATGTTGCATCCGTATTTTTTTCCCATGTTCGTTTCCAAAAGATAAAAAGTAGAAACCTGCTTAACGATTTCTAGTGTCCTGCTCTGATTTAATATTTTGTGCTTGAATTAAGAAATGAGAAACATGATCCATGTATGGAACACAACTATGAGTGAAGAATGCATTTTTCATTTTTATTTCACCACAAAATGGGAACTCAGGAAAAGAACATCAGAAAAATGATGGGTTTTGGAAACAAAAATTGAAAAAAAATTATTTTATGTGTTTAATTTTATTGTTGTTTTTTTATGTGATAGATGGATTCTTTATCTGGATATTTCTGGGAGCTTCATTTTTAAATGTTTAACATATGTTTTTTAAAATTACAAAATATTGTAAACAAAAAATATGTATATTTACCTCATTTAAACCAGTTCTTCTGTTTTATCTTTTGTAAAGTACTTTAATGTTGGCGTGTGAAGATTTTTCCAAAAGCGCACACTGTCTGATATCTTCCACTGTCTTTGTGTGATAAACACATCCTGAAGGGTTGCATTGTGAAGAAGAGGACGAGAAGATCTTCACCTCCTGGCTTTTGCAGTGATTCGCTCTTGCTCCTCTTCAGATTTGAGTAAGGCGCATTTTTTATTATTTTAATTTTTCATTTATTAAATTTTTGACAAATGTTTAGTCTCCAAAGTTCTTCCATTTATACCACATCATTTATTCCTCACGGGAGTGCACAGAACATACATTAAATAACACGTTAAATGATTTTCTAGAGTGCCGTAGTATAATGCTAGACACGGCTACACACATTTAAGAAATGAAAGGAGCATTTTCGTAGCTGATCCCCAGTGTGTGTTGTAAACTAAAAGTCTGATGCGTTAGAACAGTTTTCCACAATCACTATTAGAAAACAAAAGTTATAACCTATAACAGAATTGATCTTATTCCACAGTTTTGTTTTTAAATATGTACCAAACGCTAGTCATATTAATGTACATTCATTTTTATTTTTGCTAAAAACACTGCATGGGGAAAAAATAAAAAGGAAAAAAAGCAAAAGTAATAGAAACAGATCAAAAGAAGCAGCAAAAATAATTCTTCAAATTGACAACAAGAAGGGAAACATGAATATTCAAGCATACGATTTCATTTGCAAAGTGTAATACATGAAAGATTTCTCAGCCAGTTTTGTGAACGACGTTATGGGTGTCTAAACACTGGCTTTAATAAAATAAGGAAAGTGCAAAGGCTGGTTAAAAATGAACATGCTTAGAGAATATGGCTGCCTAATGACAGAATTATCATGGGTTCTCGCGCCTGGGCGTCTGTATACATATTCATACAGATGGGTCTAAATTTAATCTGCAGCCGCTCGGATGTTGCGTCCTCTTGTGGCCAAAACCCAGTATGATGTCGCTCTAAAACAACCCCCAAAAGCTCGTAAATCTGCGCCGCATTACCTGTAATGAATGCAATGAAATAATTGAAGCACAAATGAGAAAGGCACCATTCTTTTTAATGAGACACTGAATTTGCATTGCCATCAGTGTTGGAGGAACTTTATTTGCAATTTCTTTACCTGTCCTGTACCTTTCACTGGGAGAAAACGCACGACGATAAACACCATCGACTTTTCCCAGTTCATAGAGGCGAGGTAGCTTAAGCTAACGGCCGGAATATAATCTCTTTTAATTGGTCAGTTCATTCCAATGTCATACAAGGCAGATGATAGAATATGGGAGAAAACAGATCGCACCTTTCACCAGTTTTCTCTGTAGCACCATTTGTTACGTGTGGAAAAAAAGAAAGAATTGTAACAATATTAATAATAATAAAAGTAGAATTCGTACACAATTTCTAAATGGGTCTAGTCTTTGATACACAGCAGCCTTCCAAAGTGGCATTTTATTTTTTTTATTTATGGCATTTTTTAAATTTAGTTGATGGAATGGACGTCACAGACAGCAGTCGATAGACGATTTACTAATCCAGTCCCTCCAGGATTACTCAGGTCTTTTTTGAGATTTTTGCGGCAGCTTTTCTAGAAAATTGTGATGAAAGTTGCAGCGTTTTGTTGCAATAAAGTTGCACGAGTAAGTTCTTGGAAAAATTTAACGATTTGTCCTTTATAATGATTCTTTAACAAGTACTTAAAATGAAGGGAACGAAACTACTATTATTTTTTTATTAACCATTAATCATTTAGTTATTTTTCAAGGAAAATATGAGGCGTTTTTATTACAGACGTTTTCTGCGTCTTCTTAACGCAACAAGAAAGTGAGTTTGCTGACGTATAGCTCAACACAAAAAGTGCTGAAAAGTTGTGGTTACTGGTCAAAATTGCACATTAGTAATGAATTTGTGGGGATTGGCTGAATTTGCGTTAATAGTTGCGTCACAACATCACGAAATCCTGGAGGGTCTGACTAATCTACCAGTACATGTTTTTGTTCATCAGCGGAAAAAAATCAAGTATTTGTTGTAACATTTGTTTTTAAAAGCGTTATTGATAAGAGACACCAGAAACTGCTGTAATTCTTGAAAGTTACTGGAAGAGCACAATAAATATATGTCTGCTAAGGTCAGAGCAGTCCTCTGTACGTTCACTGTACAAGGCCCCAGGCTTGTCAGCAGTCAGTTTGAGAAGTCTAGTCCTCTGGGAAATTGCTTTTAAAGAAACAAGCGCTGGGCCAACGTCAAAGCCAAACTCCTGATCTGGACCACCAACGTCCACAGGGGCAATGTCCATGATGGGCAACCTTGCCGTTTTTTTCATGTCCTGTGCTCAAAAACAGTCTTGCCCCAGTTGCCATTACGGCTTACTGTGAAAGAGAGGAGAGCGTCAGTTCTGGGTTCAAGATGGTACAATTAGGGCTTGTTTTACCGTGTGTAACTCTGCCTGGCAAAACCAGTCGTAATGTAGAATTTTCCAAAATTGAGTTATTATGTTTTCATGAAAGGGCATAATCAACCTTCAAAACGATACCTATATACTGGAATAGATGGGACGACATGTGACTGAGATATCAACATTCAAAGGAGTCGGGTTTCTCCTGTCAGCCAAGTGAAGCGAATCTGCCTTTGGAAGTTGACTATAGTAGCACTCACAGGCGCTTAGTCTGCGGTCAGCGGCTACGTTTGTATATTCTGATAGCTACGCTGCATTCACAGCCACCGCGGATAGCCTACCTGCGTTAGGTTAACTGAACTTCCGGGAGGCAGATGGATTCGGAGAAATATCTTCACGCTAGTCAACCGTGGATTGACCGTAAATAACCGTGAAATAGAAGCGGTCAAAACGAAACGCAACATTCTGCTGGAATTAGATTCTCACCTCAAGAAAGTCACGTTTTAGGATGGAAAGGGTAAGTTTTTCAGCCAGATTTATTCACAACAGTGATATAGACCTTCCTGTTTCAAAACACTAAAACAAAAATCACAAATTATACTCCACGCAGCATAAGCGCTTCGTTTTCTACGGAAACCTCGGATTCGTCCCAAGTGACTAGTTTTGCCGTGCAGTCACATATTTTTTATAAACACATCTTTTTTGATACGTTTGGTCCTTTCGTTTACACCAGTGATCCCCAAATGGCGGCCCGCAACCAGAACCGGCCTGAGCAAGTGATCGCTTTGGCAACAAATGTAAACAGACACGTGCGCTCCCTATGGCCTGGAATCTGTGATTAGCGATCTCCCACATCCAGTGGGTTGACGTCTACGCTAGTCATTAAGAATGAGTGACGTCTTCACGATAACAGACTTACCGGACATTATATTCATTACTCTGCATGTGAAACTATTTCTAAGTAGTTCCGCACCTGAAAACTGGAAGTAATTAGCGTAAAAGCAATTAATTACATTTTCATGATACATAAAAACTTTTACGTTAATTACTTTCGCGACTCGAACGTGGTTCTCTTCCAGAAAGGCCGAAAGCAGCTCATTTTATATCATAAAATAAAACTCTGATGTGGGCGTGGTTATTTTATGGTGGCCCTAGGAAAGATAATTGAGATAACCTTGGCCACATCAAAGCGGATATTTATTAAATGAAACCTTCAAGGACCTTCTTGCTGTGAGGCGGCAGAGCTAACCACCGTTTAAATTCCCTGCTCTAATTAGAAGCAACTTAACTGATCAGTTCTCATGCAATAAAATCATGGATCCAATCATGATATATTAATGCACTCTTTCTTCCCTATACAGGAAAAGCAAAAGTTTCAACCTGCTGAGCATGCCCGACAGCTGTCCTCCCTTGCAGTGTATCTGAGCGGTTATTTGCCCTAGCCGCAGCTCCAGGTGTTGGAGGCTTTGAGAATGACAGCTTTACCTTCAGGTTTTCGATTTAGCCGTCCTTATGGCAGCTGTTCTTCACAGTGGTAAGTGATGGTTTGGGGAAGCCTCCTTGGAAACAGGCGGATGAAAGGTCATCTGGACTGTGACAGAGTTAGCTGGCTGTGGTCTTTGTTTCCGTAAGTATGGGCGAAAGGCTGAAAAGTTTGTCACGTCAAGACACACGCTTTAAAGTTCAGCATGAACAGTTTTTTTAGCTTTGAAGACCAAATTTTATATACCGCTTTATCAGAGAAAATACATGAAACATTCAGAGATTCAGAGATGGGATGGCAAAGTACAAAATACTTGGTTACTGTACTTAAGTAGAATTTTCGGGTAACTTTTACTACGTACATTTTTAGCATGAATATCTGTACTTTCTACTCCTCACGTTCGTCTAGGCTCGTTACTGTTGTTTGGTTTCATTTAAATGAGGTTTATTAGGATATTTTGCCGTGCGTTTGACCTATTCTGTATCAATAAGACAACTTGACTGATTGGGGCTTAAAATATGGTAAATACGCGCACAGAAAGACAATGCCATTGGTGTATTGGTCTTGGCACATGACGCACAACACGATAGACACAATAAAGCCAAGCGAAGAGAGAAAGTAAAAGCAGGCGGCAATTCGGTGATTGCGGTGCGGAAAGAAGCTCAGCTCCACCAAATTGAGTTGAGTTTATTTCTACAGCGCTCTCTTCACAGCTCTATATTTGTTGTATGAGGTGTTTAGGAGAGAGGTGATTGTCATGTAATGATGGTAATGGATAATGCAGCTTTATGTATCATGTGGCTTTTCTCTGCTTGCGCTCTACATAACGCTTGGACATGGCGTCCAGTCAGCTTTGCCCTAAAATGCTGGTTTTGTCCTTCACGAGGGAACTTTATACTTTTATACTATGTTTTAGAGCCTGTACTTTTCACTTTAACTTGAGTAAAGAAGTTAGTCAATACTTCAACTTTTACTACAGTCTTTTTTAAACACGTACTTTTGACACCTCTGGTGTGATGAAGCTTCTTCTACATGTTAATATCGTTACTTAGGAGTATAACGATATGTCAATCTACACTGATAAATCAATTCAACGATCAGTGAGCCCACAACATATGAAAATATTGATCAAATATGGCTTATGTCTAATCAGATTTTTTTGTGGTAAATTGTAGTCAGCATGATGCTCATTTAGACCTGAAGAACGGTGATTAAGCCAGCATGAAAAAAAATAGTTTGAAAACTTCTGCTGCTAGATCTTCTATCTAAAAACATACTCACATGAGTTCCACCATTCATGGTTGCAAACCACACGGGTTTTTTGCTTGGAGAACTCCACCATGTTTTGCGTGGTATGCTTGAAGGGTTGGCTGAGATGCAAGTCTCTCCTGTATCCATATTACAGTAAACCTTGATGGCATCCTCTGCACTGCCTTGGTTTGGATCCACCCAGTATTCACCTGCAAATCCCAAACCACACATCGGAATATGCACAATATACTGAACACTGTGAATTAAAAAAGGAACTCTGTGTTTTTGGCCGTAACTTTGGCAAACGTTGACCTGCTTTTAAAACTGCTGTATTCAGAATTTAGTTTAATTCCTATATTACCCAGCAATGCCTTAAATATGAAGCTATAGTACCTTGTGAAATGACAGTTATCACAAAATATTTCCGTTTTAATGATACATAACAACTTTAACAGTAAATGGTAAAATGTCACTTTATGACCAAATTCAGTTTTTGCAATTACAAAGATACGTTACAAAGATTGCTCAAAAGGCACAAAGTTGCCAACACCACTGGTCAATCATGTCGTCAATCATGCTCTGCTCCAGACTGTACCACATTTTTACGTCTTGCAAGGTATTGTATCTACCCACTTAAGGGTTGGTAATCAATACAGTAATTAGGGATGCACCGATCCAACTTTTCAGTTCCGATACCAAAGCGATACTTGGGCTTTGGGTATCGGTGGAGATTATTCTGTTCGGCTTAAGGATATGCTTGACGTAAATGTAATAATTACACACCCATATGTAGATGCTAAATTATTTATTTGTAAAATAACATCTCAAAAATTATTCCTTTAAACACAGCTGTGTAATTTACTGACGGTCCCTAATCCTGCGGGGCTAAAACCATTAGGAACACAGAGATTGTGAGTGAGAGCTGGTGTTGTTAAGGAAATTAAACAGTATAATGGTGTGATGTGTTTTGGGGTTGTAGTGTGTTGCATTGCTTGTTCTGCTCATTGTCATATCAATATGTAGGAATTAGTGTGAATGTCCAACAATAAACCAGCTTTAACGCAGTAACACCTCCCATGCATAACGAACTGTGCGTGTGCGAATACACAAACGTACAAAAGCCTACAATTTACAGATCGGCTCCATAGATCGGCCCAATGCCACTGATACCTGATCCAGTTATTTGAGTCGTTATTGGGCCGATATTTGATCCACATATCGGATCAGTGCATCCCTCGTAGTAATCACTTTGTTGCAGTTTTAACAGTCCCTCCAGGATTTTGTGGCCTTTTTAAAAAAATGTTGCATCCTGTAAAATACCTGATTTTGCAGCAGCTCTTCTAAAAAAATTGTGATGAAAGTTGTTGTTTTTAGGCGTTTTGTTGCAATAAAGTTGCAAGTTGCAAGTTGTGGAAAAAATTGACATTTTGTCCCCCTTCATTTCTGTTAAAGAAATGATGATTCTTTAACAGTTAATTAAAATGAAGGAACAAAACCGCTATTATTTTTATTAACCAGTAATCATTTAGTTATTTTTTAAGGTAAATGTGATGCGTTTTTATCGCGTTTCCTGCGTCTCCTAAATGTAACGAGGAAGTGAGTTTGCTGACGTATGGCTCACTTTTTGTTGTAGTAATTGGTCAAAATTACACGGTAGGAATGAATTTGCGGGGATTTACTGAATTTATGTTAATAGTTGCTAAGCAGTCTGCTTTAATTCTGAATGCAACAGTGAGAGAATTATTCAACATATATTCAATTCAATTTTTTGTATTTTTGTCACAAAGCGCTTTACACTTGCTATATAAATGTCCATAACATTATCGATATGTTGTCCAAATCTAACAGGGTTAGGTTGTATGTGTCATAGTATATGAAAAATACTATTGTTTCAGCAACAAACATTGGAAATCCTTATGTCCAATTACATCTCAAATATTGATGCATTGATATAGACAATAGCTGAAATCTGATTAATTTTTGTCACAAATATTACAATATTTTACAATCTACTTCTAGTTATGGTAGTTAAAGATTTTTTAACTTGAGATATTTTTGGAACAGTAATCGAACTAGACATTTTGGGAATATATTTATGACCTTATTTTATAACAATCAGGTAAAACTGGCTCCTTTCCAATCTGGGAGGTTGACTCACCACTCTTTTTTAGAGGATAGCACTGTTTGAGGTCTTCACAGGTCCTGGCAGGGTTCTTCTTACTGCCGTCGGGGCTGCGCATGCTGTCAATCTGGCTGCTGAGAGACTTCAGTGTGGCCTGTACGCCCGGGTCAGCTTGGAACACATCAGTCGAATTCGATTTGGGCAGAGCCTCATCTTCTGGGAACTCGGGAGGAGGAGGACCAGCGTCGTAGTCTTGGGGGCCTCCAAATAAATCGTCGATGGCGGCAATTGGGGGTCCAGGGGAGCCAGCTGGACCAGGAGGACCAGGTTCTCCAGGAGGTCCCTAATTGTAGAAGAGTTTAAAAAAAGGTAAACTAAACATGTCTCTGAAGTAGTTTGCTGAAATTACCTCTCAGATTAGGCATTTTCTCCTGCTTTTTACCCCTCTATTTCAGTCCCTTTCAGAACAGGCTGTTTGAACCGCTGCTGCCCACACACGCCCCTCACTCCGGAACTGGGGTGTACACAGCACGGCAAGAGTTTACCTCACGTGAAAATAATCCACACGGCTGCTGCTAACAGACCATCCATACAGCCAAACATGTTCAACACAACACTCCGCCGCTAGACTTCTTCACTGCGATTCCTACACTAGCGCTTGTGAGAAAACATGGCGGATCAGGAAGCGCTAGCAGTTCTACCTGGTGGGTGGCGCTTCTCAGACAGGAAGGTGGAGTTATTCAAATGTCCCCTAATGTGACGTAGAAGTAGAAATCTAAACGGCTTGTTTAAGCACATCAGTAAATTAATACTAACACAATTCACATTTTTAAAAATTAAACTTACAGGGTGTGTAGAAGCAGTACAGATCCAAATGAAGGTTCAACAGAACAGAAAAAGTTAATTTATTTCATAATATGGGACCTTTAACTGTTAGAACAAAGAATTTGGGTTCTATTCCATTTTTATTTTAAATATTTTAAATTTCTTTAGATTCATATCTTCTTTGTTTCTCTTTTAACTACATTTCATTGTTAACTTTTATTTAAAGTTGCAGTCTCAGGAACAATTCAGATACCTTTCACTACATTTAAAGAAATAAAATGTAGTTTTTGTCAAATGCTTTCTCACATACAAGGAATTTGATAGTGGTTGGTATTAAGACATTAAAGTCTTACATTTTTACAAATATATACAAGACACCAATAAAAATAGCTAGAGAAATAAGGAACTAACAATGTCCATATTTAGTGAGCATGCAACATATAGTAAAATTGACCTAAATAGATCTAAATTCTGTGACCAATTAAATATTTTAAGGTCTAAGGTATTTAGTAAATGTTCTAATTAATAATGACTTCCTTATTTCAGGGACAGTCTTCTCTGGTGCACTGGGCCTGGTTCAGGGGCCCCAACATTGGTTCCTGGGATTCGAACCCCCAATCTTTTGATCACCAACGCACGGTTTCAGGTACGACAGTGTATGTAAAGAACCTTGAACTCATATAGGTCTCCTGGTCATTTTAAAGGGTGTCTTAGATGAAGTGAAACAGAATACAAACCTCAGGTCCGGTGTCTCCACTAACTCCTCTTGGTCCAGGTGGTCCCATTGGTCCAGGCTGTCCGATGTAACCCTCTTTACCTGCTGGTCCTATTGGTCCAGGTGGACCCTAAAATGATAGACAGTATATAAATATAATCCACTACTCTCAAGCCCTGAACTGAAATTACTAAACAGATAAATGTCACTTACCCTTTGGCCACTGGGTCCAAAAATTCCAGGAGGGCCTTGATCACCAGTTGTACCCTAAATAGATTGAACAGACGTTTCACATTCTCCACAAGAATCCCAGCTTTGACCATCCTTTAACCACACATTCTGTTTAAACTCCTTCCAAACTTACATTGAATTAAACTATCAGTTTTTACACAAGTTACTAGTGTCTCTCAAAAAACAGAATATAATGTAAAATGGTATTTGTTTTTGTAATTTAATTTAAAAGTGTTTCATGTATGTTACAGTATATTCATTACACATACAGTAAGTAAGGGTGGCAATTGATAAGATTTCAGTGCCATTGTCGATTCTTCCTATCAATCCAATTCCTTATCAATTTTCTTATCAATTCCTGAGTAGTTTTTTTGAGCATGAAAAAAGTAGTTCTGCACAGTCTTCTACAATAAAGCAACCATTTTATTTTTCCCAAAATGATTTCTGCACAAGACTGTGAACATCAACACAGTTCTGTGACTTTGTACTATGAAGAACAATAAGGTTAGTGCAAGTGGAAACACTTCTTTATTCATTTGGAATCCTTCTGGATATAGAATGAAATGATGTGATAAATAATGCATTTTTCAATTTTTTTCTTTACTCTCTAACATTATAAAAAAATAATTCAGATGAATGGAAAATGAAGAAATACTGAAGTTTTGGCCACTTTTGACTCATTTCTGGGAGAGAAGTACATTTTTGCCATGAGGGCGTTCCATATGAGAGCCGTGGCACAATAGAGCTGTGGACGCATGTCTGGAATAAATAAATATCAAGTAAACAGCTGTACTGTGAGTAGAACGCTGGCTGTTTTTGTTATTTATCGACTAAAATATGTTTTGTCTGTAATAAATGGGAAGATTTAACTGAACTGGATCGTTTTAGTGAATGTTGGACTTCCCTGTGAGAGTTGTGTGCTCCAACAAACGCAGCCCGTGTGTTTACTTCGGCTAAAAATATCATTTATGTGTCATGATTCCTCATAGTTGAAGGTCAAGTCGTAGAAAGTGTGACGTAATGTAGTGTGACGCAAAACTTAGGGAAAACCGGAAAACGTTGTGCTGGGAAATGAGAGAATCATTAAGAAGAATCGTTGGCGGTATCTTTTGGAACCAGTTCTGAACCCACCCCAGTTTTAAGATGATTATGGCTATAATGAGTGTCTTTCGGGTAGTATCTATAAGGAGATGAGTCACATCTGACCCAAACAGACAAACTAACCCCAACTGACGATATAAATGAACATACTTCTCAGTAGGTTGGACAGTGAATCCTATTTTTGATTGATCCTAAGTAATGTTCTAATAATTTGAGATATTGGATTTTCATAAGCTATCAGCCATAATTAATTATTAACACTTCAACAAGAGCTTGAAATTTTTCACTGTAATAAATATAGTATTATGAAGGTTTCCCGTTTTTAAATCAATTATAAAAACAAATGTCTTTCTTTCAAAATAGTCTAATGGTATGAGATGCATGAGTATGTGTAAATTCCTCATAATCTAAACCAGTCTTAATCATCATTTATATGTGAAGGCTCCGAAATAAATTGTTCACAAGTCTTAAATGTTTGTACGCCCAGTCACCCACAGGAGGATGGGGTCCCCTTCCGAGTCTGGTTCCTCTCAAGGTTTCTTCCTATTAGAAGGAATTTTTCCTTGCTACTGTTGCCTCAGGCTTGCTTGCGGGGGGGTTTATGCCAGTTATATGTAAAGTGCTTTGTGACAATGACTGTTGTTAAGAGCGCTAAGTTTGAATTAGAATTAAAGGCTTGGTGGTTAATCGTAACATTGGTAATACTTACTGGTGGTCCTGGAAGCCCCTGTAAGCCTGTGTATCCTCTGTGACCCTTCTGTCCTCTTTCTCCATGGTCTCCCAACTCTCCCTTATCTCCTCTGGGTCCTTGAGGTCCCTATAATATCAAAACAAAAACATTTTTTACTTAACATTCAAAAAAATGACATCACTGCAAAATAAGAATGATAATAAAAGATTGTTAATGCTAACAGCAGGCATGGTAAGAATTAAACAGTTCTATAAATGTCTTACTGGCAGTCCTCTCTTCCCAGCTGGACCCGGAGGTCCTACAGGTCCCCTTGAACCCTGTCAAGGTAATAAAAGCAGACAAATAAATATAAAAGTACCATAGTTTCAGAGAAAGATTTTTTGTTTGCTGTGTGTTAACCAGATCACAATACATACTGCATCTCCTCTCTTTCCTGGACCTCCTGTAGCACCTACGGGACCAGCGGGACCAGGAGCACCCCTTGGACCAATCAGACCTTCTGGTCCTGAGTCGCCACGGTCACCCTGTGTAGATAGTGCTCAAGAATCTTTATTTGTCATACGCATAGCTATACGAGCACAAGAGGTAGAGAAATTTACATTTAAGCAAGTCTTAAATATATCAAATTAAATAAAGATAAAATGAAAATCAAATCTAAAAAGTACAAATATTTAGAAAAATGTTTTTCTCAAAATAGATAGTGTAGATAGATAGAAACCATATATGAGTGATGAAAAATGTAATTTTTGAGATTTTTCCATGCAAACTAACTTACCCGAGGACCAATAACACCTTCCTTTCCTGGTGGACCGTCAGCTCCAGCAGGTCCCTAACAGTCACACAACCAGATTAACAGTGTCCTAATTTCCCTTCTATGCTGTTTTCCTCTCTTATTTTTCCTGTTCTAATTATAATGACAATTAAGTTCCAGGCATCTGTCTTAAACAACTTTGCTTTAATATTTAATGAAAAATGTAAGGCATAAAGGTTATTATTTAAATTACTCCAAACAAGCCAAGAATGCCCTCATTAAGAACTTTCCTTAAAATGTTAATGTGTTATCAATTTTGCTTGAAGATAATCAAATATAAATGAAGATTTGGGTGTAAAACACAAATAAGTCACATGCACAACAATGTTGAAAATTGTCTTTAACAGTTTTTAAATACAATAATCAGAATGCAAGAGTTTCCCCCAGCGTGATTTAGAAAAGGCCCTGGGCTTCCGCTTTATTTATCAACCATATCTGATGCAACGGTGTTCATTTTAAGCTTGCCTAAGGAAAGGGAATAATGGCATCAAGAAAGGATCCTTAATGTCACTTGGTGTGTTATACCAAATAAGTAGTATTTTCACTCACATCAGGACCAGGATCACCTCGGGGTCCATTGGCTCCTGGTTGTCCTACAGGGCCGGGGGGACCTTTGTCTCCTGGAGAACCTGGACTTCCTGCCTTACCTGGTGGGCCCTTGAAAAGACAGTAAAATATTATGTAAATGTGTACTCTGTGTAATTTGGAAGGGAGATATGACTGAATTTCAGTATCTTGTTTGTACCCAACTACAGTATTTGATACAGGAAAATATAATATTCTACTCTCCCACCTTCCACAACTGGACAAATGTCTTTTGCCTCCTCTGTTATGTGTGGTGTCCCACAGGGATCGGTACTAGGTCCCTTTTCCTAATTTATATATTGGCTGCTAAAACCCTTCACAACTATAGAATTGTCCATTATTATACTGATTTGGGTTAATGTCACGTTCTTCTTGCCTCTCCTTCATCACATCTAAAATTAAGATTTGGATGCATTTTTCTGAATTTTCTAAATCTTAGACAAAACAGAACTTTAACTCATAGACCTAAAATTTTACTTATTCTCAAACTATGTCATGGTCTCTCACCTTCATACCTCAGTGAACTGTTAACCCCTTAATCCCCTCCTCTCTCAGGTCATTTACAGCTAATTTACTTTACTAATTTACTGTTTTCCTTTCTCACGCCTCATCATTTTTCTCTTGCTATTCTTGTTGGTATGATTGTGTTTTTGTGTGGGAATGATTTATTGTGATTGCTAAACTGGTCTAGTATCTTGCTACTTTCACCCTTCTGCCTCTGAGATCCCTGTTGTGTAGTAAACTTACCGGTGGGCCGGGTAACCCAGGCATTCCACGCTCTCCCCTCTGTCCAGGAAGACCCACAATTCCTCTTTGCCCTGTGGTTCCAGCGGGACCTGGTGGCCCGTCAGGACCCTAAACACAAGTTTAAATGAAGTTTAATTCATTTTATTTGATGTAATGCAAAAGTGTTATTCAAAATACTTAGCTAATGCTATCAGATCAGAATCACATTTATTTTTACTGCTGAATGACACTGTGAGTTGTACTGGGCAAAATTGACATGAATCACAATTTTTATGTTACACATAGTACTAAATTATTCTGACTTATTCAGATTTATGAATAAAGTCAAATTATTGCTCACCTCTAAGGATAAATATACAATATTCAGATAAATGCTCCTGTTAAGATGCTGTATGTCTACTCACAGTGGGCCCATCCTCCCCAGGATCTCCCTTATCTCCAGGGCTTCCGGCAGGTCCAGGTGGACCCCTCTCTCCTTGACGTCCTGGTGATCCGTGGTCTCCACGGAGGCCGGCTGGACCCTCTTTCCCAGGGAGACCAATGGGGCCAGCTGGACCTACGGGACCCTAAAAGGAGAAAGTTTCAGAAACCTTTATAAAGGGTACTCAGTATTCAAATGATATTTACATTTTAGGCAAATTCTTTAAAAAAAACATATTTTTTTCTTATTAACATACTGACCGGTGCCCCAGGTGGACCAACTTTTCCAGGAGATCCAGGAAAGCCAGTTGGACCCTGTAAATGAAATATTTTAAATATTGGAGCGGGCATTAAAAACAATTGCTTCAAATATTTGTATGAAAATTATTTAGCAAATGAATCATTACTTACAGGAGCTCCCTGTGTCCCTCTTCCTCCCTTTGGTCCAGCAACACCTATTTTACCCTAAAACACATTCAGGCACACTTTAAAAGCCATTCAGTGGGTACTTCATTTGTATTTTTCATTTGTGAGATTCTTGATACTTACCACAGGCCCTGGAGGTCCAGCCAACCCTTGTGGTCCAGGAGATCCAGCATCTCCTTTCTGTCCTGGCTCACCTAGTTCACCTTTAACTCCAGGTTGACCATCAGGACCCTAGAAAATCAACAGTAGCTGATATACTTACTTATGTCACTTAATTGACTGAATAATGGAATAATCAATTAATAACTGTTATGCTTAAGTACGATTTTAGCAAAATAATGACTTACTGGTGGTCCAGGAAAGCCGACAGCGCCAGTAGGCCCAGGCTCACCACGAGATCCCTAAAGTACAGGTACATTAAAGTGTCTGTCCAAAAAAGTTGTTTGAAATATAATTTTTTACAGAAATGTGGTCTTACAGGCATTGCTCTTGATCCCTGAGGTCCAGGTGGTCCCTTGGGGCCAGGCTCCCCCTGTACAGCACATTTACATATACTGCATTTAGCAGATCTTATGATTCACTAACACATGATTTCAGTCACATAAACCACTTTGCAACCATTGCACTTGTGAAAATCTGATGTGCTTTTACTGTAGGTAGATCAAAATCTCTGAATTAGAATATTTGCGTACCTTTTCACCGCTTGGCCCATGGGGTCCCGCTGGACCTAATGGTCCTGGAAGTCCCTGTGATGGAAAATATATGATTTTAGTGAGATTTTCTACATTTGCATGTTTTTCATGTACTATCTTCTAAAAACACAAATATTCTTGGCTAACAAATATATTTACAGTATGTTTACCATTTCCAAAAAATTATCAGCAAAAACCTGATAAGAACTGATTGTACTGACTGCAAAAAGCCACCTAAAATAATTACAATGTGGATCACTAGATAATATGTTGGATTTTTAACAAGCTATTAAATGACAAGAAGTTAACTAGTGCATTTCAAGTTGGTGGTGGCCTAGTGGTTAGGACACCCGACCTCTAGACCCAGAGGCAGTTTGGGGCAGTTGGTGGCATAACTGTTGTACAGTCGTCCCTTGATTACAAGGTCACCGGTTCAAATCCCAGACGGGTAAAATTACCACTGAGGTACTCATGAGCAAGGTACCGTCCCCCAGGCACTGCTCCCCGAGTGCTGCCCACTGCTCCTTCACGGATAGGTCAAATGCGGCGGTCACATTTGGTTGTGGTGCACTGTGTGCTGTGCAGTGCTGCGTTCACAATGACAAATACTCACTCACTCGTTAGGGTGCGGGTTTGAGCGGCATTACCATCACTGAGTCTCTGAGCAAGGCCCTTAACCCCAAGTTGCTCTCAGAGAGACTGTCCCTGACATTAAGAAAATGGAAGTCGCTCTGTATAAGAGGATCTGCTAAATGCTGTAAACGCAAAGTTAAGGGACTAACTAGAAGGTGACAATGTCATCACCAAACAACCAGTAAATATGATGCTACTTTGATATTCACCAGTGATATTCGTTGTTACTTTCCATGTTATAAAGAAACCATTTTTCATTTGACATTCATAGGTGATAACTTTTCACAACTTTATGCTTGAAAATGGCAAAAAAAATTCTAAAAACCTGTGGTGTGAAAACAATGTTTTGCTGTTATTGTGTTGTATTAGGTAATCAGGTGTGTAAAAAAGAAACCCAGGAGCTAACCCAGGACAAGTTAAAACAAGAAAATCTCCTCACAGTTGTTCACTCAGCACTCATTGGCATTATCCACATTACTACACTGATGCCAAGTTCCTTGCTGTTGTTGTTGTTTGCTTATGCATCACAGCCAAGTAAAAAATGTTCTTGCTTGTGGTGAAGCTCTTATAAACTGATCATTATTTTATTACATTTTTAATTTTGCAATATCAAAGATACTACATTTAGGTTCTTTAATAATCAACAAATTAGATTAACTCACTCTTGCACCATCATTTCCAGGAGTACCCTCTGCTCCCTTTTCTCCTACCGCACCCTGTAAAATTGAGGCGTGATAAATGTTATAGATGAATTCACAACTCGTCTCTCAAATCAAATCAAAATTGTCTTTCTTACTCGATCGCCTTTAGGACCAGGTGGACCTGAGATTCCTCTCTCTCCGGGCATTCCCTGAAGTCCTGGAGGACCCAGATCGCCCAAAGCACCGGGAGGACCTGGACTTCCCTGTTATGTAAGAAAGTGGAGTGCTGAGTGTGTCATTCAGCGAAATTCACTGCCAATGCTGTTCAACATTTTCAATTTCTAGTCATTTCAATTTCAATTTACTTCTAAAAAGTCAAAAAGTCAAAGTAAACTTTATTGTCATCTCTGCTATATACTGTACAGATACATAGAGAGACGAGACGACGTGGCTCGGTGCAGAGAACAGAGAACAAATAAGGCAGTGGCACAAATAAGGCACATGGAATAAACAATAAATAAGTAAAATACGAAATATACATTAAAAAATATACATTTTAAACTAGACATGGTCAGGTCTAGTCAGGTCGTGTTGATATATTGTTAAAAATAAACTAGAGCTAGGCAATAAAAATCACTATTACATTAATTACAGTGTTAACTAATAAATTAATTGTTTACTTGTTTTTTTAACCTAGATAAAACAAAGTAATGTGTGGTACCAGAATGAAGAAATGCATATTACGAAATGTTTAGACAACCTGCTTAGTTCTTGACCTGCCATTGCCGATAACATCTATAACTCAATTAGCAGATGAGCACATAAAGAACAGTTACAAAGTAATGTCTGTTGTACAGTAGGGGTGTTGAAAGTAATTGCATAATTGATGCATCACGATGCAGATGTGGATGATTTTGCTTCGATGCGATGGCAGACCATAATTGATTATAATGGAGGTTTTCAACTAGCGGTCAGCTGCGGCATTGCAGGTGGTCCATGACATGCAGTCTACTTTCACTACTTAAATCACTTTAAAAGAATTATTCCAACATTTCCAAATGATTTAGGCGTCTTTATGAATATTGAATTTAATGCAAATATCTAAAAGTAATACAAAAATACTCAAGTATAAACCAGGCTTCGGTCAGACAAACATTTGTGCTGGAGTTACTGGGCCAAACTTTATTAATTTGTGTAAAAATGTGTTGATATGTGCTAATGTGTCCAAATTAATCATGTGCATTAATGTGTGAACGTTTTCACCCTTAATAAATAAATAAATAAATAAATAAAGTTATGCAATTCAAGACTTACTTTTGGCCCATCTGGTCCAGGTGCTCCTGGGATACCTTTGGCTCCTGCCAACCCAGCAGGCCCAAGTTCTCCTCTCTCTCCTGGAGTTCCACGCTCTCCCTACATAAAACATTTCCACAAACCCGGGTATACATTTTTTAAAGTCTATAAAGGCTTTATTTTGGGAACTTACTCAGCAGTTAATGAAATGCAACTTTATTTCAGCGCATAAAAGAACAAACCCCTAAGAAACCATTCTTCTCTTATGAAGTCTTATAAGGAGTTGCTCCTAAACCTGTGGCTTGGCCAGTATACGACTAAGCTCAGATAATAATCCCATCGGCCACAAATCACAGCCATAAATCGACAGTAAGTTAAAGAGCGGGAACTGAATCATTTCAGTAATGTTGTTAGTATATATTAAACAGAACGCATAACTCACTCTTGGTCCAACTTGTCCCACTGGACCACCTTCACCAGGGATCCCCTAAAATAAAGACAGAAGTTTATTCAAATAAACATTTCTCATTGTCTATTATTTCCCCCATTTGTGATATAAACAAAAGACACAGGCATTTCATGAAATCTAATTTAAAGACTTGATGGTGGAACATTACCTGATCACCGGGTTTCCCTGACTCTCCTACTGGGCCTTGAGGTCCGGGCAAGCCCTGAGACATGGTGATAAGTAAAGTTTATTTATAAAACACGTTTAATAAAAATGCACAGGTGTTTAACAGAGTGCTGGACATAAACCAAATACATGTAAAATCAAATAAAATGAGGGTAATGACAGGTGTATGTTTTTTTTAAAAGTTTACAGGAATAAAACATATACTGTAACTTAGTATGGTATGAATTGCTCTGAATTAGGGGTGTAACATTTCTCCAAATTCATGGTTAGTTTCGGTCAGTTAAGACCTTTTTTTTTATTTTAAACAAAAATTAAACATATGTAAAATAATTCTGGGTTTTATTGAATCACCAACAAAATATACAGTACATCTTGCTCCAGACCCATGGGATGTGAGGTGGTGCTAGCCTAGAGGACACTCGCCTTCGAACCAAGAGGTCATGAGTTCGAGTCCTAACTTTGGCATTACCTTCACTGGGTTGCTGAGCAAGACCCTTAACCCCAAGTTGCTCTCAGGGAGACTGTCCCTGAAATTAGGAAATGAAAGTCGCTCTGGATAGGAGCTTCTGCTAAAAGCCATTAATGCAAATATGTCAATGTTTTTCTGTATAGCAATTGCAATTTAAAATTAATTTTAAAACTATTTTAGGCTTCATGTATGTCCCAAACTGCAGTCCAAGACCATGGATATATATCCATATTGCGGTTTTCGGTTTGGTGTCAGAGCTATTACACTATAAATCCCTCACCTGGAACCCGTGCATTCCAGGAGGTCCTTGTTCACCTCGATCCCCCGCTGGTCCCTGTGATACGGAGATAAGATATTCAGTGTTAACTCTGATGTCTTTGATCTCAGCAAGAAAATCTATAAGAGTAATGTGCCAAACTTACAGGAGGACCAGGTGGACCGAGAGGGCCAACTTCTCCCTCTTTCCCCGGTGGGCCCTACATGAAAAACACCACCATCAACTGATTACTATTTCACCTTGATAGTGTCAATATATAGACTTAATTGGTTTTCCACTCACCCTCTGTCCTGCTGCACCTTGAGACCCTTGCTCACCTGGTTTTCCTGGATCACCCTGGATTGCATTATAATTTCAAACTTGGTTAGACATCAGCTTTTAACATATTTTTAAAACATAAAAATATTTTGAATTTAACTCACACTGAAGCCCTTAGGGCCTGGGAGTCCCATCGATCCGGCTGGACCTCGGGTTCCAGTCGACCCTGGAGGTCCTGGACGTCCATCCTCACCAGTTGGACCCTACAAAGAAAACTTGCATTATCTAACGCATCTTCTAGATGGAATGAGTATATTTTAAGGTTTCTTTTAGATTTTAATAATCTTTTACAGGCTCTGGAAGGACTGCTCAAATTATTTTGCTCAAACATACCAGGGGTCCTGGCTTTCCTTCTGCTCCCTGAACTCCAGGAGTACCAGTCAAGCCCTGTGATAAAGAAAATGTAATGACATCAGATAGTGACAACCGGACAATATCTAAGATGGAAAACTCTGACTTTATACTGTATGTAGGGATGTAACATTACGTCAATCTACATCGATACATTGATTCAATGATCAGAGAGCCTATAGCATCAATTCAAACTGAAAATATTGATCAGACATCATACATATTCAGACAGGAAGTAATTCAGACATGAAGTAACAAAATACAAATACTTGGTTACTGTACTTAAGTAGAATTTTCGGGTATCTGTACTTTACTTGACTATTTATTTTTGTGCCAACTTTTAACTTTTACTACGTACATTTTTAGCATGAATATCTGTACTTTCTACTCCTCACATGTTCAAATCAGGCTCATTACTCTTGTTTGGTTTCATTTAAATGAGGTTTATTAGGATATTTTGCCGTGCGTTTGACCTATTCTGTATCAATAACTAATCAATAATTCAGACAATTTAAATGATTGAGGCTTAATAGCATAGTAAACACACAGAAGAGACAATCCCATTGGTGTATTGGTCTTTGCACATGACACACAACATGATAGACACAATAAAGCCAGAGAGAGAGAGAGGAACTAAAAGCAGGCGGCAACTGGGTGGGAAATGATGTGGTGAATGCGGTGCAGAAAGAAGCTCAGCTCCACCAAATTCAGTTGAGTTGAATTTATTTCTACAGCGCTCTTCACAGCTCTATAATATTTGTTGTATGATGTGTTAAGAATAGAGGTGATCATCATGTATAATGATGGTAATGATCAGTGCAGCTTTATGTTTTCCTGTGGTTTATTTTTCTCTGCTTGTGCCCTGCATAACGCTTGGACATGGAGTTAAGTCAGCTTTGCCCCTAAAATGCTGGTTTTGTCCTTCACAAGGGAACTTTATACTTTTATACTATGTTTTAGAGCCTGTACTTTTCACTTTAACTTGAGTAAAGAAGTCGAGTCAATACTTCAACTTTTACTAGAGTGTTTTCTCCCAAGCTCTGACCCAGTCATCTAGTCATCATCACAATTTGGTCCCTCATCAAAGTCACTCAAATCCTTACTCTTGCTGATTTTTATGTCTACAAGACATGTTCATGGATAACATTTTCACTTGCTGCTTAATATATTCCACTCGCTGCCAGGTGCCATGGTAATGACGTGATCAATATTTTTCACATTAACAGTCAATGGTCGATTGTTGACTTTACCCTTGCGCCTGGTAACCCTGGCTCTCCTGTTCTCCCTGGATCTCCAGTGGAACCTTTGGGCCCTGAAGTTCCACCGATTCCACGATCACCTTGTGAACCCTTAAAAGAACACAGATTATTACTGTTGCTGTAGAACCAATCAGCATCATAATTGAGTGAACAGGCAGTAGGTTACTAACTTTAGCTCCTGGTAAACCATCTTGTCCAGGAAAGCCACGATTTCCAGGAGCCCCCTAAATAAAACAAATTCATTCATTCATTATCCGAACTGCTCAATTCCTATCAAATTATGTTATCAAATTATTGCAATATGATTAAATTCGTAATGAACAAAAAAAAAAGAATCTGACTTACTCTCTCACCAACGGGCCCAGATGGACCTACAGATCCGGGGTCTCCCCTGGCACCTCGCTTGCCTTCTTCTCCTTGAGGTCCGATCACACCCTGTGCCCCTGAAGGACCCTATAAGTAAGTAAAAAAGTTTATTTATAACACGCATTTCACAGATCAAAATGTCACACAGTGCTGTACAACAAACACCTAGAAATACCACAAAAATAGAGCATAGAAAGAACAAAAGAAACAAAAAATAACAAAAACCCTGCAAATAATAACAAAACTAGAGTTCAAGCAGAGAATACTAAGTTCTGTTCAAAAGGCTGCTTATGGAAAAACTCAAGTCACGTCAAGTTGAGACATTATCTTAAGCAGTTTGACTTTAGCCAGATAAGCTGTTTCATGCTGTAAGCATGTTTCTAATCTCCAGCCAATTAATACAAAAATTTCTGATATCCATATCAAGTCTCTCACCAAATTATCTTTAGTTTACCTCCATAATTTCAATCTAGTTCAGCTTTCCCAAATTGTTTCTGCAGTGACCCACTTTGGTTGATAAGAATATATTTGAGCTTCTTCAACACAGTATTTTAATTTCCTTATTTGCACCTTCGAGTCACTCAAGTCTGATTTATATTCCTTCTTTCTACTTTATCGTTATTTTTATTCCTTTTCTCATTACTTTCTCTTTTTTATCTTTAATTTTAACAAATTTTATCTTGTTTCTGTAAAGCACATTGAATGAGCCCTGTGTATGTATAATGTGCTCTATATATCAACTTGCCTTGCCTTTGTAGTGACTAGAGGTGTGAACCTTCACTGGTCAACGATTCAACGATTCAATATGATATCTCGAAGCATCACACCGCATGTCATCAATTTTCCTACATTACTTTACATTGCACGCAGATTGGGCAGCCATAGTTGCTACCAGGATGTTTTTTTTAACTTGAATTTTTATGCTGTAGCTAGAAAACCACCAAGCAATGTCATTATGATATAATGCAGTGGTTTTCAACTGCTTCTGTCCTAGGCACTGCCATAAAGATGCCCAAATCATCTGGAAAAGTTTTGAGAAAAAAAAAAAAAAGAATACATTTTCAAAAAGTGATTTCAATAGTGAAAGTGGATTGCTTGTCACGGACCACCCGCAATGCTGCCACGAACCACTAGAGGCCAACCGACCGCCAGTTGAAAACCTCCGTTAGAGTCGATTATGGGGTGCTATTGCATCGATGCAGAATCGTCCATGTCTGTCTTACGATGCATCGATTATGCGATTAATTTCAACACCCCTAGTAATAACATTTCCCATGAGCTGCAGTGTCTTTATCCTAAAACTATGAGAACACAGCGAAGAGACGACTTTCTCTCCGTGATGAACCAGGTATCAGTCAGATAAGAATCAGTGCTTGAGTTAGTGGTTGAAATTTGGGCCAAACCTGGTCAAATTATTAATTTACATAAAATAACGTAAGCATCCAGATTTATGTTTTAGTGCGTGAACATTACCTGTCCAACTCTGAATATACTTTCTCAAAACTGGATCTCTGCAAGTCTCTCTGTGCCAAGTCCTTCTGTTACATTTAATTAATTGTTTATCAGTGCTACTTACTTGCTCACCCTTAGGACCAGCTTCTCCTTTAAATCCAGGAACACCAACATCTCCCTAATGCAGAAATTGGGTTAAATGCGGGTTATTATTGACATTTTCAAATTCTTACATTCGGGTTTGAAGACGGTCTGTAAACAAGGGGCATTCAGATGATCTTACCACTTGACCCTTGATTCCAGGCTGTCCAGTGCTTCCCTGAGGTCCTGGAGGGCCAGTAGGACCAGACAAACCAACAGGCCCCTGTGGCCCTACATTTCCCTGCAGAACAATTACCGTACCAGTCTCAGTTTAGTTTAGTTGTTAGGAAGATAGTTCTGTATAGCAGCATAACCCCTTACTAATATAAGTATTATTCAAGTATAAAAAAAGTAAATATACTCTCAGTTAACTTTTTATGTACTTATCAGATATATACTAAAAATAATTTACATAAGTATACTTGGCTTATACTAATAAACATTCAGAAAAACCAAAGTGTATTGATCTTATATTTAAGTCAACATGCCTTGCATACTCTTAATTACCCTTAATTATTTTACTAATACTGGCTTCTTTTATGTAGTACTTCAGCAGCATTTTTACATAATATCTTATATACTTTCATGTTCAGGTTTATAGTAAAAAGTCAGCTTTAAGTTGGAGCATCTTAGAGTAAATAGTAAATGTGTTCAATTGATCCTCGTTGATTTATTTACAGTGTTATTCAAGCACACAATCCCTTAAGGTGTGAGAGCATTTTTACAGACTTGATTCATACTGGCTGATATATAACCAAATTATAAACGTTTTACTTTTTAAATCTCAGAACATCAAGTACAGTTAAAGGTATATGTAAAATAGAATATAAGCTCTAAATAGAAACCTAGTAGCAAATTTAATGTGAACTGTAAATATGATTTGTAACGTTTATTTGAAGTTCGTTGATATGTAAAGTTGATTTAAAACTTGTAAGTATATTAATGGTATAAGAATTATTACATTATTCGTTTCTGAGAACGAAAAAGAAGTGTTGTAAAAATAAAAATATATACTGAGTAAACAGTATATATTTACTGGCAGTATACTTTCAGAACAAAAAGCAGGCTACAAGTATATAACCTGTAAACTCACCTATAGTATAGGTCATTGTTTATTTTCAGTACAAATTAAGACATAGACGTAAACTTGTCAGGTACTCAAAGTTTCCTACTCTTACGCTTAAAAGAGCACTTTTATAAACAAGTTTATGTCTATGTCTAAAGCTATTGACAATTTATGCTAATTTTATTTACATAATTTATGTAATAAATGTTAAATATGGATGATTTTTACCTACCAGTGGACCTTTAGCACCTGGACCCGCATCAACACCAAGTGGACCCTGCGTTGTTCGACAAATATTAAATGAGGTGTCATTTTAAAGCAGCATGTTTTTAATACGATATTTAATACGAAACTAATTAATTGTAGAAGGAGTACGAACTTGCATGCCCATCGGCCCGGGTCTTCCCAGTGGGCCGGTCTCTCCTCGCTGTCCTTGTGGTCCTTCAGGTCCTCTCACACCAGTGGGTCCGGGCTGGCCCTGTCAAGTGAGGTGACAAATAATCTGCAAGTGTTAGTGTCATTTCAGGTTGTAGGATTTCAAATTCATTTCATGTAGAAGTAAAAATATGACTTACCTTCATGCCTGGTGCTCCTGGATACCCTGGGGCGCCGCTAAGTCCCAAAGGGCCCTAAAAAATAGTTTCATGTTAAAACATCTGTATCAAGAAGCAAAGCATTCGCTCTTTAAGAAAGTTAAATATTTAAATAGTAGAATATTATACAGCTGTAAAACCTTACATGTATGCTCATGTTTTTATACAAACAGGCACGCAAAAAAACTTGCATAGGTGTGTTCTGCAATGTATGTATGTAGATTCTGTTCTTACCTGTGAACAAATCTCAAGTAATAAAGCATTGGCAAATGTCGGAATCTTCGTGAAAACTATGTAAGTTCATTTTAAGAACTAATTTCTTCTAAAGAACAGCTGGCGATTGAGGCATAATGTGTATATATTACAGCGAAGATATATGAATACAATTTACCATTGGACCTGGTTTCCCAACATTTCCCTGAGCACCACGTTGTCCCTGAAAAGTTAAAAAAAAAACATTAAATGTTATATTATAAAATTATGGTGGCTACCTTAATTGCTGAACATGGTAAATATAAAACAGGAAGCTTCTGAGTTTTGAGATCCATGATATCAGAAGTTTTGCATTTCTAATGATGCTTTTCTCTCATTCATTTATTTATTTCACTCACAGCAGTTCCACCTGGTCCGGGGCGTCCTCTCTCTCCTGGCATTCCTCTTGGGCCCTAAAGTGATAAAAAGCTCATTTTCATATCTTGTCTCTCGATGTAACAGGTGATTTCTAAAAACTCAACATTCTCTAAAAGATTCACTTCATCTTAGACAAGATTATGCGTTATTTGAACTCAGCTTACCATGGGGCCGGGCGCACCCATTTGACCAGTCCCACCAGATTCACCCTGAGGTTCAAATAAATAGAGAGTCATCGTTCAGTTTTCATTTACATATGTGGCATTTAGCAGATGCTTTAAGTTGAGTGACTTCCATTTCCTGATTACAGGGTCTCTCTGGAGCAATTTGGGGTTATGGCCCAGTTGTGGTCTTGCTAATATTCTGAGAAATATTCAGTGCGATTAAAGTCAAAGTTAGAATAAACTTTACTGTCATCTCAACTATATAAATCATACAGTGAAGTAAGGTGATGTGGCTCCAGTTTTTGCTCCAGATTTTAGTACAAAAAGGCATATGGAACACAAATTAATCGTTAGACTAAAATCATAATATGAAATCTAAGCTGGACAAAAATGCACCAAAGGTAGAGAAGTAGGAAATTTTACAAGCCAATGACACTAAAGTGGACTAAATCTGACCAAAGCAGTCTGATTTCTTCTAAGACAAACTAGTTTTGTCAACAATACTGCAAAGAACAAGATTACCAAGAAAAAGAACAAGACTACCTTTGATCCAACTGCTCCCCGTTCCCCCTTTGAACCAGCTAGTCCTTGGTGTCCCTGTTAATTGAGAAAAAGTTTGGAATTGGTCTGCCTTGGAAATGAATTACATTACAATTTAACGGCAAATGCCGTCGCATAATCAGCCACAAGAGGGCACATAATCAACATGGTATTGTTACATTCAAATCATCTACATCTTTCATTTTACTGATGAATAAACGCTTGACTTGAAGTAGATGGTTTGAAAAAGAGGAGAAATACTTATTTTTGAGCTATATTGAAAACTCAAGAATGTTGAACGGAGTGGAAGCAGCACTATTGATTATATCATGTCAATCAGTTAGGATGAGAAGCACAATTAAACCCACTTGAGAGCTACAAAAATATTTTGAAGAAGCCATCTAAAGGAGTGTCCAACACTGTGAACGTTCGATGAAAATCAATAATAAGAAATATGCACCAGAGAGATCATCTATTTACTCACTCTGTGACCCTTCAGACCTGGAGGGCCTGGTGTCCCTGGAAATCCTCGTGGTCCCTATAGACAGGAGCAATAAATAAATCAACATTAAATGTTGTAAGAGGTTTTTCTTTCCATTTTTATTACGACGAAGCTCTGTTTACCGCAGATCCTGGGAATCCCATCTCTCCTGCGCTACCTGCTGTCCCAGCTTCTCCCTACAAAGAACAAAAATCATTGTATTATCCTGATAACACCTCCTATATGGTAGCTAATTCATAACTGCCATTTGGTCAATTTTAGGTCATTTTAAGGATGTATGATATGAATAGACCCATCAGTACTTAGAGTAGAATACCTAATTTGAAACTCACATCATCACCCGGCTTTCCAGATGGCCCCTCGGGTCCCCTTGATCCTGCAGGGCCCTATAAAACACAACAGAAATTAAACATACTGATGAATGGTTTCTAATAATGCCATGGTTTCCCATCATTAACGTGGCACCGCAAGAAATCAAATCAGTCGCTCTCTCCAGATGCTAAGCAAAAAAGTATAATAACGTACTGTAATTTTGAGAAATAGATATTTTGCTCTGCATGTATTGTATGAAGCCATTCTCTTAAATGTCTGGTAGTTAGTCTGTTAATTCTGACTGATAGTTGAATATATCTTTCAAAAATTGTTCTGTCACCATTGATCCAGGATCTCCAGCATCACCAGGTGATCCTTGTGGTCCTGCTGGGCCCTAGAGAGAAAAGTAGTTACTGCAACTGTTTGAATTTCTGTTACAAAGCTGGAATTTCCATCTACTGACCATTGACACATATTTTCTGTTTTGATTTGCATGCACAGCAAACTTATTCCACTTACTTGAAGACCATTTGGCCCTGGGGGTCCTCTTGTTCCTGCCTCTCCCTTGAAACATTTAGAAACTTTTGTTAGAATGGAAAAATTCAAACTGTTTATTTACTATTTGTTTGTTTGTTATTACCATTACTTTTTTGTTTGTGTGTTGCTTGATTTTAGCATTTATATATGTTTTAGATGCTCACCCTTTGTCCAGGAATCATAGCGTGTTGTCCTGCCGACTTCTCATCAAACCCTCCAGCCATGTGTGAGGCCAACTGTCCCTAGCAAACAAACCATGTATACGATTGTTACACTAAATATATCACAAAATTATCACTGGACTCTGCTACAAGATTAATGCTGAGATCCTTTGAAGGCATGAAGGAATACTAGCTACTGTAATAGACTTATTAAATGTTTTAGGCAGCTGAGAGATGCAGCTTTGTTTTGTTGCTTTATATTTTCACCTAGACTTCATTTGTGTCTTGCATTCGCAGTAACAGACAGAATTATTACTGAATCATTTCAATTGAATCAGTAAGGTCTAGTGTCATTGTAAATCTCCTTGTTTTCTGTTTAAACTCAGAGACTTGGGATCATGTTGGCTTAAAAGAGAACTCTTTCCCAAATGTTCATGAGGCTGATTTACAAGAAATGAAAGTTAATAAGGATTTCGATTATAAAATGTAGCAGCTTGCCACAAAATCTTTAATTCATTTAAACTATAAGACACATTAACATATTTGGCAGAAATGTCTCCACTTGTCTGTAGGGATGGGTATGGTTAAGATATGTAAGAACTGTCCAGTATTTTTGTTTGTACTTTTCTTAAGAAAATGCTTTATATGCATGTCACTGTCCTGACAAAAACTCTCTTTCACACTGAAGGGCACTGTAGATAAAAATTAATAATATTTGAAGCTAAAAGAGGGGTATAATTCTATATTAAAAAATAGTTTCACCAGACAACGAGGGAAAAGTGTATTTTTAACATTGAATATACAATGTCAGAGAATGTCCAAGTATTTTTCTCATAAATTTTCTCATAAATTCTCAACTTTACTTTTCTACGTTATTACTGTTATTTCTTGTAAATGTATGACTTTACAATATCAGAGAATATCTGTTGAAGGCTAGTTCAACTGCGGCCTCCAAATCGTCATCTGAAACTGAAAGCGGGTTTTTCTGACCGACTGTTTGGAACATTTCGGGCTGAGTTTAGGAACGCAGGCTCTCATAACAAGTAAGCTTGCTAATAGTTAGTATTATTTAAGAAACTACATTCCTTTATTAGATGATTGATAATTTAGATAACCGTGTGTTCGCTTTAGGGCGCTACCAAACAAGTCATATCTGAGGGAACGACGGGTAAACTAGGAGCTGTAGACAGGCAAAAACTCTGCATTTCTCGGTGTGAATGTGAGGGACTTTTGTTAAACGTTTCGACAGATGTTTCTGTATTTACGTGGAAATCTCCAGTTGCATTTGTGACAACAGCGTTGTACGTTAAAGAGAGTTTAATATTTACATTTTATTTACCAATAAGAAATCTAAAACTTTCCGAAGTTTCCGCAGCATCAAAAGCAGTACCGTTTAGATTGGAGCGCATCTGCCCTTGAATAACCAGTTTGTGACCGAGAGAGCACATATGTATTCTATTTTAAATAACTATATTTAAAACACTGCTTAACAAAACTTGTTAAAATATATAATTGGCACTTTAAAAATGGTTCATTCCCACTTCGTTAGCATTTAAAGTAATTACAATGATTTAATTATACAAAGATTAAATCTTGTCGTAGTGATATACTATATTGAGAAGCGCTCCCTAAATTGTCGCTGTTCCGTGATACGGTTGTTGAGAGTTTTTGCTGGACATTAAAAAGAAAGTAAACGGTATATATAGTACATGCTGTGAAATAACTAGATAAAACTATGACAACAATAACTATTTTTTCAGTACCTTATCAGTAGCAAAGCTACTTTTGCGTAGCTTTCCAGGATATAAATAGTGATTTTGCGTGGCTAATTACGACAAGAATGGAAGATGGAGGCAAGAATCCGTGGCCAAATTCACTAAAGGTTTTACCTTGAAATGCCAAACTGACAGAACTTACACATTTGAGTGTTGTCTATACATGCCGAAAATATAAGAAACACATTCTACCTACAAAACTTGACGGGAAACATAACTGTGATTTGAAATTACTTTGTTAAAAAATGTAGGTTTTCATATCACTTTTAAGACTATATTTTCACATTTTAGTCATTTATTTGCTTTAAGGGTGTTCAACAACACAACTATTGAGTATCACTGGATGAAATTGCTTGGAAACTGTATTAAAACAGTAGCTTGGATGTAGTTTAGCTACTTTTAACACCTACGTTACTAAGTTTCCCCAACACTGGGTACAGAGTGGATGAAGTTGCTTCTGACCAGGGCCTCAAAATATGTATTTGATAGTTAACGCTAAAACATCACCAACATTACAATATCATCATTGCTTTCTGTGATTTTACTCTTTCATATAAATTACTAAGGCTATACAGTTTATGTAAAAGAATAAAACCACAAAAAGCCTTGTTCAGCAGGAAAATGCGAAATCAGTGCCTTAACTAGTTTTGGAAGCCATTCCTCCAGAAGAGCAGAGGTGGAAAGAGTACTGAATATTTGTACTCAAGTACAAGTACTGTTACATTGGTTAAAATGTACTCAATTACAAGTAAAAGTACTGGTGATAAAAAAAAAATACTTGAGTAAAAGTACAAAGTACTCTTCTCAAAAACTACTCAGAGTATTAATTACTTTTTAACCGATGGATGTTTTATTGCGTCGTCAATAGCAGGCATTCGATTCGATTCACCAGTATAAAATATCTACGTTCAAAGCACATTTCTCAGATGAACAAGGTATAGAAAGGCAATTTGTTTTGTAAATAAATGTAGATATAAAGTAGGGATTTTGTTTTTTAAAACAATGACAAAAATGTTTTGAACATGCATAGAACAGTTTAAACTTTTCCCAATACACTGCGAACAACAGGCAGCGGGCACTCGTCCTCCGTCTTTTCTCCATCATTTTCATGTTTGACAGTGTTGTGTTCTGTCTCCATTTTGGCTTCTTTGTCTCCAAATCTTCAGTCTATAAATTAGTTTGTACTCCACTGTGTAGTTCCTCCAGACACCTGTGCCTGCTGCTGCAGCGGAGTTTATTCTTTGCCTACATCATATATTAATTGGCTCGGTCGCGATTGCACAGCCTTATTGGCTGCAAAGATGCAGATGAAAGGTTTGAATATTAATTCAAATTGTGGGCGTACTCAGTAGCGACTTTTGATTTTATAAGTAGTGAAGTAGATTACATGGTGTAAATTGTACTCAAGTATGAGTAAAATTACACACTTGAAAAACTACTCATAAAAGTACAAGTACCCAAAAAATGTACTTAATTACAGTAACGTGAGTATTTGTAATTCGTTACTTCCACCCCTGCAGAAGAGTTATTATATACTGTACAGACTTTCTCAGACTTCAGTTTGAACAGAAAGTTATTGTAACAGACTATTCACAGAATCACAGCAGCCGTAAGTCTTATCCAGCTATTTCTGTGTACACAGAGAGAATTGTGAACGAAGGTGAGAACTTATTTTGTGAAATTTTGTTGTGTATTTTTACTTACTCCAGGAGGATGCCCTGGTGGTCCAGGTTCTCCTGGCTGTCCTGGGACACCAGGTTCTCCGTCAAATCCAGAAGGACCTCTTACACCCTGCAACAATCCAAAGTACATTAACGCACATGAATTAATCAGTCATGAAAATGCATGAACTTGACCTGCCTGTGGCTTAATAACTAATTAAAATGAGTAGAGGAATCTGTCTGCTTTTTCTTACAGGTCTTCCTTTGGGCCCACGGTCTCCTCTGAATCCAGGTGCTCCTGGAGGTCCCTGTTTAATTTCACATCAGTCAAAAGATTAATTAGCAACACAAAAGGTAATAATGACATATTTCCATGCATTTGTATTTTGATAAGTTATATATACGGCATTGAGAAAGATATTTTTGTTTCGAAAGGGCTGGCATGGCTAACTGAAACATATTAACTCCATTCACTCCAACAGTTCCTCCTGAGCGATTAGAGGCCATTACTTTTTCACACTGGTAATTTAGGGTTTGGGAACTTTTTGTTCCTCAATAAATATGTCATGTATGGTGTTTTACTCAGATGTACTTACATGGGGGCAAATATGTTTTCATGGCATTTTATAAATTTTTGCAAGGAGTGTATTCTGATTGCTTGAGATACACAAAACAGGTAAAAACATTGTTATTGAAGAACAAAACAGTATGTTCTAGTGCCATCTAGTGTACTTGTGGAATATTAGTGTTCTATTTGAGAAATGTTGGCATGCTATTTTTGTTTTCCGTCTGTATTACAGAAGCTACAATAGTACTGTTAATATTTCTCTTGTAAGTAATTAAATGCTGATGATCTTACCATTGGTCCTGGCCGTCCTGGTAATCCGGTAACCTGTAGCACACGCAGGTTTGTGTGAAATTAGAATATTGTGAGCTGAATATTTGCCTTTAATTTTTGCAAATGTTGACATATTTGTAAAATCATTTTACTATTGCATTTAGAATTACATTTGAAATGTTAACAGTGAACAATGAAATGTTAATGTATGGCTTCATTCAACAACCTTAATCTATTTTTGCAATTACAAATTACAAAGAATATTTAAATTGTGCATAATATTTGGCTTTTGCAAGGTGTGGTGGGAATATAATAATCACTTTGTTGCAATTCCGAATTTAGCAGTAAAAATATTTTTACATCACTCAGCATTTGCCAAAGTGAAAGGCAAAGGCACTGAGGTCCCTTTTTTGCATCACATTGTAGTTGATTTGGTCACATTTTACACATGTTTGTGTAACTGATAATTTCTCTATACTATATAAATTCATACTTACAATTGGAACATCTCCAGGTTCACCCTTCTGACCCTGAAAGTTAATAAAATAATTTTAGCACCAAATACATTTCACACTTTACATAAATAAATAAATGCTAGTGTATAGGATATGAAAAGTGATACCTTGTAGATTCTGTCTGGAAATGAAACAAGAGATGAAATCAGAACGTGTACTTATTATAACGTACATTAAAAATCCAATCTGCAGTGGTAACAACACAATGAAGGTTTGTTAATGTTAACATAAAGCCTGATATTGTGCATACTGTCATTGCTGCCGAAGTTTGGGTTGCCACTCATGCACACTGGGCAGCATTCGCCTACTGGAATCTCCACCCTCTCGCAGTTGGACACCTCGCTACACTGCACGTCATCACACAGGACTGTGCCGCTGTCACATACGCAGATCCGACATGGGTCAGGTTTCCAGATGTCTTGGTTTGCGTAAATCTGACCACCATCCATACAGCTCAAGTCATCTCCTGCACAAAAAAAGAGGGAGAATGTCAATCTGAGACTCCTTTCAGACTTGAGACCATAAGGCTGGACAACATGACCTCAATTTTACCTTGATTACAATTTTATTTTTTGCCCTCATAGTTGGCTGACAAGATTTGCAATGTAAATATGCTGAACTATTAAAGCTGGGATGTATTCATTCTTTTCTTACTGTTAAAATAAATAAATTACTGCCCAAATAATGCCCCATCTTACCACAGCTTATAATTAAAGGTAAAAATGACCTACGCCTTGGTCAAGGGGTTAAAAGAGCTTTAGTTGGGGTTTAGTTTTCAGAGCTGTTTTGGCAGGAAAGATATTCTGAAAGGGTGCTAAATAAAGCTTAAGATGATCAAAAGTGCATCTCTATAAACGCTAGAGTCTGTTCAGCAGGTCGAGCAATTTTTCTCTCCCAGTCCATGTAGAAGGACAAGAAAAGAGACAGGGAAGGAGGAAACGAGTGAGGGAACCGCTGGAAAAGGTGAGACCATCTCCAACGGGGAGGGCCGTTATGGGTAGACATGAGCTAATTCTTTCCAAAGAGGAATTCACTAAAAGCTGGGTAAACAAGACTATTCCCCAGGAGCATTAATAAGCACTTTGTACACCGACATTACATTCAGCAACAGTTTATTAATAATCTCCTTCAAAATATTGCTTTTTGATTTGAGATGGTAATTTAAATCCGGCAATATTTTGAACTTTACTCAGATCTCTGATATATTTAACTGTTCTAAAAGGTGACATCTTTACACATAGGAAGGAGAAATAAACAGTCCTTAGTGGCAGATAATTACAGTAAATACACACATCATCCCAAAATTATCTGATCAGTCCAAACAAACACACCTTTGCGGTTAGAAATGTGCAACTGTTTAGTTCTAAGGTGAACAGCAGGTGGCATCCAAGAGCCTCCTGTGCTACCTTGACTGGAATTTTTACAACAGGAATACTCAGTAGTGTCCTGCAACTTTCTGTTAGCCGTCCAGCAGCTTTAGTGGGTTAAAGCCGCATCATCTTTCCAAATGCATAAATCACAGAAACAGCTGTACTAAATAAAGAATATTTTATGATGTACATATATTGTATAGTAAAGGTGAAGTGTTTTAGTTCATGCAAATTAAACCAATCACAAACTGGGCAAGACTTTTAACTGGGTTGCAGTTTACGTTTATGCTGTTTAACAGATGCTCTTTTCCAGTGTGGCTTCCATTTCCTAATTACAGAGGCTTTCTTCAGCATCATGAGGTTAAGGGTCTTGCTCAGGGGCACAACGGTGGTTCTTGGGATGCTTACGGCTACAGTGACACTGACAAGCTTATAGCACTAGTAGACCTTTTTCTAGTAGACTTTTTACACAACTTATGTAAACTTTTACAACTATGTGATAAAGTGGCCAAAAAATGAGAGTAGTGATGCACAGAAGAAGCCTTACTCTCTTTGTGCATGGCATCAGTTCTCTGCATCAGGAGACAGATTACAACACACCTTTAACTACTCTAGTTATACACTGATCAGCCATAACGTATGAAAGTGAAAGTGAGTGATTATTTATCATTGTGAACACACCACAGCACAACACACAATGCACCACAATGAAATTTGACCCATCCGTGAAGGAGCTAAAAAGGGTCCTGGATTTGAACCTGGCTGATCCAGTTAAAGAGCTACCGTAGCTTGATTTACTGAAAATGGTAATTCTGGTTCAGGAAAGTGTCAGAATATGCAGTGCATCACAGTTTTTTGCAGAGCTTTTCAAAAATAGGCATAATATTATGGCTGATTGCTGTACATTTTGCTTAAGAAGTGCTGGTGTGAATGAAATATTCAAATATGCATTCCGTTTATTTAACCTCAAATGACATGGTAAGTCTGGAGCTATTGCAACAGCGTTGTAAAAAATTGAGTAAAACAAACAAACAAAGAAAAACTTGTACTGAAGTACTGTATTCTTTTAAACATGGAACATTTTTCAAGGCTCCTCAGGCGTTACAGGAATTCTTGTTCATTTTGGAGAGATAAGGGAAGCACCATCTCTCACTCACTCCGGGAACCAGATCAAACAGCCGTATCAATCACATAGCCATAGGCAGATAAAGCTTTAAATCATGTTTAAATGTGTCTGGGCAAGATGCACACAGTGGCAGGGGATGTGTCTCGAATGAAGCTAAACTGAATTAATGCATCAGGTGATGGAAAGTCGAACACTCATTTTGAAATGTTAAAGAGACAGGACTTGAGGTTTTACTGGCCAAAAGGAGCAGGAGAATGGAGTTGTGAGTCACGTAGACTAGCAGAGGAAGTTCCTTTTCTCCTTTTATCAGAGAAAGAACATATGTTAGGTGAGAAACTACCAGGAAGAAATCACTCACACATTCACCCACACACACACACATATATAAATAATCCCAACCATACCTCCAATATTGAAAACGAAACGCTTCTGCTCTTTTTGCTTTCTTCAGTTCAATTTAAAGTAAAAGATATTAGTGAGTAGGCAATTTTTCACTTGAAAAAACAGGTTCTTCCCTAATCTGCAGGTACAGAGTCTGAAATTCGTCCCAAAATTAGTCTAGGTCAGAAACACACAAAAACATCCCAATATTCTTGTGTTACTGTATTTTTGAGGACCCCCATAATGACTAGATGACTAACCCAAACTTAACCTCAGTATCCAAAAGCAAAATCTTTCACCTCTTTTAGTTTCTCAAATAAAACATGGACATGTTCTATAAAATCATTTCTCCTTATGGGGTCTCCACAAAACCATAAAAATATAAAAAGGGTTTTAGGGGACAGCCAGGTCCTCACAACTCCCTAAATACATGGTCAGTGTTTTGCAATGTCTCAAAAAATGCATTTTTGGGAAATGAGTTATAAAACTGTATTGGTATGAATTGAAATACTTTAACATTGCAATTTTCCTTTAGTGGCAAAAGCATATGCCAAAACCAACTTCTCTCAGAATAAACATGTAACATCCCTGAATCATATAAAGACAGATCAATTTAAAAACTTTGTTTTCAACCCTGGTGTCTGATTCCATATTACAGCACCACGATGTTGAGTTCAACAATGAAAACCAGGCAAAACAAGACCTAAACCTGAAAAACAGATGGTCAGTTTGTAAGCAGAAGAGAATGCACATAAGGGGTAATAAAGTGACACAGTGAGAACGGCAGGCAGAACAGCAGACAACAAAGCTGCAACACGTCTCCCTATAAGGTGTTTTTTCAGAGGGGGGAGGTGTAAGGAGCATTTGAAATTTATGTGGAGAGATCTGGAGTTCACAAGTCAGCCATGAAAAAAACCATCAAACCCTCGCCATTTGGGTTTGGAGAAATCGCCCCCCTTCCCTCAATTCCCATTTGCTAATTCACTGCAGACCCCGCATTTTCCACAGACATGTTTAAAAACGATGACAACGGTAGACCCATGACCCTTTGGAGTGGTTCTCCTCATGGTGATTTTCCAGATTTTCCACTCCGCTCCCTCTTGCTCCAAACATGCTCAGGAGCTCATTTCGGAAAAAGTCCTTGCTCACTTCCTCAGTCTGTAGCCACTTGAGAAAATCCATCCTAACAGAGGTATTAAATGACTTCTTTCTCGGTTCATTCTTTTCACAGTCATCATTTTCAGTTTCCCACCAATGTTTAGTTACGATTTTTCAGTAGCTAATTATGGTAAAACAATGACAGCAAAACTCTATTTTATGCAAAAACAGAACTTTGTTTTTCATGGATGGACTGAGTGGAACGGGAACAGGAGAAGTGGACATGGTGGGGGTTGTTATTTAGTTTTTTTTTTAGAACTGGAATAGTACCAAAGTGAATAGTCTCACACCCTCACAAGCATCCCCTAACCCTCCCAGCTTCCACAGGAAAGCTTAAAGATAACAGTCGAATACCATCACGGTTCCCCACATTTCCACAAAAACTTGTTTCAAAGCCAAAAGAAAGGAATACTTTATGCATTTTCCCCTGTCTACTTTGGAAACTCTCGTAGTCTGTGTTCGTGGGGGCTTCCCTGTGGGATCAGATTGTAGAGGTTAGAAAATGACCTTACGGAAACAATGAGTCATTTAATAGTTGCCTTTTTCCAGCTATAGATGGATTTTAGAAGTTGGAGTAGATTTACCACCCACTGGCCCTGTGTTTTCCTTCTCTACCTTAATAGATGTGTAATCACCTTGTTCTCTTTATTATTTATTCTTCTTTTCACTTTCTGGCCATTTATCTCCTTCCAGAGTTTTTCTGTCTTAGATACAATGTTCAATTGGCTTTTTACAACATTGCATTTCTTGCCAACAGCACAATTGAAAAGTGCTATTACTTTTCTTGTGAATAGCCTATTCTTAATGGGTGCCCCCTAGTGATGAGGAGGGTGAATGACGTACTTGTTGTCAAACCTATCAGCTACCCCTTTTCTTTTCTCCTACCTTTTCCATCTGCGCAACATTAGTTCCGTGTTCATTAAACAATTGCCTTCTCTCCCGGTGTGATGTCAATATTCAGGGGTGCGTTTCCCAAAAGCATAGTTGCTAACTACATTAGCAACTAACATAGTGTACATTAGCAACTAACATAGTGCACATTAGCAACTAACATAGTGTACATTAGCAACTAACATAGTATACATTAGCAACTAACATAGTGTACATTAGCAACTAACATAGTGTCGCTTACGTAGTTAGCAATATGTTAACAACTATGCTTTTGGAAAATGCAACCCAGAATATTAACTTTGCAGATAGCAGGAAACCTCTCTGTCTGTGTTTTTTTTTTTACACAAATACTTTCAACAAATAGCGTTTTACAAAAGATGTCTGCATCCGATATCCACCGAATCTGCAAGTGGTCAACAACAGCGCTGGACACTGGACAAGGGTTTTGGATTATATGCCTCCTCTTACATTGACAACTATGAGGTTAAATTGTTATCAGCAGCTAAGTTACCTAAGCTAACGTTACATGAGCTCTGTGGGTTGAAAGTAAAACATATCTCTGGTAACTTGTCTGTTTTTTTTATTATTTACGTTAATTATGTAGTTTGTCACAATCAACCAAGCACACCTTAAGTAATCCTAGCTGACAGACCACCGTAAAAGTACGTCTGAGCTGACATAAGTGTAGTGATATAGTAAGTTTACCTCATCAAGTTAGCACGCTAATGCTAACTAATGGTAGCGCCGGCTGGCAGAGGCTGGTGTTATTGAGCATTTGTTTTATTGGGTTGGTTCTGACTTTTGAGAAACGTGGTGTCACTCATTTTTCAGCAGTATCAGAGAAAGAGAGGACTACTATATTTTAGCATTCCTAACATGATTATGATTTTGAAAACTTTAAATTTATTAACTTTTTAAATGTATTTTCTTGTTTGATATTATTACCTCAGACCGACCAATAAAACCACTGTCATTCATCAGACGCATACTGAAGTGTAAAGCAGAAGAATCTTAACTCTGTTTTCCTGGTCGAATGTTGGGCGTTCCACATATGGCCCATTAACATGAGTTGAACAGCTTATAGTTTGAAAGTAAAATCAACTGTAACCGACAGAAACATCTATTAATATAAATACCCTTACACTTGCTAAATGCAGAAGTATATCAGTTTTTGATAAAATTAAAGATAAAAAAGCAGATGAATGACAGTACAGCTGTAGGGAGACATTAGAGGGACAGCCTGTCTGCTTTTAAATGTATTACAGTCACAGACACTGCACCTCTCAGGCCACTGACCTCACCCATAATTAGACCGATACAGTCGCTCTTGACCCCCACACAACATTACCTCTTTGAAGCACTTTTGAAGACCTGCGGGAGCAAGATGCCCAGTCATCTATGTTGCTGCCACAGCAGATGACCTCCTAAGTGACTCTGAAACCTATGATTATCCCAGTCCGCTGTCCTCTAGGTCAAAGCAAGCAGTTTCTCAGAGGCTGGAGTATGAGGCAATGTGTGCAGATAGAGTTTCATTAGGTTTGGCGGCTGGAAAAGTAGTTTGAGGTTTTAGATAAAAACAGAGTTTTATATGCAGCAGTGTTTTTCTGGTTTGGACAAAAGCTTCATCATCCTCCCTAAAAAACAAGTCTGTGCTCATGTTAAAGTACAATGTGATCCTGGTCAGGGAAGTTTAAACAAATTTGTAGCTGGTTGTAGCTGGTTCGTAGTTAGTGGTCTTTGCCGGTTTATTATGGTTATCCGGTGGTTATTGCTTGATTTTGGCTAAAGCTACAGCCAAGCTCCTTTTTTAATATAGTCAGTCCCTCCAAGATTTCGCAGGCCTTGTTTGAGATTGTTGGTCTAAAATGCCTGATTTTGCGACAGCTTTTCTAAAAAAATTGTGATGAAAGTAACAGTGTTTTAGGCGTTTTGTTGCAATAAAGTTGCAGGAAAAAACTTATGCAAAAAATAGCAATTTTATAATGATTATAATGCCTTTTATAATGATTCTTTAGCAATGAAATAAAACAAAGGGAACAACACCACTATTATTTTTATTAACTATTAATCATTTAGTTATTATTAAGGGAAATGTGAAGCGTTTTTATCACACGTCCTCTAAATGTAACAAGAAAGTGAGTTCGCTGACATATGGCTCAACGTTTTGCAGGAAATGTCAATGATTGGTCAGAATTGCACGGTAGTGATGAATTTGCGGGCATGAATCAGTGTTAATAGTTGCAATCGCAACATCACGAAATTCTGAAGTGTCTGTATAGTAGTTAGCTCCACTACAAGTTACAGAGAAAAGGTAGCTACAAAAAATGCATCCAAGCAATTTCATTGCCATGGATTAGCACAGATAAGCTACTGAAAAAAGTAGTTAAAGGTCCCATATTATACATTTTTTCAACACGTTAAAATATGTCTATGAGCTCCACTAAACATGTTTCTGAAGTAGTTTGCTGTAAATACCTCTCAGATTAGGCATTTTCACCTGCGTTTTACTCCTCTATTTCAGTCCCTTTCAGAACAGGCTGTTTCTCATTAGTATTCCTAAATTCAAATGAGCCGCTGCTGCCCACACACGCCCCTCACTCCGGAACTGGGGTGTAGACAACACGGCGAGAGTTTACCTCACGTGAAAATAATCCACACGGCTGCTGCTAACAGACCATCCATACAGCCGTCCATGTTCAACACAACACTCCGCCGCTAGACTTCTTCACTGTGATTCCTACACTAGCACTAGTGAGAAAACATGGTGGATCAGGAAGCGCTAGCAGTTCTACCTGGTGGGCGGAGCAGTTCAGATAGGAGGGTGGAGTTATTCAAATGTCCCCTAATGTGATGTAGAAGTAGGAGAGAAATCTAAACGGCACATGATTTCTGACATTCGTAATTTACAGTGTGTGCAAAGGAAGTACAGACCCAAATGGATTTCTAAAGAGCAGAAAAAGTGAATTTTTCATAATATGAGACCTTTAAGTTAGTAGCGTCACTATTTTTAGCAAATTGCTCCCCGATGTTGTTTGTTGGTGGTCAAATTAGTCATTGTAAGCATTTCCAATACTGAAGGTCAGTTTACTGGAGGTTTTCCATCCTACATGGAACCAGTTTCAATGTTTGAGAGCTGCCGCAATTAGCAGTTAACGTCTATTAATTTATCGACGTCAATATTTTTAATTGACGCCTCATATATTTTTATTAATAAAGTTGTTTTAATTACTTAGAATGCCCCAACCAAAAAATCTGACACTTCAGAGCATCTGAAATGGAAACACAGGGGCTATTCTGGATGAAGGACCACCGTAAAAGGCAAAGCCATTGTGTTTTTGTCCTATAAATTAATCCGAGGAGTATAAAGGCTTAAATCACTTCACTTATTTCACTTTTGCCCATTTTGATATTTAAAATAAAATTATAAAATGAATAACTTAAATTGCATACATTATATACATACATTTGTGATGCTGGAGTGGACAGTTTATTGTTAAAATAAAAAGAATTTGAATAAAATTCCAAAAATTTTATTTTTGGAAAAAAAAATAGACTATTCAATAAATCGATTAATTGAAATAAATAACGTTGATAGTGGCTGCTCTGGAATGTTCTGAAGTTATGTAGTAATATTTATAATAATGATCTTTATTTAAAAACTAACTTTCATACATAATATTGATCAAGAGTGTTTTACATGAAGAATAAAATCAGAACAAAATGCAAGCAACTAAGCAGCTGGAGTTTAAGCAATTAGATGATTTGTAAGATGACAAAAATGATGAACTATGAATGTAAAAAAAAAGTTAAAAAATTAAAAACAACTAAAAATTTAAGACTAATTCAAAATTGAAATGAAACATACAAAACAAAAGAGCAAATGTTAAATTATGATGGAAACCCTTCTGGATTCTGACCCTCTAGGACCGGAAATGCCCTCCCCTGGCCTAAAATAACGAAAACTGTTCTGCAAAGACTAAATGAAACCAAACTCACAGGTGAAATGGAGCTTAGGAGTAGAAAACTGTGAAAACATGCTGAGAAGAGGCCAGGTAATTAGAGCTGCAGGAATAATGTTGTAGGTTTACGGACCGCATACAGGGTCTGTGCTGCCTAAAGGAAATGAGAGGTTAACAGAGTCAGACGTCACCTTTAAGCCTTTCAAGGTGACTACTGGGGTTTCACCTCCATTCCCCCCTCCAACTCCCCTCAGGGTGTACATGTTGAAGAGAACATGCTTTTTTACTGAACTCTGCCACCCCCGCACTACATTTCTCCGCCAGATTCAATATTGCTTTTTTCCTGGTGCACATCCAAGAAAAGAGAAATAGCACTGATATGCATCTACCAATGTTACCCAAGCTTTGCTGACCACAAATGTTCCAAAGATATTGGATAAAATTCAGCATTTCACTCTCCTGCCTTCACCAGCCACCTCTTGTTGCTTTTACAAGTCACTCTGATAGCACACCATGTAATAAATCAGGCTGAGGTTTTCCTCAAAGTATGTGATAAACACAAGACTCTTTCTTCTGAACTAAAGTGTGTTTATGGATGGTGCTCATTAGAAACCCTGTTTAGGAGAGTCTTACAGAACCATCTGGAACGAAAAGCCTTTCTAGGTCAGCCGAACTCCATTGAGAGTCTTAGTGAGATGCTGCAGGAGGGGAGAAATAAAGAAAACAACCTCAAGGCTATGCGAAGTGAAATCTGGTGCTGTAATATTTCTGTGGTTCTCCTGTGGGTTTTTGTTTTTACATTGTAATAAATTATAAAGTGCAGCTCTTTGGCATGGTATTTAAGAGAAATTGTAAATTGAAATTGTTTTATTGAGCAGTTAAACATAAGTTATAGATTGAAGCTCATCTTGACTCGTCAGTGGAAACATTTTTAAATTATTACTATTGACTGTAGTATGTTTGTCCCGGGGCGGTTGGCGGTGTAATGGTTGGGTGTTCGCCCTGTGATCAGAAAGTGGCTGGTCCGAATCCCAGACTGCTAAAGTAACCACTGAGTTACTCATGAGCGAGCAAGGTACTGTCTCCAAGCACTGCTCCCCGACCTGAGACCACAAAAAAAAATTGTTGATTGTTTTTATTTTTGGAAGAAAAAAATAGTTTAGACTATTCAATAAATCGATTAATTAGTCGATAGATTAATGGAAATAAATAGCGTTGGTAGTGGCTGCTCTGGAATGTTCTGAAGTTATGTAGTAATAAGTATAATAATGATGATCTTTATTTAAAAACTAACTTTCATACATAACATTAATCAAGAGTGTTTTACATGAAGAATAAAATCAGGACAAAATGCAAGCAACTAAGCAGCTGGAGTATAAGCAATTGGAGAACTGATTTGTAAGATGATAAAAAATCAGCAATGAATAAAAAAAAAAAAAAGTTAAAAAATGCTGATGCTAAATTAACCACTGAGTTACTTATGAGCGAGCAAGGTACTGTCCCCAAGCACTGCTCCCCGGATGCTGCCCATGCTAGCTGCCCACTGTACCTTCATGGATGGGTCAAATTTGGTTGTGGTGCGCTGTGTGCTGTGGTGTTTTCACAATGAGATATAACCACTGTTTCTTTCTGTCTCTGCCTACGACCACATTTTTTCCGTAGTCCCATGGACGTCGTTAGGTCTATTTCTGGGGGTGCTTTAGGCCCCCCTCTAATTATATGTGATTTTTCTGTTTTTCATATAAGAAATTAGTGCAGGCATGCACTTAAAACAAAAAAACCCCCAGTAAGACTATGAGTGGAAATAAATATTAATGGATCTACAAGTTGTTATTATCTCGGGTAAAATAATTGTTCTGTTTCCCAGTCCGGATACTATGTAGGTAGGCGGGCATACGGACCCTAGCGGAAGCTGCATGTCATTGCTTCTCTGTAACACTCCTGGGGTGGTTCTTAAGAAGCAGAGGAATTAATTCGTAGTGAATGATACACATAGTGAACTTGTAAGTTGATGTCAGTAATTGTTAATTGCTTAACTTTGCCCGCGTTTACTTAAGAGAAAGAAACAGCGATATTGTAGTTAGCTATTTTAACATGAATTTAGACAGATATGTTACACATTATAGAAAACACTAGCTAGCCTCCTAGCAGCTGGACGTATTCTTTCCCACCTTTCTAGTATTTTGACACAATATCAGTAAAATGTTATAATCAATTATTGCGGGAGAAATGAAATGGAATAGTGTCCCTGTTAATGCTATTGTACTGTATCAAGTCCTTGGCCAGATGGATATACGAAGATATTTTAAAAGCGAGAGTGAGAAGCAGGAGAGTTAGGGTTAAGGTTAGGGTTCCTAACCACACCCCTCGGAGCTAAGCCCCTCCATCTTCAATCCTAGAGACATCCCTGAATAGTCCACGAAGAGAATAACATGTTGGAGTTCATATTGATGCCATTTGGGTCCCAGTGCTAATAGTTGTAATCAAAAACTAATCAACATGCTAAAAATGCATTTATATCCAATCTATAGGGGACCTAAGATATTGCGAATGAGTTTTTCTGCGTTATCCCGTCTCTCTAAGCTGGAGCTCTGCCATATACAGGTCTTTGGGCAATGTTCAAACATTTGTTTTTCATATCCTCTCACATCACGTCCAAGCACACACATCAAACTAGGTGTAGCACATGCACCACTTCCAGAATGTACAAAGCTGAAGAACGGTACGTGACCTTCCTAAATCATTCCAAATACATTAAATACAAAGCTGCTATTTCACACATTCAGAATGTTTTGACATTTTTATTTTACCGTAATCTATTTAAAAAAATGGATCCAAGCCCAAAATCAGCTTTTGAGAATGTTTTGAATGGGCGTCAACCGATTATCAGTGCCAATATTTAGCATTTTATGGTTATTGATATCTCTGATAGTTCTGATATTTTTTAAAACAATATTCCCATAAAATAAATCAATATAATAATGCACTACTTTGGCCCTCCCCTCTCTGTCTCAAGTCACCACTCTGGTGTCTTGAGGATGGCACAAGTTTTACCTATCAACACTGAAGGCTAAAGGCACTAAAAATGTTGCTTTCTGAGACAGAAGCTGGGAGTTCCTGGTGCTTTTTGTGTTGAGGAGATTATGAAAAGTTCTACAAATTAAACCCATGATAAAGGCATTAACGTTTTGTGTTGGAGTATTTGTTATTCCAGTATTGGTTATTAAATGTTCATTTTTGCAGAACACATATTTCTTTAAAATATTGATTATTGGTCTTGATTAGTAATAATCTGTGCTTGTATCAGTTTCAGCTCTGAAAAAATGCAAATAGCTCATCTCCTACATTTCCTACAAGACATGGTTGATGAGACACAGAAGACACAAGTCATAGAGCTCCTTGTAAGGATTCTCAGTGAACATTTCTTTGAATAAACCTTTAACTAAGAACATAATGATGTCTTAAGCTCTTAAAAACACATTTATGTTCCTTAATGGAGATATATCTGAGCAGACTCTCTTGAGAACATTCTTAACTTAACACCTCTTCGCTCTGCTGATGCAAAGGACAAGCCAAAAACGGACAGATTTGGCTGCACATAACAATGTGAAATTTCAGAATTCACTGGCCTACATTGATATTTATATAAGTTGTAATTTTCCCTTTATACCACACATATGTGCTGATGTTGAAGGGCAAAATTCTGTGAACATAAAAGTGGCAGAGAAGATAAGTCATCGATCCACGTGATCTCCTGTCATCAAAATGTTTGGCTGTTTTCATAACCTCTGAAGAAATATTTGTCTGTTTTTACAGCAAGGAACTGCAATTAATAAATCAAAGTGGCCTATGAAGACAAAAGTAAATATGAGTATGTACACAATGACATGATTTCTCCAATGTAAAAGATGTAAACCCTGCTCCATGCTTCCTGGAAAACGTTTTAACATTCCACTTTTCTCAGAGACTGAACACGTCCCTCGCAAGTCTGTCCTATTGCAGTGTGCTTCCCTTTTATTCTGTTTTGTTTGCATGTCTGCAAAAGCTCACAGAGGTTCTGCAGCTGGTTTGCCATGACACCACCGGCTTACATTGCTCTGTTTTACAGGCGTTGACCCAAAGCGAGAACGAGTCTTCCATAAATATTTACTCTGAGCCGACCAACGCTGCATGACTCCACTTCACTTGATTAATTCTCCTTTTGTCCACTTCTTTCTACCTTTAAAAACATACAGCTCTTGACGTCTTCCTGCTTTCATTAGACTTTACCCTGTTTATTACAGAGCTGTAGAAGCAGATACACGTGAGATGTGTTCATAGGCCAAAGCGTTTCCCAGATACATATGTGACTTTGCACGGCAAAAGTGCAAATTTTCAAAATTTTATTATGTGAAAGGGCATAAATCAACCTTCAAAACGATACATATATCGAATTAATCAGACGACATATGACTGAGATATCAACATTCAAAGAAGTCGGGTTTCTCCTGTCACGCCAAGTGAGAAACGGAGAAATCTACTTTTAAAAATGACTATCGACATAGCACTCCCAGACACTTGGTGCGGTCGCGGCTACGCTTGTATTTACAGTAGCCTACGCTGCATTCACAGCCACACGGATAGCCTACCTGCGTTAGGTTAACTGAACTTGGGAGACGAAGATGGATTCCGGAGAAATATCTTCACGCTAGTCAACCAGTGGATTTAGCGTAAATATCGAAGTAGAGCGGTCAAAACAGAAACTTTTAACATTCTGCTGGAATTGAATTCCTCACCTCAAGAAAGTCACGTTTTTAGGATGGAAAGGGTAAGATTTCAGATTAATTAAATTTCAGAGAAATTTATTCACAGCAGTACAGTATAAACCTTCCACTGTTTCAAAACACTAAAAACAAAAAAGCCAAAATTTTACCCCACGCAACATAAACGGTCATTTTTCTTGGAAACCTCCGTTGCGACAAGCGACTGGTTTTGCCGTGGAGGGTCACATATAGACATAACTTTCTTATGATTAATGATGGCACCATTCCCAAGTCCACTGGCGAAGATTTTTTTGTTTTGAAGAGACTGGTACACGATTAAGATTGGGCTCAGTGATATGCTTATTGATCTCTAAAGTTGTTTCTGAGCCCTGACCCAAAATAGATTAAAAAGTGAACACTAAAACGTAACCAGTTTTACACTAGGTTTGAACGTCAAACAAGAAAACACGAGGCATCTAGTCTGAGTGCAGGAGAAAGTCAGTTAGACTCCTGTGGGGCCCCTTAAAAACCTTGGCATTCCATAAGGTTCTGCTCTGGGTCAGTGACATCACATTGCCTAGGGCCAAGACTGGGGAGAGGATGGAGAATTGGGCAATTTATCACTTTTATAAAGAAAAAGAGCCCTACCAACGCTGCATGACTCTACTTGATTAGTTCTCCTTTTATCCAGTTCTGTCCACCTTCAAAAACATTCCACTCTTGTGTCTGTTGAGAATTGAACACAGAAAACGAGTACTTTGAAGGTTATAAAACCTTATTCAGATGTTATATGGTATTATATACCCGGCGTGACCACAAAGGTTAGCTCTCACACTATGTAAAAGACCACTGTTTGATCCAAGAAGGTGGAAAAAGGCAAACATAAAGGTTTGATATCATCCACAGATGGGAGTTCCCAAAAATAGAGGGAAAAAAACGTATACAGTTTTCAGTGAGTGGAGGTTGGGCTTCTGTGATTCAATTTGCGAAATTAAATCATGAGAGAAATGTGTATCTGTGTTTTGTATGTTGGGAAAGTTGTGGGTGGTGAGAAAGGTCTGTGCATGCCCTTGTGATGTAGATAATGATATTAAGGTCAAAGTCACTGAAGCATCATCGCATTCCAATCTCTAAACAAGGTCGAAGTGAGTTGTAGTCTCACATTTTAATAAAGAAGAAAACACTTCTGTCAGGCATAGTTAACTGACCGAGTTTCTAAATGTCCGAACCGAGGCTGGTGAGGACACACCACGGACATTTTCATCATCTGGCAAGACTGTTTTCCTCAATGCTTATGCATACTTTTCCTAATAGTCATGAGCAGCTGGTTTGTCCTTTGAGGAGTCCATTCCGGATGGAAAGGATTATTTCCCATTAGTTTCAGATCTGTTTGCTGCAATGGTGGATTTTTGTTTTAGCAAAAATGTGCCATGTATACACACGTCAATTGGGAATATATGGTACAGTTACCATCATCATTAAAAAATGACTTCATATATATTTTTATAGCATCAAATCAGAATTTCATGGAAATGACAAATGGACATTATTTGTCATTGTGAACACAGCACAGCACACAATCCACCACAACCAAATGTGACCTCTGCATTTGACCCATCCGTGAAGGAGCAGTGGGCAACTAACAAGGGCACCCCTCCGGGTAGCAGTGCTTGGGGATGGTACCGTGCTTATAAGCACCTCAGTGGTACCTTTACCGTTCCTGGGATCCGAACCGGTGACCTTCCGATCACAAGGCAAATGCCCTAACCGTTACGCTGCCAACTGCCCCTTTTAAGTACACTACTTCATTGTAGCATCATACAAAGTTGTCCAGCTTCTAACCCCAATGTGTTCGTTAAAAATAATTCTGCAACGTAGCACTCTGAAGTACTAACCAATTGTGACTTTATAAAACTTTGCTCCAGGGAGAAAATGAATAACCACATGGGAATGCATCCCTGTTCAAACCCAGACATTAAACAACACTCTGTCTAGAGGAAATGCCGCTCCAAGAGAGATTTCCTGCAGGGCAGATAATGCAAGTACAGACCGACTTACAAGGTGTCAAACCTTTCCCTTAAGGAACATTTCACTTATGGCCACATTCCTGAAGCGTCATGCAGATTGCTGTTACTGGATTGTGTTGGTATGTCAACAAAAATAGATCTGATAATAAAGACACAGTTCTTTTCCAAAAAATAAAGAAGTCCACCAATCAAAATATACCAATAATGTGCACTTTGCAATGAGTCTTTAACAGGTAAACTCTGCAGCAGTCAAACTACAGTATTATTATGCAGTTAGGCTAAGATTAAACAAATAATGGCCATTGATTCTGAAATTTCTGTGATCTAAACCCACACACTGACCAGTTTGCCCAGCTTGTATCACTTCCAAGCTCTTCATGTGGGAAGCAGCCTTCACCCTTCACTTCTCTAAAGCATTCTTTACTTTCTATTTAAAGGCTTCTTAAATTAAACACACACACACACACACACACACAAACACATATATAGTGACAGGTTGTACGTAAAACACCGTAAAAGTTCAATACAAGTAAGTCTGACTCCAAAAGTAAATTTGAGCACACGGCAGTACAAGAGCACAAGATGTTCTCCATAGGGTAACTTCATCAAACGTGACTTGGCCTATGACTCATTAAACAGTGCAGACATTTCCACATAAACTTCTCTGGCACTGGGGGAGCCGGAGTCGGCCGTGTGATTTGCAACACATCTTCGCCGGCATGCCAAAAAGCACAGTGTGTTTTAGTGTTTATAAGATTTCATTTACTCTAGCTACAAATGCAAAATGTCTGAGACTGTGTTAATAACAGGTATCTTTTACTGAGGTGCGAGATTCTCCTGTTATTTTGTCTTCTGTCAAGTCAAATTTTACTCAAAACATTTTTACAGTTTCGGCGCAATCAATTAGACAGCAAAAGATGACGTCACTTTTATGAAACACATTCAATTTGAACCTTAATGTATCCATGATGCCGATGCAAGGAAAAACTCAGACTTAAATTTGAGTTCAGTCCTCCTCATGTGAAACTCACTAAACATGTTGCTGTTTTCTTAAACGCTCATGTTTACTTAATTTTCAACATCATACAGATGTTGAAATGGCAAAGGATATTTGAAGACCTGTGTCTTATTAAAAACTGTCTGTGCTCAAGAACCCTGCTGAAAGGTTCAGTCTGTGGTCCGACATTGCTCTTATGATCTTAATCCAGCCAGAGTATCATTTCATCCAGATATTAAACAGAGCTTTATCAGACTTTTTTATCATGGTATTTTTCCCTTTTTGTATGAACAAAAGGCATACTGTAGTAGACTGTGAACACTGGAAATGAAAATAGTGTGGAACACAAAACCACAAGCGTGTAAATGCTGCAATTGCAATGAAATCCCTCAAGATCTCAGAAAACAACACCTCCTAAAGGGTTCAAGAGTCAGTTGTTATTAATTAAATGCAGGTGTTTGTGTGCATGCGAGCACATGTGCATATAACTCTACCTTTAGTGTTGGGAAGCTTACTTTTTAAATGTATTCCACTACAGAATACAGAATACATGCACTAAAATGTAATTTGCAACGTGTTCCGTTAGATTACTCAATGCGACTAACGTATTCTGAATACTTTGGATTACTTCTACATTGTCTTGCTTTTTACAGCTGTATGAATGCAGCAATCATGACTCCTCCGTCATGTGACTGCGGCAACTTAACGTTAAATGGACGTTTACATTAGAATCTATGGTTGAGTGTTCTGAAGGGCTTCCGGTAATGAATGGAATTGCTGAATTTATTAGAGAGAGGATAAACATGAAACGGAAAAATACTGTGATATAATCCATTAATTTTAACAATGTAACTGTATTCTATTACATTTAAACTGTAGCTGTAACAGAATATCGTTATATACAGTACAGTACTGTGCAAAAGTTTTAGGCAGGTGTGAAAAAATGCTGTAAACAAAGAATGCTTTCAGAAATATAATATAAATATAATTATTGTTTATTTTTATCAATTTACAAAATGCAAAGTGAGCAAACAAAAGAAAAATCTAAATCAAATCAATATTTGGTGTTACTACCTTTTGCCTTCAAACCAGCATCAATTCTTATAGGTACACTTGCACAAAGTCAGGAGTTTTGTAGGATTATAGTCAGGTGTATGATCAACCAATTATACCAAACAGGTGCTAATGATCATCAATGTCACACGTAGGTTGAAACACAGTCATTAACTTAAACAGAAACAGCTGTGTAGGAGGCTTAAAACTGGGTGAAGAACAGCCAAACTGCTACCAAGGTGAAGTTGTGGAAGACAGTTTCATGTCATGACAAGACTGAGCACAGCAACAAGACACAAGGTAGTTATACTGCATCAGCAAGGTCTCTTCCAGACAAAGATTTCAAAGCAGACTGGGGTTTCTTTGTTTACCGCATTTTTTCACACCTGCTTAAAACTTTTGCACAGTACTGTATATAATTAATTTATGGAAATGGAATTCAGTTATTCCACTGATTAATTTGTAATCTGAATACGTACCGTTGGTACATGTATTCCCGTTTGAATTTGTGTTAATGGTTGCGAATGCAACATCATGAAATCCTGGAGAGTCTGACTATAACACAGAAATGGTAAACTGTGTTTTTTGGCAAATATTACACTATAGATGAAGAGGATTCCTCATCTACACTAAGGACTTGTGCGTCCAACTGTGTGGAATATTATTGTATTCACTGTACTAAACATGATAACATCATAAAACAAAATAATAGACTTGATCAGTGTATTTATCCCATTATTTCTAATTCAAGCCAAGATGTGTACCAATCCATAGATTTGTACAGTGTGTGTATATTTACACTTTGGATCCTGTGCTTCGCCATTTTGTCTCTCTGTATACTTACATACAGTATATTTGAGATGACAAAAACGTTCAGTTTAACTTTGAATTTGACTTTCCTAGACACATGCGCTTGAGGGAAAATAATGCTGGCTAACCAAGAATGGATCTGAGGTTTCAGAATGGCTGCCAAATATGTTCCACGTCCACCTAATCAGCGAAAAAAAAAATCTCTTTTTAACCACACTTTGGAAGAGAGAGACTGTGCACACCTCCAAGTTAGAAATGGGTATACGCCAGTTCTGCTGACTCATGTCTTGCTTAAATTCACATATGGAGCTCAAACCTGGAATGGTGATCTTTTTCGATATTCACCAGGCAGAACAATTTTCAAAACCCTTTGATTTTAAACGCACTGGAAAGTTATGGGTAGTGCTAAGTGTTTTATGATTCACTTTTGAGACCATTCGTCCCAATAGATTTAAGTGAATTTCCAGAAGATAACTAAGGTCTCAGTTAGCTTCCATGTTGCTGCACCCTCACGCTGAAGGTGTGGGCTTCGCTTCATTATCATGCTTAGTGAACTTCTAAAACAGATCTGACATGAGGGCCAGTGTGCTGCCAGTTTTTAATAAGGGAGTGTCATGCCCAGTATCAGCCCAATTTTCTTTTTAAAGGTAAAGGAAACTGAATAAATTAAGCAACAGTTGAGTTTTTATTAAAAATATATTTGAAAACATATGGATGAAAGTAAGATAAATGACAAATTAAGGTCAAAATGTATCTAACTCTTCCTTATAGAGATGTTGCATTTTATACTAGGTTTGAACTGTAAATGGAATCAGCAACATCTAGAACATTAGCATGTAGTTTCTACAGCTTTATTAACTGTCTACTCACATTCTGCTTTAGTTTTTCCTTCAAATCACATTAGTAAACTCACTGATTCATCATATTGGGCTACACAAATGGGTTAATCGCAGAATTGATTTGACATTTTACACCTGCACTTTGTGATAGATTGATAACCGAATGTTCTTTCTCTTTACCCGTTGCTAGTTGTGTTTCTTCTCTTAAAAATCTCTGTGATCTCGAAAATTTGGCTGCATACTCCTCCAGCACCCTTTTTTGGGCCTCTCCTTGCCTCTTTCTGTGAAGCTTATCTCTACATTAAAAGTCAGGCTGTTGGGTGCAAACATCTTTAATGAATAATAATTTCCTCAGGTGGTGACACCCGTGCAATTAACAGCCACGCAGATGTCACCTGTAGAATGTGAAACGTATGGGCAATGTTGGGTAGTAGCTAGCTAAAATGAGTGACATTATTTGTTTTCAGAAGCTTAACAGTAATGATTAAACATTTAACATTTGTTTGTACTGTTTTGTCTGTATTTTCCTAAAGATCACTATAATTCTAATTCACAAATTTTGTGTTAATGCATTAAAATTCCCAGCCCTAGTTATAAGTAAAAATGAGTTCAAAACGCCCTTGATCAACGTCCATAAAAGTCTTACACCGCAAAAATATTGGTCGTACTACATATATTTATGTACTTAGTCAGTCTTGCGGAGTAGCAAACTAAAATTAATGGTGATACTATTAAATTTAATTATTAGTAGTTTCTAAAGTTTCAAAGTTGTTTTCCCAAACTGTTCCAAAATTCAAGTGATCCACCAGGAATACTTACAAATGTCCCAATTAGCCATTCTAGCTAACACTAACACTACAGCTAACTGTATAACAAACCAAGAAATTAAGCAACAAAAAAGAACCTCCTATTTGTCCGTCAGTGCACACATGGGTAACAGAGAAAACTACTAAATATGGCCAATGTTCTCTGCCAGTCCGAACCACACAATTTTCAGACAAATGGTAGCAGCTGTATAAATATACAAGACTCATGGATAAGTTAAAGGGGATTTTACGTCATCTTGACTGGAGCCCACCTTTGCACTTTTGCACAGGATTACTTTCCATTAGCTTTGTCTTATTATAAACCTGCTGTGTTGTGTGGGAATGTTCAGGTGTCTCTCTTCTTCCGTTCTGAGATTTAAGACAAAGCAGAAACACTCCCTTATGGCCTATTTGCAAACGTGGATTCATTTATTAACCGTAAAGCATTGTATAAAATTAATGCTCACTTCTGGGCTCTTTTACACATACTTGTCTACTTTTTCCATGTTCTCTTAACGTTAGCTGCTCAACGCCGTTCTAGAAACAGCGTTATGACTTCCTCCTTAAATTGACTTTTTGCCAAGGTTTGTTTTATTATTTTCCAAATACTGCCAAAGCAACTGGTTTAACATCTGGAAGTCATCCCCCAGCCACGCATTTGCTGACTGCCGTCATTTACTTTATATGTAGTTCCCATGGACCCCGTCTCATGAGCTACATCAACATTAAAAAAATCGATCTTCCAAAACCCGCCCGTGCCGCTGAGACACGGAGGGAGATCTTCGCAGGTTAGAGTAGACGGTGCGAGTTGCACGTGAAACATTTTCCAGAACAGGATGAGGTAAAAGTCGTCATGTTTTCCAGTGCGGGGCACTTTTTTCCCATTTTTTTTTTTTTGGAGCCAAAGAGGCATGTCATCAAGTCATAGCTCAAAAATGCAGCACATGTTTTCCATCAGTGCAGCGCTGCAGCCCCACTTGAGTGCACATATTTGGACATTTAATGTTAAAAAAACAGCCTATTTGTTTCAAAGTCACTGATGTGGCAGCAATAGCTGAAATCAATTTTGACGGTCAAAAAGCATAAGATGGGTTTATGAGTGAAAGATTTTGATTCTGAACATATGGAGGGAAAAGAGCCTTCAACAGAAATTTTGGAGCTCAATATAAAATGGTTTTAAATGTTTGTGTGTTGTGATGTAAACTTCAATGGGTAAGATTTCTGCCTGTGCACTATGAAATCAGGTAGCTCTGAAGCTAGGCTACACTGACTACATCCGAAGCTAGTTATACAGCTAGTTGTTCTTAAACCAATGTTAATGCTAATGTTATGAAATCAGGTAGCTCTGAAGCTAAGCTACATTGGCTACATCCTAAGATAGTCATACAGGTAATTGCCCTTAATACAATGTTAATGCTATTGCTATATGAAATCAGGTAGATCTGAAGCTAGGCTACATCTGAAGCTAGTTATAAAGCTAGTTGTCCTTAGGCCAATGTTAATGCTAATGTTATGAAATCAGGTGGCTCTGAAGCTAGGCTATATCATTTACATCTGAAGCTAGTTATACAGCTAATGGTCCTTAAGCCAATGTGAATGCTAATGCTATATGAAGTCAGGTAGCTCTGAAGCTAGGCTATATCAGCTACATCTGAAGCTAGTTATAGAGCCAATGGTCCTTAAACCAATGTGAATGCTAATGCTATATGAAGTCAGGTAGCTCTGAAGCTAGGCTATATCAGCTACACCTGAAGCTAGTTATAGAGCTAATGGTCCTTAAGCCAATGTTAATGCTAATGCTATATGAAATCATAATGCTATATAACTATCCTAGCTAACACTTGTGAAGTCCAAACAGCCATTGTAGCTAACTTATGCTTACTCTTACATACCTACGTGGATTATGGGACTGACTTTGGTAAGTAGGATGCATGAGTTTCTACTTCAAAATTCAGCCAAAACCAGGGAATCCAGAGGGCAGCTGCCTTTTGCCTTTTTTATTTCAGAGTGTGCCAAATGGTGCACAGAAATGCTGTCTGCCAGCCAAATGGGGCGCGAGGAGAGTGTTTGCTGATCCTCAAAGTTTTCCTTTGAGTAGTTCAGATCCACACCTGAACGAACGTCAACATCATTTTTCTTCTCTTTACCTCACAAGTAATTTTTCCTGTGATCTTGAGTTGAAAAATAAATCACAAGATGACGAGAAGAAACTTAATGATGATGCCCGTCCTATTAACTTCCATAAGGCTTAGGTAAATTTGTTTAGATTTATTTAGATTTATTTTTCAGGCGTCTATCTGGTAAAATGGCATGCTTAGGGGGTAGTGGAGGATGTGAGATACAAACCTTAACAATTTAACCCTTTTTGACTCCACAACTGGTCCTAAAGTACTCATTCTTTTGCAACTTAAACTGCACATTAAAAATGGTGCCAGGCCTCAGCAACCTCAATGCTTTCCAAATGAGCACTACATGGAATATAGCAGTATTAGTTCTTTTTAACCAATTAGACTGCACTCTGGTTCCACAGTGAAACAGTCTTTTCCAAGCTTTGGTGGCGTGACTCACGCTGATGCCGGGAACTGGAATTAAATGCAGGAATAATAGAATTGGTGTGAATGTCAAATGCTTGGAAAATGTTCTGCTGCATAAGTGCCTGTTCCACATCAAGCCTTCTGGTTCTAACACATGACATCAATCTAATAACTGGAGAGAATTAGGACTTTAAACATAGGCCTGAACTGGCTTTTCTTCCATGCAGCTTCCATGAAAAGCGCTCTCAGCATTTTAGGTTAAAAAAAAAACGAATGCCACAAACCACATTTTTTTCCACTGAAGCCTCTTTTCTTTGCAACGTATAAATGTTACTGTTGTGGTCCAACTTCTCAAAGGCAGCCACTGCCAGTTCTTCAATTTCATCAGTATACAGACTGTATCGAGGCTTACCAGCCACTTTCCCTCATGACAGCTAGAATATTAGATTGTTCTAAGATTTTGCTTACGTAGAGTAAAATTTCTTGTAAAGTCGAGTCAGTAGAGCCTTTAAAAGAGAAGAACTACATAAGACAAGGACTAAAAGGTTCAACCACCGTCTTGTCTTCACTGAAATCTATCTGCAGTCATCTTTTACATGTTCCTCACTGCCAATATAAAATCCTATATTTAAAATACAGTCTCCCAAACCACGTTCGTTAAAATGTAAACTTAGTACTTAGAGAAAGTTGTAAGGATGAGTGCTGTATGGTTTTGGCTAAAAATAATTTACGAGAATGCTACAACAAATGGGCCTCATTCACAAATTTGTTGATTTCTTAAATTTGTTCTTAAGAAAGTTAAGACATATAAATAGTAAAATATTATACAAGAATTGACACCAATAACCTTTTTTTTTTACATAAACATGCATGCAATAAATTTGGCAATTTGTTCTTAAGAACCATTAGTGATTGAGGCCCAATGGTTTTAGTATTTTTCTATTTAATCTTTTCATTGCATGTACAAACCTCATTGTTGGTAGAGAAAATTAAATAAAGCACTTTCCCCAAATTTGTTCCAGAAACCCACCAAAATTCCTATTAAATAGTTTATTTTCAAGTCATTTAAATTAATTTAACCATCCAAACCATCACCCCATTGGTTATATATTGCAGTCTCCCACAAGGTGGCGCATTTTGTACAGTCCTGAACTGCACTGGACATTCCAAATTTTCCAAAAGAGGAACATTGACTGCAGGAACAATGACTACAAGTAGTCATAAAACATTCATTTGTGTGACAAACTGAGTCATCTTTATCTCTCAAAATTATCCACACTTTGGTTTTAAAATACTAAGACATTCTAAATGACATCAGCGAGGGCCAACGTAATGGCATGTGTTTCAAATCTGCTAAAACATACAGCATGACTGAAGTAATAGCACTCAGGTGTTTCAGACCCAGACATTTTTTTCCCTTCTTCTCTTGCGTGTTCCCATCCTGCACTCCCCCTTCCTCCCTCCCTCCCTCCCTCTCTCCTAACATCTGCCCCGAATTAAGATGCAAGCTGTGTTCCCTCTGAGACGCATGAGCGCAGTGTTGAAACAGATTCTGCAGATGTGTAACGAGACTAACACACAACACGTAGTCTAAACGGGTGTGAAGGGAACAGAGGAGAATCTAAAGATGCTGAAGAAAAGTTCACAATATAATCAATACGTTCTTCATGCAACTAAAAAAGTGACATCACTAGGCAAGCCAGCCTACTTCATCACGAAATTATTTACAAGCGCCTCACGTTGCCTTTTGGGGGGATCAGTAACAGATGAATTCACTTTGGAGAATTTGGAGAAAAACCTTAAGAACAAGTCCAGAATCCACTGACAGACATCTGACAGACTTCCTAAACATTTTGACTCCACTATCATCCCAGACACTCAGGTGAAGAATGTGAGATAACACAACTAGAAATAGTTAAACATTTTCTCATTTTTTGCCAATAAGAAACATTTCAGCATTTTTTTTAATCAAACAAATTTCTGGTAACTGATCTCAGAAATCCCAGGAGTTCCTCAAATTATGTTTAAAATGGTTATCTGGTAAAATATTACAACACATTACCCCACACAAGAGCTAAAAATGAGAGGAAATCTGTTGACGCTTCCTTCAGCAAGCAGAAAAGCAGCGGCGTGTTATCAGCTTGAACATCAGCAAAGTTAACTTTTCAACTCACCACTGTTTCCGTCTTGGCATCTGACGAACAGGACTGGTGAAAGTGATAGAGCCAGAAATAAGAAAATCCTGGAATGCACAAAGCTCATCATGTCTATATCCAAGACATGAGCCTTCGGTGTGTGCAAAGCGGGGGGAGAAAAGGGAAAAAGGAGTCCTCGCTTATCGCTGCACCATGAAGAAGAACTGAAGCCTTTTCCTGTTCTGAGCAGCAATCAGACCCAGCTTAACTCCACAGTCCTTCTCTCTCTCTCTCTTTCTCCCTCTCCCTCTTTCTCTCCCCCCCTTTCTCTCTCTCTCTCTCTCTCGTCCCCCCTCCCTCCTTTTTACAGCTCTAAATGAGAAGAATGCTGGCAACCCTAATTTTCCTCCCCTTTTTTTGTCAGTGCTCTCTCATAACCATCCACTCGCAGACATGTGGTCGGTGTAACTACACCCATGTTCACAATGCAGCTCGTCCTTGGGAACCTTTTTTACTGCCTCGTGCTGGTGTGGGGATTTATCTTTCTTAATTTGGACAGAATTGAGAACAATACATTTGTCTTTGTTGATATACTTAATGTGTGTTTTAAGAGAGTTTGCAGTTTTTCTTCTAAGATGGTTGCTAAGCACCACTATAAACTGGTTTTTATGACAGGTCTTAACGGCACCGACTTCGCTTGTTGCTGACAGGCTTCTCTTTTATGAGAGAACAAGAATAGAGTTGATTCTTCATTTGTCTTGAGTTTGTTCTGATTCTATTCTGAAAAGCAAAAGCACCAAGACTAAAATTGACTTTTTTGCAGTTCTGACGGAGTATTTGTTTTAATATAATTTAGCAATAACAACACAATGGTGGACTGTTGAATCCGATGCTTTGTTCCGTTCAGAGAAGCTTGGATGTTCGATATTTTATTGGCCATATCTCACATGTTAAACAGATGTGCATGTTGTCTTGCATGGCATAGATGCAGATCAAGCATGTAGTGCTTTGACCCTTTGGGGGCCTTTGTGGAATGTACCAGTATCTCTTCCTTCTGTGACAGCAAGTAAGTAGCTCAGAAATGGCCACATTTTAAAAATACATACGGTATATTCATTCATTCATTCATTCATTATCCAAACCGCTTAATCCTAATGGGGGTCGCTAGGGGACCAACCCTGGGCAGGCACCAACACATCGCAGACATCCAGTATATAGTGCTTATTATTCAACTTCAAACCTTTTTGTGGATTCATAGGTACAAGTCATTTTCGATGTACAAAGAGTGATTAAATCCAAAATTAAGATAATCACAATGGCATTAAAGAACTTATTTAAATAATAACTGCCTTTGTTCCCTAAAAAATACATGAAAATGCTTTAATATCACAAATACTGACAAAGGTGTTAAGAACAAACCATAAGTGTGAACCTTGAAGCTTTTTAAAATGAATTCTGCTGTTTCCACATTTCACATTTCTTCAGTTGTAAAGATTCCTTGGATAAGCAGTACGAATTCAAACTGAAAATCTGCCTTTCTCTAAAAATAAATGAATATTTACTACAGTAAGTGGAAGGGTGTTCTTCCACTTCCCTTTTCAGACATTTGAGCAGGGGAGTGGTCAGTAGTTTTCTACTGGGTGGGCTTCTAGATTGTCGTTTTATTGGGGCTTATCATTAAAAAGTTTACAATATTTTAATATTTGGTGGCCAGATTAATAGTGGCAGTAAACAGTTTAAATGTGTATCATTAAAGGAGCGTCATGCTTGGGCTAGTGGGTGGCGTAACGGATAGGGAGTCGACCGCATGATCGGAAGGTCACCGGTAAAGGTATCACTAAGGTCTTCATGAGCAAAGTACCATTCCTGGACGCTGCATGTCAGCTGCCCACTGCTCCTTCATGGGTAGGGTCAAATGCAGAGGTCATATTTTCGTGTTGGTGCACTGTGCGCCATGCTGTGTTCACAATGACAAAAAATCACTCACTTAAATTCACTTAAAAAAAAACTTTTCCTGCTATTGCTTTGCTTTTAATTGAAATCGACCCGTCCCCGTATATGGGAAATGCAAATGTTTTTGGGTCGAGAAAAATGTCGGACAGTCAACCCTCAAGGGCACCTAGGTGTGTGACCTAGCTGGTGGTAACCTAGTTGAACAGCACTTGTTGATTTAATTGTAGCTTTACAAGTTTGAAGAGTGGACGACGAGGCGCTGACGTATGTTTCTCTGGATAAGAGTGTCTGCTTAATGCTGCAAATGCGAACCATGCCGCTAGCTAATGTTAGGGTGTTGTCTAGGGATGCACCGAATATTTGGCCACCGAAAAATCTCGGCCGAAAATGGCCAAAAAATTCATTTTCGGTTTCGGCCGACGCAAGCAACAACTGCAACCTGCATGCGCAAGATTGGATTAGAGTCAACATGTCTGCCGTGTGGGCGCATTTCAATATATCTAAGAAAGACACACGGAAAGCCGTTTGTAAAGCGTGCAATGCCGAAATTTCTAGAGGGAGTGCATCCACAAAGACTTTCTCAACGTCTGGATTAATTTATCATATAAAATCAAAACATCCTGATCGTCATGCAGAGTATGAAGCACAGAAGAGGCAAGACCCTTCGAGCACACCCACTCCGTCTGTGGCGGACGTTTTTGAAAAGGCATGAAAGTTTTCATTTTAGTGTTTTAATACGTGATTTTGTTACAGGCCTACAGAGAATGTTGTTCTATCTTTCAACACTTTTTAAAGCACTTGTTCTGAACGCACTTTGTTCATGCACTTCGTTCAGAAAATTAAAATGCACTTGAATTCACTTGTTTTATGAGAGAAGATATTTAATTGTATAATATTTCAGTTATCTTGCTTTTAGGCTATTCATGAGTGGGGCCAAGTAAAATATTTTATTTCAAATTTTATTTTATATTGTGCATTGTTTGAATGCTAAATAAATATTTTCATAGTTTTGTAACGGATTTATTCTTTGAACCATGAATATTAATTTCTGCAATTGCAATGCTTGACTTTAGTGAAGTAAGTACACACAGTCCCAGCCGTAACGGCAATATTACAAAAAATTGGTAGAATAATTTCTTTCGGTGTTCCGGTTTCGGTCTTCGGCCAAGTGTTTCCTCATTTTCGGTTTTCGGTTTCGGCCAAAAAAAATCATTTCGGTGCATCCCTAGTGTTTTCACATACAGTCCTCTTTAAAGGAACCGCACTCAGTCCTCTAGAAGTGGTCCAAAACGTGGACCAACAGAAAAGGAACTCAGTTCTTGAGTTCATTTAAAAGGGGTTCAATTCTCTTTCTGCTCCACTTCAGCTCAAATGAGACCTCAGTACGTTTTCTGTTCATACCTCATTCTTATGGAGCTCTCAGACCTTTACTGCTTTGCATTCTGGGTAGTTTTCACTTTGAACAAAAACTGTCGAAGCGAACCAGGAGCGTTTTGTGTTCATAAGACGCGAGTTAAACGAACTCTGCCGCAGACTTAAAGCGAACCGGACTGAGACCACCTCCCGACGTGGTCCCGGTTCGGTTCGTTTCAGAGGGGTCCGAGTTCGTTTGGCGTGTTCACATATACGTAAAAAAAAAAGTTGACTAATCGATCTGAGTTCGCTTTGAGGGCTGAAACTGACCAAGTGTGAAAACACTCTTACTTTATAATTCTAGCTAAATGCGGCCATGACAGATTCCACCACCTTAAATCACAGAGTTATCCACTGTCACACACAGGCCAATCACTGTGTGTTGTTACGTCCAGTCCAGGAGGTCAACAGAGGAGGGGCAGGTTCAACAAGAGAGGGCAATAGACCCCCCTCGGTCCTAACTGTTGCTCTGCCCCAGCTTCAAGTAACACTGATAGTCAAACTTGTCCTTCACTGTTAAAAAAGGATTTGATCAGTCATGTATTTTGCCTTAAAAAATCACTTCGGCAGCTAACTTTTGTGAATTTTCAGTGTTACAATTGAGATTTGTCAGTCAGTTCACGAAAATGAACATTTGAAGCTGACACATTAACTTGATACTATGTAAAAGTGAATTAAAAAGTGAATTAATGTAAGTGATTATTTGTCATTGTGAACACAGCACAGCACAATAAATGTGATCTCTGCATTTGACCCATCCATGAAGGAGAAGTGGGCAGCTGACGTGCTGCCCTGGCGAGCAGTGCTTTGAGGCCATACTTTCCTCATGAGTACCTCAGTGCTACCTTTACTGGTCCGGGACTTTAAATGGCGACCCTCCGATCACGGGGCCAACTCTGTTACGATATCGACTGCCCCAGAGTTGTAACCGCAGCTATGTTTAAGAGTGAATGTGTTAACATACCACACTGTAATGAAATTTCCATCTTGTTCAACTTAAAAGCCTAAGTTTTATTGTTTCAAGTAAAATCAAAGAGTGTACACTAATTATTTCAAATCATTATTTTAAGTCTCGCTGTAAGAAATCTGAATTTGATGGTTCACTTTTCATTCTACATGGTTGTTATGTCTGATTTATCAATAGATGTTGTATATTCCTGAAAAAAAAACATAAAATTTTATTATTGCAAAGACTTGGGCACTTGCCCGATCAAATCTATGGATAATCCGGCCTTGAGCACACCTAATAATGCTTTAATGTTTACAGTTTAGTTCAGGAGTGTCAACTCCAAAGGGATATTTGAGTCCTAATCCCCTGTCGATTATGAGCTCAGCAGCTTGAAAAATGTGTTTCTAAACACTGAAATAGTGAAAAAGTCTTGAGCCACCCGTCATTTCTTCAGATTTTGATAAGAAATATGAGACAATACGTGTAGTGCTTAATTACAACATGAGCGAAGATACATGAGAATACAATTCTTTAAGACTCACATAAAAACACAATGACGTCTGACTGTTTGGAAGCAAAATTTGAAGAAACCGGTAGTGACGTTAGACGTTTTGTACACCCCTGTATGTCTTTTATTAGTCACTTCCAATCTATGACCCAGCTTGGTGACAGTAAATCAGTGTTTACTCTGAATACAAAGGAGGGGATGTGGATCTAGTCCTCAGTATGGTCCATTTGCCTTTTCTTTATTTATTACTCCCACTCTGTTATATATCTCCTAAATTAAGGGTTCAAGAGTCCCGACAGCCAAACGCTCGCCTCAACTCAAAGCTGACATGTTTCACAGAGAATTCACCAAGAAAAGCCGAAGTGAAGGAATTTGATTCATCCTGTTTTAAAGGGCTGGATATTTCATATGCCTGAATCCTTCCAAATGGTGAAGATTCTCCTTGAGAGCATATTGAAATCTCCGAGGTGAACGAGAGGAAACAGCTGTGAGCTATGTTTTCTGGGAGCTCCGAGCATCAGGTGATTTACTCCCCCACTGAAATGCTTGTAAGGCATTACACAGGAGGGGGAGGGAAGAAGAAGTTGAAGGGGGTAGTGGTGGAGGTAAAGAAGGGAAGGGAAGAGAGGAGAAGGGGGTGGTCTGATTGAAACGCCAGCTGTGTTCTTGTAGCTCTGCCCATAAATGGCGTGGCCTATAGCCAGTCCAAACCTCTCTACGACATAGCCGGCAAGGAACGGTCCTATTTTCTCTTTTTGGAGAGGGTTTGGGCCCCTTTATAACAACGCAGAACAGCCAGACTTGGGGTCATCGGAGAACATCGCCAGAGGAGCATGTGAAGCCAAAAATCAGCATGAATTGCGGAACGTTCTCTGCTCTTCTGCAGTTTTGTCCGCCTGGCCCTGGATCTCTGGGAAAAGATGCTGGAACTTTGAGGAGAAACACGTTATTTGTGGAACATCTTGGTTCGCATTGCACCTAGTGAAGGGCGTGTTAAAGGCAGTCCCTGATTTTGTGGCAGCTTTTCTAAAAAGTTGCAATGTTTATAGGCGTTTTGTTGCAATAAAGTTGCGGGAGCAAGTCAGGAAAAAGTTGCAGGAAAAAAATTTGTCTCCCTTTATAATGATTCTTTTACAAATAATTAAAATGAAGGGAACAAAACCACTATTATTTTTATTAACCATTAATCATTTAGTTATTTTTGCAGATAAATGTGAGGTGTTTTTATCACACGTTTCCTGCATCTTCTATGCGTAACAAGGAAGTGAGTACGTTGACGTATGGCTCAACATTTTGCGGAAAATAACAATGATTGGTCAAAAATTGTGGAAAAGTTGCGGTAATTGGTCAAAATTGCAAGGCCGGGTTGAAGTTGTGGGTATAGGCTGAATTTGCGTTAATAGTTGAGATCACAACATCGCGAAATCCTGGAGGGTTTGAATTATTTGTCACGTGGTGTAAAATGTGCATCGCTCTGGTCTTGCTCTGCCTCGGTCATTCAGAGTCTTGGTCTTGTCTCGGTCTCGACACACTCTGCTCACGGTTTAAGAGGTCTTGACTACAACTCTAGTGGATGGGGCCTTAGTGAGTCATTATTCGTCACTGTGAACACACCACAGCACAGCACATTGTGCGCCACAGCCAAATGTGACGTCTGCATTTGACCCATTGGTGAAGGAGCAGTGGGCAACTCTGTCAACACCCTGGGAGCACAGCTTGGGGTTGGTACCTTGTATCATGAGTACCTCAGTGGTACCTTTACCGGTCCAGGACTAATGCTGTTACATGTATTCCATTCCATGCACAATATATTAAATGCCCTAATTAGCCAATCCTAGTTTTTATTTAACACATTCTTTCTGACCAAAAAACGCCCGACCCACCCTACCAAGTTTGCAGTGATGAATGTCAGTGTGGAAGCAAACAAAGCCTGTTGAGACTTGAACTAGCATTTAACTTTTTACAAAAAAATATGGTACACGTTGAGCTTACGGCTTTAGTGTAGACTCAGGGTGATGAAAGACAAAGAGGAAAAAAAGGGCAAACATCTGTGAGAGGAACTGGGAGCTGTGACAACTCCATAACTTTGCATCGCAGCGTCCACTGTAACACAATGAAGGATTTATGCAAAGGAATGCCTCGTCTGGAGAGCGGCCAAACTTGCTCAAGTGCCGACTAGTTTCTTGAGTTTCTCCACAGCAAACAGACAGACGCAGAGAACACAAGCAGGATCTTTGGAAGGGATACTGGTGACAGTGAGGTGCTGCGATCCAGATCCAGATCTCAGTTGGAGTGGTAGGAAATCGCTGTTGGAAAGCACTCAAAACAAATGATCCAGGTCTCGCTGCTATGACATTCAAGCTGAGGTGATTTATTAGCTCTATGCCTTTTCCCCCTACAAGAACAAATAATGTTTAAGAAATTTAAGCAATTTTGTGTCTTGTTATTGTTCTGGAATGCTGTTTTTTTAGTGCAAATCTGACTGCCACTGTTGCGGAAGCTACTCTTTTTACAGTGAAAGTGAGTGACTATTTGTCATTGTGAACACACCACAGCACAGCACAAAGTGCACCACAACCAAATGTGACCTCTGCATTTGACACGTCCGTGAAGGAGCAGTGGGCAGCTAACAGGGCAGCAGTGCTTGGGGATGGTACCTTGTTCATAAGTACCTCAGTGCTACCTGATTGGAACCGGTGACCTTCTGATCATGGGGCGAACGCCCTACCGTTACGCCACCAACCTCTCCTCATACGGTAGCATTTCAACAGACAACAGAGAAAAAATACATTACTATGTCGAAACTATTTATAGCCACAGATTCTTCCTTCCATCTTCTCCAAGGTGGACTCCATCATCTGACTCCATCTCGCAGGTGCTAAATGTGTGATGTGATGCAATGAGCGTGGGCCATGTGGGACCAGTAGCTTTTCAGATACCGCTTCTGCCAAATCAGGATGAACACCTGGTTGCTGGAAATACTTATTTTTTATCTTATAACAACATAGTATTTTACATCTTAACTTTTATAGCTACAACGTTTCAAAAGTAGCTTCGCTGATAAGCCAATGAGAAAAGTTGTTACGTTGCGGCTTCTCTACTTGTCGTTCGCAGCTTTCCAAATCTGCTGACTGCAAAGAAGGTTCTCGCAAGGAGAAGTTTCGTAATAAAGCAGTTTTAAAAAGTCATGGCTGCTCTTTAAATAGACGTCGTTCTCTCAGAGAAACGGGGATTGTTGGGGGAAAAAGCATCTTGAGACGTAATATGTCTTTGTTTGTGTTTTCCTTTGATTTTTCGCAACAGAGGTCACGGGCTTGATGTTAAATTATAACTTAACCTGATGCTTTGTGTATACGGTGGCATGACTGTCATTACGGCTAATGACAGATGAGTGCATTCAGATGTTTATGCAACAGAGAAGCAGCGAGTATGCAGACTTTTTAATTTGGTGTGTAGAAATGTTACAGAGAAATAAAAAGAAGTCATGTTAAACCTGTGCACAACACAGTTTGTGATGTGTGTAGTTGTGGTCAACATTTTTAGAGTTCTTCCTAAAATTGGTCAAAGAAATAACCAGTATCATTAAGTGTTTATGAGATAGTAACTTATAAATCAGTCAAAATAGAATAAAAAGTCAATTTTTTTAACTGAATTACTGGATTTAAACATAGTACACAAGTCTCATTCCTTCATATTTCCAAAGATCCAAACTTTTAATTTTAATTATTTTTATTAAGTCTTTAATATATATATATGTTTGCACATGCTGCAATAAATCACTTTACCTATTGTCTCATTTTCTTAGCGGAATATGAGAAAATGAGGGGTGGCTCAAGACTTTTGCACTGTATTGTATGTTCCAAAGAAACATTTTCTCATGGGGTGTATTACTTTTAACTATAGCTGTATGTCCTACAACCCCAAATCAGAAAAAGTTGGGATGGTATGTTAAATTAAAATCAAACTGAAAACAGTACTTTGTTAAATTATCTTTGATCTGCATTACATTGAAAACAATACAACAGCACATTATTTAATGTGTTCCTCATGAATTTTATTGTTTTTTCAACACGTGTTCCAATTTTGGTTCTTGCAACACATTTCAAAAAACGTTGGAACAGTAAAGCATTTACCACTTTGTAATGTTGCCCTTCCTTTTCACAACACTTAAAAGACGTTTAGGGACTGAAGACACCAAGTGATGAAGTATTTCAGGTGTAATTTTGTCCCATTCTTCCTGCAAACAAGTCTTAAGGTGGGCAACAGTACGGGGTCTTCGTAGTCGCATTTTGCGCTTCAAAATGCGCCACACATTCTCTACTGGAGACAGGTCAGGACTGCAGGGAGGCCAGTCAAGTAGCCGTACCCTCTTCCTCCGCAGCCAGGACTTCGTAATGTGTGCAGAATGTGGTTCTGCATTGTCTTGTTGAAATATGCATGGGCGTCCCTGGAAAAGATGTCTTCTTGAAGGCAGCATATTGTGCTCCAAAATCTCTGTGTACTTTTCAGCATTAACGGTGCCATCACAGAAGTGCGAGTTACCTTTGCCAAGGGCACTGACACAACCCCATACCATGACAGACCCTGGCTTTTGGACTTGTTGCTGGTAACAGTCTGGACGATCCTTTTCTTCTTTAGTCCGGAGCACACGGCGTCCACTTCTCCCAAAAAATATCTGAAATACTGATTCATCTGACCACAGTACACGTTTCTACTGTGTGATGGTCCATCCCAGATGCCTCCGAGCCCAGAGAAGTCGACAGCGCTTCTGGACACTGTTAACATAGGGCTTCCTTTTGGCACAGTACAGTTTTAACTGGTATTTGTGGATGTAACTACGTATTGGTACTTGACGAAGGTTTGCCAAAGCAGTCCTGAGCCCATGTGGTGATATCGCTCATAGATGAATGACGATTCTTGATGCAGTGCCGCCTGAGGGATCGGAGATCACGGTTGTTCAGCTTAGGCTTGCGCCCTTGTCCTTTACGCACTGACATTCATCCAGATTCCTTGAATCTTTTAATCACCTGTTTAATCAACCTGTTGAAATCACGTGTTTCAAATCACATCATTATTTAACCAGTTTACCTCATTACTAGCCCTAAATTGCTCCTGTCCCAACCTTTTTTGGAACGTGTTCCAGGTCTGAATGAAAGGAAAGGATGTATATTTACAAATGAAATGAAGTTGACCAGACAAAACATGAAATATTTTGTGTTCATATTGTCTGCAATGAAATACAAGTCAAAGTAAATTTAGAAATCACTACTTTCTTTTTTTATTCGCGTTTTCCATACTGTCCCAACTTTTTCTGATTTGGGTTTGTACATCTACAGACATTATGTAGACATACAGATATGATATTACATGCAATGTAACATTAGCTTTTAGAACAGAAGCTTTTGAAACGTGTTCCAGTTATGGTCAAAATGATTAGGCTCCTTTCTGCAATTGATTTGGAAAATGGCCAGTGTCAAAAGGGTTCATGATAAAATCACTTTTTAGAAGAATGTAAGTTAAAATAGAGTTAAAAATTGTAAAATTTTTTTATCTTTTTCTACTCTGAACAGAGGCAGATCGAGTGGCATTATGCTTACACCACATGTAACTAGTGAACTTTATTGTCATCTCACCATACACAGTATACACAGACGAACTGATGAAGCTCAAGCTCAATGTTGTACCTGTATAATTTGCATGTGACAAATAAAGAATCTTGAATCTTGATCTGAAAAGTTCCAGGGTTGTATTGTCAAAACAAAATACAGATTCAACCCAAAAATAATCTCTATATGTTTCCTATGATCCAGGCAAATTTCAGTCTGGCTTTCATGTGCCACTATATGTGTAATGGTGTTTTCCTCGGGCAATGTCCCCAAAGATCACCACGACGAAGACGCTTCGCAAGAGTGTTTTCTAAATCTCAGCTTGAGTTCCAGTGATAGTTGTCTTTGCAGAGATCTGGCGGCTCATCTCATAACATTGATTATCCATCTGTCTTCGATATCTTGCACTTGCAAACTACATCCTGGTTTGTTTCCAATAAAAGTTTTCCTGGTACTTTCTTGTGATGATGCAATGCCCAGATACTTTTGCACTCTAGTAAAAATGACTGATAAGCGCAAGTATAGTCAGGCCACCCTAAAAGATAGCCTCTTATTTTGTATTCATTTATTACATTTTTTTGTTAGAATTTTTTTCTTTCTTTTTTTTTTTTTTTTTACAAAGAATAGAAGAGTGGGTTTAGTGACAAGTACTCTGTTTTGTCATGGACTCGGACAAAGAGGACTCGAGATTTTATTTGGAGACCAGCCGAGACCACAACTCTGAGAATATTACTATTAAAACTCTTTGAGACTGACGAGGCATTTTATGCTGTTTATTAATTAGTGTTTTAATAACTCAGAATCCCTCAAACTTACAGAAACCACATTATTATATCGGCCAGAATCACAAGATTCTTCAACTTACCGGATATTATATTCATTCCTCTGTATTTGAAATTTTGCTGCAGGATTCTCATATGGAACACCATCATGCACAAAACGGTGTTCTCTCAGAAAGGCCAAAAAGCAGCTCATTTTATAAGTCAAATTATCCAAAACTATTTCAAACAGGATTTCCTTCATTTAATTGATCAGGAAAATATTTTCCCATTTTATAACGCGGAGAGCAATCATTAGGAGAAAAAATATATAGAAAGATGTATTATTTATTATCAATGCTTCACCTTTTATTCTGGATCCAGATAGATACCAAATGGATAAAGAAGTGTTTCCACCTGCACTAACCTTATTTCCTTCTCTGCCATGCACCAAGCCATTCTATGCATAATAAAAAGTCTCGGTCTCGGTCTCGGTCCTCCCCGCCTCTTGTCTCGGTCTTGGTTCACGCCTCGGCCCTTCAGAGTCTTGGTCTTGTCTCGGTCTTGACACACTTCACTCTGGTCTTGGTCTTGCTCTATCTTGCTTATGGTCTTGTCTCAACCTCTAAGTTCAGTGATTTTAAAACCCAACACAGCTTAAATCATAAATATTTCTAGAAATAAAGGTTAATACGTTGAAAAATTCAAAATGTTCAAAAAATGTTGATACTTTTATAATATAGAATGTATATCTCACTCCAAAAAATTAAATATATGTGGAAAAATACACATTTTAACAAAAAGCAGTCTTTGCATTGATTTTTCTTATACAGTACTGCACAAAAGTCTCATTTCTTCGTATTTTGCTTCCAAAGAGGTTCTTTCCTCCCTGGTGTTTTAAATTAAGTCTTGAGGAATAGTATTTACATGCATATTTGCACATTGCAATAAATCTTTTTAGACCCACTGGGTCTCATTTTCAAACACTAAGAAATGAGGGATAGTTTGAGACCCTACTGCATGCTTGGACAGAATTCTGGGGTCATTTTCACTTGGTGGAGGCAACACTCACGCTTTCCTATGTATATTGAGTAGATATACAGACATATAAATATAATGTTGCATGGTGCCACAAGGATTTTTTTTCCTTGCCAGTAATGGAGTTTTGTATATGTGTGGGTTTATTTTTAATTCACACTGTGGCTTTAACCCCTCTGCAGAGATACGGATGCTTTCGACACATGTTTTACGGGGAATGGAAATAATTAGTAAGGTCTAGGTCTCCATAGGAACTACTGCCAAATATTGCTATAAACAACTTGAGCAGCCAGAGCTTACACACCATTATATGGTCAAACTGTTCTCCAGATTTGTAGTCCCCAGATCTCGTTTTCTCTTTTATTCCTCTTTCTACGTTTTTTCTTAAAAACAGATCTCTTAAGCAGTGTATGTTCTCTTCCCAAACTGAGACACTTTTCACTTAAAACATTTTTATTTGTCACATACACTGTTATAAAAGTATAGTGACACCCTCCCTTATTCATTCCTAATGCAAAATAAAGAAGAATTTAGCAAATAGATTCAGTTAAAGAAATGCTACAAAAAACCAAGTCTCTAAAAATGCCTACAAATATATAGAAAAATGTTGTTCTGTAAATAAATTTATACTTGTAAACAATAACTGGTGTACATGTGCATGTTATGGATAACTGTGAAAGTTGAATAAATAAAATAGAATTTAAAAAATAGATTTAAGTTAAATAAATATGTAGACAAATAGAGCAAATATTTCCTAAAACAGACATGTATACTATAAAGGGTAACTCTATATGTGTATTTTTATGGGCTATCTGTGTATATTATGGGAAGTCTGGGCAAATTAAAATGGAATTTAACAAATAGATTTATATTAAAAACCCGTTACAAGAAATTCATCTTATAATATATATTTTAGGGCAGTCGGTAGTATAACGGTTGGCTGTTAGCCCTGTGATCGTAAGGTCACCGGTTAGAATCCCAGACTGGTGAAGGTACCACTGAGGTAATTTTATGAGTGTACCGCTCTGGCACTGCCCTGCGTTGCTGCCAAAAAGCGCCTTTACTGCTCCTTTACGGATAGGTCAATGTAATAGGTCACATTTCGCTATGGTGCAATGTGCTTTGCTGTGTTCAAAATAAATATCAATAAAAAAAATAAGAGATAAGAGTTTCATTGGTTTTATACAGTTTGAGGTTGTGTGTGTCTGTGTGTAAAATATATGTCAATGTTCATTTATAACTTTACTCATGCTTATCTCAAAATTCCAAACATTTTTGGAGTAAATAATTTAATCTATTATCCTATAATCTTATGGAGTAAATGATCTTATCTAACCTGGACGCTGCAAACTACGTGACATATTATTTTACAATGACGTCATTAAAAGAATGTGGTCCACGAGTCCACGGTGTCCTCATTTGTCGAGGTCTGTTTCCTCTAATTCCTAGAATTACAGTTATATATTAAAATATGGACTGCTTTCTTAGCAGCCTGTACATTTTACACTCACAACCACATATTGCAAAGTCAGTGAACTAAAAAAAAAAAGAGAATATTTGTTTCCAGAGCTGTGTGTATATACTATATATAAACAGATTTAAGATAAAGAAACTATATAGAACATGTTTCCTTAAATAGACATTAATACTTTAAACAGTAACTGGTAATTTGTGCTTATTTATGATATTACTATTCATCTCAGTTTTCGGACTCTAAGTAATAAATAATTTCGAGAACAGCATCATCACTATTGTTATTCCTTCTGCATAAATGACACGGTTTGATGACATTATATAGATGTGTGATGGTAAAAACAACAGAACGTGTTTCCCAAATTCAGAGACTCCGTGTTGCAACATCTCTCAAGTCTTCTCCAGCTTGTAGAGTTCTTTGTGATCTTTCCACATTGAGCATTTTTGCACATGGTGGCGATCCTTCTGGGGCCAAAACCTGTGTTCCTCTGTTAAAGTCATATAACGCAGATGCAGAGAATGAAACGGAGGACTGTAGCTTACAAAACACGAAAGCATGTTGTCACCAAATAGTTTTGTTTTTCTCTACTAGTTAATTAACCCCAAAGAATCGATAAAGCAAAATTATTTCTTCATTGTCTTGATTGTGCTACTTGAAGTCTGGCAAATGTTAAGACTTCTTCTTGTTTTCTTTTCCAGCTTTGCAATGTGATACTGTGTGAAATGGACGGTAGGTTTATTTTGACTGGAAGTGTTAACCACAGACATTGTAAGTCAGCGTCTTCAAGACAGTAAACGTCATACATATATTACTTCAGATTTACCTGTTGTTCAGATACTTATTGGAATTGTAATGTTTATTTGAGATATTTACTATACATTTTTGTTACCTTAGTTTCACCTTGTCCTCTTCATTGCTTCTTCTTCTGTTCTCATTCTGTTTCTCACTTTAACTTCTTCCACAGTTTTTGTTGTAGACATTATTCATGGCTTAAAATTTACAGCTCGTGGAAGAGACCAAAACTATCACACTGCAAAAAATCAGTGTCAGAAAATAAGAAAGAAAAGGATAATAAGAAAAAGGTTCCAGAATCAAGCAAAATTATCTGCCAATATAGTGAGAAAATTTATCTTGTTCAGATCTCCTAAACAAGAAAAAAAAATCGTTCCGTTTTTCCATGTTTTTAGCTTTAATGTTATTAAAATAAACCAAAATCATTATGAATTTCATGTACCTCAGAGGGAGAGCATGAGAACCTGTCCGTTCTCTTAATTAAATTTCTTATTTCATTCTAAGAAGTTCTTATAATCAGTAATTTTTTCTTAATAAGATAATTGTAGCCAACGTTTGTTAAAATTAGATTATTTATCTCACAAATACAAGTCTAGTCAAGTCAGTTATTCTTAAAATAAAAAAACCAAGATCTATTTTTTCTTTTTAAGATTTTCTAGCTTGTTAAGATGTAATTTTTTGCAGAGCACATTTCTTGTCAGTAGCCCATAGGTGTGTGAAGTGATAAGATTTTATCAATATTAATGTCATTGATATTCTACCTATAAATCCAAATCCTTATCAATTCTCTTATCAATTCCTGAGTAGTTTTTGCGTTTTCCGCACCAAAAGCAACCATTTTATTTTGCCCAAAACGATGTCTCCAAAAAACTGTGAACATGAAGACATTTATATTCTATATTCAGAGTTTTTATTCCAGAGGTATTCTGTGGCTTAGTACTATGAAGAAAAATAAGGTTAGTGCAGGTGGAAACGCTTCTTTATCCATTTGGAATCCATCTGGATATAGAATAAATGATTTGATAACATAATTAAAATAATAATAAATAATTAATAATATATTAATTTTTTACTCTCTAACATTATAGAATGGAATAAAATATTTTCTGATTAATGGAAAATGAAGAAATTCTGAAGTTTTGACCATTTTGGAGCATTTAGACTCATTTTGTCCTATAACTCATTTTTGACTAATTTCTAGGAGAGAAGTACATTTTAGCCATGAGGGCATTCCATATGAGAGCTGTGGCACAATAACGCTGTGGACGCACTTCAGAAAATAAATAAATGACACACAAAACGTTGTGCAGGGAAATGAGAGAATTATTAAAAAGAATCGATAACGTTGGAGGTGTACAACTGAATGGAACTGATCAATTGGAACCGGTTCTGAGTCGAATTGGAACAGGTTTTTCGATTCCCACCCCTAGTAGCCCAACTGCAAAGCTCTTTTCCCCATTTTGTCAGATAAAAATGTTTCATTCCCCATTTGGCCACAAAGGGGCACCACCATTAAGGGAGTACTTCCCTACTTTGGCCGTAAGAGGACGTCCTCACCACTGTGCTATTACTTTTCTTGTGTTTAACCAATTCCTAAACGGTAACGTTAATTTGGTAGCTCATATTTTATAAGTTAGGTCAAATAGGTCTCCCTATGAGCAATTGGTAGTGTGTGGTTAGGGAGTTGGCTCCCATGATCAGAAGGTCACTGGTTCAAGTTCCGGCCTGATAAAGGTACCACTAAGGTACTCATGAGCAAGGTACCGTTCCCCAAGCACTGCTCATTGGGCGCTGGCAGAAAGCTGCTTAATGCTCCCTCACAGATGGGTCAAATGCTGAGGTCACATTTGGTTGTGGTGCACTGTATGCTGTGCTGTGTTCACAATGACAAACAATCATGAACTTAAATTCACTTCAAGTTTTGAGTGGTGGTCGTCTATAGGTTAGGACCCTCATCTCTGGACCAAGAGGTCATGGGTTCAAATACTACCTCCAGCATTGCTATCACTGGATCCCTGAGTAAGATAAGACCGTTAACCCCACGTTGCTCCAGGGAGAAATCCCTGAAATCCGCTGTGGATAAGAGCGTCAGCTAAATAAGAGCATTTTGGTCTCATGGTCTGAGGTCCAGCAGCGTTTCCAGCCTTTAAGGACACCCTGGGCTTAGCCTGGACCGGATGTAAATCCAAAAAGGAGCTGATGATTTTTTTTCAATTTGTGTACAGTATATAAAAGGCGTTATAGTAGACTACAGCCTGTAGTAGACTGCCTAAATTATCGTTTTATTCCCAGATGCGTGTGTGTTTATAAAATAAATAAGCTAAACAACTGTACAATTATTTTGCTAGACTCAAGATACCCTGGGCTGAGGCTCCAGTAAAATCGGCTCACGACGCCCCTGCTGAAGTAAAAAAAAAAATTAGTTTCATTTTTGTTGTATTTAGACATCACTACCACATACATTGAGGAAGCAGAAAGTAAAAGTTACGCCACTTTTTCCTTCCTGCTCCTCACTTAAAGGGATACGTCATCTAAATACACTGTTATGGTTAGCAGTGAAAGAAAGCTAATAGTCACACAATTTCTCTACATTAGCCTTTCTTTAAAATTTGTATTATTTTTATCTTTGAGTAGAGAGAAGAGATGAGAATCCAATGAGAAGCCTAAATTAAACGGCCTGCCTGGCCAGGATTCTGCATTTCAGATCCTGGATTTTTCACCCGTCTCTGCTGTGATATATGGTCCCCAAATACCTTATGCTGACCATGTGGAGGAAGTTTCCACAAGCCATGGGGTAAACCGATTTCCCTGAGCAATTTTGAAGTGTGTATGTCAGCCTAAAGAATCTAAGACCTTGAACAGACTTGACCTGTCCACTGGACATTTATAGGGACATTCCACTTACATGGGCTAAAAATAAAACACAAAACCATAAATAAAACATATTGGAGACTTTTAGCAAATGTTATTAGAAATGAATCATGAATTAAAAATAAAAATCCAAATAAAAATAACAGAGTTACTTTCTAAGCCATTGAATTCATGTTTGGAAGTTAAAATTGTTGTTCTGATGTTGTAAGTTGAAATATCTGACAGCAATAAAAGATACAGATACATCTATCAATGCATTGGCATATGTAGCTGGCATTTATGATCATCTTTAATTATCATTCATTCCATGTAACATCTTAAAAAAAGAAGAGTGCTGCTGTAGCATGTCTCAGCGGAGTCCCGCAAACAAACACCTGGCCAAGGCTGAGAGAGGAACAGCGGAAGCAAAACAGTCGTTTGTTAACATTTAGGACTGTTGGGGACAATGAAACCCGAGAGGAGGGTCTCGGGGAGGTGTTGTCCAGGAGATCTTTTAGATAAATCAGGTCTTTTAGATAAATGCTAAAAGAGGGTCATTCAAAGGGCAACATGGATTGTTTTTAAGGATAGTTTTTTGTGACATTCAACATTTGATTACATAGTGAATCTGATTGGTATTCAAATGGAATTCAGAATATGAAACGTTTCAAAATATTGTTTTCTGAAACCCTTCATATATATTCTAATTTAATGGAAATTGGAACTGGGAAATGAATATTGGAGATTTGGAAAAATTAACAACGTTTGGATTTAAATCAAGTCACTTTTACTGAATACTGCATAACAGCACAAAATGTTGCTCAGGTTTCACATGGTTAGAAGAAAACCTTGCACCTAGTGGAAAATGTTAGTAGACACAAGATGGCCGACTTGTGACTCACTGCTCAGATATCTTCGGCTGGGAGGGAGGATGGTGGTCTTCTGCTTGAACGCTGAGACGTTTGTTTAGTTTCCAGACAGTGTGGCCGGGAGGCTCCGAGAAGGGAGTGCGAGGGGGAGCGTGACTTTCCAGAGTTTCTGGAAAAGAGGGAAAAGTGAGGTCAGGGGTGACTCTTAAACACAGTTTTGGTTTTAAAAAATGGTCTCAGGGGGCTTTGAGGGATTAGGAAAGTAAGACTCAATGACTCGAGATATGAGAGATGAAAAGCATTACATGTTTGTACTTTTGTTTTATTCTGACAGTTGTGGTATTTTTACTGTTGTCGTGCGATGATCTGCTTTCTCCTTATTCTTGTTTAATGGTCTTTCATCTCTCCAGACTGAGGTGGACAGATTTTAGTCTGAAAAAGAGGCATGTATCTCCAGACAGACAAATAACACGTCATGCTTTGAGACATGCACTGCGGAACTATGACTAACCAAACTGTCTCAGGATATCGACCGCATTTTCACTAAGACGTCTGCAGCACTCGCATCTGTGGGATGGAAAATGTGAGACAAGCAGTCTCAGCTCAGCGTTGTGCCAACTGCATTGGGCTGGAGCTTTTTAATGGGAACTCCTTCCATAGGTATTATTGTGGCTAACCTTTAATGGAAACTAATTTTTTTGCCTTTGTGTAGCACTATTATTTAAAACTCATCTTGGTCCATGGACCAAGCAAATGGGGATAATGTGTACTTTGTCACTGCGTTCCAAGGAAAATCTTCTGTTGTCGTACTAAGGTTAATCAAGGAAGTGATCCAGACGATTGAGACTAGACTAGACAGGCAATTCCTGAAGATATTGCATGATTGCTGTGAGCTCAAAACATCAAAATGTTGAAAAGGAGAAATGAAAATGGCTGTTTGTAGATGTTTCTGCTGATTATAGTTGACCTAGCTGTTAATCTCTTCTTCTTCTTCTCCCTCTTCTGGCTTCTCTTCTTAGGGGTCGCACTCGCCACAGTGGATCAAGAAAATACATTCAACAAAAGTTAATACATTTGTTGAGTTAATAATAGTTTTAGTCTGTGTTTTATTTATTTTTTATTTTATTTTTTCTAAATCATAGTCATGTTAGGAATGCTGAAATAAGTCCTGTTTTTGTTTGATACTGGTGAAAAATGAGTATGAACACGTTCATCAAAAGTCAGAAGAAACCCAATGAAACAAATGCTCAATAACACCAGCCTCTACCAGCCAGCGTTACCATTAGTTAGCGTTAGCGGGCTAACTTGATGAGGTAAACTTACTATATCACTACACTTATGTCAGCTCAGACGTACTTTTAGGTCTACCAGCTAGGATTAGTTAAGGTGTGCTTGGTTGATTGTGACAAACTAAATAATTGACGTAAATCAGAAAAAATACCACAAAAGTTACCCACAGAAATCACGTAACGTTAGCTGAGGTAACTTAGCTGCTGATAACAACTTAACCTCATAGTTGTCAATGTACGAGGAGAGATATAACCCAAAACCTTTGTCCAGTCTGCTGTCTGGTCATGTTGACCACTTGCAGATCCACATAAGATGCAGAGATGCGGGGGAGCTCCTAGAGACAGCTACTGTAAAACGCTGTTTGTTGAAAGTATTTGTGTAAAAAGTAACCACAGACAGAGAGGTTTCCCGCTGTCGGCAAAGTTACTATTCTGAATAGTGACGTCACGCTGGAAGAGAAGTCACCTGTTTAATGAACATGGAACTAATATTGCACATAAGGCCCATTATGCGTTGTTGAATTTATGTTAATCTGCCCCTTGTGGCCAAAATAAGAAATGACAGACATAATGGTGGCACCTCTGTGTGGCTGAAATCAAGAATTGCAATTGTTCTGACCTGACAAGGGGAACATTGACACGAAACATAATCCCCTCAATGCACTGGATAATGGCTGCTACGGACAACAATTATAGAATTTGTCCCAGATCAGTTCAGCACAGTGCATTGTTTATGACAAAATGTAACTTGTTTTGATACAAACCTTCTGCACGCAGAGATATCTGTGGTCAGAGGTCATCTGGCTCACATTCACTTTATCCAGAAATATTTTATTGGTGAATTGTTGAATAAAAAATGAAGATTTAACTTACTGTGTGAAGCAGTGGCTTGTACGGGCAGCATGATTTCTTTCTTGACTGTTGGTTTGTCAAAACCAAGTCCAAACTTATGTCTTGTCAGGTTGGAGAAATATTGGTTCAGTGATCCTCTGACTGTGTAGTGCAAATATGATAATCTGGCGAGAGAGGTGTTTAGTGAGTCATGCACAGGCATGTTAATGGGACTTTGCAGCGTTTCAATAGTTTTATATTTTTCAGTTTTACAATTTTAGTGTATTTTATTATTGTCGTGTAACTATATTTCACAGCTTTGACTGCTACACATCTCCCAGTCCCACAGGCATGGATTTGAGACATGTCAGGAAATTGGCAGACAATTTGTTTTCTAACGTTGATTTTGCAAGAGATGTGGCGTTGTCTTCTGAAGTTGAGATGAAGAAATATTTGCCCTGTAGTCTTCAACTTAATCTGACACTCTGCCCTGAAGTCAGAAATCACAGGACAGCAAGTTGCATAGCTCAGCAGGGTTATTCACTGATCAGCCATAACATTATGACCTCTTAGAGGTGAAGTGAAAAACACTGATTACCTGGTAACATTGGGAACTGCCAGTGAGTGCAATATATTCGACAGCAAGTGAACATTTTGTCCTTTTAGTTGATGTGTTTGAAAGATTTTTGCTATTTTGAAACAGGTCAACTCGTGATGATGGCTAGAAGACTAGATTAGAGCATTTCCAAAATGATTTAGATTTGCGGCATTTAGCAGACGCTCTTATCCCAAACAACTTTCATTCCCTAATTTCAGGAACAGTCATCCTGGAGCAACTTGGGGTTAACGGTCTTGCTCAGGGACCCAACGTGAGTCGTGTTGGAGGGAGGATTCAAACCCGCAACCTCTTGGTCTAGAGCCAAGTGTCCCAACCAGTAGACCACTGTCACATTGGGACAGTTGGTAGTGTAATGGTTCGGCTGTATGCCCTGTGATCGGAAGGTTGCCGCTTCGAATCCCAGACCAGTAAAAGTACCACTGAGGTACTCATGAGTAAGCTACCATCCCCAAGCACTGCTCCCTGGGCGCTGCTCATGTTAGCTGCCCACTGCTCCTACGCGGATGGGTCAAATGCAGAGATCACATTTGGTTGTGGTGCACTGTGTGCTGTAGTGTGTTCACAATGACAAATAATCACGCACTTTTGCACCTTACGTTTTCTTTTATTGTTTCATCCAGTAATAGTTGTTAGTAGAAGTAATGTGGAGTAGGATACACACAGCAAATGAATTAAAAATGTGAACATGATGTTAAAAGTATGAAAATCTACATTCTTTTAATGTCCCATATTATACATTTTTTAAACAAGTTAAAATACGTCTATTAGCTCCACTAAATATGTCTCTAAAGTAGTTTGCTGTAAGAACCTCTCAGATTAGGCATTTTCACCTGCTTTTTACTCCTCTATTTCAGTCCCTTTCAGAACAGACTGTTTCTCATTAGTATTCCTAAATGCAAATGAGCCACTGGGGTGTAGACAACACGGCGAGAGTTTACCTCACGTGAAAATAATCCACATGGCTGCTGCTAACAGACCATCCATACAGCCATACATGTTCAACACAACACTCCGCCGCTAGACTTCTTCACTGTGATTCCTACGCTAGCGCTTGTGAGAAAACATGGCAGATCAGGAAGCGCTAGCAGTTCTACCTGGTGGGCGGAGCTTCTCAGATAGGAGGGTGGGGTTATTCAAATGTCCCCTAATGTGATGTAGAACTAGAAATCTAAACGGCTTGTTTAAGCACACGATTTCTGACATTCGTAATTTACAGTGTGTGTGTAGAGGCAGTACAGACCCAAATGGATGTCCAAACAACAAAAAAAGTGAATTTTTCATAACGTGGGAACTTGTCAAATTATAATAAGGATTCCATGATGTTTAGGTGGAAAGTATTTTGATTTATGGCTTGCATTAGTCACACTCCATCTCACAGCCAAGAGCCAGGAGAGAACTGTGATGAAATGAGTTGACAATGTCAACAGATGCTCCTTTTGCTAATTCAGTACTAATCAGAAACACCTTGTAGTAAAGAAAGGAAAATAATAGTATTTCTTGTAACAATGCAGCATTTTGCCAAGCTACATAATTTATAAGGTACTATGTTTTTAGTATTTGAATTCCCGTATTCTATTCCGTAATCTCCGTATTCTAATTTTAGTAGTTAGCTGCTCCGCAACACTGACTCTACTCCTTGATTCAGAGCATTGGGAAAAGTGAAAGAGAGAGGGGAGGGAGAGAGAGAAAATTTGCACGACTCTCAGCTTGCAGGGGAGAAGAGAAAACATACCCCAGGCTACAGCAAAAAGACTCTTTCAATAATCCCTGATAATCACAGGGTATAAAACAAGCTAGCACAATGCTGATGTCATACTTTTACTGTTGGAAGAACTGAACCAACTTCTCCCCCTCCTCACTCCAGGAACGTGGTGATTGGCTGATTCCAGACGACATCCAACCCACCCATCGACACGTCCAATAAGGGCGGCGACTGCGGCTGCTGGAACCCGCTGGAACCGGGGTGCTGTTAATCACTCGAAGCAGTGTGAGTTTAAAAGCAGAAGCGATATGAGTTCATGGCTGTGTGTTTCCCTCACGACTCCCTGAGGTACGCTGAAAAGTGGACAAAGAAAACTTTGTGATATTTTGACATCAAATTAGGAAAAATGTGAACATCTACTACAAGCAGCTAAACTGATCTGCTGATCTGATACTGATCTGTTTTCTCTGAGAGTAGAGGTTTTAGAAACGCCATATTTTTTTCTTGACCTCCACATGACCAGGAGCAGCAATTGATGCTTATCTCCTCTGCAGTCACACATGTCTGTACAGACACAGACGTCAAGAAATATGATGCTTTATTGACTTCACTCTTCTGATGATTGACTGATTGCAAGAGACAGAGGAAAGTTGACTCCAAGCATGTTATATTACAAACAACTGATGGTTGAGTAATTGCAGCTAAGCATAGTCTTATCTGTACAGTTTTGCCCAAAGCTGTTGCTTAGACATATTTGTTGTGTAGCTCTATTGATAGCTTAAAGAGTCCTAAAAAACACGAAAATAAAACAATAGGTTTTGCGGTTATTTCCCGTATTCACATATCGACTGTGTTTGTATTGACTGGCTACTACACCATAAAGTGTGCTCTGTAGGAAGTGTAAAATCATGCTTCCAGGACTAACAGGATGTGGTCACATATCAAAGTAAAAAGATTTTCTTGCACAAGCAAAATTTTCTAATTTTCACGCAGAAATATGTTGCTTGCATGAAACATTTTCAGGGGTTGACACAAAAACATCTTATGTGCATGCAAAAATATGCAATAAGCAAATTTTCTTGTGTTCATCATACAGTATGTGCATGGAAAAATATGCAGTGAGCATGCAAAATGTTCTTGAGTTCATCATACAGTATGTGCATGGGAAAATATGCAGTGAGCATGCAAAATGTTCTTGAGTTCATCATACAGTATGTGCATGGGAAAATATGCAGTGAGCATGCAAAATGTTCTTGTGTTCATCATACAGTATGTGCATGGGAAAATATGCAGTGAGCATGCAATATTTTCTTGTATGCACGTGAAATGCTCTTGTGCTCACACAGTAACATCTTGTGCACTCCCAAAAATGTCACATAAAATTTTCTTGTGCACATATGAAAATCTCATATGCTCATGCAAAAATATGTTGTGAGCATGCAAAATTTTATCATTGCCTAATTGCTGTTGTTCTGCCAAACAGTTCTGCCCAGCTGAGGTCTGGACTCTACGAGAGCTCTGAAAGTGTCATGTGGTACCTGGTATCAGGACATTACCGACAGATCCTTAAATTCATTCCAGGTCAGTGTTGGCGCTTCAGGTTTTCTCCTGACCACCAGAAGAAGATAAAGGTTTAAGGTGTTGCTAAGGCATCCAAGTTGAAGTCAAAGTAAACTTTATTGACATCTCAGCTATATGCATGTATACAGAGAGACGAGACGATGTGGCTTCAGTTTTTACATAGTACAAAGTACACATAAGGCATGTGATACCGTTAGAATTTCCGTAGAGGCAGGAGCAGTGGGTATTGGATAATGGTTAGGGCGTTTGCCCCGTGATCGGAAGGACGGCAGTTCAAATCCTGAAAGGTGTCCGTGTGGTGCTCATGAGCAAGGTTCCGTCCCCAAACTCTGCTCTCTGGGGGCTGCACATCAGCTTCTCACTGCTTCTTCATGCATGGGCTAAATATGGAGGTTGCGTTTTGTTGTGGTGCTGTGTGTTGTGTTCACAATGACTAATAATATTAATAATATTAATTACGATAGAGATGTTTTGGTGGTACACAGATTATTTATAATATTTTAGGCTGCTAGCCATGATGTTTTGGCTTGTAATTTTGATTACTTGGTACCAACAATCACCTTGTTAATTTTTTATTATTTCTTCTTATTCTTCTTCACCGCTCATGACTTTAAATGTTCAGCTCATTGATGAGATGTGGGGTATTACGTTTCTTGTCAGTCACCAAACTGCCACCCTCTTTTATATTTTACCTCCAAAGGGTCACCAACTTTGAAAAGATCTGTGCTGTTACTTTTCTTGTTTTTAGCCCATTTCTAACCTCAACTTAAAGGTCCCATACTATGAAAAATTCACTTTTTCTGTTCTTTGGACATGCATTCGGGTCTGCACTACCTCTACACATTTAAAGGTTAATAAAAATGGTGAATTGTGTTAGTATCAATTAACGAATGTCAGCAATCGTGTGCTTAAACGAGCCGTTTAGATTTCTCTCCTGCTTCTACGTCACATTAGGGGACATTTGAATAACTGCACCCTCATATATGAGAAGCTCCACCCACCAGGTAGAACTTCTAGCGCTTCCTGATCCACCATGTTTTCTCACCAGCACTAGTGAGTGTAGGGATCACAGTGAAGAAGTCTAGCGGCGGAGTGTTGTGTTGAACATGTTTGGCTGTGTGGATGGTCTGTTAGCAGCAGCCGTGTGGATTATTTTCACGTGAGGTAAACTCTCGCCGTGTTGTCTACAGCCCACTTCTGGAGTGAGGGGCGTGTGCGGGCAGCAGAGGCTCATTTGCATTTAGGAATGAGTTACTAATGAGAAGGAGCCTGTTCTGAAAGGGACTAAAATAGAGGAGTAAAAAGCAGGTGAAAATGCCTAATCTGAAAGGTTCTTACAGCAAACTACTTTAGAGACATATTTAGTAGAGCTCATAGACCGATTTTACCTTGCTAGAAAAATGTATAATATGGGAGCTTTAACATGCATTTTGCTGTTCATATTTTACCAGCTAGCTCATCTATAACCATATAAGCATCTATTTACAGCTGTTATTATTTCTCCTTTTTTTACTTGGCGGTCTAGTTGTATGTTTAACATTTTAGAATGGGACAAGAACACGGCAGAGAAATAACTATAGAAAATAAACAAATGCATATGTTCTCTTGACTGTTCTCTGTGTTCTGCATATCGTTATTAGTTTATACTTATTTTAATTTTTATGTCTTACAAATGATTTTTTTATTCCATTAACAATATTTGCAAATATAGGAACAAAAAAAATCTTTCTGTTACAACACTGACCATTTTAAAGTCATTTTTCTCAACTTTTCTCCTTATCCTTAGTTTTCCGCTCATCGTGGACCAGTCTCCAGTTTAGCTGTGCTTTGTTTGCAGTGGGACACACTGAGGCAGGCCTGATGATTTACTGGGCGGAGCGAGAAGGGGCTGCGCCAGGCGCATTTGGGCTGCAGTAATGAATGTCTAAAAGATGATCTCAGTGCTTACTCAAATCTGCTCTCCACGCTGGACTCAAGATGTCGGCCTAATCAAACTGTTTCCGGGAAGAAGGAGCTCTGGGTACGAGCACATAAGCCAAGAAAGCGGGGAGGTGGTGAAGAGCTAAGCATTTTTCCACCATTGCAAGTTTGATTTACAAAAAATGGTTGATCATTTGTTCAAACTTTAATGTTTTTGCTAGTTTTTCATTTTTTTTACTTCAATGTTGGTGTGAGTCAAACAAATTCTCTATTGTTAGGGAATTAAATAATTTACACAATACAAAACCATGAAGAACAACATAACCAGTTTAATGCAGGAAGCTCAGATCAGTTTATTTAAAGCCTCACCTATGTAATATCAATGTTTACATTTTTTTTTGAAGGGAAACAAATTCAATTTAATTTAAAAAACAAAACAGAAATACATTTTTACCAAATTTATAAGTTTAACAAAAAAAACAAAAATAGACATGTACAAATTAATAAAATAAACAAATGACAGTACATAACAAAACCATTACATATATTTTTAGACATATTTTACATTGTATTAGAATAGTTTATTCCAAATAGGGAAAAGTTATTCCATTTTCTGGTAACTTTAAATTCCATCGTCTTCTACAAAGGAAGTGGAGATGTGTAAACTGGAGAATTGAGTAATAGTAAAACAAGGAGAATGAAGCCCATCATTCCTTTTCATAATCGTTATTAAAGAATCAATCGTGTAATTTAAGATTAACATTAAAAAATACTCCAAAAAATCAGTGAGCGCTGGGGAAAAAAGAAACATAAGCAACATGTATAGTGTAGTATTCGTTCAGGTCTCTGCTCATACTCTCACCCTGTCTCAGGTTGGCATGTGGATTTAGGCATTTACGCATTCTGTTTCCGTCCCTATAAAGCAGTCCCCTGACGTGCCCTAACGTTAAGGCTTGATGTATGACCCGCATGTGTCAAAATATAACACTCGTAAGACAACGGACACCTACACACAGCTGCTCGTCTCTGAACGGAGGTGCAGAATGCAGCACAAATTCATTTTTCTATACTGACGTAAGCAATCCAAAAATGTATAGTGAATTAACTTTTATTTTTGTTACCACTTAATTTTACCATCTTCGTTTTCTTCATTATTTCTTTTCCTCCTTCTTTTTCTTTTTATTATTATTCCATCTGCATTACACTGAGATTAATAGCATTTAGCAGACGCTCTAATCCAGACCGACTTTCATTTCCTTTCGTCTCCCTGAGAGCAACTTGAACCTGGAAGTAGGATTCGAACCCACGTCCATAAAGAGATTATCATTCCCTACTTTGGACACAATGTGCACCATCATTAGGGCCCGTGTCCACCAGACGCGTTTTTTGCGCTGAGAGCGGTCAAAACCACACTTCCAGAGCTCTTTCTCTGCACTTTCTTGGCGCTTCTTTCAGTGCTTGTTGTTGCTAAGTTACGAATAGCGTAATCGGGCATTTCCTTGTTCGTTCCTATTTCACAAAAACATTGTAACGTGTTCCTCTGGGATCAGTAGTTTTGCAGACATAAAAGAGATCATCTTAACAAGAGAGAGAAATCGCATCTTGGCTTTAGCGGCGGCGTTTGAACTAATTAGCTTCTCCAGCCGCTCCAGATACACAGCCATTGTTGTTAGTGAGTATGTCCCGCCCCTTCCTCGATTTTGATTGACTAGCAAGAGAAACGTGACATTGATGAGCCGAGAGCTGTTCTAAAAGTTGAACGGATTTCAACTTGAAGCGCTCTGAGCGATGCGGTAAAAAAACTTCTGCACCGGTGTTTTTTATTTTCGTCGAAGGCGCTTAGTGCTCTAAACACTCAAACTCATAGGATATAGGCGATCTCTATAGAAAACAGTTTTGTGGAATAAATAGCATCTGAAAATGCTGTAATGATTATATAAGTGATACTATCCCAAAGAGGCAGAGTTTGTCAGTGTTGCTCTCATGCGAAGCGAGACCCCGCTGGTTCCTCAATGGCTTGACGCTGCACAGATGTTGTTTGTGCTGTTGGCTTTTATTATTGTGGTTGGCCTGCTGTGGCATTTTTTTTGCTTGCGTGGCACGGCCTCCTTGTTTCCTCAGTACCCCAACTGGAACATTTCATCTGTTGTATGGTATAGCACCTCATTTTGCAAAATGCACTGTGTATTGCATTTGTTTTGCGTTTGTTTAACTTTACTGAAAGTGTATCCATTTTATTACTTTTTCTTTGTAGACGGATTTACTTCATCATGAGTAACGCATTAATTGTTTTTCAAGACACCTTATACAATGAAATTCTGTTGGCAAGTCCCAAAGCAGCAATATATAAACTACAATAGTGCAGTTAAACAAATGTAGTAAAACTATGTCTTTAAAAATAAAAAGTATTCAAACAAAATAGTTATTCATTATTAAAAATAACAGTACACAGTTACAGCGCAAAATAATTAAACGACTATTAATAAAGTGCTCGTGGAGATGAGAGGCAGTCTCTCCAAAACGGCTTCGTCATTAGTGCTCTGGAGAACCTTTTTATGCGGTTTAAGGTTCTTTGGAGAACTGAATGCAAAAAAGAGTGCTTTAAGTAACACCTTATATCATTTTCAGTGCTTTGAAGGACACTTTATGTTAAAGTATGACCTTAATTGCTGCTGACCCTATGCCTGACCTACTGATTTATTTAATTATTATTATGGTGCTATTTTTAACTGTAACTGTGTTTTAGAGAGATCACTTATTAATGTGCAATTTAGTTAAAGTAACTGATAACTTGACTCACTTGGGTTTTACCAAATGTTTGAACAAATTGAATAAATTATTACATATTGTACGTAATGAACACAGCTACAAAGGTACAAATACTAAATTCTTTATGATCACTTAATGATAAATGGTTCTGCAAAGACCAGTGGGTAAATGGGTTTTTGTAGAACCAAAGAAGGTTCTCCTATGGCATCACTGTGAAGAACCACTTTTGGTTCTTTTATTTTTAAGAGTGTAGTTTACTTTTCATAGTTAAAGTTACAAGCAAAGAGTAACCAAATTTGTTCACAATATTTAAGATTCAAGATTCATTATTTATCACACACATAGTGCAGGTAGTGAAATGTCTTAACAAACTTTAAACAGAACTGGACAAATTAAATTAAAGAAATATTATAGAAACTTAAAAATACAATTATATGGAAAGTTATGTTTATAATGTTCTAAACAGAATTTGTACAGTACATTAGCATGTTGTGGGATATATTGTTGTATGGTAAATGTGGTAAAGTGCCTTTTTGTAGATTTCTTTTGCTAATACTGTTCTTGCTGTCAGTCAGCATCAGGGGCATGTTATCTGCTGTACATTTGATACCAGACTTGCCAGACTTTTTATAAAAAGAAACAAGTCTTATCCTTATTTAGCTTTTGTTTCCATTAAGTTAAAAACTAAAAAGTAGCATTGAAAATAAATGTATATTTCATATTTTATTTTTTAATTTATCCACAGCTGATGAAATGTGATTGTCTTTTGTGTCTGTTTTTAACTGAATCTTCATTGTAAAAGTGGGCAACTATATAAGAGCTTGTGTGAGAAGCTACGCACAATGGAAGTGTTTATTCCTCAACAAAGACACTTTGTGATAATGAATGGGACTTCCAGGGAAATCCTGTAGAGTTGCAAATTTAACGCATCCTGGGTCATTCTGAGGAAAAAAAATCCACATTTATATCTTGCCTTAAATATTACAGTCAACTTTCAGGAATGCTTCTAAGTACATCGTTTTTATCATCTCACTATTCCTTGTGAGTGTGTGTTCAGTCTTGAAATGCCAGCATTTTGAGACAGCACTAAAGTACATCCATGGGAACCAGAGGTGGCTGAGGTGCGGTGTAAAACCAATTATCTCCTTTAACCCAGCTCTCTTATGGTGGTCTTTAACCAGTACTTACTCTGCACAATCTGTAATTAACCCAGCCACTGGATATCCATACATCCCACAGAGTATGTCCCAGGCCTGTGGCAGAGGAGAAAAAAAATGACTCCACGTTTATTAAGATAACTGTGTTCAACTGTGTGTTAGAAAAGTGAATGTGGTGATATCCTTTTTAATCATGTAAATGAAGTTCTCTGTTGAGGCATGTTCTAGATTGTTGAACTGAAATTCAAAGTGCACTCATTGCATTTTAATGCTACTTTCCTCCTTTGAGCCAAACCTCCCCCCTCCTTTGTCTGGTTCTGCTCGAAATGTTGGCGTGGACATGGCTTGTAACACAACTTTGGTTTTTGTAACGGGGGAAAGTGAGTGTGGCACATTTTTTGCTCTTTACATTTAAAGAAACCAAATACTTGCTTGGTAAGCCCAGTTAAATGGAAAATTTTAATAAACAGTAGCTTGGTTTTAGTGAACTTGCTGATTTTGTGGTCTTAATGAATTTGTTTATCTCTCTCTCACTTTGCTAGCAAAATATTAAGAAACAAGTCTCACTATGTTAGACGAATTCAAACACATACAAATTCAATTAAACAGTTTGATGGCTGGTTTCTTGCTTACGGATTAAGAATAGTCTTGGACTACATTGTAGTATCAATAGAGATGTACCAAAGCCTCCAACTCAAAGCCTAGGACTAGGCTTAATCCTGAACTGGGAAATTGACCCTTAAAGTCCAATAATGCATTACACATACCAGTTTTATATCTTGGGTTCTTGAGTATCTTGAGTTCTACTCATATCTCCATCTGTTGCATTAGAGAGCCCCCTAGTGAACGTTACATTTAAATTTTTTTTTCAAAGTCAAAGTCAAAGTCAACTTTATTGTCATCTCTGCTATATACTGTACAGATACATAGAGAGACGAGACAACGTGGCTCCAGGTTATTTCCAGTGCAAACAAACAAAGAACAGTAGCATTTGTGGCATTTAGCAGATGCTCTTTTGAAAAGGCCAACTTTCATTTTCCAAATTTCAGGGCCATTTTCCTCATTTCGGGTGGCATTGTGGCACAGTGGTTAGCACTGCCGCCTCACAGCGAGATGGTCCTGGGTTCGAGCTCTGGGTCGGCCGTAGCGTAGGGCCTTTCTCTGTGGAGTTTGCATGCTCTCCCAGTCTTCGCGTGGGTTTTCTCCGGGTGGCTCTGGTTTCCTCCCACAGTGTGATTGTGTGAGTGTGTGTGCCCTGTGGCATGTTTGCACCAGGGTTGGCACCGCCTTGCGCTCGTTGTTCCCGGGATAGGCTCCGGTCCTCCCACGACTCCAGTTGGGATTAAGTGGTTGGGATAATGAATGAATAATGAATTTTCCTAATTTCAAGGACACTTGGGGTTAAGGATCTTGCTGAGGGACCCAATGATGGTAGTGCCAAAAATAGGATTCAAACCATGACCTCTTGGTCCAGAGGCAAGTATCCTAACCACTAGACCACCACTGCCGCACGTTACATATTTTGCAATAAGTTACATATTTAACGCATATAACTAAAACCTCACACCATAAGACCAGCTTTTTTCCCACTGCAACTGGCCAGAAACTACAAATGACTTGAATACTGCATTTTCTCATACTGTATACGTTGCACTACTGCACATCCTTGGTTCAAATTGTGCAGTTGATTATTTATTCCAGTGGTCACTAACCTTTTCAAGTTCAAGATCCCTGACCTCGGCCCTGATGAAAGACAAGTTCTACCTATTGAAGCACTGAGAGATAAAGACAGCAAAAAACAGAATTTGTCAAATTGAGATGAGTATTTGTTTTTGTACTTTAAATTGTATTTTTTTTTGTAGCAATCTGTTCCATGTTGAGTATAATAAGCCCCTAACATTTTATATAAAGTATATTTTGTACGTAGGTCATTCATTCAGTTACATTCTTTTTACATTCTTTTTGGTAATAAATTATTTTAAGCAACAAAAAATCTGAAGAGCCACTTGGGAGCCGAAACAATCGGATCTTTTTCGTGAGCCGAGCCGGTTCTCTTAAAAGAGCCGGAACTCCCATTACTAACGTCTACAGCAGGGGTGGGCACTTCCGGTCCTGGAGGGCCGGTGTCCTGCAGGTTTTCCATCCGACCTGATGAGTATCTTCTGGTGATTATCTACCTGAGAGCAGGTGTGAATGCTCTAAAATCAAGTATGATGGAAAACCTCCAGGACACTGGCCCTCCAGGACCGGAAGTGCCCACCCCTGGTCTACAGCAAGAACACTCCTCATTGGTCAATTAAAGCATTTTTTCTCTTATCTCATTGGTCACTTTCACAGTACTGTGAAAATGTGGCAACTGGTCCATTAGAGAGGGAGGCGCTCACAAAACCTCAAGGTTCTCAGGCGAGATTGGTTATATTTTTCGTTTTATATTCGGGATCTAAAGTGAATGTCTCAAAGATCTACCGGTCGATTGCAATCCATGGCTTGGCGACTCCTGATTTATTCAGATCTATTACACATATTCTGTACTTCAGACATATTCATGTCATAACTTTTCTCATTTTGTGTTTTTTACATTTAAAACTATTCTATTTGTACAGTAATATTTATACTGTATACTATACTATTTGTATTAGTGTCTTATACATTATATACATAAATACATTTTTTAAAAATAAAATATTTTTTATTATAATATTTTCAATATTTTTTAAATTATTATCGCCAATTGACCTATACTGCATGCCTTTGGACTGTGGGAGGCAACCGGAGGAAACCCACGCAAACACGGGGAGAGCATGCAAACTCCACACAGAAAGACCCTACGGCCGCTCACGGGGTTCGAACCCAGGACCTTCTCGCTGTGATGAGTGCCGCCCTCCTATTATTATTCATTTAAATTAAAATAGTGAACTGGTTGACATTTTAACCAGTTTTCCATGAACCACTTTTGGTAGAATATATCCAGTGTACATGTTGTTAAATAGAACAGCTTAGCTGCAGCACCACAGGGGAATGTTGGTAGTGTAGCGATTAAGGGATTGGCCTGTGAGCGCAAGGTTGCCGATTCTAAGCTCCTTCATGGATGGGTCAAATGCTTTGTTCTATTAATGAGTTTAAGTACTCATTTACAGTGTGAATTTCAGCTTGATACCCTTAACCTACATGTAGATGATATACTGTATACTTCCCTGAACTTCCACATAGCAAAACCTAACACAGTTTTATCACACTTTTATTGTGGATTGTGGTATAAATAAGCAATCTGGCCCGCAGCTAATATTTCAGAAACTACAGCCATTGTGGAGACTCAAAAGTAACTGGACAAAGGAATATAAAACATTATTTTAACAATTGCATGAAAATCCTTTGCAATCTTAAGTCTGGATCCCCTAGACCCTTTGTTAAACCCATTAAAGTAGAAAGTCTATATTTTCACCACATCTTGATTGTACAAGTTTAGATCCATTGTGGTGATATACAGAGAAAAGACTACAACAATTGCATCTATGTTCACATATTGAAGGACCTAACTGTATTCCTTTGACGCTCTTATTCCACCAAATGGTTATGCTTGATGATTTAATCACTGGTATCCAAAAAGTAATACAAATTGACAGCACAAACACACTTATAAAAAATCATTTATTACAAATATGTGCAGCCATAATGGTGTTTTATTAGACTCTCCTCATAATGAATGTCCAGTGGCCAAACTGCATTTGAAACTGCACGGAGAAGTGGCATATCCAGTGAAAGCTACAGCTCATCGTGCTGATAAACATTGTACTCTTTTACAGATAAAGCCCCATCCGCATCATGGTCATTCCTGCGGAACACATCGGCAACAACATCATCAAAATAGGAATCTTCTTTCTCCACGCTCAATTTCTTTGCCTCCATCTTTAAGTGAGCTTTCACCTGGAAGTGAAGAATAATGTTGCACGTTATGCACTAACAATGCAACTAGTGACATTTCATTGTAATTTCAGATCCTTGAGAACTTTTATACCTCTTCTTTTGTAAGAGTCATGTCATTGTTGAAATCCATCTCCTTAAAGGCTTCTATGCTGCGTGGTCCTCGCCTTACATGCAAAAGCTCCACGTTAAAAATCACAGTTGCGTTTGGTGGCACAGGATCTGCAACATCAATCAAAAATCGGTTAAAGTTAAAATTTCAGACAAGAAATAAGTATAGGCCTAAGCATATATTTACTGAAAAACAAGCTGTATCTCTCATGGTTGAAATGACCCTTGTTGACAAGATTCATTGATACTTAAAAGAAAAAAATCATGCATTTCAGGATTAACCTAAGAGACTTTATAAATAATAAGTCGCAATTCAGATTGACCTAAATGTTGTGTAAACAATGCAAAACCATTTAGTTACAGCAGCTATAGAGTGAATACAAAACAAAATATCTACAGAACTCCTAAAGCTAATTTAAGTAATTATAATTCCAAAACTGCATTTCTTTCAAAGGTGCTAGCAAATAATTAGTAATAGGAATCCACTGACAGGTTAAAGCTCTTTCTGTACTGTACATTATCTGCAGTACTTGACACAACATTACACAACATTGTTATAGTACCTTTCTGCATTACACATTACCATTCCATATTAGCTGCGGTACTGCAGATCATTAATCACCTTCCTGCCTCAATTCTAAAAGTTTTTTTAACGTTTTAATGGCCACTTTTGCAGTGGCTCCAGTGCGACCTCAGAGAAATCTGAAGAAAGCCGTATTCGTAATAAAGGTTTTTTAAAAAAAAAATACAAATTTGATAGAGAATTGTAATTATGTGCCTTTGCTTTAAATCATGCATTCCTTAACCATATGAAATCCAAAGATAAACTGACATTGTTATGCAGAAAACCATAATAATGTGCAAATATTCCCAAAAATGGTGTCTCGTGGCTGATTTCATAAACAAAACCGCGCCCCCTTTCGGCTGAAGAATACATAGCAGTGCAGTTAGATGAGACTGGAGACGTCTAATTATAGTGTGTTTCTTTGTTCAAATTACATTTTGAACACTTTGACATCTTTAAGTTTGTGTCTAAATATGCAGAATACTGGCAGCGATCATCTGATCCGAGTGCAGAGCCACACTTCCAAACTGTAACAACTTATAATATTTTGCAACAAGTACTAAAAACACACTTCCAAAGGTAAGTCACACTTACCTTTTCCCTTTGCTCCAAATGCTAACGAGGGAGGTATTGTGATTTTTCTCTTCTCGCCAGGACACATGTCTTTTAGCCCCAGGTCCAGACCTTTAATCACCTCTCCGACCCCCAAAACAAACCAATGGGGGTTGCCGTTTGTAGCGGAACGACTGGTGTAATAAAGAAAAATAATGCAACTTTGATAACAAAACTTTGATTTAAAACGCCAATGTGCATGAGAGTTAAGATGGGTTAGTACATGCAAACAAATCACAGCAGTATCGTGAGCAGATGTGCATTACGGCTCGTGATTATTATTATTATTATTATTATTATTATTATTATTATTATTATTATATTATTATTATTAAACAGCTTTAGTGTTTTACCTGCAGAACTACTGCTTTGCTGTCTTGAGAAATCCATCAGTGCGCGTTCAGCGTCTCTTTCGCTTTCTGCGTAGTTTTCATGTAAATAAGACTTCAATATTAACTTCATCCTTTTTGTTTCACTCTGCACAGTCAGACCGAGGAAGATGAGGGGAATTATGAGGCAGAAAGAAGCAAAGTTCGGGGCGCTTCTGGACATCTGACTGCGGCACAACTCGGGGTTTGACGGTGCGGTGACGCGGCAGCGGCGTCCAACCCACTTCCTTAGCGAGAACCCGAACTTGCTCAAAGCCCGAAGAAAACTAGACCGCTTTCGAATCATCTCACTTGATTCAATTCGCGCATGATTCACTTGAGTCACTTTTATCTGCAGACTCAAGTGAATCGTGAGATCGCTTTCCGGATCATTTGAACTTCGGCATATTCCAAGCCACACCTATCGACATTACTAGCTACTAACTTAATAATAAAGCTACAGGAAATAAGTAGCCGACAACATCCGCGTCAATTTGTAAAGCCACTTCTGCCAAAGCAACACCAATCAGTTACCTACTCCCTTCTAATGTGCTAAACACTCTATTTTACATTTCTTGAGGTCACAAAATACGTCGTTATGAGATGGCGGGAGTAAAAATAATGCTGGCATGTCAGCTAGACATCCACAAAATAACTGTCTTGAATCGACTAAATTGATTACCAGCCGGTTGAATCAGAAACAGAATCAGAGTCGATGTCCAACAGTTTGGGAGGAGAAATTTCCGATGATTCGATCTACTTAAACGCAGAATCAAGAATCATGAGATGCAATCTTGACTATATTTGTGTATAAACTTTAACCTTCTTCTAACTTGCTATCTTGGGATCAGCTACACTTGAATCAAAATCGAACTTGCATATTAGTGGTGATTCCTTAAACGCCAGAACCAACCATGACACAACCGATTCTGCACGTTTAAGTGATTCCAAAGTGAATCTAAACACCTGTGCCGATTGATTAGAATAGTTCAGCATCGACTACAGTTTTGAATTTAGTTGTAGGAATCAAGTATCTCAAGATAACAGAGAGAAAGAAACGTGCATTCAAGTTAATCTAGAGCATTAAAGGCGATAAAGTTTATTTAGTATTTTGTAGAACTGCTAAATGAAAAGTGTGTGTGATTCAAAGCTTGAGGTGAATTCTGATTCAGAGTTACCTGAATCAAATGTTTTAGTATTCGGATTAAACACCATATCAGCTTTGATTCTCCCCTTATATCGCTGGCCTCACAGACATTGACTTTAATTCAATGTAACAGGCCACATACATTTACATTAAAATATATTACATCTGTTATTTGTGTTAATAATCATAAAAAGACGAGAATTAATTATTATTTCTGATTTGACATGTCTACATGACAGGTGTTAAGTTGACATGTAACATCTTAACAGCCATATATGGGAGAAAAAAGACGCTAATTCTATTACTATCACATGCTTATTTTGCCAAGTAACGAATATGTCCCAACATATATATTTTATTATATTATTTATTTTTAACGTACTAACTGGAAGTCATTGGTCAGTTCCGTAGGCCTAGAGACCACGGGGTTTTTCCTCTCCAAATGACAAACACCTGAAGTATCTGGGGAATAAGCTAAAAGGTGTCAACGGTTTTCATGACAGTAAAGCAAAGAAGGTATTTTAAACTTCTGTTGTCTAATTATGTTCGTCCAAGCAACGTTTTGATGAGCACTAAGAGCCAAACCTGTTGTGTATCTCACCTTTTTTCTGTAATATTATCACCTTTACAATTAAAAATTGTGTTATGTCAGTCAGAACATGTAAACCTGTCCTATTTTAAATGGCTTTTTACTAGAAAAACAACATTAAAAGGACAGATTTGTAGCAGCATGCTTTAATTTTCATCACAAACTATTCAGTAAGTAAAGGCTTACGAGGCCATGTTTCGGTTCCACCTTAAATGGCTTAAGGGCATGTTGAGTTAAAAGTTAGTAGTTAATTATTTTAATTCAGTGTTGATACTAGCCATATCTCTGCTTTACTTCGTAAACATCAGACTTTTAATGTTCAGTTTTTTAAACATATTATTTTGTGACAATATACGATATTATTTAATATTTAGACAATTAACTAATTGAATGCTAAATATGTGGAATTCGATTCGACTATTTCCTCCTTAAATGACTGTTGACACAACACTGCATGCCTTGCACTGCTGCCACTATTTGCACAAATATTGAATATTGAATGTATAAATTGACTGGATATAGAATTCTTTTCACACTATAACTGTTTCTAACCTCCTGCACATCCAGTGTAAAAGTGTAAAAGTCAATTCCACATTGTAGGTAATACTGCATCCAAACTGTCTCTATCTACTCTACTTAATTTTAGTTCTAGTTTAAAGTTATTTAATATTCCAAGTCTAGTTTTAAAATGTATATTCTGTACTTTTATTTATTATTGTTATTCCATGTGCCTTTATTTGTTTTTGTCTCTCTTTTTCCCTACTGCACTGTTAAAACTGGAGCTATCGTCATGCTCGCTTCTCTGTGTATTCAGTACAGTATGCTGAAAGCAGAGTTTATCAAAGTTTATTTCTGACTTTGACATTATACAAACATTTTATGTAATAATGTTCTAAATATGCAATACAAAATGACTGAATAAATGTCCTCCCCCATTTCTGGACTTTCATTTTCTTTTTATTTAAAACGCTTCCAGAGAATCTGACATTAGGAGTGTTAGCTTAAGTATGACACAGAGTAATAGAGCCATTATTTTGGTGAAATTTACTGTAGCTGCTTTTACATAATCACCCCAACCTTTGCATCTCAGTGTATTCAGATAGGCCTGAATGCATTTTGTATCCATTTTAGAAGATCCCTTCTCTTTCATTTTAAAATCGTCTAGAGAATTTGACATTACCAGCTTAGGGTGTTATAGAGAGTTAGAAGTAACATATGATTTTAAATAATCAGCCTCCTAAACTTGGCATCTCACTCCATTCCTTGTGTATCTGAATGTATTTCTGACCATTTTAGGCCCCTTCTCTTTAATTTTAGAACATCTACATAATCTGACATTAGGAGGTTAGAGTACGTATGAAAGGGCGAAAAATATTTTGTTAAATTTTATCAGGCATTTTTAATAATCATCACCCAAAACATGCCATCTAAGTCTGTTTTATGGATGGGCCTGAATCGTATTTCTCAGGCCATTTCTGAAAGTGCCTCCTCTTTCATTTAAAAAAACGCTTTATAATCTGACATATGAGGTTGGACCTCACATGATAGCAAAGGAAAAATTATTTCTGTGAAATGTTACTACAGAATTTTAAATAATCACTTCTAAAACTTGCCATTTCAGTCCATTCCTTATACGTCTGAATGTATTTCTGAGCATTTTCTAAAGGCCACTCCTCTTTTATTTAAAAAACGCCTCAGAGTCTCTGGACATTAGAGATTAGAGGCATGTGATAGAGTCTTAGAACAATTATTTTGGTGAAATTATACTAAGCGCGCCTAAACTCTGGTATTTGTGTCCAGTCTTTATGTTTGAATGTATTTTAGGTCTCTTCCTGAAAGCCTTTTCATTTCAAAAAGGGTTGTAGAATCTGGCAGTAGGAAGGTTAGAAGAATGATACTGTGTTAGAGAAAATTTACTTGTAGCATTTTTTTAGCATTCAGTTAGTTAATTCATCGATATATTATTCTAAAATAATATTTAGGAAACTGTACATAAAACATGATAAGCTTGGTACAAAGTTTTAGATATGAACTAGTATCTGCACTCTGGTTAAATGAGTGGAATATACACATACTGGTAGATACATCAAGATAAATGGTATTTAACCAACAAATTCAGCAATACATGCCCCAGGTCAGTCTATATTTATGATGATTAATGCATGTATTACTGGTATTATGTTATTACGTGAGTGGTTACAGTTAATTGTTAATACACATACACACACAATAATAATAATAATACATATAGCTGCAAGCAGCAATTAGCGGGGTCCAAACAACATAGAGAAATACTGCTGAAAAATCTGGAAACAAAACCCACCCAATACATCAGTATTAAAAACACAAACAGTGGTACAGGAGGCAGGAATAGCATACAGAGCAAGTATATTATTTTCGCCTAATCTTTAGATAGATTTATACCAAATAGCTTTTATTTTGTTAAATTGAAATTGTACTCTTGACTCCTGCTAAAATATTTTAATATATTATTGAGACACTACTTGCACACACCACTGTTTGTAATTTCCACTTACTTGACTTCCAGTACTGGCACATGTTATAGAACATTATTGTAGATATTTTCGGTTGTAGTTTTCTCTATTTGACTGTTGTCACTTTATTTAATAGACTGCCTGTTTAGAATCCATTATTCAACTTGCTGCAAATTATAAACACGCACATACAATGCAAAATTCTGCCTGTCTCTTTTGTACCTCTACTTTAGAGTTTTTTATATATTATAGTATATGTATTTATTTTTGCTCACTCTATGCACCTTATTATTATTTTTATTTTTATTGTTGTTGGAGCCACATTGTCTTCTCTTCCAAAAAGATGACCTTAAAGTTACCAGACTTTGACTCAGACAACTGCAGGCAACAGGTCCATGCCTGGCTTAGTTCATGGCTGAAGGTCAGTGGTATTGGGCGCTTTTAAGCGAAACGATCAGCTTAACCTTTTGGAGGTGTGAAGCCCTGTGAGACATACAGGATAAGTCTTTAGTTAGTAAGTATTCAAATTGTGTGCTTGGCAAAAAGAAAAACAATATAACAGACTCGCTTTCATTTTACTCCATTCAGAGTTCGTGAAAATGTGCAGAGGTGTGGGTGTCTTCAGGGACAATCAGAGGCTTGGATGTAAACTTAAATATCGGCCCCATGTTCGCACAATATAGATTTGCTAGAAATATAAAAAAGATTGTGGGTGAAGAAAGACTTCTGTAGCTGTTTTTCCATGTCATTGATGAAATAAAATGGTTAGAAGTGTAGTTAGGAGTAATTCTCACTGGATAGAATCACCCTCATGACGTAGATGTTTTGGTGCGATTATGCTCAGTGGTATGTGTCCAGGAGCAAGTGCATTCTGATAGACCCATTGGCACCTTTTTGGTTCTTTCGTCTTAGTAAAAGTAGAAATAGACTGTAAATACATAAAAATATCAAATTATTTATTCATTAATTAACATCATTTATGTTAATTTTATGGGCCTGAATTCTTATAGCTATCGACAGTGCAGTCGTTGTAAAAATATAATGTCCAGGCAAATTAGGTGTTTTAGCTCTTTAGTGATAAAAAATAAAATTAACCCTTTGTCCTGATTTTTCATGCTCTCTGTTGCACCTGCTTTTCCCACTGGGCCTGTATAACCAGCAGGTCCTGGTGGTCCCAAACGACCTTTTACCCCCTACAGAGAATCCAAATGTAGAGTTAGAGAAGCATTTTTATCTACAAACATGAACATTTGAACATTTTGCTATAACAATTCTTAAAGGTCACATTGATGCAAAACCTGTGTATTGGATCATTATAATGCCTGTTTAGAAATTTTTAATCATAGACAGCAATTTAGTAAAGTTTACAGATAAAAAAAATCCCATAAGGCCGCTTATTTGCTGGGTAGAAGTCATACTATGTCCTTTCCTACTGGAATTTAAAAAATCAAGGTTTACTGGGCCCCACAGCAATCACATGCAAATATAACTATAACTAATTAATATAAAATTCATTTCTATTAATCACCTCCTAAAATGTAAAGATACCAAAGCTTGGACCCCACTAGCAATTTGATTTTGGGGTCAATAATGAATCGATTTGTATTAAAAACTATTTAAAGTTGCCGTAACAATGTCAACATGCAGATGCGATGGATGCTACATCGTCTTCTCATCCCAGCACAAAGTTTGGACACAAACCACTTTCCTCTTGCTCCCGTGGTTCCTGGTCTCCCGGCCCCTGCAGTCCAGGGTCTCCCCAGACGCCCATGTCACCCTAAAACATCTCGCTGGTAAAACAGGGTTTTTAATCATTTTTTAAAATAGATAAACTATATTTAATCATAAATCCATATTTGAGTTAAGTTTCACCTTTTAGCCCTTTTCAGACCAGGGAGCTTATATAACCCTAAGATAAAACGAAACAAGCATTTGCCTATTAGTAAGGAATAAAATCTAAAGAAGAAATGTATCTAAAAAAGTTATTTTCCTAAATAGTGATTCTGAATTTAGCTTAGGACCTGTTTACACGTACACGGATATTTTATAAATGGATATTATTATTATTAATTTGCATTTACATGACATTCACTTAAAAAAATCTCTGCAATAATACCCAGAACAGAAAATTATTCCTAAACTCAGATGTTTAATTCTTTACAGTTATTTCTGTAAGTGAATAGCAGGCGACATGCCTAGTGCGGACACATAAAGATCCTTTCTTTTACAGGGTCACTTGTAGTATGTGTGAATTACGTGCATTAAAAGAATCCAAAAACATCGAATCCATGGACGGCCGTTAGGTCTATTTTGGAATAGTGATGGGCCGATCCACGCTTCCATAGTTCCGGGATCCGATTCTAAGGGCTACCAATTACCGATACCAGATACAGATTCCGATATAATACATCTTTTTTACTTCAATGTTAAAGGATTATTTTGCTGAAATTTGCTGTTTGTTAGTAAGGTTACATCACAGAATAAATAAACTGCTAAGCACTTGAATATCAAAAAAATATTTACCACATCACAAAAGGTAGTATAAACAGCTGTAAATTTGTATATATCAAAAAACACAACAATCTTGGCTTAAACTATCTAGCTTAGTTCAAGTATTATGTCCATTTTAGCAGCAACAACTGTGTAAAAAATAAAGTGCAAAACTAATAAATTTGAAATAAATATCTTAACTATCAAAAAGTGTTAAAATATTGTTAGGACGTCTAGTTCTAAAGATGACGCAACTGCATTTCCAGGAGTGGAAGCACGGTTGCGTCAGCATAATACAACAAATTTGCTGGCGCTTCGCGGCACGCTGGCTTTGTTACCATTGCAAGTAGCCGCTTTTGTTTTTCGGCGTTTCCAAACTAAAGGAGTCTCCAAACGAGCTTAATATTTATATCCCCGATATCCGATGACGGACTTACGGCTATATCGGACCCGATACCGATATCATATCGGATTGGGCCCATCTCTAATTTTAAGGGTGGCTTTAGGTGATTTTTTTTCATATAAGAAATTAGTGCAGGCATGCACTTAACACAAACCAGCATGAATGTACAGTACTGTGCAAAAGCTTTAGGCAGGTGTGAAAAAACGCTGTAAACAAAGAATGCTTTCAAAATGGAAGTGTTAATCATTTATTTTCATCAATCAACAAAAATGCAGTGAATGAACAAAAGAGAAATCTAAATCAAATCAATATTTGCAGTGACCACCCTTGCCTTCTGTAAAACAGCATCAATTCTTCTAGGCAATAATTTGCACCCAGTTTTGAAGGAACTCGCTGGTAGGTTGTTCCAAAACATCTTGGAGAACTAACCACAGATTTATAATCCATAATCCTGCCAAAATAATATAATGACTATAATCCTACAAAAATAATATAATGACTATAATCCTACAAAATAATATAATGACTATAATCCTACAAAATCCCCGCACTTGTGCAAGTGCACTCTAGAAGAATTGATGCTGGTTTGAAGGCAAAAGGTAGTAACACCAAATATTGACTTGATTTAGATTTTTTAATTACCACTTTGCATTTTTTGTAAATTGTTGATAAAAGAACAATTATTTATATTTCTGCAGCATTCTTTATTTACAGACACCTGCCTAAAACTTTGCACAGTACTGTAAGTGGAAATAAATAATAATAATAATAATAATAGCCTACAAGTTGTTATTATCAGATTAAAAATTCCTAGCCTGAATACTAGCCAGGAAGTAAGTATATACAATACACCTTCACTTGAGGCTTTTAAAAAATATGTGCTTGAGATGGAAAAACTCTGTTTATGTATAAATGAAAAGCCCAAACGTATAAAAAATGTGTTTATAAAAAATACATGTGAACAGGCCTCAATCATGTGCTGATTAAAAGAAACATGATGGCGATCCTGGAGGTAAATCCCTCAGCTACCTTTTCACCTTTAGCCCCGCAGCGGATCCTTTTTTCCTGTTAACACATGAGTAATAAAGTGTTTTAAAATGCACCAAATGTGATATTTCACATTCTTTCAGTAAGGTGTTCCTTCCACTTCATGCCATGTTTGCTTCTCACCAAACCACTAATCGTTATTAGCTCATCAGTCACACCTGTTGGTAGCGCTGGGCGATAAATGATCTCAGTAATAAAAAAAATGTTTTAATGATGATGACACACATATAGCTTAAATTTACCCACCTGAGTAACAATAAGGAGATCGGACAGGCAGTAGCATAAAGGTTAGGGAGTTGACCCCATGATCGGAGGGTCGCCGGTTCAAGTCCAGGCCCGGTAAAAGGTACCCATGAGCAAGGTAGTAGATTTGCTGTGACTCGAGGTCGCACTGAAGGGTTTTTTCTAAAGTCGTATTTATTTAGAAGTCAGGGTCAAATAGATGGCCGTATATATATACCGTATATTTTTTGGCCAATAATTAGACATTTCCGTTTGTGTGTAGTAAAATATCACATTAATAATAACAAAGGATGCATGAAATTTCTCAACTTAACATTCATTTCTAACACTGACTAAACATAAATATAAACTGTAAACAAGTCTAAACAATAAATAAATATATAACATTTGAACTTTAATAATTTGTAAACAAAGTTTTCAAGTTACAAACTATTCCTGAGGGAAGATAAAAATGTTAACAACAATACAAAAAGGAGAGTGCAACTAATCTATAGGAGAGTGCAAAACTTCTGGCTGACGAAATGAATTTTGGGTGCGCAAGTAAAACTAGAGCGCGCAAAATGGCTTGCCGCAAAAAATTCGCGGGCGTAAATTTCAAAGTTGCGAACGCAAATGTGAAACTCGAGAGCACAAAATTAAGAATCGAAAGGCTAACGTTTTTTTCCTCGATGTGTTAATGTCCTCAAGACGGCAGATTACCGACGAGCGTTTTTGCTCCAGGGAGATTTCTGTTGCCGTGGTTTGAAAGGCATGGTTTTGGGTAGTAGTTTGGGGGGCGGGTTTTGGGCAGCTTCTGCTCATAATCCTATATTACGATGGCTCCTGGTCTTGTGATTGACCAGACTACAGACAGTTTTTGGCAAAAGAAAACCAAAGATGACGAGAAAGAGGAACGCATGACAGGTAGATTAAAACACAAAGTTACAGTTTATCAACCTTATAATTATAATTTAATACTAGGTCTTACACGCTATCAAGCACGTTAAATCAATGGCTCCTTGCCCACTCTGTCTGTCCCTCAATTCAACATAAATACAGATGCACAAGTCAATCACAAGAGATGATCACTAGATGATCAGCCGTTTTCCATAGTTGAGGATACAGGCTTCAGAAATCTGATAAATCACCTCTGCCCAAAATACACAATGCCAAGTAGGCGTTACTTTTCGGACGTCGAGTTACCGGAGTTGTTACATTTTACATTTTACGAGTTACATTTTATTTATTTGAATTTGTAAAGAAAATTTATGAAAATAAAGCATTAAGCATATTAAAGAAAATTGGATTTTTGTTTGTATTTGCTGTAGAGCTGCCACTATTATAAAAGTAACTAGTAAACAGGGAAAGTAACTACCGTGTTACATTAAAAAAACTTAAAAAAAAAAAAACATTTGTGTCGATGTCGTCGACTGCTCACAGCAGCTCTAATTTTCTGTTATCTGGGAAAAAAAACGGTATCAGCCGATCACACTTACAAAAAAATCGGTAATCGGAATCGGCCAAGAAAATTGCAATCGGTGCATCCCTCTAAAAAATGCTAAATATCGGCCCGATATAACGGCTGACCCCGATATTGTGACCCCGAGAGCCAAATTATGTAAAGCAAGTTAGGCTGAGGGACCCAACGAATCCCGCTGCCACCCCCCAACCTATTCATGAGGGGCCAGATATATGGCCGGATCTGGGCCTCCATTTGGTGACCACTGGATTAATGGTTGAGCGAGAGAGGTGGAATAAAGGCGCCCCGAAAGGCAAAGCCCTGGGATACCACATGCACACATAAAATATTTCATTCTTGTGACGCTACATGCAGTGTCTATTTAGTCAAACTTACTTTAGCCCCATTTCGTCCCTTGAAGCCCTGGTTGAAAAACAAGGTCATGTTAAGGTAATTATACACATTCAAGGTCAAAATGGAAAAGGATAAAAATATAGCTGCAGGCCGCGATTAGCCGAGTCCAGACATGTAGCATGAAAAAGCCTAGAAAAATCTGGTCCCTGTATAATACAGGAAAAATAATGAACAAAAATCAAATGTTGGGTCGAGCCCGCCTGGCTTACTGCATGAAGGAAAACACTCCAAAGACACAGCGTTTTCAGTCAAATTTGACCAAAATCTCATATTCCAATACAAGCCATTTCATGTCCTAACAGTAATGTATATCCCAGTATAGTACATTTTCTGTACATTTTTGTTAAAATCTTGTGTTTGTGTTCGCTCAACTTGGAAACACAGCAGGTGCTCATATGGAACGCCAAAGGTTCCACAATCCAGCTATAATATTTATGCAATTGACAGTAAAAGTTTTTTCACTGTTTTATTCATTTAAAACACTGCTTTTTGCGGCGCTCTACTGACCACCACTTAGTCACCACTTTTTACGCTGTAAAAGGCAGCCATAAAAGGGCTGTTAAAGGTCATAAATGGTGACCCGTTTTATAGTGCTCTAGTCAGGTGAATTATGCTGAATTGTGGCACCTTTGGTGTTCCATAGACCCGAGTGTGAGGTTCAGGCAGATGTGAGCGCGAGAGTGCGGAGTGTTTTTTGTGCGTGTGTAGGCAGATTTGAGCACACGCAAGATTTTGCTTCCACTGGGCTCTCAGAATTAAGCCACAAATATAACACCATAGTATTCTCTGTGCTTACATCCACAAGGTGCCGTGGCGACTGTTGTAAACAGTGTATTTTACGACATTTGCAAATGTGACTCTGCACGGCAAAACCAGTCGCTTGTCGCAAATTTTCAAAATTGAGTTATGTTCTCATGAAAGGGCATAAATCAACCTTCAAAACGATACCTATATCGAATGAATGGGACGACATATGACTGAGATATCAACATTCAAAGGAGTCGGGTTTCTCCTGTCACGCCAAGTGAGAAACAGAGAAATCTGCCTTTGAAGTTGACTATCGCCGTAGCACTCACAGACGCTTGGTGCGGTCGTGGCTACGTTTGTAATTACGCTAGCCTACGCTGCATTCACAGCCACACGGATAGCCTACCTGCGTTAGGTTAACTGAACTCGGGAGACGAAGATGGATTCCAGAGAAATATCTTCACGCTAGTCAACCAGTGGATTTAGCGTAAATATTGGAGTAGAGCGGTCAAAACACAAACTTTTAACATTCTGCTGGAATTGAATTCCTCACCTCAAGAAAGTCACGTTTTTAGGACGGAAAGGGTAAGTTTTACAGCCAAATTTATTCACAACAGTACAGTATAGACCTTCCACTGTTTCAAAACACTAACAACAAAAAATCCCAAATTTTACCCCACGCAACATAAAAGCTCGTTTTTCTCGGAAACCTCCGTTGTGACAAGCGACTGGTTTTGCCATGCGGAGTCACATATAAAGTATTTTGTCATATATCCCAGCTCTAGTACAGAGTATCCTAAAATTAAATATTTGTAAATAAATCAATTTAATGAAGTCCTTATTAAGTCTGAAATATACTTGAAAACATACAGTATTTACAGCATAAAGGGTGATGTCGGGGGTGAACTGGTGCCAACACAGACACATAGACAGTTGCTTTAGCTATGAAGAGTGATAAGAATGATAAGAGTGATAAGTGTTACTCACTTGATAAGTCCCAGGAGCCCCGTCCTCACCTGGACTCCCCATCCAACCCCTCGCACCCTTTTCTCCCTAAAGGCAAGCATCAGAGTCATGTGAACGATTATTTCAGCATCGAGGTTTTTAGAGGAGTTGTGTGCCCATGATCATTGCGCTAATTGTACCCTTGGAAATTATTTTAGATAGATAATGTTGACCTTCTGTCCTGGTAGGCCAATTATTCCACTTCGCCCTGGAGCTCCCTGTTGTCCAGTTTCACCTGACCTGCCCTGCAAATTAGAGTTGTTGTTTTTTTAAAAGAAAATCCGAATTAAAAAACACGATTATTTTTTGTGCTTATTTATAATTGTAGTTAATTTGACAGGATGTTAAAAAAATAACCTCACCATCTCTCCTCTTGGTCCTCTTTGTCCCTTCAAAGAGTATCAACAAATAACATGAAGAAATCTCTCTTTTAAAATTTCACACCTGACCAACTCAAAATCATATGCAAAGTAATACCTTTTGACCCTTTGCTCCAGTTAGATATGCTGTTAGGTTAAGCTAGAAAAGAAGATTTAAACGACCAGTTACATAAAAGCAGGCAGAACGACGAATCCACAGTGATTTTGCAGAATTTTTTGATGAATACACATTACCATTAGCACATCCTTCTGACTGGTTGGAGGAAAAGGAGGAGGTGGAGGAGGAGGAGGGATGACGTGTGTAACGTAAAGCGGGAGTTTGCAAGCGTGTTCTTAACCTGGAAGTAAAAATTTAAAACATTTTGTTATTCAAGTGTTGCACTTTTTTGGTCACATCATAGTATATGAAGCGTAATGGTCATATACAATAAGCAAGATAATTTGGGGGTATAATTAGGGAACGTTTTACTCACCATAGTACATGTTCATATTTCACAAGAGGAGAAACATATGTCAGGTGGTGAAAATAACTTCCATCTGAAAATACGCAGCAATTCTGCCAACTGCGGCACACTTTATGTAGAATTACTAGCAATAATCCCGACACGACTGCTAGCAGTTCTTTATTTCTAGTGTAAATACTTGTCATCCACTTTTAACTGAAGTATGACATTTATAAATTCATTCAACAAAAATAAACTTGTTACATACCTGATGCCATAGCAGATGCATGTCTGCTGAAAACCACCGCACTTGCCAAAGGCATATGCATCATTACTAGGAATAACCCAGTTAATTTATTCTCCCACATCGCTTTAAAAGACTGCACTGAATTCAGACACTGCAGACAGCAAGGGCTTTCCACACGTTCCACGGTTGTATCCAGAAAATACACATACACACATAAATACAAATGATTATTTCCACAGAAAAGACTGATAGTACAATCTTTAAAAACATACAAACAAGAAATGCTATGTCATGTTTGTCAAAATATGATGTAGGTAACACTGAAGCTGATTGTTCTTTTTAGTGAATTTAGTGGCTTACCTCTGTATGGTCTGCACTTCTTTACAAGCCTTACATCGAGTCTTAAATGGGATGAGAGAATTTAATCCATTCACTAGGTCTCGAGAACGCGTGCCAGCAAGAAACCACTGAGGTTTGCACTATCTTGATGGAGACAGTAGTGCAAGTCAGGCACTTTCTCGTGAATATTAAATAAACAGCAGCAAACCACATATAGAATAAAAGTTTTTCACATTTCTCTTTCTCTTATGATAATTATGCATGGTAAGGGCTCTAATTTCTAACGCAGAGAAAGAAGTGAATTGAATTATTATTGTCCTGAGAAATGGTTGTCGTAAAGTGGGCAAAAATATGTTTTATGATAGTGTCCATAATGGGTCATGAAAACATGCAGTGGTGACACGGATATAAAGCCAAAATATTCATTTTTAATTATGGATAAACTCTGGCGTCTTCGGTCTTTGGAAAAATTAGGAAAACAGATTTATTGTTGCTACGTTAAGGTTACGTTATTAGAGATGGCACCGATCCGATACGTGGATTGGATATCATTCCGATAACAACTCAAAACAGCTGGATCAGGTATCAGCGGCATTGGACCGATCTATAGAGCTGATCTGTAAAGTACACACGCTCAAGTTGATGTGCATGAAGTGTCACTGCGGTAAAGCTGGTTTATTGTTGGACGTTCACACTAATTCCTACATATTGATATGACAATGAGCAGAACAAGCAACACAACACACTACAACCCCAAAAACTAATAAAATTGTGGAAAAATTCTTTAACAATTAATTTAAATAAAGGGACCAAAACCACTATTATTTTTATTAGCCATTAATCATTGTTATTTTTGAAGGTAAATGTCAGGCGTTGTTTTTCACACGTTTCCCCACATCCAAACGTAACAAGGAAGTGAGTTTGCTGACCTATGGCTCAGCATTTTGCAGGAAACGACAATGATTGGTCAAAAATTGTGGAAAAGTTGTGATAAGTATGCTGTAGTGATTAGGGTCAAATACCAAAGCCGAATATTAAAGAGGTCCTAGGGCATAGATGTCAAACTCAGGCCCGCGGGCCAAATTTGGTGCACATCTAATTATATTTGGCCCGCGAGATAATATCAAGTATCTACTAGAACTGGCCCGCCAGTAGACAGCACATGCACTGCTATTACTACAAATCCCAGAATGCTCTGCTCTTTTTTCTTGTAATTTTATTTAAGAAACGAATGCCACAGTCTTTTATTTGACATTAGATTTCACGTGTTTATAGTATTAACCTTTGCTTGTTCCAAATTCAGTGTTTAAGCAAAACGTAAGTTTGTTTCCATGTGAAAAGGTGCATCTTTAGAGAAGGAAAAACTTTCTTGATTGTAGACATTTTTTCAATAAATATCAAGGCCGGCCCCTGACTTTTTAACTGGTTTTTAATTTTGGCCCACTGTGTATTTGAGTTTGACACCCCTGTCCTAGGGCTTAATTGTTAAAAACTGCAGTATAGATATGCTCAGGCATTATCAGTACGGCCACAAATAATGATTAATCAAAATTATTAATCAGATTAAAAAAAGCAACATTTTTATCCATTTTTATCCAATTTGTATTCATTTTGGTCTATAACTCATTTCTGGGCAAGAACTACATTTTTGCATACGATGGCGTTCATGTGGAACGCCATCGTGAGAGTCGCCTCACAATAATGTGGTGGACAGGCGTCGGTATAATCACTGAAAATATCAAGTAAATGTCTATATTGTGAGTAGAACGCTGGTTGTTTGTTATTTATCAGCTATAAATGAGTTTTGTCTGTAATAAATGTGAAGATTTGACTGAACTGGACGCTTGAGTGAATGACCTCCCTGAGAGAGTCGTGAGCTAACAAACAGTTTACATCACGAAAAATGTCATTCACGTGTTTCTACACAATTACTTCAGTTTTTCTGACGGCAAGACACGGCGCTGGTTCTCGTCTCCTTCTTATTCTTCTTTTATGGCGGTCGGCGGCCAGCTTAATGCTTTACCGCCACTGCGGCTTTGGTTAGCTTACTGCCCCCACATTAGGGAGTAGCCACTGTACGTATGTGTATAATAACGTAGACCCAACTCATCCATTACTAAATTAGTTGCCAACTTAATAATATCTTAATAGTCAATTTTAATCGATTTAATTGATTATTTGTTGCAGCCCTAATTATCGGTACTGCCTTTGGTAGTGGAGAAATTGCTATATTTGTTATTATTGCTACATAAAGTCAGCATAGATGATGTGGGACATTTGTGTTGATTTATTTGCGTGGCGTGCTGAACGGATACCATATAGTAGCCTGTTATGATGTGATCTAATAATCCAAGATAAATATACCATGACCTCACGGCAGCTTTCGTGTTGTGGTAAAAGCTCAGCTTTAATGACGGTGAATGTGTCCCCTTAAAATATGTGAAACATTTGCGAGCAAAGAAACACACACGCTAAAGGTTTATGGTGCTGAAATCATGCTTTATTAAATCAGAAATTCATAAAACTCATGGAGGCTGAATATATAAGTAATGCTACATAAATTATTTGCTAAATCAAAGTGCAGGGCATCATTGCTTTCATGTCTTTTTTGTTTTCTTTTGCACAGCAGATGGAGTGACTGTGGTACTTTGCTTGATTTACGACCCTGACTGCTGGCAAGGTGAGATTCTAAAGCTAAACACACACACACACACAAACACACAAAATAATTACGTCAGAATCCTCCAAGAGTTGACACATATTCTGCAAATAAGTATCTGAAGTGATTAAGAAATTCAAGGCCAGGTGATGTTATTTTTTTAAAAATCGCTAATCAAATTCAGACAGTCCTTTGCCAGAATACGTGCACATAACATCATTATCAGCTCAAGGTGCAGGCCGCTTTCACTTTGAGCTCGTCATTAAAATGGTGGGACGACATAGTCAGTCTGAACACAAGGCCCAGTCGTGCTGCTTACATGAGGGTAAAATGCAAACAGCACTCAAGGTCTTATGGTCAAGTTACAAATTCATATAAATATTGCAATACTGTGTGCACAGATGTAGAGTGCATCACTCTGTCTGGGTGATTTAGTTACAACATCAACAGGGAGCCTCTCTACCTGTTGAGGCAATCTTAAAAGACTTCAACTTAGTGTTGAGGCACATAGTTTTGTTTCAGGTTTTACAGGGTATTCGCTCATCGAGAAACTTTCTCCTGTCAAACATTTCGTTCCATTTGTTTCCGTTAATATTGTCATAAATAACAATTCATACATTTCCCCATAACCGTTAAATTCGGCTATATACATTATGTACATGTCACAGAAAAATGGTTCAGAAATCCTAGTCATAACCATCCATTATGGCACATTTTTATAACAACTTTAGACTTTAGTCTAGTTTGGCATAAAATAATGTCACGTTTGATATAAAAATAGTTTATATTTACAAGAACAGCGATCCAGTTCTTCATTTAAAACAGAATTTTTTTTTTCTTACTCATTCAATAAATAAAAATATATTGAAGGAAGGAAAAAGGGGTGTGGGTTAGTTAACTATTATATATTATTTTTCTTTACATTGATCGAATGTTGACGTTGACGGTAGCAGTATCGGATCCGAGCTCGTTGGAAAGTTTGAGAGTGTACGCCCCAGCGTCGTTTTCTTTTACTCCAGTAATGGTGAGTGTGGTGATGTCCCCAGTGGTCTCAACCAGGAACCTTCCGCTCACGTCGTTCGACAGTATCCTTCCCGAATGGGACCACTCGACGTCGGGCACTGGATCTCCAGTGAAAGCGCAGGCCACAGTCAGAACTTTTCCTGACTCGATACTGATATCTTCTGGTGCGGCTTCAATTTTAGGTGGTACACCTGTTTAATAATATTTAAAAAAAAGCAACGTATGAGAATCTTGAGAAGGACACAGTTTTCACAGCAGTGCCACCGAAAAGAACATCTGGTGGTTGTTTTTTTTTGTCTCACCTTTGATCCCATGAGTAATGGATCTGACAGCGGATCCTGTAACACGTGAATGACTTGCCATTTCCATCATGCTGCTCGAACTCATGGCCACCATTGATTTGGAGGACATGGAAGTCATGCTAGTTGCTGACATGCTCTGAAATTTAACCTGAGACATGCTGGAGCTGCTGAAGGCTGCCTCCTGTACGGCTGAAGCCATGTGCAGGGCAGAGTAGCCGCCTTGCATGCTTGTAGAGTCTGAACTTTTCTCCAATACTACCATTTTGACCGGTTCTTCAACCAGAGCTGGGAGAGTACAGCAAACATACAGTACATCAACCACGTCATTCACACAGCTTTTACAAGCCAAACGTAAACGACTCAGTAAAGGAACATTCCACCTCAAATCCAGTATCTGATTTCAGGTGTAACTCTTATTTCGCAAATATAATGACTGTATATCTTTGACTATGTTTTGTACAGTATTACACATGCTAAAGTTAATACTGGACTAGTCACGTATACTAGTGCATCTCAAAAAAGTAGGAATCATTTTATTCAAAAAGGTGAAACTTCATATGGGCCATGTTCATATTTCAAAGCTTTGTGTCTCATAGTCCTCTTGACACTATGTGCTTGAAATGTCTGAACGCCGTTTTTGTTTTAATGTCTCTTATGGCCTGCTCCGGGGACAGTGGCAGTTTGACTGGGGCGATACACCTGTCGAGGCGTACCGCAGGTGTCCTAAGGCGAGCTCGGAGAGGACAGAAACCTCCCGTAGAGCAGAAGGGAACAAAATGAAAATAGGTTTGAAACATAAATGCTTGAAATATTCCTCTTTACATGCATGGAAAATAGCACATATGAGCGTTTACCTTTTTGAATTCAGTTCAAATGACCTTTTTAATGATATTTAAGGTTTTTGAGACGCACTAGTATGAAAAAGGAGTCAAAGAACCACAATGCAGATGGATGCGAGAAGAGAAAAACGTATGCAATGAGGAAAAACTTACAGAGCACATTAAGTGATGCCGTTGCAGAACACTGTCCAAATTGGTTCTTTGCTTTTACAGTGTATTTCCCACTGTCTTCTACAGCTGCATTCTGAATCTCCAGTTTGTACACGTCCTTAGAACGAGTCAGTTTCATGTTTGACGCAACAGACAACTGTGAATGGAAAGTAAAGAAACAATTTTATTCTTTTTTTTCTTACGCAAAATACGACAAGCCACGACTTTTTAGTCGTCGTGTGACTTACCACTGCATTGTCCTTTAGCCATTCAACTTCTGGAGTAGGATGTCCTGAGATTGCACAGGAGAATGTAACGTCCTGTCCCTCATTTATGTTCTGGGAGCGTGGTTGTACTAGGAAGCTTGGTGCATCGGAGTGCTTTTCACTGATAGTCGTGTCAAACTGGCATCTCACTACCCCCTCTTCAGTTTTTGCTTCACAAGTCAGGATACCACTGTCTTGGGCCCTGATCCTTTTGATGGTCAAAGTGTGGTCATTCCCAGAAATGCCATATCTGTATTGCTCAGAATTGGTAAGTTCTTCTCCGTTCAGGATCCATTTCACATCGGAGGCCCCGGGGATGTTTGCTTTTATTGTGACAGATTGGCCCTCAGTCATTGTGATTTGACTGTGAGAGGCTTTAATGTGTGTAAGGGAGTGGACTTCCTCATGGACAGTTTCCTTTCTTACTATTTCTTTTGTTATTTCTTCTGAAGTTTTCACAACAGCTGCTAATGTTTTTGTTGATTCTGCAAGAAGAGAGGAAATATTATATTGATTGGAAAATAATTTAAACAAATTAGTAAATGTTTGACGGTCAAAGTCTTGTGTTTACATAATAAGCGGTTAATCATACCTTTAACAGTCACAGTGCAGCTTGTCGTAACAGATCCAGCACTGTTTGTGGCAGTACACTTATACACACCACTATCAGACACCTCCGCCTCATAGATTTCAAGATGTGCTGATCCCTGTTCTTCAAATATTTCATATTTGCCACCTTGAAACACACTCTGAAATAAGAACATTGCCATTAAGTTCACTGTTCAAACTTTCTGTGATATGAAATATGGACTCAATAATATTTTGATAATCCATTTTACTCACTTTTTCATCTTTCTTCCAGGAGATCACTGGTTTAGGTTCACCGCCCACTTTCACAGTCAGTTTGATGATGGTATCTGAAGGAGCTGACATGTCCTTCAGTCCATCCAAGAAGACAGGCTTGGTGGTTTTCTCCTTTGGAGTTGGTGACTTTGCTGAGAGCGGGGACTTGACCCTCTGTGGGGACCTGATTGGCTCAGGCGACTTGATTCTGGGAGGGGATTTGATTCCTATTGGTGATCTTAAACGAGGAGACTCTGGAGACTTCACTCTTGGAGGAGATGCAAGAACTTTCTGCACCGGTGTTGGTTTGCGCACCGTTAAAGTGAACTGTGCCTCTTGTTTGCCATCCGAGTTTTCGACAACCACTGTGTAGCTGCCTTCATCTGAGCTTTCAACTTTTGAAATCTCAAATGTTGACTTGTGCTCTGTTGTTATAACGTGGTGGCGCTGAGATGACACAATAGTTTGACCCTCCTTCATCCATGTTATGCTGGGCGCTGGTTCACCATCGGCATCACATGAAAACTTTGCAGATTCTCCTTCTGATACTGTGAGTGACTGTGGCTTAGTGAGAATTGTAGCTGGACTGGTCGGCTTCTTAGCCTCTACTTGAACTTCTTCTACTGTTGTAACTTCTACAGCTTCAAGCTTTACCTCAGATGACAAATACTCTTCATGAACGACAGTTTCCGTTACCTCTGTTTTGGTTTCTGAAGTTTTCATTTCAGTTACCGTCTCTGAAACGCTGGTGGCAGCTGCCTTTGTTGATGACACATGATAAACATCTGTTTTTGTCATCTCGGGTACAAAGGGAGCTGGGGGTTCTTCATCTTTGCGCTGAGAAGCATAGGCAGAAAATCCTCCTCCAGAAACATCAAGCGTGGCATAGTCTGACGCTTCTCCCTTTGCATTTGTGCAGACAACACGATATGTGCCACTGTCTTCTTCCTGGCAGTTTATGACTTGGAGAGACAGAACGCCGCTCATGTTGTACATGCGGTACTTGTTGCCTTCTTGAATAGGCTTGCCATTGTGATACCACTGAATTTGTGCTTCTGGCTTTGACTGGACGTTGAGTGTGAATTTAGTATTTTGACCAACTGGGACGCGGTGTGAACGCATTCTTACTGTCACTCTTGGTGCATGATCAAGACTGAATGGCTCCTGGGTTACAATTTCAAACTTCTTCTGAGTTTTCAAAGCTCTTTTCTTTGCTTCATACCTTTGCATGTAGTCAACTGATGTTGTTGACAAGTCTTGCACTGAAGTCACTTTTCCAGTTGAAACAGGGCTCAGGGAGCGTGGACGAGCCTTCTCTGGCGTAGGCGGCCTGGCCTCCCTCTCGGTCTTAAGAGGTGTTACTTTGACTGGTTGAAATGACCTCATCGGTACATCAGGTATATCAATTGCGGCTGCCCCAACCATGGAAGACACTGAAACTTTGGTTTTCTCTTTTCTTACTGCTTTAGTTTTTTCCTCGAACTCTATTTGTTTGAGTTTGCTCTTGTAGGAGGTGAGCTTTGTGGTGGTGGTGACTGATCTGAGCAACTCCTGATCCTCCTTTTCTTCATACATCCTCCGCTTCTGCTTTGGTGCTCTATACGTTACTTTTTCATGACGCTGGCGTAAATCTATATAGCTTGGGCCAGCTTCATACTTAGATGGAATACGATAGGATTCATACGTTGGGATTTCCTCTCCTTCCTCATCATATGCTGCCTTCTTTGGTGAGGGAGGACGCAAAGCAGACAGTTCAAATCGTACAGGGCTCAGACTTGGTGGGGAGGCAGAATAACCTAGCTCAAGTTCCTCTTCAAGCCTAAGTCTCTCCTCCTCTGTTCTCTTCATTGACAAATATTCATTAACCGGGAGCAGCAGTTCCTCATCAGAAAGATCTCCAAGAGACCGCCTTCTAATTTTGTAGTAAGCTTCCATTTCTGGTGAAGGAGTACGATGCCTTGCTGGTCTTACAGTTTCCAGGTCATCTTGTGTTACAGTTGGAATACGCCATTTTGGCTTGTATTGGTCTTTCACTCTTGGCAAGGGCACTTCATAAAACTGTTCCCATCTTGACAGTCGGATACGCTTAAGTCTCTTCTGAGGAATTTTATCTGTTGGCTCAGGGAACTCATACTGATCTCGTAGCTTCTTGTACCACTTCATATCAGAAAGTGGTTTGAAGTGCTTGATTTCCACATCTTCCTCAAGAGCAGTTGGAGCACGGACACGAGGTGAAGGAACGACGTATGGCATTCTCAGCCTCTTTTCTTCTGCTCTCTTCTTTTTCTCCTCTTTTTCCTTTGCTTCTTCAGCTTCAGTTTTACCTTTTTTAGTAGTTACAGCCGGCTTGAACATAGTTGCAGCCTCTCTGACTGCCTGTTGTGCAATAGGTGTAAGTGGGATAACATCTGTACCGGCAAGAATCTGTGTCAGTCTTACTTTCTTGTCTATCTGTTGTTGGTCAGCAGCCTGTTTTTTCTTCTTTTCCTCCTCACTCTCAAACTCTTTCTTGATGTGTGCTACACGCTCAACCTTAAGCGTGGCTTGACAGCTTGCAGAACCAGCTGAATTTGTTGCAATAACTCTGTATGTGCCAGAATCTTCTGGAAGAGTGTCTCTGATGTGCAAGACAAAGTAGTCCAAGCCTTCGTGGACAATTTCAATTTGTGGACCGAATGCCAAAGGTGTGCCATCCTTCTCCCATTTCAGTACAGGTGTTCCTGACACTCTTATCTCAAATCTAACACTCTGGCCCTCTCTGCACTCCACATTTGCCAGCAGACGCTTGAACATGGGTCTTATGGTGTTATCAGCAGGTGCAGGACGTGGAACCACCGTTAGACGAGCCTTGCAGCTGTCATCACCATACCTGTTGCGTGCCACGACAGTGTATTCGGCATCATCGTCAGGGTCGAGGTGGTTAATCACTAATTGATACAGGCCTTTGTCACTAACAAAAGTATATTTCCTGTCATCATCTCCAGGGGATATCTTCTGTCCAGACTTCAACCACATGACTCGTGGCTCGGGGTGCACTGTGATGGTGACGCCGAAGCGAACGCTCTCACCAATATATGCAGTGCGGTTACACAAAGGAAGTGTGAACTCTGGAGGTCTTTGAAGAAGCCTGGCTGTGTCTACTCTGCGTTTGACTTTCTTTACAACACGTGATGTGTAGAAGCTGCGGTAATCTCTGACACCATTGACAAAGAGCTCTGCGTACGCGCTGTCCTCACCATACTCATTGACAGCTTTGCATCTGTATGTTCCATCGTCTGGTCTGGTAATGCCTTTGATAGTTATGGTGGCAAGTCCTTCATCATATGTAATTTCGTATTTAGCACTTTCTTCAAGTTGCCTGACTCCACAATACCAGGTAACCTCAGTATTGCTATCATAATTCTCAATGTTGCAAATAAATTTAATGTCATCACCTTCATTGGCAGTACTATGTTTGATTTGCCCAGCAAGTGGACCATGCTCAAATGGTGCAATCTTTGCTTTGGCAACTGTTACACCTCTCTGACTTCTGATGGCGCCGCCACCAGCGACACGAGCAGACGAGACTACAGTGTTCCATTCTTTCTTCACCATAGCTTGGTAGTATCTCTTATGTCTTGTAGTCTTGATTGACTTAGTACTGTACTCTTCCGTGTTCTTTGTCAGCCAAGGATGCTTCAAAGCTTCAGCAGCAGTCATACGATGTTTACGATCCTTAGTGAGCAGACGATCTATGAAGTCCAGTGCCTCCACACTTGCCTCTTTGAAGGACTCATCATCAAAACTGTACTCAGCATTGGAGATATTGTCTATCATTTGCTGATTCGTTTCAGCAATGAACGGATTCAGTCCACTGAGGAGAATATAGGCTAGGACACCAACGGACCACATGTCTGTAACAGTACTAACCATCTCATTCTGATGGATTTCTGGTGCTGTATATTCAGCTGATGTGAACTGAATTTTGATTTGGTCTCCAGGAGTGAGATGTCTAGCTTGTCCAAGTTCAATGATCTTGACGGTGCTTCCTCTCCTTGTGGTGTACACAATATTCTCTGGCTTGATGTCAAAGTGACCATAACTCTTGCTGTGTAGATACTCAAGAGCTTCGCACACCTGTCTGATATAGTTAACAATTTCGCGTTCATTGAGCTCGAAGTTAGCCGAACTTATGCGCTCAAATATATCAACGCCTGAGATGAACTCATAAATCATGATCAGTTCTTCAGGACTGTCAAATGACTCGTGGAGTTGGAGGAAGTTTTTATGACGAGCCAGATTTATAGTTGCAAGTTCTTTCTTCACTATGGCTTGATCAGCACCTCTCACTTTGACAAACTTGGCCATGAATGTCTTCTCTGAACTAATCTCAACACAGCGATGGACAATGGCAAACTGACCACGACCAAGCTCTTCAGCAATCATGTATTTGTTGTGTACATTCTTAGCTTCTGAATGAGGAGCTTTTGCTGCGGATACCGATCTGGTCTCATCGACTTCCTCATCATAGTTAAGAACTCGTGATTTGTCTTCCTTTGTTACAATAGGTCCACTCGTCTCTGATGGTGCGCTTTGACCAAATTTGCTCTCAGCTATTACACGGAACTGGTAGCTTGTCTTTCCAAACAGATTGGTGACTGTGTAGTGAGTGTCACGTGACTGGGCAACACGGATCCACCTTTCGGAGGTGGTGGCACATTTCTCTATAATGTAGTTTGTAACTCTGCTTCCACCATCACTAGCAGGTGCAACCCAGTCCAGTGTTACAGAATCTCTGGACACATCACTGGCTCTGATGCCACGAGGTGGATCGGGCACATCTGCTACATCAAGTTCAACGGTTTGTTGATCAATGCCAAATCTGTTCTTTGCACAGACAATATAGAAACCAGCATCGCTCCTTTCGACTCCATTTGCAAACACAAGTGATGTAAATGATCTGGTGACAATAACTTGGTAGTGACCATTGTTGTCAATAAGGTCTTGTCCCTTCTGCCATGTAATAACTGGATCCGGTTTTCCACTGAATGGAATCTTGATGTTCACCACCTCACCGCGAAGAGCAGGAATGGCTTCCTTGTCTTGTAAGTTCTTGGGCAAATGAATCTTTGCAGGTACTGCAAGAGAGCGAAAAAACATTATAATATATTCTTAACACTGAAATAGACTAATTCATCAAACAAAATGCATTGTTTTTGGCAGACTTACTTTCAACATCCAAAGAAACAGTGGCAGAGATAGATCCTCCTTGGTTGGTTGCTCTGATCTGATAGACAGTTGAGTCTTCCTCATCAGTATTGGCAACGACAAGCTGGTGATAACCACCTTTAAATTCCTGAATCTTTATTTTGGTTCCGTCAGACTGAATTTCTTTGCCACGTTTGAACCATTTGATCACAGGTTTGGGTTGTCCGGTTATCTTGCATACAAATGTTGCAGTGCTCTTGTACTTCACACTCATGTTTCTGAGATCTTCCTTGAAAGCAGGAGCTTGTACTTTAACATCTGTCTTTGGAACAATGATGTCAGACTCTTCGCTGTATTCACTCTCTCCACCAAGATTTTCGCATTTGACACGGAAAATGTACTGAACACCTTCTGTGAGACCCTTAACCGAGTAAACTGTCTGGTGTATCTCATCGGTGGTCACAGTGACCCATTCACCCTTCTTTTTATCTTGCTTCTCCAGACAGTAGTTCTTGATCTTGGAGCCTCCATCGCTAAGAGGTGGTCTCCAAGACACAACGCAGGAGTCCTTGGTCACTCCAGATACAACTGGTTTGAGTGGTGGTCCTGGCTTATCTGTAAAATATTTTAAAAGTATTAACAAACTGTGCTCAAAATATTTCCCTTTGCACTTTAAATTACTTTCTTCTACTGTATATTTTGTAGCTTACCCAGCTGACTCTTGATAAGAATTGCAGACGGATTCTCCAGTGTTTCACTGTTGCCGTATCGGTTTTGGGCCGAAACGCGGAAGAAGTAGCCTTCATTTTCAACAAGGTTTGCAATGCGGCATGAAGTGCCTGTGATAGACGATGACACAAGTTCCCACTCTGATCCCTCTTTGTCTTCACGTTTCTCTACAATGTAGTTCGTGATCATTGATCCACCGTCATCCTTTGGTGCCTTCCAGCTGATGATTACAGAGTTCTTCAACAAAGCATCCAGAAGAATAGGACCTTCTGGCATGGAAGGTTTGTCTGGGAGACAAAAAAACAATGAAAGGTTATTCACATTTTCCAAAAATGAGTAAAGTATACAAGTTTCAGAAGAAGGAGTAAATACCTAAAATTTCAAGTTGAGTTACAATGTCTGCAGCGCCGAAATGGTTATTGATCCTGATTCGGTACTTTCCACCATGAACCCTGCGCTGGACGTTTTTCAAAATCAGATGAGTGTAATGCTCTGTGTTCTCAATAATGACATTTTCAGAGAGCTCCACAGGTTTAGCCCCATACAGCCACATGATTTTGGGCTCTGGGCGACCTATGTACATGGCATGAATGCGGACAGTAGTGCCACATCCAGCAAAGATTTTGTCTTTTAGTGGGACAGGGAATCGCGGTGCTGCTTCCAGAACCAGGGTTCCACTGGTTTCACATTCTCCAGCTTCATTAACAGCCTTGCATGTATACACCCCCTCATCTTCCTGTTGGTCTGTTGAGATGGTCAGCGCATGGTTACGGCCATCGGAGGTTGCAGTATACTTGCGGCCCTCTTTGATCTCCTTTCCACCTTTGTACCATTTGATTTCTGGAACAGGTCTACCGATGATCTGACATTTTAGAGTTGCAGTCTGTCCAAGCTTGGCAGTGACCTCATCCATCTCTTTTCTCAGGGCTGGTGGAGTTCCAACTAGTAATGGAAGATGGAAAACGTGTTATTTGTTAAACAAATAAATGATGCAGTTTTAAATACAGATCACAAATATAAACGGCAAAGGAAATGCTTACCTCCCAGCTTTGTTTTGATGCCAGTTGCAGTCCTGCGGGGTCTGCTAATTCCTGTTTCATTTTCAGCAAACACTCTAAATTCATACTCTGTTGCCTCTTGGAGACCACTTTGTGTAAACTCTTTGTCTTTTGAGCGTTCACGGTTGCACTTTTGCCAGGTGCTGTCTCCTGACTTTCTGTATTCAACCCAGTAACCAAGAACTGGCTTTCCACCATCACATTCCGGAGCTTCCCAGCGAATGCTAATGTAGTTCTTAGTTACTGTGACAGTGTCTATTTCACCTGGTTGGCTTGGTTTGTCTGGAGGGACCAAAAAATGAAGAGATTACTTCCTTTGGTAGTAGTTCTGAATCATTTTTACTATTTTATACTAATCATTTTACATTCTGCTGAAATATAAAGTAAGAAATGTTGCCTTACCAAATGGATCTTTGCATATGACAGAGTCTGATGCAGGTCCATGTTCGCTCTCTCCAATATCATTTACTGCGATCACACGGAATTGGTATTCTGCATCTGTAGTGAGTCCACCAAGAGTGTACATGGTGGAAGTAATCTTTGCCTCGTGACGAACCCATTTATCAGATGTTGCCTCTTTGTACTCAATGAAGTATCCGGTTATCGGAGATCCGCCATCGTCTTTAGGTTTAGTCCAAGCCAAAGCAGCAGTGCACTTGGTAACATCCATGATCTCTGGTGGTGTACTTGGAGCTTCTGGTACACCTATTTAAATAAATGTAAACGTAACTGTTAGATTTCATAATGATACTATAATATCAGTATTATCATTAACAATGTTGGGGAGTTGCTAACTAAAATTAGCCAAGCTACTACCCTAATGACTTTTTTGCAGTAGATTATCAGTGCTGAAGCTACCTTTTCTTCACATAGACATATTTTATATAACTAGATGTTTCTGATTGTGTTGAATTTTCAAAATGGATGTAGTTAGTTACTTTTTCTCTGCAGCCTATTAAAACTGACTATAGCCTAGCAACTTTTAAATCAGAAGTAGTATGTAGCTAGAAAACTTCCCCAACGCTGATTCTTATTATTATTGTGGAAAGCAGGAATAACGAGTAAAAAAAATACTTACATATGGGAGTCTTTGGAACGACAGGTTCTTCAGATTTCAGGGAGTTGCTAATGCCAAACTTATTCTCTGCTGTCACCTTGAAGTGGTACTCCACATTTTCTTGTAGCCCTTTAACCATCAGGGATGTGTCCACTACACGTGAGTCCACAGTATACCATGCTGCTTTTGTTGCCTCACGACGCTCCACAATGTAGCCTAGGATTTCGGTGCCACCATCATCTGTTGGTGGTTTCCAGCTCATCCTTACAGAATGAGCCTGTATGTCATCAAATCCAAGAGGTCCTTCGGGTGCCGAGGGACGGCCAATAACCTTAACTTTGATCTGCAGCATTTTCTTGCCGCATTTGTTCTCAAGATGGAGAGCATAGACACCAGAGTCGGACCTTTCGGCCTCCTTGATGATGAGCTCTGAAACATCATCGCCGGAGGCAAACATTGCACGATTAGAGACCTCGGATCCATCCTTTGTCCATCTGCAAACAGGTGTTGGTTTGCCTTTGATTGGAACTGAAAGTTTAATGACAGCCCCATGTCGGACAACAAAGACATCCTTGTACTTAGCGTCCAGGTCATAACTTGGAGGTTCTGAAAAAAGAACATGTTTTTAAGTGTTTTTAGTTGTGATAGGTTGTAAACACTAAAGTACACTCACAATATCAAATGTGCTCAATTTTAATCGGTAAATGACATACCAAGCATTTCTTTGACAGTGACTGTTCCTGGCACTTCCGCAGGTTCACCTGGTCCTCCAGAATTGCAGGCCATGACTCTGAATTTGAATTCTTCTCCTTGGGGCATCTTTGTTAGAGTATATTCACAGATCATTGACGGGGTGGTATTGCACTTGTTCCAGACTACAGAACCAACCTTCTGCATCTCAATCAGATAACCAGTAACTTTAGAACCACCCTCCTCATCAGGTGGATTCCAGGCCAGTGACACAGAGGTCTTTGTGGTGTCTGTGATTCTTGGGTTTTGTGGTGTGCCAGGAGGATCTATAGAGATATTTGCAAATTAGTTACTCCAAAATACTGTAATTTCACATGGTCATTTCATTAGGCTTCTTTCACCAGCCAATCTTAAAAAGAATTTTGCTCTTAAAACCCACATTTGCAGTTAAATGTCTTAACTTAAGAAAATATTGGTGAATAAGGCCCAGTATAGCCGAGATGTACGTACCAACAGGATCAGTTGCCACAGCTGGTTTAGAGAGAAGACTTGGTTTGCCAACACCCCTTGAGTTGATGGCTGTCACTCTGTGCTCATATTCCAGGCCCTCGATAAGACCGGTGGATCTGTACCTTGTCATTGTCACTGGATTCTTATTAGCACGCACCCATCTGTCAGCTCTGACCTCCTTACGCTCAATGATGTAGCCAGACACCTCCAAGCCACCGTCCTCATCTGGGGGCTCCCATGCAACAGTCATGCCATCGCGAGACACGTCAAACACAACTGGTCTGCCAGGTGGTCCTGGGATAGCTGTGAGCAAGATTTTAAGAAGTTGATTCATTGGATTTTGTTATTGTATTGTGTTGCAGAATTGTAAGTGATATTGAGTGTAGTGTGCGCTTACATTTGGAACTCTTGCATTCCACAACATCAGACTGCAAGAAGTCTCCGGTACCATATCGATTGGCCGCTGCAACGCGGAAGACGTATTCATCTTTCTCCGTCAATCTCTCAAATTTAAATGTCGGTCTGCTGACTGACTGAGAGACGGGCACCCATCCTGGACGATGTGCATCACGTTGCTCAACCACATAGTTACTGACCGGGGCACCGCCATCTCTCTCTGGTGGGTCCCAGCTTATTGTAACTGAAGTTGCATCAATCTCATCAAATCGGATTGGTCCTTTAGGCGGATCAGGTTTATCTACAGAGTAGAAAAGGAGTGTTTTTACAAGCTCGTTTCACATGCCGTTCACACGGGGTCACTGAAAAAGAGATAGAATCGTGCTTACCTAGAATAATGACTTTAATAACTTCCGTTGTCACTCCCGTAACATTTTTCACTTCAAGCGTATACTCTCCAGTGTCATCAATTGTGGTGTCAAGAACAGTCAACTTGGAGAACTTTGCAGTTGATTTAATCTTCACACGATCCTGCACCTTTATTTTAGTGTCGTTAAAGTACCAAGAACATACTGGAGGTGGTCGGCCAATGAATGGCAAGTCAAGTTCAAGGGGCTTGCCAGCCAAAACACTGATCATCTTCTGTGGAATACTTGACAGATCGACCTTTGGCATAACTGAAATAAATGAAAACACATGTGTCAAAAAGAGAAATTCACAGCTTTATATTAAATACTATAAGTTATAACAATTCTAGGAAATTACCGCGTTGTTCTTGTACAGTTACGGCAGTGACGATTTCTTTCGGCTCGCCCACACCTCTGCTGTTGACAGCACGTACCCTGAAGAGGTACTGCTCATTTTCATTCAGTTTTTCAATAGTAAAACCAAAATCTGTTAATTTCAATGTGGCTACTTTCATCCATTTGTCTGTGCCAGCCCTGCAAGCCTCAACTATGTAGCCAGTGATCCTGCTGCCTCCATCATGTTCCGGTTTCTCCCATCCAAGGCTTACAGAAGATTTAGTGACATCGACAACCTCGAGTTTTGCTGGAGGCAGTGGCACTTCACATACCAGTATAGCATCTGGTAACTCACGAGGTTCACCTATACCATAGATGTTTTCTGGCAAGATTCGGAAATAGTATAGCATTCCCTCTTCCAGGTTTGTGATTTTATATGACGTCTTACTGCATTTGGAAGTCACCGTTTTGTAGGCTCTCATTGATGTTTCTCTTCTCTCAATTATGTAATTGTTAACTGGTGCTCCTCCATCAACTTCAGGAGCATCCCAAGTAATATAAGCTGTGTCTTTGGTGAGCTCCTTGATTTTAATTGGACCCGGTGGACCAGGAGTATCTGAAAAAAGTAGATGATCAAAATTTAATTTTACATCAGTGTTATGTCATTACCTACAGCATATTGGGCAAAACAGTAAGCCTGGTATTCTATGGCATACCATAGATCTTGACAAGCATGCTAGCATCCTTCTTGCCAGCTGAATTTGAGGCTTCCAGGGTGTATTTTCCAGCATCGTAGCGATGCACCTTGTCGATAATCAGAGTTGTGGCAGTATCAGTCACTTCAATGAATCCACGGTTTTCGAGATCAGTGCCGGGTTTGCTCCATGTTATTGTCGGAACTGGTCTTCCTGTTACAGTTACGTGCAGCTTCAGAGAACTTCCAGCTCTCAGACAAATGGTCTTCTTTAAATCATCATGAAGCTCAAGATCAGGAATTTCTGGGGTAGAGGACATTTTTCAATTATAGTAGCATACAATACTGTATAAATATTGCACTTCTCAACTTGCATGGTTGTATATATAAATAAAAAATATGTCTCATATATGTCAACTCACCAATTCTTTCAACAGGTTCCACTTCAGTACATGGGTCACTGAAGTCGCCTACTCCATTGACATTGACTGCAGCAACTCTGAAGCAGTACTTTTTGCCAGGGGTAAGACCAGTCACAGTGTGTTCTGTGGGTCTGAGATTCTTTTCGTGAGCCTTCTTCCATTCCTCTGCACCTGCTTCTTGCATTTCAAGAATGTATCCTATAACATCAGCACCACCGTCTTCAACTGGTCGTGCCCAGGCCAGGCTAATACTGTCCTTGTGTGTGTCAGTTACACGTGGAATCGAAGGAGCGTTCGGTTTGCCTGTAGTGAAATTGTCATATTTACTAGGGGTGTTAAGATGAACATTTTCATTGATCTACATCAGCACAATCTAAAATCCATTCACCGATTCAGTGATCAACAAAATGTATTCAATAATACCTTTCATTAAAATAATAAAGCAGGTTTACTTAAACAAATTATTTGCTTGTAATATCATACCTGTTGGTACTCTGCAAACGGCATACATGGACACCTCGCTAGGCTCACTGTCGCCAGCAGCATTCATCGCTGTAACTCTGAATTGGTAAATGTTGCCTTCTTGCAGACCTGTGACTTTAAAGCATGTGTCCTTAAGGATAGAATCTCTGTTGACCTTCACCCATCTGATGCTCTTTCTTTCTTTCTTTTCGATGAGATAGTTGGTGACCTCACTACCACCGTCACTTTCAGGTTTTAGCCACTCAATTGTTGCAAAGTCTTTACCAACAACAAGAATTTCTGGTGGTCCCGGAGGTGATGGAACAGCTGCAGATGAACAGCACAATTAAGTGACAAAATCCCACCTTGAAAAAATAATTCCAAAAATGTATAAATATTTTCATATTACTTACTGAATGAATTCCTGGCAACAATAGGTGAGGACTGTAGTAGCACTCCTGCCCCGTACTTGTTCACACCTCTTACACGGAATAGGTATTCATAGTTTTTGAAAAGTCTGGTAACGTCGAAAGACAGGCCTTTGCATTCATCTGCCATGACAACCCAGTTAAGTCTGTTGGTGTCCCTCCTTTCAACAATATAATGTGTGATCGGGTCACCACCGTCCTCTAGAGGCTCTTTCCAAGACACAGTGCATTTTTCCTCAGTCACGTTGCTTACTGAAATCTCCTGACATGGGCCTGGTGTGTCTGGAGAAAAGAAAACAAGCAAAAACAATCATTTATTTTTGAGCTTCTAATTTTGAAATATGTATGTAATCTAGTAAGTATGCATTTAAATATATGCAGTTGTTTTTCTTACCGAGCACCTTCACATTAACCTCAGCTGTTTTGGTTCCACTAGCGTTCTTTACTGTCAGAACATATTTTCCAGTATCATCTCTATCACAGAATTTGATGATAGCAAGAGCCCGTGTGCTGGAATACTGCAAAGAGTATTTCTCACAGTGGTCCAGCTCTTTATGTCCCTTGGCCCAAGAGACCTTTGGTTCAGGTTTACCACCAACAGCAGCATCAAGAATAAGGTCGGAGCCTGCTCTTATTGTAACTGTGTCCGCCACAAGTTTGCTGTCCAATTCAACTTTGGGAGGAGCTACACAAAAAATAAAAGAATGTTACAGATTTTGGCCGGGAGAAACTGCACCTGCAATCGATACAGATGATATCTGAGGAAGAGTCTTACCATATTCTGCCTTGCAAGTTACTGCTCCTGTTGAAACTGATGGCAAACTGAGCACTCCATTGGCGTTCTTGGCGATTACGTGGAACTCGTACACTTCTCCTTCTCCAAGTGCAGTTATGGTGAAGTTTGTGTCGGTGACATTAGTGTAATTACACTTCAGCCAACGACCCTCTCCAGAAACGGTATATGGTTTGCGCTCAACAATATAACCAACAATCGGGCTTCCACCATCGTTCATTGGCACAGACCATTTAATTGAAACAGTTGATCGTGACACACCCGTGACGTCTGGCTTTCCTGGGGGATCTTTAGAGATGCATAGAAAAAATTAATCAGTACCTTTTTGCCAAAATAAAAACAACCAAATCATTTTTTACCCCTTTTTGGTAACTTACCGACTGGGTTTTGAGCCATGGCTCTCTTTGAGGCTTCGCTTGCCTTGCTGAGGCCAGCACTATTCATTGCGTATGCTCTGAACTGGTACTCAAGGCCTTCAATTAGGCCATCAACTTTATAGTAGCAATCGAAGCAGGGGATAGTGTTCTCTCTAACCCAGAGAATGGTGTTGCGCTCCTTTTTCTCAATCCAGTACCCGGTGACCTTACTACCACCATCATGGAAAGGTTCTTCCCAGCGAATGCTCATGCTGTTTGCGCTAACAGCAAACACTTCTGGTCTAGTGGGAGGCCCTGGTGGAACTGGTGAAAAAATAAATAAAAAATTTAGTAAAGATGGTAAAAAATAATGACAAAAGATACATTAGTATGTATTCATGTGTATTTATAAAGAGATAATATGCATTCATTAAACTGCTTACCAAATGGATGCTCAGCTACAATGGTCTCAGACTCAGTTGGTTTGCTGACACCAAATCTGTTTTCAGCACAGATACGGAAGGTGTATTGCATGTACTTTGTTAGATTTGAGACGTGGAACGATGTGTGCTTAACACTAGAGTTGATGAGCTGCCAGGCAGTGGAGCCTGATTCACGCTTTTCAACAATGTAGTTGGTAATGTCTGTTCCACCATCATCCTCGGGTGCATTCCATGACAATTTACAAGACTGTGCTGTAATTGAGGAAATCTCTATGGGTCCCTCTGGAGGACTCGGTCTGCCGATGACCGTGACAGTAACGGTGAAGGTCTTAGTTCCTGCAGCGTTCTCCAGAGTAAGGAAATACCTGCCTCCATCACCCCGCATGCTCTCTTTAACTCTTAGAGTTGTCCTGTTTTTGACTGTTGTGATTGCGACCCTGTCAGTTTCCTTCAGCCTCATTTCCTCAAGCTTCCAAATAACCTTTGGAGCTGGTCTTCCACTAAATGGGACGTCAATCTCAAATGAACTGCCAGCCTTGCAGGTGATAAGCTGGTTAGTAATACCACTGAGATCAGCGGTAGGTTCAATTCTGGGTTCCTTTACAATAACAGAGGAAAATGCTTCTCTAGGTGCACTGAAACCTGCATCATTCTTAGCTTTGACACGGAATTCATATTCTGTGCCTTCCGTTAAGCCCTCGACTACGAGGCTGAGATTTTTGGTAGAGCCACTAACGAACCATTTGTCTGTTCCCTTTGCTTTGCTCTCAACAGAATAGGCTGTGATACGGCTGCCACCATCATGCTCGGGCTTCAGCCAAGCAAGGGTTACCGTTGTATCAGTTGTATCAATAATGTCCAATCTCTTCGGCGGAGCTGGTTCAGCTGTGGCAATAATAGGGTCAGGCATTTCATAAGCCTCACCAAGGCCATGTTGATTTTCAGCCATAACTTTAAAGAAGTAGGGGACTCCTTCCAGGAGCTCAGAAATTCTCAGGCTTGTCTGAGTACACTTTGGTGCTGCTTCGGTCCATGTACGACGACTTGCCTCGCGCTTCTCTACAATGTAGTGATGAACGCGTGCACCGCCATCATTGACTGGAGGCTCCCATGACAGTGTAAGTGCTCCTCGGTTAACATCCTTGAATACGAGAGGACCCGGTGCTCCTGGTGTGTCGAGCACTTTAACTGTAAAAGTGATAGATTTACTACCACTGCTGTTCTCAAGACTGACAGTATACTTTCCAGTGTCATTTCGTGTACAGTTCTCAAGAGTCAAACAAGTGAAGGTTTCGGTAGTAGTTATGTCTGCCATAACACCAAGTTCACCATCCACTTTTATCCATGAAGCAGTAGGCGCTGGTTTTCCTTTGAATGCAACACGGAGACATGCACGACCTTCGCTCTTCACAATGTGCGTCTGTTGGAAGCTTGCATCAATGTCAAACTCTGGGGCAGACAGTCTGTCCACTGCCTGTACTGGTTCAGTGATCTCTTTTGGCACACTCTTTCCAATAGCATTGACTGCAATAATGCGGAAATTGTACTCGGCTCCAGTTTCCAATCCAGTGGCAGTGTATTTTGTAACAGTGCAGATATCTGCGTTAATTCTCTTCCATTCTTTTTCTGCTCCTTTACACATCTCAATGATGTATCCTTGGACCTCAGAGCCACCATCATAACCAGGTCTGGTCCATTCCAGACTGACAGATGTGTTGGTGGTGTCAGTGACGTTTATAATCGAAGGACCATCTGGCTCTTCTGTTGGCTCTGCACATTTGATTGGCATTGAAATGTTGCTAGCAGCACCGACTCCAGCATCGTTAACTCCATAAACACGGAATTCGTATTCAACATTCTCAGTGAGGTGAGTTACTCTATGGGCAGTTTCTGTAATGGGTTTTCTAGTCAAGACCTTCATCCAGCGACCAGTCTTCTTCTCACGCCTTTCAACAATATAATGCTTAATGGGATTTCCACCATCATTTGTTGGTGGAGCCCAGCTGATTGCAATACTTTCTCCATCAGCTTCTGTTGCATCAGGAGTGCCTGGAGAATCTGGAACAGCTGGTGGGGAAAAAATTTGGAAATTATGCTTACTGCATTTGCAAATTTGCAAATGTGAAAAATTAAATTTAAGTTCTAGTTGTACTTACTGTACTGCATTTGGGCAATCACAGGAACAGAGTCCAGTGGTCTACTGACACCAAACCTGTTGATTGCAGACACACGGAACTGGTACTCGTTGGTCTTGATTAGTTTGGAGGCATTGTATGTACACTCCTCACAGCGATCAGTCACAAGCGTCCAGGAAATTTTGGAGGTCTCACGCTTCTCTATAAGGTAGTGGGTCACCTCAGAGCAGCCATCGTTCTCTGGTGGATTCCATGAAAGTGTTACTTTGCCTTCAGAGATGTTTGTGAAGACAACTGGCCCAACAGGCTCTCCTGGTGTATCTAAAACATCAGGAAAGTAAAGTATTAAATGACAGAACCACAGATATGAAGAACATTTTCTTACAAACAACATTATCCATACCAAAGACTTCAACTTTTATTTGTTCCTTCTTGGTTCCGCACTGGTTTTTGGCCTCTACAGAATACAAGCCACGGTGTGAACGGTCAGCATCTCTGATGAAAAGTGTGCTTGATCCAGCAACTGTTGTTATGTCTGTCGTTTTCTTTGTTAATTCCACAGCATCTCTGAACCACAACACCTTGGGGGTTGGTCTTCCTGTAATTGTAACTTTAAGCTTGATGGTTTCTCCTGCTTTTATAGCAACTCCCTCAAAGTATTCTTGGCCAAATTCAATGTTTGGAGAAACTGTAAAAGGAAAGTTATAAAGTAAAATGAAAATCTGATCAAAGTGTTTGTTTATAAATAAACCTATAAATAATTTTATTCAGAACGTTTACATTTTATATATATAGATACGTATATATAGTATATACTCACAGCTTTCATCTCTGATGAGAACATAGCCAGAAGACTGAGAAGGTGGACTCACAGTGCCAATGGCATTTCTTGCTATGACCCTGAATTCATATCGTTCACCACAGGTCAGACCAGTCACTACAAACTCAGTGTCAGTTACATCTGAGAAATTGGTCTTCAACCAACGGCCCTGTCCTTGACGCTTCTCCACATTGTAGGCAACAATTTTGCTTCCGCCGTCTCGCTTGGGTGCATCCCATTTCAGCTTCACAGATTCACTAGTCACATCAACGTAGTCAGGTGTACCAGGAGGGTCTAATATAAAAGCACACAGTAAAGACAGTTCAGTATTTAGAAGCAATGATTTGGGAGTTTAACAAATACATATTTTGAGAATTAATCATTCAACTCACCAACAGGAGACACAGCCGTCACTGGTTTGCTCTCATCACTCATGCGGCTGTATCCAGCATCATTCTGAGCATAGACTCTGAACTGGTATTGAAGGCTTTCAATCAACCCAATAACTCTATATTCCAGTTTAGTCAACAAGATTGTGTTGACTTTCTGCCACATGATGCTATTTGTCTCCTTCTTTTCAACATGGTATCCAAGGATTGGACAGCCACCGTCAAAGATGGGTTTCTCCCATTGAATAGTCATGCCATCATTGGTGACGTTATACACAAATGGCATGCCCGGGGGACCTGGTGGTCTGAACTCATGCTTGGCAATAACATTTTGTGAAACCAGAGGCTCACTCACACCATACCTGTTCTCTGCACATACTCTAAACTGATACTGGGTACCTTTGATTAAGTTGGGTACCTTGAATGAGGTTCCTATCACACTCGAACAAGCCATCTTCCAGTCTGTTTGAGCTGTGTCACGTTTTTCAACGCTGTAGCAAGTGATTTCTCCACCTCCATCATCATTTGGTTCGTCCCATGATATCATGATACTTTCAGCTCTGACTTCATCCAAACGAATGGGTCCAATGGGTCTTGATGGCTGTCCAAGGGTAATGACTTGTATGTGGAACGATCTTCTACAAACTTTGTTGTCAAGAGTAAGAGTATATTTACCACCATTGTCTTTCTCCACATTTTTAATCATTAGGATTGCCTTGTTTTCGGTCTTCTTGAAACGAATCTTCTCACTCTCTTTTAGTGGCAAGTTGTCCTTCAGCCAAATGATTGCTGGTCTTGGTTTACCTCTGTATGGTAACTCAATATGTACATTATGGCCAATACGCACACTGACTTGTCCATCTGGATACTCCTCAAGATTTGCTTCTGGAGGAATGATGTAGTCCTTAACTTTTATTGGACCAATCTCAGTGAACTCGCTGGTGCCTTTCTCATTTTTGGAGCACACTCTGAAGAACATCTCTGTAAGTTCCTTAAGGTTGGGGATCACATGCTCGCAGTGTTTGTTTGTGCCAGCAGGTGCCCAGTCTTCTTGACCTTGAAGCCTCTTTTCTATGATGTAATCAGTAATAATGCTACCACCATCATAATCTGGTTTGTTCCACTGTAGAGTCACTGATGTTTTTGAGGAGTCTTTCATAGCTATGTCTTTGACAGGTCCTGGTTTCTCTGTAGCTTTCACTGCATCTGCTGTGTCACATGGATCACCAATTCCATTCTCATTTTCAGCTAATACACGGAAAAAGTATGATGTCTTTTCGGAAAGCTCATCAATTACATAGGTGGTTTCCATGCATTTGTTTGTTACTGAAGCGTAGGTACGTTTTGAAGAGTCTCGCTTTTCAACAATGTAGTTTGTGATTTCAGCACCGCCATCCAGGAGAGGACGTTCCCAACTGAGGGTTACTTTGCCGCGAGTGACCTCCTTGAGGACCAGATTTCTACAAGCTGAAGGAGTATCTTGAACCTTCACAGATACTGTCAGGGATTTTGGCTGGCCTACTCCATTAGATATTTCAATTGTGTATTTGCCTGTATCATTTCGGGTTAGTTGAGTCATTAAAAGGCACGATGAAGTGTCTGTGTTGTGAATGACATATTTGGGATCCTTATCAATGTTTTGCTCTTCTTTCTTCCAAGATACACTTGGTGCAGGTCTACCTTTGAGAGGGACCATAATTTCAACATCTTTTCCAGCTTTTACAATGTAGTGAGTTCTCATTGCAACGTCTGGATCAACCTGGGCTTCCTCTGCAAATAATACACAAAAATGTTGCAGTAAAACTATAAATATATAGTATATGCATAAATAGAAAATATGCACAAACATATTTTATAAATATATGTATATTTATATACAAACCAAGAATATCTTTAGCTTGGACAGGTTCTTCCATCTCTATAGGATCTCCACGCCCAGCAGAGTTCACAGCAGATACACGGAAATAGTAGTCAATGTCTGGCTTAAGGTCTGATGCAACATATTCGGTTGTTCTGACTTCACCCTTATGACTTATTACTGTCCATTCTCCCTCTTCACCAACTCTTTTTTCTACAACATAGCTTGTGATTTCTCTGCCTCCATCAAACTCTGGCTTTGACCATCCCAGAGTAATTGATGTTTTTGTTGAATCCACCACCTTCAGCTTAGTTGGTTCAGATGGTGGATCTGTAGAGATTTCCAAACCAAGGTCAGGCAAAATTACATTACTCGAATACAAAAATCTTCACAGCATAACATCAGTTTCACTTCACACTGCAAAACAAATTAGATTAAAAATACATACCAACTGGATCCTCTGCTTTATAGTAATCAGATACATCTGAGAAGGGTCCTTCTCCAGCTTTGTTGATTGCACAGACACGATACTGATATTCATTTCCTTCTGTTAGGTGATGTACTTTTGCTTTGGTGTCAGTGATAAGGTCTTTGTAGACCTTAATCCAGCGAAGACTCTTTTTGTCACGTCTCTGCAAGCAGTAACCGGTAACCCTGCTACCACCATCCAATCCTGGTTTATCCCATTCAACATTCATAGATGTTCTGGTGATTTCAACTGCCTTTGGCAAGGTAGGTTGTCCAGGAGTGACTAGATTACAAAGATATGTAATTCAGTCATTAATTATTATTATTATTTTATTTTTTAACTGTAATCTCTAATATCTCAGTGAAATTCATTCATTTCAATTGCAAATGCACTTTTCTTATCTTTTATTCTTACAATTAATTTATTCTTAATTAGTAAAAACAATGATTCATTACCAAATGCGTTTTTGGCGATAACAGGATCGGACTCCAAGGCATCTCCAGCTCCATATTTGTTAACTCCCCTGACACGGAATACATATTCACTTCCTCTTATCAACTTTTGTACAGTCACTGTGCGCTCCTCCATACAATCCGAAATGGTAGACCACACAGCTCGGCTCGTTTCTTTTCTTTCAACAATGTAATGGGTGACTTTGGCACCTCCATCATCTGCCACTGGCTCCCAAGCAATAGTTATGTTGTCAGCAGTCACCGATTTAAATTCAATGATTCCAGTCGGAGGACCAGGTTTGTCTAGAAATGTAAATGTCAAGAATGTAAATGAAAGAATGTGAAAAATTATTTGCAAAATATTAAACACAAAATATTTTAAGAAAATGTCTACATACCTAGAATCTGAATTCTGATAGAGGCAGATGCTGTGCCAAACACATTCTTGATCTTTATTTCATATGTTCCAGTGTTGTAGCGAGTGGCATCCTTGATAAGGATGGCAGATGAATCAGTAGTGCTCTCAACTGAGAGCTGTGCACTTGACACCAGTTCTTTTCCATCCTTGAGCCATTCAATTGTTGGCAAAGGCTTTGCCATAATGCCCAGTTTTATCTTGACAGAAGCCCCAGCTTTATACTGTACAACATCCAAGTACTCTGGAGGCAGGTCAATTGCTGGAGCACCTGAAATTGGATGTTCAACATGGCATTTAAATCGAAGTAATTCTATAAAATCAATAAGCAGTAAGCCATTTTAGATAAAACACAGCTTGTATGAAGACTTCAATACTTGCCAGAAACGTCAACACAGGTTGCAGGTCCAGCAATGAGAGACGGATTGCTTATGGAGCCAACAGCATTCTTGGCAAAGATTCTGAATTCATAAGACTGATCTTGTGTCAAGCCTGACACAGTGAAGTTTGTCTCAATTACGTTGGTATAGTTAGCCTTGGTCCACCTGCCATTTGGAGCATCCCTTCTCTCCACCACATAGCCAGTGATCTTGCTTCCGCCATCAAAAGGAGGCTTCTGCCAGACAAGGCCAATGGAATTCTTTGTGATTTCTGAGATTCTCACATTTGCAGGTGGTTCTGAAAAAATACAAGTATATAGCATTAATAATTGGTTAAACAAAAGACTGTACATATATGCTATATGTATAATAATTATATGGTCCCAGATTTAAAAAGCAACATACCACAGGCATCGATTGCAAGTACTTCCTCTGATGTCTTGCTGAATTTTCCAATACCAGCAGCATTTTCTGCAGCAATTTTAAATTCATAGATTGATCCAGGGAATACATTGGTCACTCTGACTTGATTAGCAGGGATTGCTGTCTTGTTGACTTTCTGCCACAGGACACTGCTTCTTTCTTTCATTTGGACATGGTATCCAAACACAGGGTTGCCACCATCCACTACTGGTTCATGCCAGCAGACAGTAATGCTTTCTCTTGAAGCAAAGCTCACCCAGGGTGTTGATGGTGGTCCAGGGATAGCTGTAATAAGTAATCAAACGGTCAACATTCAGAATGTTAATACAAGAGTGGCACAAATAGAAGGTAGTAAATAGATACTTACTGTATGGAAGTTTCACAGTGATAGTCTGAGAGTCAATGTGGTCACTGATACCAAAGCGGTTCTCTGCTTTAATTCTGAATTGGTATTCTTCTCCTTTGGTTAGTTTTGTGACTTTAATTGCACTCCTGGCGACTGTGGATGATACCTCTACCCAAGCCGGCGTGCTTGTTTCGCGTCTCAGCACGACATAGTTGGTCACTGGACTGCCACCATCGTACACAGGTGGAAGCCATTTGAGACACAGGCTAGTTTCTCCCACATCACTAATTTGAACCGGACCAACTGGAGGACCAGGTCTATCCAACACTAGAATATTCATGAATATTTTTGTTGTTCCACTTGTGTTGGATGCAACAATATCATATCTTCCAGCATCGCTTGCAATACTTTCTTTAAGATTGATATTGAGACTCTCAGGCGTTACTTCAAAGCTGAATCTCTTTCCACACTTCACTGGAACATTGTTTCTCGTCATTGCCACTTTTGGCATGGGCTTGCCAGTGAGAGGAAGTTCAAACTTCAGATTTGAGCCTGATCTTACGTAAACTGTGTGTTGTGGGAAGTTCTTCAAATCAAATTCAGGTGCATCTGTAAAATTAAAAATGCAAATGTTGTCACAAATTGTAGTGGAGCTAATATTGAGTTCATATATTCAAGTCAAGTCAAATGAAGAAAAACTAGCACTTACCCAGTTGATCTTTCACAACCACAGGAATATTCATTTCCTTCGGTTCACTGAGCCCTGCATGATTTTCAGCACGAACTCTGAAGAAGTACTCTGCATGTTCACGTAAGCCTTTGATTGTAAAGGTATTGGCTTTTACAGTGGCACACTTAATCCACTTCTGCTGACCCTTTTCTACAGCATCTATAACGTAGCTAGTAATTCTGCTTCCACCATCGTGCTCTGGTTTTGACCATACAATTGTAACACTATCTTTTGTAACTTCAGCCACTCCAAGCCTGGCAGGTGGGCTTGGGATTTCTGTTCAAAAAAGCAAAAAGGAAGAGTTTATAAATATACTGTAGCCTAAATGTTACAAATTACATTGCTATTTCAAATATAAGCCAAACAATAAACATACCTGTTATTTTAGTTCCGTCCTTTGTATCAGCAGGTACTCCCATACCAAATTCATTCTCTGCAATTATTCTGAAGTAATAGATTGCACCTTCTTGCAAGTCCTCTACCTTGTAGACCAAATTGTGGCAGTTATTTGTTACACAGACCCAGGCCTTTTTGCTTGCTTCACGTTTCTCAACATGGTATGCTTTAACTGTGTCTCCTCCATCATTTTCTGGGGCTTCCCAAGTGACTGTGGCAGAGTCCTTTGTGACTTCCTTAACCTTTACAGTAACTGGTGGTCCAGGAGAATCGAGAACTTTGACAACTATTGGCAAAGATGCAGTTCCAACACCATTGTCCAAGGTTACAACATATTGACCTGAGTCATTTCTTGTTGCCTTTTCAATGGTAAGAGATGTGTAGGTTTTAGCTGTTTCAATTGTAGCTACTGATTTGAGGTCAACTTCTTCCTTATTCCATGTGACTGAAGGTACAGGCACTCCTTTGAAAGGTGCTGTCAGAGTGAATGAATTACCATGTTTGACGATCAGTGTTTTCCTCATTTCAATGTCTACATCAAACACTGGCTCTTCCTTCCTGTCTACTGCTGCCTGTGGTTCTGATACTGGAGACATTTCACTCAGGCCAATTTTGTTAATTGCTTTAACTCCAAATACATATTCCACGTCGGCTTTTAGACCAGAGACTGTGAACTCTGTGCTCTTAGTCATCTGGATGGCAACAACCCATTCCTCATCATCTACCTTCTTGTATTCAACACAGTATCCAAGGACTGGAGCACCACCATCTGATGAAGGCTTGTTCCAGGTAATAACAATGGAGCTCTTAGTGTTATCTATGACCTTTGGCTTTGTTGGTGGGGATGGTACAAGCAATTCATCTTCTGCCCTTGCTGCAGCAGATGGTTCACTGGGAGAACTTAAACCTGCAGCATTTTCTGCAAATACTCTGAATTCATATTCACATCCTCTTCTTAACTTAGTTGCTACAAAAGTTAGATCTTTTATAAGCTCTCTGTTAACTCTGACCCATCGAAGCCCTGATCTCTCACGGCGTTCAATCACGTAGCCACAGATTTCACTGCCTCCATCACATACAGGTTTTGCCCAGGTTAAAGTCATTTCCTCACTGGTCACATTCGTGATTTCAACACTTGTTGGTGCCATTGCAAAGGTGAATGGATCCCTGACTCTAACAATTTCACTATCTAGAGGTTCACCAAGCCCAAATTTATTGACAGCCACAACTCTGAAAATGTATTCATTGCCTTTGAGAAGTTTTGTGACCTTGCATGTTTTTGTTTTCAGCTCTCCGTGTACAATTGTCCATGCCAAACTGCTGGTCTCTCTTTTCTGAAGAACATAGTGAGTAATTTCGGCACCACCAGCTTCTTGTGGTGGTCCCCATGACAATGTGCACTCATCAGCAGTAATGCCAGTGACTGACAGTGGTCCTGCACATGGTCCTGGTTTATCAAGGATCAAACATTTCACTGGTGCTGTTACTGTTCCAGCAACATTCTTCAGTGTTAATGCATATTGTCCGGAATCACTCCTGATGCAGTCTTTCACAACAATCATTGTGCTGCTGTCGGTTGCAGATATCTGAATTCTTGCTTTGAGTTCAATCTCTTTTCCGTCTTTTGACCATGATGCTACTGGCAGTGGGCGTCCAGCAATGTCAGCACTGATCTTCAGCGTCTCTCCTGCTTTAACAACAACAACATCTTTGTACTTGACATCCATCATAATGCGTGGTGGATCTACATCATCTTTAACTGTCACTGGGCCTGTGTTATCGGATGGCTCACTGAAAAGTCCAGCAGCATTCTTTGCAGTCACCCGGAAATCGTACTGCTGATCTTGAGTAAGACCAGTGACATCAAAGTATGTCTCAGGTACATTGGTAAAATTGCATCTCATCCATCGTCCTTCTGGAAGATCTCTGCGTTCAATGATGTAGCCTGTAACCTTTGCTCCTCCATCATACTCGGGCTTTGTCCAGGAGAGTGAGACTGATGATCTAGTAATGTTGGTAATCTCTGGCTGACCAGGAGGATCACATGGGTCTCTTGCTGCTACAGCTTCACTTACTTTGCTAACCTTTCCAATTCCGGCAATGTTTTCAGCATATACCCGATACTCATACAGCATGCCCTCTTCAATGCCAGTTACTTTCAATTCAGTATCTTTAATGAGAGTCCTGTTCACCTTTGTCCACAGAATGCTGCTTCTCTCCTTGCGTTCTAAGTGATATCCAAGAACTGTGCTGCCTCCATCATTTACTGGTTCATTCCATGTCACCAGCATAAATGACTTGGTTGCATGAGCCACACGGGGAGTTGCAGGTGGTCCAGGCTGCTTGAATGTATATTCTGCTGTGATTCCAGGAGAATCAACAGACTTACTCTTTCCGTAGCGGTTCACTGCATATATACGGAACTGGTATTCATTACCATGGGTCAATCTGCATGCTTTGATTGAGTTCCTGGCAACATTTGATGACACAATCTGCCACTCTGTTGTGTTGGTATCTCTCTTCTCAACAATGTAGTTGTTGATAGAGCATCCGCCATCATATTCAGGGGGAGTCCATGATAGTGTAATGCTGTCAGCAGTTACAGCATCAACCTTCACTGAAGACGGTGGTCCTGGTTTGTCAAGAACCACAATGTTGATATCTTGGGAAACGGTGCCTGCAGTATTAGCAAGACTGATTTCATATTTGCCCACATGTTCAATTGCAGCTTCCTTAACAACAATCTTGCTTGATACCAGGGTATTGGTTATTGACAGGGAGGTTGTTTGCCTTAGCGGAAGGCCATCCTTCTTCCATGAAACCACTGGCTTAGGCCTGCCTCTTACAGGAACTTCAACAGTAAGGTCACCTCCAGCCTTAACACTAAATGTACTGAAGAGGAGATGAACTGAGGGTTCGATCTCAATGTCTTTAGCGCAGACTGGCACACCAAGTTCTTGTGGCTCACTCTTTCCTTTCTCATTCAGTGCAATTACCCTGAAAGAATATGTTTCTCCATGTGTTAGGCCACTCACAGTAGCTTCTGGAACTTTTACTGTGCAGCTAACTCCCCACTTGTCAGTGCCTTTTGGTTGCATCTCTACATTGTAGCAAAGGACTTTACTACCTCCATCATGAGCAGGTTTTACCCAAGTGAGTGTCACACTGGTTTTGGTAACATCCACAAGTGTTACCTTACCTGGAGGCATAGGCACTTGAGCAACTTTGATTGGACTCTTTGTTTCTGCCATAACGCCCATGCCAAACTCATTAACTGCACATACTCTAAAGTAGAAAATTCCTCCTTCCTGTAGTTCATCTATTTTGAATAATGTTTGTGTGCAGTTGCTTGTGACAGTTGTGTATGCCTTTCTTATAGACTCTCTCTTTTCCACAATGTAGTTAGTTATTTTACTTCCACCATCAGTAAGAGGGGGTTCCCAATAGAGAGTGACTGAATCTTTCTTAATATCTTTTACTTCAAACTTCAGAGGTGCGCTTGGTGTGTCAAGAATCCTGACATTCACAAATGCTGATTTTGAGCCACTCTTATTTTCAAGAGTCAGAACGTATTTTCCGCTGTCAAATCTATGGACATTGTCAATTACAAGCATGGTATATGAACTTGTGGATTCAATTAGTGCACGGTCAGTTAATGTACCATCTTCTTTTTCCCATTTGACAGAAGGTTCAGGTCTGCCTCTAATTGGAATAAACAGACGAAGTGATCCACCTGCCCGAACAGATACAACTTTTCTAAGGTCAGCATCAAGTTCAATTTCTGGTGCTTCCACTTTTTCAGCTGTAAGTACAGGGCCATGAACATCAGCAGGCTCACCAACTCCCTCAGAATTAAGTGCACAGACACGGAAATTATACTCAGCATTTTCCTTCAGCTTTTCTACAACAAAACGTGTTGTCTGTACACCAGCTGGTGGTGTGCATATGGTCCATTCTTCAGCAGAGACCTCTTTCATCTCAACAATGTAACCTTTAATGTATGCACCTCCATCACTGGCTGGTTTACCCCAGGACAACGAAACAGATGAAGTTGTGTGATCTGTCACTTTAGGGTGATGTGGTGGACTAGGAGGAGTAGTAGCATTTATTGCTCTGTAGAACAAAGACAAGTCACTTAGGTCTCCAATTCCTGCCTCATTCTCAGCGGCAACACGGAATTCATAGAAATGCCCCTCTGAAAGACCAGTCACTTTGAAGTGCAAGTCAGTCAGCTTCTGTCTGTTACATTTGGTCCATCTTACACTATCTTTGTCACGTTTCTCCAGGTGATAACCAATAATTTCTGTCCCACCATCACTTTCTGGGGCAGTCCATGATAGAACCATTGATTCCTTGGTTATTTCAGTTGCCTCTGGGGTTGATGGTGCACTTGGTAACTTGTATGGATTTCGGGCAATTATTGGCTCTGACTCCAGATGATCACCAATGCCATATTTGTTAACGGCCTTTATTCTGAAAATATATTCATCACCCTTCAGAAGTTTTGTCACCTTGTAATTGGTGCCCTGAATATTAGAATCAACCAGAGTCCATGATAACCTACTGGTTTCCCTTTTCTCAACAATGTAATGAGTAATTTTAGCACCTCCATCCTGAGATGGTTCATTCCAGAACAGCTCACATCTATCAGACATAATTCCAATTACACGCAGTGGTCCAATGGGGGGCCCTGGTCTATCCAAAACTCTCACAGTAATTGGAATTGTCTTTGTTCCACCACTGTTGCTTAATACAAGATCATAATGGCCACTGTCTAATCTTGTGCAGTCCTTGACTGTAATTGAGGCATATTTTTCCGTTGTTTTCTCTTCAATACGCAGAGTCTTGTCCATCCCCTTTCCTTCTTTTAACCACTGGACATTAGGAGTGGGTTTTCCATGGATATCTGCATAAAGAACTAAATTCTCCCCTGCATTGACAACAATAACATCCTTATACTTAGGATCCATTGAAACACTTGGGGGCTGAATTTCATCTGTTGCAGTAATTGGTCCTGTGCTATCAGATGGCTCACTAAAAGTACCAGCAGCATTTCTTGCAATTACTCTAAATTCATACTGTTGATCTGCCGTTAAACCAGTGATAGAAAATTCAGTCTCAATCACATTTGTGAAGTTGACCCTCATCCAGTGTCCTTGAGGCAAGTCTCTTTTTTCAACAATGTATCCAGTCACTTTACTGCCACCATCGTATTGAGGCTTTGTCCATTGAATGTGCGCATGGTTCTTTGAGATAGAAACTGCTTCTGGAGTTCCGGGTGGATCACATGGGTCACGAGCAACGAAGCTCTCAGAAACTTTGCTGGCTCTGCCAATACCAACAATGTTCTCTGCATATACTCTGAATTCATAGCCAATGCCTTCCTCAAGATTGCAAATCTTGAAAATAGTATCTGTAATTAGAGTTTTATTCAGCTTTGTCCAAAGGATGCTGGTTCTTTCTTTGCTTTCCAGATGGTAACCTATTACACTGCTTCCGCCATCAATGACAGGCTCATTCCACTCAATTATCATTTGATCCTTTGTGGCAGATTTGACATGTGGAGTTCCAGGTGGACCAGGAGGTTTGTAAGGATACTGAACAACAATTGACTTTGAATCCAAAGAAGCACTCTTTCCATATCTGTTTTCAGCAATTACCCTGAATTGGTACTCACCACCCGTTTTCAATTTTGTAATTTTGATAGATGTTCTGGCAACTGATCCAGCTACATATTCCCAGGTTGTTGAAGTGGTGTCACGCTTTTCAACAATATAATGCTTTACTTGACAGCCTCCTGTGTACGATGGAGGTTCCCATGATATTATGACAAAGCTATTACTCACTTCATTTACCTTAATAGGACCTGTGGGTGGACCAGGCTTATCAAGGATAATGATTCCAATTTCCTCTGTTACGGTACCAACACTGTTTGTTGCAGTAACTGCATACTTTCCTAGGTCATCTTTACTGGCCTCAGTAATCTGTAGAATTGTTGATGTTGGTGTGTTTGAAGTACTGATTCTGGATGTTACTTTAAGAGCTTGTCCGTCCTTCATCCAAGTAACCTTTGGTTTAGGTCTTCCGTAAACAGGTATTTCCAGTTTGAGATCAGCACCAGCTTTCACACTGTACGTATTAAACTGCGGTTTCAAGCTTGGCTCAATTGTTAAGTCACTAGCAATAACAGGAGCAGCAAGAGCCTTGGGCTCACTCTTTCCTTTCTCATTGTATGCAAGAACACGGAATAAGTATTCTTGGCCAGCAGTCAGTCCTGTGACCGTGCCTTCGCACGTTTTAACAGATGTTGCAACACCCCATTTATCAGTTCCCTTTGGCTGCATTTCAATGATGTAGCCTACAATCCTACTTCCACCATCATGCTCTGGTTTTTCCCAAGCCAACGAGGCACTGACTTTCGTCACATCTGTCAGCATGATCTTTCCAACCTGTAGAGGCACTTCTGAGGCCTTTGATGCAGTCTTTGTTTCAACTGGTAAACCAATTCCATATTCATTTTCAGCCATAACTCTGAAATAATACATAGCTCCCTCTTCAAGATTTTCCACTTTGAAACTTGTCTTACTGCATTTTGCTGTAACATTAACGTACGCTTTTCTTGTGGATTCACGCTTATCAACAACATAATTCTTTATTTTTGCACCTCCATCAGTAAGTGGAGGTTCCCATTCAAGAGTAACAGAGTCCCTTTTAATGTCTTTAACTTTCAAGTTCAGAGGCGCTGCTGGTGTATCCAGTACTTTCACTGCCACAAATTCAGACACAGACCCACTGCTGTTCTGCAGCGTTAGAGTGTATTTTCCAGAATCTCTTCTATCACATGAGTCTATGGAAATCTGTGTAAAGTTAAGGCCCTTCTCTATAATGGTCTTCTCTGACAAATCTCCCTCATCTTTAGTCCATTTAATTTCTGGTGTTGGTCTTCCTTTGAAGGGTACATTAATTCTAACTGATCCCCCAGCACGAATAATAATGCCTTTCCTAAGCTCAGAATCAAGATGAATTTCAGGGATTTCAAGTTTGTCTTCGGGTTTAGCAGTTCCAGGTATGACTGCAGGCTCTCCTACGCCTAATTTATTTATAGCACATACTTGAATTTTGTACTCCTGTTGTTCTGTTAGCTTGGTAATTTCAAATTTATTCACACGCAAACCTGTTGGCGGAGTGCACAGAGTCCATTCATCCTGTTCAGCTTTGCAGATCTCTACAATATATCCTTGGATAGAAGTTCCACCATCACTTAGAGGCTTTCCCCATGTAATTGAAATGGAATTCTTTGTAGTATCAATCACATGTGCATTTGTAGGAGGACCTGGCTTGTATTTTGGATCACAAGCTTTGTAGTATGATGTTGGTAAGCTAGGATGACCGATTCCAGCTGCATTTTCTGCTGATACTCTAAATTCATACTCATGATCCTCAATGAGGCCTTGCACTCTGAAACACACATCTGTGACTTTCTGTCTGTTGCACCTAGTCCACTTAATTCCAGATCGATCTTTCTTTTCAATAATATAGCCAGTTATTTCACTTCCACCATCAATATCTGGTGCACTCCAGCACACAGTCATTGAATCCCGTGCAATATTTGTCACTTCCAGAATCTGTGGTGACCCTGGAGCTACAAATGGATTCTTCATTATTATAGATGAGGAGACAATTGGCTCACTTACACCATAACTGTTCACAGCCATGACACGGAAGATATACTCATTGCCTTCAAGAAGGTTTGTCACTTTGTACAGTGTGGCTTTACATTCACTAGAGACCACTGTCCAGGCAAGGCGACTTGTTTCACGCCTCTCGATGATGTAGTTAGTTATAGGGCTTCCTCCATCGTGTTGTGGAGGCTTCCATGAGACTGTACACCTGTCGCTTGAAAGACTCGAGATATGAAGTCCTTCTGGTGGGCTTGGTTTATCCAGTACTTTTACTTGGAATGAAACAGTTTGTGAGCCAGCAACATTTGTTAGCTGTAGAATGTAGTCTCCACCATCTTGTCTGACTGCATCCTTTATGATAATCATTGCCCTGGTGTTTGTATTCCTTATCTCACATCTGATTGTGTTTTCAATTTGTTTCTCCCCCTTGAACCACTGGATTGTTGGTACTGGTTTTCCATGGACATCAGCATCAAGTTTGAAAGAATCCCCAGCATTCACAATGAGAGTCTGAGTGTATTCAGGATCAATTGAAAACTTAGGTGGCTCTACTTCATCCAGTGCAGCAATTGGTCCACTATTATAGGATGGTTTGCTTATGGTGCCAGCAGCATTCTTTGCAATTATTCTAAAGTCATATTTGGCTCCCTCTGTAAGACCTGTGACAGTGAACTGGGTTTCAATGATATTTGTGAAACTAGCTTTTGTCCAGCGTCCCTCTGGTAGGTCACGCTTCTCAACAGTATAACCAGTTATAGCACTTCCTCCATCATATTCTGGTTTTGTCCACTGGATTGTCATTGAATTCTTACTGACATGCATAGCTTCTGGAGTACCAGGTGGATCACACTGATCACGGGCCACGTAGCCTTCTGAGATTTTACTGCACCTGCCAATGCCGACAATATTTTCAGCATAGACTCTGAACTCATATTCAATGCCTTCTTCCAAGGGACTGGTCTTGAATATGGTTTCTTGAATTAATGTTTTGTTAATCTTGGTCCAGAGAATACTATTTCTCTCCTTCCTTTCAAGGTGATATCCAATAATACTGCTACCTCCATCTGAAACTGGCTCATGCCATTCAACAACCATATGATCTTTTGATAGAGACTTCACAAATGGAGTTCCAGGGGGGCCTGGTTCTCTGTATGGATACTGAGCAACAACTGACGAAGAGTCTAAACCATAACTCTTGCCGTACCTATTTTGAGCAATAATCCTGAATTGATATTCAGCACCAGTTTTCAGTCTGCACACTTTTAGTGTTGTTCTTGCCACAGAGACAGCGACATTCTCCCATGTTGTGGTGGTTGTGTCTCTCTTTTGCACAATGTAATTTGAAACTGAGCAACCACCAGTGAATTTTGGTGGATCCCATGAGAGAGTAACAGATGAAACTGTGACCTCATCAAACCTTACAGGACCTGATGGAGGTCCAGGTTTGTCAAGAGTGATGATTTCCAGCATTGCATCCTTTTGACCAACAGCATTGGAAACATTAATTCCATACATACCGCCATCCTCTCTGGCAGCTTCTTTGATACTAAGAATTGTGCTATTTGGTGTATTAGAAGTGATGACTCTTGTTGTAAATTTGAGTGCTGCACCATCCTTTGTCCATGTGACCTTTGGTTTAGGGCGTCCAGAAATGGGAATTTCAACTTGTAGGTCCTTTCCAACGAGAACACTGTAGTTGCTAAATGCCGGTCTAACATCTGGTTCAATGACAAGGTCTTTTGCTTGCACTGGGACAGCAAGTGTTCTTGGGTCACTCTTTCCTTTGTCATTCATAGCAATTACTCTGAATATGTACTCTTCTCCTGGGTTCAAATTACTAATAACAGCCTCTAATGTTTTCACAGTAGCACATCCACTCCATTTCTCATTGCCTTTTACTTGCATTTCAACAAGGTACTGTAGAATTCTACTGCCACCGTCATGAATTGGTTTTTCCCAAGAAAGTGAGACACTTGTTTTTGTAACATCTACAACGCTTAATTTTCCAGGACACTGTGGCACTTCTGATACTTTAAGAGGGTCAGTGATATCAGCTGGCAACCCAACACCATGTTCATTCTCTGCAAGAACTCTGAAATAGTAACTGCAGCCCTCCTGAAGTGGTTCAATTTTCCATGACAGTTTATGACAGTTTGTTACAACTGCCGAGAATGTTTTTCTTGTAGTTTCACGCTTCTCAACAATGTAATTTTTGATCTTGGCTCCACCATCTAAGGCAGGAGGTTCCCATGAAAGTGTGACAGACTCTTTGGTGATTTCTTGCACTTTTAGGTTTGTTGGAAAGCTTGGTGTATCAAGGACTTTTACACTTATGGTCGCAGACTTTATTCCGGCAGAATTTTCTGCAGTCACAGTGTATTTTCCACTATCTGATCTGTTTACTTTATCAATCACCAGAGATGTGTGACTACTTGTGGACTCAATTTGGGCTGTTTCTCTAATAGAACCTTCATCTTTCTCCCATTTAATTTGTGGTGCGGGACGTCCTTTAATGGGTATGAAAACTCTTAGAGATCCTCCCGCTTTAATACTGACAAGCTTTCTGAACTCAAGATCAATATGAAGATCGGGTTCCTCAGCTTTTTCCTCTGGAATAATATGGCCGGGCACATCTGCATGGTCACCAACACCAACCTTATTAACTGCACAAACCCGGAATTTATATTCTTGTTTTTCTTTAAGGTTTTCTACTATAAATTGTGTTAACTTAACACCGGTTGGCGGGGTGCATATTGTCCATTCTTCAGTAACTCCAGTAGCCTCTGCACCTTCTGGTAAAGTCTTTGTCTCTTCCACTGATGCTTTGACTTCACATGACTCAACAATATATCCTTGGATTTCACACCCACCATCATAAATAGGTTTTCCCCATGAAAGTGACACAGATGATTTGGTTGTATCTGTTACTTTAGGATTATGTGGTGGACCTGGCTTGAACACTGGATCCACTGCCTTGTAGAATACTGTTGCTGAGCTAGGCTCACTAACTCCAACAGCATTCTCAGCTGCAACTCTGAATTCATAGAGGTGGCCCTCCATGAGTCCGGTAACTTTAAAGGTTAGATCAGTAACTGTTTGTCTATTACATCTGATCCATCGAACACCTTCTTTATCATGTTTTTCAATCACATATCCAGTGATAGGTGTTCCACCATCATTGGTAGGTGCCTCCCATGTCAGAACCATCGAGTCTTTCTTGACATTAGAGATCTCTATTCCTTTTGGAGCATCTGGGACCATAAAAGGATCCTTAATAACAACTGCATCAGACTGAAGTGGTTCTCCAACTCCATATTTGTTCACTGGCATAACTCTAAAAATGTATTCATTACCCTCAAGGAGTTTTGTTACTTTTAGAGTTTCAGCTTGGACTTTGGCGTCAACCATTGTCCAGATAAGTCTGCTTGTCTCTCTTCTTTCAACAATATAGTGAGTGATTTTACTTCCACCATCCTGTTTAGGAGGTTTCCAAGCAAGGCAACATTGCTCTCTTGTAACCCCTCCGATGCAAATAGGACCTTCAACTGGCCCAGGTTTATCTAGGACACTTACATTGACTTGGAAAGCTTTTTCACCTCCTGGGTTTCTTAACAACAGAGTGTACTGGCCACCATCCTCAAGTCTGGCCTCCTTTATTGTCAAACATGCAGAGGTGTCATTGTTTTTGATTTCACAACGTATGGTGTTTCCAAGTTCTTGATCACCTTTCTTCCAGTGGATTGTTGGTATCGGTTTGCCATGAACATCTGCATAAATTTTGAAGGTGTCTCCTGCATTTACAATAATTGGTTGCCTGTACTCTGGATCAATACTAATGTTAGGGGGTTCAATCTCATCCTTGGCCGTAATGGGTCCTGTGCTGTAAGAAGGACAACTGAAAACACCTGCAGCATTTCTTGCAATGACCCGGAACTCATATTTCTGGTCCTCAACAAGGCCTGTGGCAGTGTACTCTGTCTCAATGACATTAGTGAAGTTTGCCTTTAGCCATCGTCCTTCAGGCAATTCCTTCTTCTCAACAATATAGCCAGTGACTTTGCTTCCTCCATCATACTCTGGCTTGGTCCAAGTAATTGTGATATAATTTTTAGTGATTGTAACTGCTTCAGGTGTGCCTGGAGGATCACAAGGATCTCTGGCAACATGTCCCTCTGAAAGTTTGCTTGCCTTTCCAATGCCAACAATGTTCTCTGCATATACTCTAAATTCATATTCATGTCCTTCCTCAAGGCCTGTGGTCTTGTACGTTGTGTCTTGAATTATACTCTTATTGAGCTTAATCCAAAGAATGCTATTTCTCTCTTTACGTTCAAGATGATATCCCAGAATTGTGCTTCCTCCATCAATAACTGGCTCATTCCAAATCACAGTCATACTATCTCTTGTAGAAGAATGAATAAAGGGTGTTCCTGGTGGTCCTGGAAGCCTGTATGGGTACTGTGCAATTACACTCTCTGAGAGAAGTGGGGTACTTCTTCCATATCTGTTCTCAGCTGTAATTCTGAACTGATATTCTGTGCCAGTTTTAAGCCTTCCTGCTTTAACCTTTGTTCTGGCAAGATTTCCAGTTACAATTACCCAGTCTGTTGTAGATGTGTCTCTCTTTTCCACCAAGTAGTTGTTAATTGTGCAGCCTCCATCATACTCTGGTGGCTTCCATGAAATTGTAATACTGTCTGATGTCACTTCTTCAACTTTCACTGGGCCAGTTGATGGACCAGGTTTGTCAAGAACAACAACTCCAATATCTACTGAGGTCTCACCAGCAGAGTTGGAAAGTTTGATGCTGTACTTGCCAACATCATCTCTACATGCCTCCTTGATCGCAAGACTTAGCTGGGTCTCAGTGGAAGAGAAGTTTATTCTTGAGGTTCGTTTAAGTGGCACAGCGTCCTTCACCCAGGAGACAGTAGCTTTGGGTCGAGCAATATATGGAATTTCTATTGTCAAGTCCTCTCCAGCAATTACACTAAATGTTGAGAATAACAGCTTGGCAGATGGAGCAATTACAAGATCTTTGGCTATCACTGGCACACCGATTTGCCGGGGGTCACTGGTGCCTTTTTCATTTCGTGCAGAAACACGGAACATGTATTCCTCACCGGGAGTAAGACCAGAAATAACTGCCTCAGGAACCTTGACAATCAAAGCCTGTGTCCATTTCTCACTGCCTTTACTCTGCATCTCTACAACATATGCAACCACTCTACTTCCTCCATCATGTTCAGGTTTCTCCCATGACAGAGTTGCACTTGTCTTTGTAACATCTTGAAGTGTAATCTTGCCTGGTGGAAGTGGCTTCTCTGACACTTTGACCGATTCACCCATTTCAATAGGCAGACCAATACCATACTCATTCTCAGCCAGAACCCTGAAATAGTAGTTGCAACCTTCTTGGAGCTGATCTACAGTCCAGGTTGTTTTGTGACAGAGTGCATTAACTGTGGCATAGGCCTTTCTTGTTGCCTCGCGTTTTTCCACAACGTAATTCTTGATCTTCGTTCCACCGTCATTTAATGGAGGTTCCCATTCAAGTGTGACAGATTCTTTAGTAACTTTGCTGATTTTGAGGTTTTGGGGTGCTCCAGGTGTATCTAGAACCCTAACAGTCACAGAAACTGTCTTACTTCCAGAACTGTTCTCCACAGTCAGATTATATTTTCCACTGTCAAATCTATTCACATTTCCAATTACTAATGATGTGAAGGATGATGTACTCTCAATGGTAGCTCTTTCCAAAGGTTCATCATTTTCTCTTGACCATTTGACTTCTGGAGATGGTCTTCCTCTGATTGGGACAAAGAGCCGTAGCGTGTTGCAAGCTCGGATGTTCACAACTTTACGAAGGTCAGCGTCAAGGTCAATTTCTGGTGGTAGAAGCCTCTCTTCAGCTTTAGGCAAACCAGGAACAGATGCTGCTTCTCCAATACCCTCACTGTTAACAGCAGAGATGTTGATTTTGTATTCCTGATTCTCTTTTAGGCTTGTTATTGTAAATGATGTTCCTTTCACACCATCCTTAGGTGAAACAATTGCCCATTCCTCCTCTTCAGTTCCAGGGAGGCAGGTCTCAACAATATATCCAGTGACTTCTGAGCCACCATCATATACTGGTTTGTTCCATGCAATTGAAATGGAAGAACTAGTTGTATCCAAGATTCTTGGGTTACCAGGTGGGCCAGGTTTGTACAGTGTGTCTGTGGCCTTTGCATAGGGACATGCTGGGCTTGGTGCACTTACTCCTGCTGCATTCTCAGCAGAAACTCTGAATTCATATTCATGCGCTGGAACAAGCCCAGTTACCTTGAAGTACAAGTCAGTCACCTTCTTTTTGTTGCATTTCACCCAGCGCATTCCAAGCTTGTCTCTTCTCTCAATGCTATAGTTGGTGATTTCACTTCCACCATTGTTGGCTGGAGCTACCCAACAAAGAACCATTGAGTCTTTGGTGATGGCTGTAATCTCAGGAGTGCCGGGGGGATCAGGTGGAACATAAGGATTGTCTGCAATTACTGGATCAGACTCTAGGGGTTCTCCAACTCCATATTTATTAACAGCCATAACCCTGAAAATATATTCATTTCCTTTAAGCAATTTTGTCACTTGCAATTGGGTAACTTTCAAGTCTGCTGTTACATTTGTCCAGGCAAGTCTGCTTGACTCGCGTTTTTCAATTACATAATGCTCAATGTTTGCTCCACCATCATCTGCAGGTGGGCCCCATGTAAGCACACACTTTTCTGCTGTGACACCTGAAACTCTAAGAGGTCCTCCAGGAGGTCCTGGTCGGTCAAGAACTTTAACATTGAAGACATGCTTAGCAAATCCACCCACATTAGTAGCTGTCAGAACAAATTCTCCTCCATCTTTTCTAATAGAGTCCTTGTTAAATAAACAGGTGGTAAGGTCTGTCATTTTTATCTGTAGTTTTGATGTATTTTCAACGTCTTTTCCTTCTTTTGTCCAAACCATAGATGGTAGTGGTAGCCCTGCAACATCAGCATCAAGTTTGAAGTTTTCTCCGGCTCTGACAAGTACAACATCCTTGAATTTGGCATCAACCATAATTCTTGGTTCTTCAACATCATCTTTACAAATGATGGGATCTGATGGGTCTGATGGATTGCTAATAGCACCAGCTGAATTTCTCGCAAGTACACGGAATTCATAGGATGCGTCTTTTGTTAGGCCACTGATGGTAAAAGAAGTTTCCATAATGTTGGTGAAGTTAGCTCTTATCCAACGTCCAGCTGGTAAATCTCTCTTTTCAACAACATAGCCAGTAATTTTGAAACCACCATCATATTCTGGCTTTGTCCACTGAATAGTAATTGCATTTGTAGACACAAAGATTGGTATAGGTTGACCAGGTGGATCTACAGGATCGAGTGCAAGCATTGGTTCAGAGGCTTTGCTTGGCTTGCCAATTCCGGCTATGTTTTCAGCCATTACACGGAACTCATAGGCAGTTCCAGATTCCAATCCAGTTGTCTTGAACAGGTTACCCACAACGGCAGCCTTGCTGATCCTGTGCCAGATGATGCTGCTTCTCTCTTTCCTTTCAATATGGTATCCAATAACCTCGCTTCCACCATCATTAACTGGCTCATTCCAGCCAATTGTCATTGTGTCCTTGGTGAAAGCGACAACTTTAGGAGTACCAGGTGGTCCAGGAATTTTAAATGGATATGCAGCAACTACAGCCTCAGAGGTAATTGGCGGTCCCACACCATATCTGTTTTTGGCCTTGACACGGAATTGATATTCCACTCCCGTGGTCAAACGAGTTGCTTTAAATGTTGTCCGGATAATCAGTGAAGATAGTTCTACCCATGTCTGGCTGGTGGTTTCCCTCATTTCAACAACATAATTGTTTATTGGTACACCACCATCATTTTCAGGTGACTCCCATGAAAATTCTATGAAAGTAAGTGATATTTTGTCCAATTTAATTGGCCCCTTAGGTGGTCCAGGGACATCGTGCACTTTGACTATGATGTTTTCAGTAACAGTGCCAACGATGTTCTTTCCTGTCACTGAATAAATTCCACTGTCACCTCTCACACATTCATTTATTGTCAGGATAGTTGAGGTAGAAGTATTTTCAACTATTGTGCGTTGTGTTAATTTAAGACCTTGATTGTCTTTCTGCCAACTAACTGATGGCTTAGGACGGCCAGTTACAGGAACTTCAACTTTTATATTATCTCCAGCTTTTGCTATAACTGTCTTCTGACAGATACCACGCAGATCAAATTCTGGTTCTGTGCCTTGTTCTCTTATAACAACATGTTTGCTTTCCCGTGGACGACTTCTGCCTGAAAGGTTCACAGCCATTACACGGAAAACATACTCCTCATTCTCATTTAAATTCTTTACAATAAAGTCAAAAGACTTTACAGTTGTCACATGAGCCCACTGGTCTGTTCCTTTCTTCTGGGCCTCGAGAACATATCCAGTGATTCTGCTTCCACCATCATGCTTTGGTTTGGTCCAGCTAAGACTAACTGAGTTCTTGGTGACATCTGTAATTGCTACCATTTCAGGGGGTGTAGGTGCTTGAGATGCTCTGATGGGATCAGTGGTTTCAACCGGTTCACCGATTCCAAACTCATTTTCAGCTGATACTCTGAAGTAATACTCTGATCCTTCTGACAGATTTGGAATCCTAATGCTGCACGTCTCACATTTGGTTACGACTGTAGCATATGCCTTGCGAGTAGCTTCTCTTTTTTGTATAATATAATTGGTAATCTTTGCACCACCATCTATTAGAGGCATTTCCCACTGCAATGTAACACTTTCTTTGTCAATAGCTTTTGGTTTGAGATTGATAGGAGGACCTGGAGAATCCAAAACTTTAACATTCACATAGGCGGTCTTCTTTCCAGCAGCATTCTCTAATGTCAAGTCGTATCTTCCAGCATCATTCCTGTTGCAATCAGGGATCACTAAGAGGGTGTATGACTCTGTACTATCAATGTTTGCACGAGTTCTTAGTGCAGTTTCTTCCTTTGTCCAAGTCACTTTAGGGGTCGGGCGTCCTTTAATTGGAACAAACAGGCGAATAGAGCAACCAGCCTTAACTACCAGCGTTCTTCTCAACTCAGCATCAAGTTCCAGGTCAGGTAATTCTTCTCTTTCAATAATTTCGACGAGGTCTACTGTTTGTGCTGGTTCTCCAGCCCCCATACCATTTATTGCACTAATTCTGAAATGATATTTTGTTCCTGCTTGCAAATCCGGGACAACAAATTCAGTGATGGTTAAAGGTGAGGTGGTGTCCTTCACCCATGCTTCTTCTCCTTCCTTTTTGTGCTCCACTATATACCCTGTAACATCCATGCCACCATTATCAAGGGGTTTACCCCAGTGCAGTTCTGCTGTTGTTTTTGTTGTATCAGTAACTCTTGGATTGACTGGGGGTCCCGGTACACCTGTGTTATAAAAAAAAAGACATGTTAGGCACTACAACAAAACTGTGGTTACATATGGATTCAGGCACAAGCATAAATAAAGAGCGAACATACAGACATTAACAAAGAGCCACCTGTTTCAGAGATCACTTCTACATACCTGCCATAACCTTTGTTGTGACAGGCAGAGTAGGTTCACTGGGTTCCCCAGATCCAGCTTTGTTTTCTGCAGTTACTCTGAACTGATATTCAACTCCTTCAGTAAGGCCTTGCACCTCAAAGTGAAGCTCAGGGATGGGTTTCTTGGATGCCCTTAACCATCTTGTGGCCTTTCTCTCCTTCTTCTCAATCATATAACCTGTAATATCACTGCCGCCATCATCAGCTGGCCTCTTCCATGTAATCGTGGCCGTCTTTCCTCCAATAGCTTCCACGTCTGGTCTAGCTGGAGGACCCGGGGGACCTAGAAAGACCAAATGTTAAAATTTGGGAGCAGATAAAGATACGTATGGGATATTTCTAGCTCACAGTGGTACTTACCATAATGATCCACCATTTTCACAGGCTCAGAGTGTGAAAAATCACCGGCTGCAGTATGGTTGACAGCTGAGACACGGAAGATGTATTCATTGCCTTGGATTAGTTTGTTTGCTACAAAATGGCAGTCAATAACATTTTCAGCAAGAATGGTCCAAAGAAGGCGGCTTGTTTCCCTCTTTTCTAAAATGTAGTGTTTGATTGCAGATCCACCATCTTCATGTGGTGGCGTCCACGTCAGAGTGACCTTTTCAGATGAGATCCCGCTTGCTTCGATTGGCCCAGGAGCTCCAGGAACATCCAAAACCTTCACTTTCACATTTTCTTCTTTAACACCAAATGGATTGCTTGCAGTAATGGTGTACTCCCCTGAATCCTTCCTGCTAGCATATTTAATGAACAACGTGGAGGAGGTAGGGGTAGTTTCAATTTGGCATATGTCTGAGGGCTTGAAATACTTTCCTCCCTTTGACCAAGCCGAAGTTGGGGCAGGTTTGCCTATAATACTTGTAGCTGTAACGATGATTGTGTCTCCAGCTCTAACTGTAAGTCCTTCCTTTAGGGCTGTGTCAATAATAATGGTTGGTGCAGCTACAGATTAAAGGACAAGTATGTTAGATATTTTTGTATTAAAAAGCATACATGAAATATTTAATGAATCGAAATAGTAGATTAAGTATATTCGCTATTCATTACCGTATTCATCCGTGCATATAATAGTGTCGGTTTGTTCGGATGGTTGACTTATGGCTCCCGCTGCATTCTTGGCTCTGATTCTGAATTCATACTTGCAACCTTCTTGCAAGTCAGTAATGGTATATGCACATTCCACAACATTCACAGGATTGGCTTTAACCCAGACTTTGGCAGGAAGATCGCGTCTCTCAACAATATAGCCTGTAAGCCTATGTCCACCATCATATAGAGGTTCTGTCCACTGAAGTGTCACAGTACTTCTTGTGATGCTAATTACATCTGGTTTGCCGGGTGTATCTAAAAAGGCACAAAAATCAATACAAAATAATTCTATAGAATTTTAATTCTGTACTTTGGAATAGCATTGAGTTTACATTTAGAAATAGGTTGTACTAACCAATAGCATCCAAGGCAACCATCGGATCAGTTGATGGACTTGGTTTACCAACGCCGGCCAAATTTATAGCCATCACTCTAAACTCATACTCCAGGCCTTCAGTTAATCCTGTTACTTTGAAATCTTTCATTTTCAAAGGTGCTGGATTGGCTCTCTTCCATAACATGCTATTTCTTTCCTTGAATTCAACATGATAACCTAAAACATTATGAAATGTTTTAATTAACAAAATTCACAGTGTTTTAGCATGCAAACATTACTACAGGCATGTATTATTATTATTATTTTAGCAGTAGTGGTGCACCTGTAATTGGTGAACCTCCTGTTTTCCTTGGGTCCGACCAAGCAAGGGTTGCTGCGTTATGACCCATGCTCATGACTTGTGGTGGTGGTGGTGAATCTGGCACATCTATGAGGAAAAACAATTGAATGATAAGTGAATGTGCAATTTTATACAATATAAAAATTAAATACATTTGAAAAGACAAAAAGAGTACACTTACTAAATGGATGTTTGGCAACCATAGGGTCAGATTTGAGACCCTCACCCACTCCATATTTGTTTTCTGCGGAAACTCTGAAGATGTATTCTGTTCCCTCATGAAGACCAGACACTCTATGGGTGTTTGAGTCAACTCCAGAAGAAACAGTTACCCACATATTTGTGATGGAGTCTCGCTTCTCCAGAATGTAGTTGGTAATTTCGGACCCTCCGTCATCCTTAGGGGCACCCCATTTTAATGTTGCTCCGTCGGCTGTTACTTCCTTGAACTTGATTGGTCCTGCACAAATTCCTGGTTTTCCAACAACTCTGACAAAGATAGTAGATTCCTTTGAGCCAGCACTGTTTCGGAGCGTAATTGTGTATTTCGAAGCATCACTTCTCTGGCAGTCCCGAATCAAAAGAGTTGTATTGACAGCCGTAGCTTCCACACAAACTCTTCCTGTGTCCGTCAGATTTTCGTCCTCTCCCTTCTTCCATGACACTTTTGGAACTGGTTTACCAATGATGGGTATCTTGAGGCGGACATTGCTTCCCTCTTTCGCGATGTAGTTCAAATTTGGCAAATCCCGCAGATCACAGCTAGGATAAACTGCGGACCATGAAAAAAGATGACGTTAATATATAAATATTACTATTATACTGTGTATATAATACAATATATATGAATTTAAAAGCAAGAAAGACAGAGCGAGAGAGAAGATATATCTCACCAATGACGTCCTTTGCTACAATGGAGAGTTCCTTCACTGGTCCATCGCCAAAGTCATTTGTTGCCATGACTCTGTATTTATATTCCCGTCCTTCAATAAGATCCTTGCCACTGTACTGCATGTTCTTGGATCTTAGAAGCTCCTTCCATTTGTCTTCACCATTAAGAACTTCAAGTACATATGCAGTGATACGACTACCACCGTCACTTACAGGTTTCTTCCAAGAAAGAGTGCAGGAATCCTTGGTTACAAGTAAAGGCTTGAAATCCATGACTGGCCCAGGTTGTTCTAAAAAATGTTAAATGATAAATATTTATGCTGTCAGGTAGTTGTCGTAGTACAAAGCAATGAATACTGTATAATGTACACTAGTAGAGAAATATGAATGTAAAATGACTCTCTTACCAGAGGCTCTGACAGCATCTGCGGTTTCACCAGCTTCACCAATGCCATACTTATTCTGGGCCTTGACTCTAAAGCAGTACGATCTACCAGCTTCTAAACCATCGATCTTGAAAGATGTTTTGTCACAACTGGTAGTAACATTGGACCACGCTTTTCTCTCTGCATCACGTTTATCCACAATATAACCTATTATTTCACTTCCACCATCAATTAAAGGTTCATCCCAAAGGATCGACGCACTGTCCTTTGTTGTCTCTTTTACCATGATGTTTAGTGGAGGACCGGGGGTATCTGTGTTGTGTGAATGTAATAAATCAACAATTAATAATCATTCAGGTATTTGTAGTTTGTTATGTAAAAATGTAATTAAGGATAACAAGAGCCACACATCAACTTACCAAGGACCTTGACAACAACTGTGTACATCTTCATGCCACTGATGCTATCAAGGTTGAGGATGTATTTTCCCGCATCATATCGAGTCACTCGGTCAACACCGACCATTGTGTCAGTGTCCGTAACTTTGATGACAATTCCTTGTCGGCTCTTAATGTTGGTGTTCATTTTGGCCCAGGTGACCTTTGGTACAGGGCGACCCTTAATTTTGGCGTGGAGTGTCATTCGAGAACCGGCCTGCAGAACCAATGTATCCTTTAACTGGGCATCAAGTTCAGCCTCAGGTGGAACTGAAATTAAATGAAAAATAGTTTTGTTTAGGTTATAGTTTGCACAAAGTAAGAATAGCATCTACTCAAAATTAATATTCACGATTTAAAATCTTTTAAAAAGACAACCCCAGACACTTCTTACCAGACGCATCCTTGGCAACATGTTTATCTGGGACATCACATGGCTGACTAAAGCCAACTTTGTTCACAGCTGTGACCCGCAGCTGGTACTCCGACTTCTCCAAGAGTCCGCTGACAACGTAATGAGTGTCCTGCAGGTTCTTGGGAACGTTGCATCGGATCCAGTCTGTTGCATCTGTTCTCTTGCATTCAACGAGATATCCCAAAATTTCACTTCCACCATCATTTGCAGGCTTAGTCCAAGAGAGGCTTATAGTGCTGTTACTTGTGTCCGTGACCATGGGAGAAACCGGAGGGCCAGGAGGATCTGTGGACAGCATTCACGTAGATGAGAATAAAAGACACTTTCTTCTAAACATTGGGCATCAATCACCAACCATTCTTAGGAAAATTGTTTATATCTTGTTTGTAAATTATAATTTCAGCATAATTTGAAGGATCGTGATTGGCCAATGTGAGGTCAGACATTTATAAAGATGTTTTAAAAATTATACATTTTTTCAGGTATGTGCAAATAACAGTGTAAAACTTACGAAGAGGCTCAATCGCCGCAGCAGCATTCGATGGCTCACTGGGTTTTCCAGGTCCAGCTTTGTTGACAGCAATAACTCTATACTCATACTGCACTCCCTCAGTGAGACCACCAACTTCAAGTGATCTTTCCAGCAAGGGTTTCCTGGTGAGTTTGTTCCAGCAGATTTCTTTAATCTCACGTTTCTCAACCATGTATCCCAGGATGGTAGAGCCGCCGTCATCAGAGGGCTCCTTCCAGCTTACAGTCATTTTCTCTTTTGTGGCATTTGTAATGACTGGTGGATCGCATGGTCCAGGAACAGCTATAAAATGTCAAACACAACTCAATACAAACTCAAATCAACAAATAAATATAGATAATAAATTTAAAAAATACAGTCTGTATACAAAAATAGAAGTAGACAAATTATTTTCTGTATAACTTACTGAAGGGATTCTTTGCAATAACTGGATCAGAAATTATGGCATCACCAGCTCCATAACGGTTCTCAGCACGGACACGGAACTGGTATTCATGACCCGTAATCAGCCTTTCCACAGAGAGCACGGTTGTATCACCACCGACCTTAGCAGAAACCTGGGCCCAGTTTGCCCTGCTTGTCTCACGCTTGTCAACAATGTAATTTGTAATTGGAGAACCACCGTCTGCTAGGGGCGGTGTCCAGCTCAGCTTTACGCGGTCAGCAAGTACCTCTTCAATCTTGAGTGAAGCAGGTGGACCAGGAATATCTACAGTAATAAGGTTAAAACATAAAATGTTGTATAAAATAGAGGAAAAAATCCATTTGAGGGTTTTTAACATGAATGTCAGACGAATTTTAAGGTGATAACTTTACAATAATAATATAGGACTCACCTAGAACTTTAAGATGTATTTCCTCTGATTTAGAACCACTTGCATTCTCAGCAGTAATAGTATACGTTCCTGTATGAATCTTTGTTACTGGAGGGAGACTGAGAGAGAACAGATGTCTCTTTTGGGACATTTTCATTTCTTTATCTGCTTTCAGCTGCTGTCCATCTTTGAGCCAAGTGACCTTAGGCATTGGTTTGCCAAAAACTTCAGCCTCAAGGCAAACATCAGACCCAGCCTTCTTTGGCACCATCTTCTTCATCTGGATTGCAAGTTCTATTCTAGGAGGTACTGTGAGCAAAACAAAAATGTCAAATGCAATTGTATTGATTGTAGCCTATTTTAAAAATATTAAAACACAATTAAACAACACCTACCATTCTCTGTGGATATCAGGATGGGATCAGAGACTTCAGATGGCTTGCTAATGTTAACTGCAGTTTTTGCAATAACTCTAAATTGGTACTGGGCGCCTTCGTCCAGTCCGGTTACAGTGTACTCCTCCCGGGGTACATTCTGACTACTTGTATTACATCGCACCCACTTGTCTCCAGGAACCTTCAGGGCCTCAACATAGTATCCAATGATTTTGCTTCCACCATCATTTTTGGGTCTGGTCCAAACCAGTGTAACTGAGCTCTTCGTTACATCAAGTACTTCTGGTTTACCTGGAGCATCTGTTATGCCATAGAATCTTTTTAGTTTTTATTCAGAAATGTACAATACAAATTCGGACTGACATTGGCATTGTTGGTACTTACCCACTGGTGTTCTTGCTGTGATAAAGTCGGTCTTCTTGCTTGGTTTACCTTGCCCTGCGCGGTTAATAGCAGACACTCTGAAAGTGTATTCCAGACCTTCAATTAGACCAGCGCAAGGATATTCAGTTGTACGAACGACAGTGTCATTAGCCTTAACCCAAAGAAGGCTGTTCCTCTCTTTTCGTTCAATGTAGTATCCAGTAACGGGACTGCCACCGTCTGATTCAGGCTTGTCCCAGGCCACAAACATGCAGTCCTTGTTTGTCTTTGTGATGCGACAGTTCAGTGGTTCACCAGGAACATCTATAGACAGATAAAAAAAAATGTTTATTTCTTGGCACATTGTGAAAATATTTGTCAACAGTTGGCCACCAGTATCTTCTTATGTTTTTTTTTTTTCTTAAATTTGTTCTTACAGATACAATCGAAGGACTGTTCACAATAAAACACGCATGCAATAAAATTTGCATTAGAGGGATCTTAAGCAACTGTAGATTCTGTTATTGCCTAAGAACAAATCTCAAATGAGGAATCATTGGTAAATGTAAAAAATCTTTGTGAAAAGTGCAAATTTCGTATTAAGAACAGTTGGTAAATGAGACCCGGTGATTTTGAGATTTTTGCAAACTCACCAAAGGGGAATTTGGCTATCATCCTGTCTGATGTAAGAGGGTCAGAAACACCAAAGCGATTCTCTGCACGGACACGGAATATGTATTCCTTCCCAGGAATAAGCTTTCCAAGTCTGCAGCCAGTCTTGCCACTACTAGACGCAGCAGTAACCCAGTCACCTCGGCTCACATCACATTTCTCAACCACATAGTTAGTGATATTGCTACCGCCATCTTCAAGAGGCTTGCTCCATGCCAGTGTGCAAGCATCTGAGTCAATGTCACTGATTTCAAATGGAGGTTCAGGTGGTCCAGGAATATCTGAAAAAAGATGTTAGGTAGAGTCATAATGCATTTCTGTAAAATGTTCTATGTGATTAAATGCAATTTGTGATCATTAGGGCCAGTTATACCGTTCAGAAATACAAACCTCTAATGACAACTTTCATTGTTTGCTCGACTTTGCCTGAGCTGTTCTCTGCAACAAGACTATATTGACCACTGTCAGTTCTTGAAACATCCTTGATGATGAGCACACACATGTTCTGGGATTTGTGCACTGCAAGGCGACTTGAGGAAACCACATTGTCCTCGCCTCTCTTCCACTGGCACACTGGAGCTGGCTTGCCAGAAATGAGAGCCTCAACTCTCACTTTAGCTCCTGCTTTTGCAGTGACAGTCTCTGGCATTATAATCTTGGGATCCACTGAAAAAAACAAACCATCACCATATTTGTTTAAATTAAACATAAGAGGTTATTAGCTCAAATATATATTTTGAACAAAGTTACTTACTCATCTGTTCTTTAATTTCATAAGCTTCTTTTGTTGCAGTAGGAAGACTAGCTCCCATCGCATTTCGTGCAGCCACTCTGAAGCGATACTTCCTTCCTTCTTTCAGCCCGACCACAGAAACACATAAATCTTTGACAACTGTATATGGTGTCCATTCTTCTTTCTTTTCTTCCTTTGGCTCTTCCTCTTCTTTCACTGGTGGTGGTGTAGCAACAGGTTCAGCAGGAGTTTCTGTCTCTCCTTCAGCTGGCACAGGTTCTTTGGGTGGTTTAGGCTTTGGAAGCTCATAGTACTCTATGATATAGCCATCAATCTTAGCTCCACCATCCCTCATTGGTTTCACCCATCCCACCTTAGCACTGTTCTTAGTAATCTCCAAGACATCAACCTTCTGTGGTGGGTCAGGTTTGCCTAATTGAAGGGGAAAAAAGAAAGTGAAACAAATCTATTCCAGGCAAATTATTTTTTTACTTGTTCATTCACAGTGTACTTACTGATGGGATCAGATGCCAGGTAAGAATGCTGTGTGACTTTTGGAACACCAGGACCATACTCATTCACAGCAATGACTCTGAAGTAATATTCTGTTCCCGGTGCAAGATTGCTGACTCTTAGGGTTGTCTTATCCACATTAGTTTTAACTGTTGCCCAAGTTTTGCGGTCGATTGCACGCTTCTCAACAATGTAAGAAGTTACTTCGCTGCCACCGTCAACTTCTGGTGGAGACCATGTGAGGTTGCAAGACGTCATTGTGATGTCTGTAACCTCCAGGGTAGCAACTGGTCCAGGTGTGTCTGAAAAGGACAGATAAACACATATAAATACAACGTTGAAAATTAACTTAATCCTGCTGTGTGAATTATTATACATCTTTAGGGGTCCAAGCATGTAGTCCAAAGAAGGACCCAATTAGTTTAAAATATGTCCTTTCTTAGCCATGTCCTGATACAGTTACACTTAAAAAAGACAAACATGACAGTTAAGCTGCACACTTGTAACGAGGCATGCCACAGTAAAGGCAAACACATTTTGGCCTTTAGCTCCTGAATCTTGCGGCCTACAGTATCAGTTGTTTTTATGGCTAATTATGTAGATTTGCTATGTAATAAAATTATTTTTGCACTTACCAAGTACTTTGACGTTGACAAACACTGCCTTTTCTCCCGCTGGACTTGTTACAGTCAGAGAGTATTTGCCCGAGTCATTACGTGTGGTTTCAGAGATGACAAGGAACGTCATTGTGTCAATGATATCTACACGACCCTTTTTAACAACATTATCAATTCCCATCCTTCTCCATAACACTTGAGGTGGTGGCCGTCCTCTCACAGTTGCAACTAATCTTATTGGGCATCCAGCCCTAACAGTAAGACCCTTCTTCAGCTCAGCATCCAAACCAACTTCAGGGCCCTCTGTTGTAGAGAAAAAGAGAAGAAAAAACAGAAAAAGTATCATTATATAAAATTCACACTTGAAATGAAGGAATATGCATGGTATTTGTCAGGTTGCTCAGAACAACTCACCCAAAATATCCCGTGGTGTAATACCTCCCTCAAGATTTGTTGGCTGGCTCAAACCAATCTGGTTTTGTGCAGACACACGGAATTCATAAAGTTGCTCAGCATCCAGACTTGTCACTGTAAATTCTGTACCAGTCAACTGGGCAGCAACATTGCATCTCTTCCATCCATCATCTCCCTTCTTTCCGGAACCCATGACTCGAAGTTCCACTACGTAGCCAATGAGTGGCGCACCACCATCATAAGTAGGCTTTGTCCAACCAAGAGTTATCGATGTCTTTGTACTGTCAGCCACCTTTAAGTTTCCAACAGGACCAGGAGGACCTAGAAATAAACAAGATATTGTTGACAAGGAAATGACAGATAAAAGACAATAATTTGCTATAACAAATGTAGGGAGATAAGGACTGAAAAGTATACATACCAACAGGATCTCTTGCAGTGAATGTTCTGGATGGTTTGCTTGCATCACCGACTCCAATCTCATTTTCAGCCTTGACACGGAACTGGTATTCATGATTAGGTAACAATCCTGTTACAGTCATATGTGTCCCTGCAGTAGGAGATTTAGTAACCGGGGCCCATCTAATTCCATGCTCTTCTTTCTTCTCGAGAATATAACCTGTGATAGGTTTTCCTCCATCATTATCAGGAGAGCACCATACAACTGCCATTTCGTCCTTTGCAATTTTGGTCACCTCGGGAGCATCTGGAGCACCAGGTCTTGTGAACTGGGTTCTTGCAATTACAGACTCAGTTCCCACAGCAGGGCCAGCCCCCATCTTGTTTTCTGCTCTCACTCTAAAGATGTACTCATTTCCTTCAGTAAGACGAGTCACGTTAGCTGAGTTGGTTACAACAGCTGAAGAATGGATTGACCAAACCCCTCTCTTTGTCTCACATTTCTCAATTATATAATTGTAAACTTCACTTCCACCATCATCCTCAGGAACCTCCCATGTCAACTTGCATCTATCCACTGAAATTCCTGACACCTTCAGATCTCTGATAGGTCCAGGTCTGTCAAGAACGTTAACTTTAGCCTCAGCAGAACCGGTTCCAGCGGCATTTGTTGCAGTGACAATGTATTTTCCAGTATCTGTACGTTTTGCATTGGTAAGCAGGAATTTGGAGAAGTTCACCCCAGATTCTATCTGAAGTCGAGGGCTTTTGCTGATGTCCTCAGTAGCACCTTCTTTTACCCATTTGACGTCAGGTTGTGGTTTACCTTTAACTTCTGCCTCAATTGGAATGGAATCTCCAGCTTTAACAACCAGAAGGCCTTCAAGCTTCACTTTTACCTCTGGAACTGCAAGTTCCTCTTTTACGAGAACTTCAGCCGTAGTCACCCAGTCGCTTTCCCCTCCCTCATTCTTTGTTTGAACTCTGAACTGATACACTTGGTTCTCAATACATCTGTCAGCCATGAAATATGTTTCTTTAATGGCACCTCTGTGTACCCGTTCCCATTCTTCTGCCTCTTTTGGTTTCTTTTCTACATGGTAAGCAAGATTACGGCTGCCGCCATCATGTTCTGGCTTCTTCCATTTCAGGAAAACAAAGGTTTTTCCAATTTCTGTGATGTGGAAGTTCTCTGGTTCACCAGGCTTCTCAACAGGATCGACAGCAAGAACCGCCGTTTTAGTTTCTGTTGGCGGTCCAGCTCCAATTTTGTTTTCTGCACTCACGCGGAAGAAATACTCACAGTTCTCAACAAGTGGAGCTTTCACAAGACGTTTGGTACAATCAGATGACACGACTGTCCATCCTCTCTGGCTCGGTTGGCGGCACTCAATGATATAGTTTGTAATTTCAGTGCCACCATTGTCTTCTGGATTTTCCCAAGATACCATGCAAGAGTCTTTGGTCACATATGCAACCTTCAAATTTTGGCAAGCCCCGGGAGTATCAAGCACATTAACTATGATGGTGGCTTGTGCTTGGCCACTGCTGTTTTTGGCCTGAATTGCATATTTTCCGTAATCTCCCCTTACAGAATCTTGAATGACTAGCTCAACTAGAGGGAAGTTGTTGATCATCTCTGTGCGCTTGTCTCTGCCTAAAGCTCTTGCGTCCTTTGTCCAGGTGATCTCAGGATCGGGTCTGCCTTTTACTCTGGTTGTAAGGCTGATTATCTGTCCTGCACGAACGGTTACAAGATCACGACAAGCAACATCAACCACTACTTCTGGAGGAACAAGTATGTCTTTGGCAAGCACTTTTTCTGCCAGCTCTCTTGGCTCTCCATCTCCAACTTTGTTAGATGCCCTAATGCGGAATCTGTACTCTGTGCCTTCAATAAGTCCTGGTACTCTGAATGCACATAGCTTAATGAGCTCCTTGTTGATTCTGTCCCACTGTGCAGAGCCTGATTTCTGGCACTCGACAACATAACCTATAACAGGGCTACCTCCATCTCTGTTAGGCTTGGTCCACACTAAATCTGCATAGGACTTGCTCCAGTCTTTCAATTTGATGTTAGTCGGTGGCCCTGGAGGCGTAATTGGCCGTTTGGCTTTTATTGGATCTGAGGGATAGGATGGCTCACTTATACCAGCAACATTCTCAGCAAAAATTCTGAATTCATAACTGTTGCCCTCAAACAGACCAGACACTCTATATCTAAGGTCTAAGACTGGTGTTTTATTCACACGAATCCATTTGCCAGTCATTTCTCTGCGCTCTACTATGTAGCCACTGACTGGACTTCCACCATCAGTTTCTGGTGCAGTCCATGACAATGTTACAGCATTTTCTGTGATATCAGTGCATGTTGGCGGTCCTGGAGGCCCTGGTGGGTTAAACATGTGCTTGGCAATAGTCGGTGGGCTTTCTAAGGGTCCGCCAATGCCAATCTTGTTTTCTGCACGAATGCGTACAACGTATTCACGTCCTTTCTCTAAACGTGGAACCTTAGTTTTTGTACTGTTGCTTCCAGAACTCACAACCGACCACGGTTCCCAAGGCTTCTTGACGTCTTTCTTTTCAACAATATAGTTCATCAGCGGTGTGCCACCATCGTCTTTAGGGGGACGCCATTGTATAATCATGTGATCAGGAGTAACCTCAAGAATATTGACCGGACCAATTGGAGGACCTGGAAGATCGAGTACTGTTACATGAAGAGCAACTGATTTGCTTCCTGCAGGATTGGAAACGGTAAGACCGTACTCTCCACTGTCAGATCTAACACATTCACTGATGCTTAGCACTGTCGAAGTTGCATCTGTGTCTATCTTGTATTTGCCTTCAGTTTTAAGTTCATTGCCATCACTTTGCCACTTGGCTGTTGGGGTTGGTATTCCTTTCATGACTGCAGGGAGTGTGATTGTGCTTCCAGCCTTCACAACAAGACCCTCAATGAGCTTCACATCAACTTCAATAGAAGGTGCCACTGTAAAGAAGAAGCATATATATGTGTCAATCTCAGAAAATCAGATATCCAGGGAAATGATCAATATATAAATAAAAAACTTACAAGTTTTTTCCTGGCAAGTGACTGGTACACTGGTATCTGGTCGGCTGATGCCAATAGCATTTTGTGATTTTACACGGAACCTGTAGGTTTTTCCTTCTCCAAGTCCAGTGACATGACTGCGAGAATCACTAACAGTCTTAAAGCTGACCCAGTCAGTAGCTCCGTCTTCCTGATACTCCACAAGAAATCCAGTGATGTCACTTCCGCCGGTGCGTTCAGGCCATTCCCACTGAAGCCAAACTTCAGTTTTTTCTACATCAACATGGTGCAGATTCTTGGGAGGTCCAGGGGGATCTAAAGTTAGAAACAAAAACAGGAACTCCTTTTAAAAATGGGGGTTTTAGAAACCTGTGAACACAGGCAATAATCACAACCTATTTTCACATCATATTTGTATTATTACTTACAGAGAGGATCCACTGCCTTGATAGGCTTGTTGGTTTCAACATATGCACTTCTGCCAAACTGATTCTCAGCCGCAACACGGAATAAATATTGGGTGCCCTCCATTAAGTATAGAGCCATGATGCTAAGCTTCTTGGACGATGCACAAACTGGGACCCACTTCTCAGCAGCAACATCTTTCTTCTCCACGACATAGTGAGATATTACGGCCCCACCATCATCCTCTGGCTTTTTCCAAGTTACATAAGCAGATTCACTTGTAACCTCAGAGACAGTAAGATTCCTTGGAGGTCCGGGTTTGTCTGAGACACAAGAGAAGGGCAAATTCACGAAACTACCACATGCAAAACAATTTGTACACTCAAACCTTTAAATGTCACATACCGAGAACCAATACTGTGCATGTTGCCGTCTTTGTTCCAGCTGGATTTTGAACTGTAATTGTGTAGTTGCCACAGTCTTTACGGGTACATTTCTTCATGTGCAGTTTACTTCCAGTTGCTGTGACTTCAATAGCACAGTGAGCTGGAACCTCTCCATCATTTTTCTTCCAAGAGACAGTAGGAACTGGGAAGCCCTTAATCAGAGTACTAAGTGTGATGTCAGTTCCGATCATGGCAAGATGGTCTCGTGACATATTCGCATCCAGCAATAACTCTGGCTCCTCTGCAGATATGAAAAAGAGGTGCACGAAATGCATGAACAAACGATAAAATCTTTTTGCTGCTAGCCCCCCATCCATCTAAAGAAACAACGAAAATGAAACAAAACAATTACCAAGTCTGTCGTGCACTTTAACTGGTTCCTTGACATAAGCAGGCTCGGATTTTCCTGCAGCATTCACAGCCATGATTCTGAAGCTGAATTCTCCACCCTCTGGTAGGTCCTTCACAACAAATTTAGTATCTGGGCACGACTCAGGAGTCTCATTGGCCTTCAACCATTCAATTGCACCAGGCTTCTGATACTCAACAAGGTATCCAAAGATTTTGCCTTTGCCATCATGGCGAGGGACGCGCCATGACAAACTGACAGAGTCTTTTGTTTTATCGACAGCCTCCGGAAGCACAGGCGGGCTAGGTAGAACTACAGAAGGAAACAGGACAGTATTTAGCTAGCACAATTATTTTAAAATCTCAATTCATAAGAAAATAGCAAATACTAGTCAATGTTCCCAAAACAGATAGTAACACAATAGGCTGACTACTGTAGATATTTACATGTTTACATAGAGCAATTCAAACTGTATAGTAATGACATACCAATGGGATCCTTGGCCAGAATAGGTTTAGATGCAGGGCTAGGGTCTCCAGTTCCAATTTCGTTCTCAGCCATGACACGGAATTCATATTCACAACCTTCAATGAGATCCTGCACTCTGTACTGAGTAGCAGGGTAAATGCGATCACGAGTTGCACGAGACCATCTCTTAGCTGAGGGCTCCTTCTTTTCCAGGAAGTAGTTGGTAATGGGCTTGCCACCATCACGAGGACGGTTCCAAATCACCAGGGCCGAGTCGTGGTAAACGTCTCTAACATCAGGTTGCTCAGGTGCCTCAGGTACTCCTGCAAGAACATTGAGTCATGTAAAGTTCATAACAAACAAAAATCAAAATCAAATGTGCTTCCCCATCTCCCATACTGTACTACGTACTGAAACGATCTTTCGCCCTCATCTCTTCAGACTCCAGAGGATCGCTGATACCATACATATTTTCAGCACTGATTCTCATGATGTATTCACGACCTTCCGTGAGCTTGGGCACTTTGCATGTGGTTTTTGTTGTGGCTGATGTTACAGTGGTCCACATGTCCCTGTTTGTGTCTCGCTTCTCAATGGTGTAGTTCGAAATGTCACATCCACCGTTGTCAAGTGGAGGTTTCCAGGAAATCACCATGTGATCCCTGTGAACTTCCTCAAAGACCACTGGACCTTCAGGTGGCAGTGGGCGGTCTAAAAAAATAAACGAGTAAATTAATGAGACTGTTAATGATATTTACATACTGAGCCCACTAAAGGCAAAAAGGCATTCCAGGGCATTATTTAATTCAAGGGCAATTATTTTTCCTCTCTGATCCCTGCAGGGGCTCTGTATACACTTGATAAAAATATCATTTGGCAAAAAATACGTACCAACAACTATGATGTTGCAGATGCCTTTGCGAGCTCCGCAGCAGTTCTCAACTGTCACACAGTATCTGCCACTGTGACCACGCTGAGCCTTGATAATCCCAAGACACATGGTAGTTAGTGTGTTCTTGAACTGAATGTGTTTATCTGCTTTCAGTTCCTCATCGTCCCTTGACCATGTGACAGAGGGAGGTGGTTTTCCTGCGTAGCGGCCCTGCAGAGCAAAGCTTTCACCAACACGGATAATAACCTTGTCACGGAAGTCCAGTTCAATTGTTGGGGGCTCTGAAATAAAAGAAAAAGGATAATACTGTCCATTAATGGTGTGATTTTTAAGTAGATGTGTATAAACACATTGTGGCTGATAAAGAGTAAAACAATGTTTTAATTGCTTTTTTGTGATTTGATATGAATGGTAGTGATTTTGTTACATCAGCAAATGATATTGTCTCATATGTTGATCACTCCTGAACTGAATCGAAATTGTATCGTAGCAGACAAATCATGATGTAATGATGTAACTGTAGCAGGAACACTTACCAAGCTCATCTTTGCATGTGATTGGTTTGGTGCCGAAGGAAGGCTTGCCTTGGCCAATTTCATTAACCGCACTGACACGGAATTCATACGTTTCACCCTCTCTGAGACCATCGTATGTGAATCTTCTGTCCATTAACCTCTCTTTGGTCAATCTGACAAACTTGTCCTTTCCAATTGTTCGGGCCTCCAGAACATAAGATGTCACTTCACGTCCTCCGTCATTCTTTGGTGGTTTCCATGTTAAACTAATGAGGTCTTTTGTGACAGCAGTAACCTCAAGCTCTTCTGGCCGATCTGGTGGACCTAGAAGAAAAGTAAAGAAAAATATGTCGATTAACATATTTGCCCATGCTTTTTGTGACCATCACGTGTGCATGTGTGGGTTTAAATATGCCCCAACTTACCGAGACGTTCCTGAATAATGAGTGCACATGCAGTTTCACGGAATGGACCAACTCCAACTGCATTTTCAGGTGCGACTCTGAAGAAATAGCCTTTTCCTAATGTCAGGTTGCTGACCACAGCATTTTGTCTAGCAGCATTGTAAGTGCACGCAGTCCAGCCCTTGCGCTCGGCTTCACGTTTCTCAACCACAAAGTTAGATATGGGAGAACCGCCGTCATCCTCAGGGAAGAACCAAATTAGCTTGCATGAGTCGATAGTGAGATTTTCTGCTGTGAACGGTATGCCCACTGGACCGGGGACATCTAAAGAAAGGAGAGAAATGCATCAAGACAATCATTCACTAACATTTTTCTCCCACTCCTTTTTTTGTATATAACGTCATTTTCAAATTCAAATGTCACCTTATTTGCAACTGATAACTTGTAAGTTTTTGCTAGACTTATTCAGGCTGTTGATAAATGATTGTTGTCACTTACCGAGAACATCAATAATGACTGTCCTCTTCACCTCTCCTCCAGCGTTCTTCACAACAATGCTATAAACACCCTGTTGCTTTCTAACACAATTTTTAATGACTAATGAGGTGCTGATTGATGTGTTCTCAACAACAGCCTCTGGTGGGACAGCGCCGTCATCTTTGGTCCACGTGACAGTGGGAGCAGGCAAGCCTGAGACGTAGGCAATGATGCGGATAACGCCGCCCGCATGAAAGACCATCCTCTCTTTCATAGAGACGTCCAGCTCAAGCACAGGGGCAACTGGAACATGAAAATAATCACATCTTAATGCTTGTTCAGAGCTTACATACAGTATGAGCCATGACTTCTGAGTAACATTGCCAAAGCCTATAGTGACTAGTGGTGGATCCCAAGATAAATACATTAAAAACTCACTCACAAATGTAGCATTTGTAAAACTTACTTATCCTCTCCTTCATTTCAAGAACTTCAGCAACTTCTCCAGGCTCGCCCAACCCAGCTGCATTGAACGCCAAAACTCTGAACTTATAAAATCCATTTTCCTTCAGTCCAGTGATAACAAATTTGGTTCCCCTAATTTCTTTCTCTTTGGCCTGAGACACAACAAAATCGTAAAGTTAGCATCACATCTCAGGTCATGATTTTTATGAATTGAAACAGAATTTGACAACATGATAACCACCTTAACCCAAGCCTCTGTGCCTTCCTCTTTGTATTCAACATAATAACCCATGATCTTTGATCCTCCGTCTTTCAGAGGTGGTATCCATTCCAAGTCAACTGTTGTCTTTGTCCAGTCAGTAACTTTGGGGGTTGGTGGCGAAGGTGGAGCTACACGGAAACAGAAATATTCAATGAGACACGTAATAGTAATTTAACTAAGTGTTCTTGTAAAACATATTTGTATAGCTTGTTACCAATGGGATCCCTGGCAAATGTGGGGTCTGTTGGCAAACTCGGGGGTCCACATCCTGCTGCGTTGATTGCAGTCACACGGAACAGATATTCAGATCCCTCAATCAGGCCTGTGACGTTGTGGGAGACACCTAGAGGCATGGGCCTAACTGGATCACGGGTTACTCTGTTCCAGCGCTTTGACGTGGTCTCTTTGCGCTCAAGCCAGTAGCCGGTAATGGGACTACCACCATCTGTCTCTGGCTCCTCCCAGTTGACAGTCATGGAATCCATTGTGATACTTGAAATAGTCGGCTTCTCACACTGCCCAGGGGTAGCTATAAAGAAGACACAATATGTAGTATAAGTTGTATATGCTGTATATTTAAAAAAAAACACACACACACAATGTTTGTTAAAATCCTATGACATTTTACTCACTGAAAATCTCCCTTGCAACCTCTGGCTCACTGTCAAGTGGCTCGCCAACTCCATACTTATTCTGAGCCCTGATGCGGAACACATACTCATGACCTGGCATCAAATTCTCAACTGTGAATATGCGCTCTTTGGGTGCTCCAGGGACAGGAATCCAGGACTTCCTGTTTACAACGCGTCTCTCGATGGTATAGTTAGTGATTCTGGAGCCTCCATCATCTATAGGAGGCAGCCAGGACAGGGTAATATGTTCTGCGTGAATCTCCTCAAATTTGACTGGTGCAGAAGGAGGTCCAGGAAGTCCTAATAAATAAAAGACATGGTACTCACTTAACATGAGCAAAGAAGTATGTGAATAAATGTATTTTTTTAATCACAAGAACCAAATGTATTTGCATCTTTTACCTATGACGTTAAGTCTCATCTCCTTAGAGACCTTGCCTAGGCTGTTGCTGGCCGTGAGGGTGTAGAGACCTGTGTCTAAGCGTTTGCCCTGCTGGATCAGCAGTGTGCAGCTGTCATCAGACACAAGTTTATTGATATGTTCATCGTAGACAATGTCAACCTTATCATCGCCTTTGTGGGGGGGAGCCTTTTGCCAAGTAAGAGTGGGGAATGGACATCCCTTGATCTTAGCGACAATGTTAATATCTGTGCCCTGTTCGAATTCCAAGAACTCATCGAGTTCAATAGATGGTGCCCCTAAAAAAAAAAACAGAATTGAGTTTATTGCCAAGTTAGCCTACATGCTCACAGATGTGGAATGTACTGTTGAGAAACAGACAAGCTATAAAGTAAGTCACAACATTTGGCTTGTTAATTTTATAGCATTGTGAGTATACATTATAAATAAAACTGTACGCACTTGTCTGATCCTTGACAATGATGGGTCCTGCAGTGGAAGACGGTCTGCCTGCACCAACCTCATTTACAGCCTTGACACGGAATTCATACTCTGCACCCAGATGGAGGTCCTCTACCTTGAAAGTGGTGGTATCAATGTCTCGCCTATTACACTGTCTCCAGGACTCTTTTTGCTCTCCACTGGAGTCCCACCAGAGACGTTCAACAATGTAGTGAGTTACAGGTGACCCGCCGTCATTTCTGGGAGGCTTCCATGACAAGGTCACAGTTCCCTTGGACACGTCAAGGATTTTCAGTCTTGTGGGTGCATCAGGAGGATCTGTAATTATATGTGCATTTAATGGAGCTGTGATAACCCATAACTTTCGTGTTTTTATGTAAGTGTCACCTGGATATTATACTCACGAATTGGATCCTTGGCCCTTGTTCTCTGAAACGTTTGAAAAGCGGGTCCCAAACCAAAGCGGTTCTCAGCCCGAATGCGGAACAAATAGTCTTGTCCCTCAATAAGGTCTGGAACCATAAGCGACTGACCGGCGCACGCTGGGTTAACCTTTGTCCATGCTTTTCCTTCAACCGTCTTCTTCTCAATGTAGTAACTCCTGATTTTCTCACCACCATCGTTATCCGGAGGCTTCCATGTAAGTCGGCATGTGCTTCGCGTGATGTCAGTGATTTTGAGGTCCTTTGGAGGTCCGGGCATATCTGGAAATTTGTTTTCATTAGACATTTTGTATACCAGTCATTGGCTAGATGTACTGAAAGAAAGTTCCTAAAATCTGTCTTACCAAGTACCGTCACACGGACTTTAAGCGTTTTAGTAGCAGCCTGGTTAGAAGCAGTGATGATGTACTGTCCAGAGTGATTGATCTTACAATCGGGAATTACTACTTCTGTTGAGGTATCCGTTGATGAGATCTGTGGAATAATTCGATACAATTAGCACTGTATTGGGATGTTTTAAAATAAAGGCACTGCATAAAAAATATATGCATAAAACTTACATTAGCAGTTACTGGGAGAGTGTGACGCTCATTTTTCTTCTCTGTCTCTGCAACTCCATCATAATCCCATGTGACCGATGGCACAGGTCTACCTGATATTTTGGCAGGAATTCTGATGGTTGATCCAGCATGACAGCAGAGAAGATCTGGAAGCTTGACTTCCAAAGCGATAACTGGTTCCTCTGTGAAGTCAATAAATATATTTTTTTAATTGATGCATAGTGTGAAGTCCCTTTAAAAACTAAAAATTCTGCTCTCTGTTACCAGGCATGTCTTCTGTCTTGTTAAGTAAACGTGTCACAACTTGAACAAAATATGTAAATCTTACCTAGAATATCCTGCATAAGGACGTCAGCAGTCCTGGGACTGGGCTCTGATTCTCCAGCACAATTGAGAGCAATGACCCTAAATCTGCATTTCCTGTTCTCTTTGAGCCCTGATACAGTATAAGCTGTAGAGAGAATGGGTTTATCAGGCTGGTTCATTCTTCTCCATTCCGTAGAACCTTCATCCTGGACCTCAACGATGTAACCCTTGATCGGGCTTCCACCATCCCTATCTGGTGGGCTCCACTCAAGGGAAACAGTGGTGCTCGTCTTGTCTTTCACTTTAGGTGCAGCTGGTTGACTTGGTACCTCTGCAAATAACAAAAATCACCATTTTTAAATTTAATTTTTATTTTAAAGGCATTAGCAAAAAATATTACTGCAGCAGAATCACACTTACTTTTTGGATCGAGGGCAAACACACACTCTGTGGCCTCACTCGGGGGTCCGACACCAGCAGCATTTTGGGCCATTACACGGAATTGGTACTCAATGCCTTCAATGAGGTGGAGCACGTTGTAATCCAAGGTCCTAACAGCTGGTTTTGTGACAGGCGCCCTGTTAACACGGCTCCAGTACACAGCTCCCCTCTCTCGCTTCTCTAGCCAGTAGCCCTGAATGGTTGAGCCACCGTTGTCTTTTGGAGGCTCCCATGTGACCAGCATCGACGAGCGAGTGTGTCCGATGATTCTTGGTCTCTGTGGTGGCCCAGGAAGACCGAATGGATCTTTGAGGACAACTTTCTCAGATTCGCATCCGTCACTGAGTCCAAACTTGTTCTCAGCTTTAATCTGGAACTGGTACGTGCCGTAGGCTTCAAGCTTGTACACCTTTAAGAAAAAAATTGTCATTAGTTTGCTTCTCAAAATATAGATTGGATTTAAAATCAGTATCTTGGCACACTAACCCCAAATCGTCTGTCTACAACGCAGGAGGTTACTTGATCCCAGTCTGACTTCTTTTTGCTGGCATCCCTCTTCTCAATAATGTAGTTCATGATGTCACTTCCACCGTTGTCCTCAGGAGCATCCCAAGTCAGATAGCAAGACTCGCCTTTGATATCAGAAATCACGATGTTTCGTGGTGGTGAGGGACGATCTAAAGAGAAAAACGAAAACAATGAAGGGTTCTGCAATTTTTTATTCTTGCATCCATGATCAGTTTCGCGAAAGGGGTTGGCAATTAGCCAAAGTTAAATAAGCTTTAGAAGTCTTTAGAAGTGGAAATCGAAGCAGATCACCAGAGTATGACTCTCATAAATCTGAATAAAATTCTCATACCCAAAATATCAACTCTGACAGTCTGTTGTCCTGTTCCATGGATATTTGTAGCAGAAAGTTTGTATGACCCATGGTCTGGTCTCACAGTTTCCGGGATGGCAATCTTGGTGGTGATTGTTTGTCTGTCTACCTCTTCTGACTCGAGTGTCATGGTTTCAGTGGGTGTGTCGAGAAGAACTCCTTCCTTTGTCCACTCAAAAGTGGGTAAGGGGAGGCCAACAATTTGAGCAGGGATTTCAATAGCTGCCCCCTTCTTGACAATAATGGCGCCGCGCTTGAAATACTTCAAAAACGTCACAGTTGGTTTAACTGAAATAAGAGTTGAACAAACATGAATGTAGAAAAATACACTGTTATTCAACATTACTTTGCTTGCATAAGTAGCACTGATTTGGATACATACGTTGGTCGTCTTGAACATGGACAGTGATCGGTCTGGATGGTTCGCCATCGCCAACCTCATTGACAGCTTTTACTCTGAAGTCATAAGTCATGTTCTCGGTGAGATTTTCTACTGTAAGCGTGAGGTCTTTGCAGATTTGACGATTAGCAATGTCATATTCGTCACTGTCTTCTCTCTTCTTTTCAACATAATAACCTCGGATTGGATCACCACCATCACTGCGAGGAGGCAGCCAAGCAAGTGTAACGGAGTCCTTGGTTCTTGCAGTTTGGTGAAGCTTCTCTGGGGCAGATGGGACACCTAAAATGAAAATGTGTTGTTAGTGCCATGGATGTGCATTAGTGTTCTACTTGGTACACTAGTATATAAGTATATAACAGTCTCAAATAACAGTGTTCAGACAATTTAGAAGTCACCTTTAGGATCGACAGCAAGAACTGGTCCAAGTTCAACTGGGGTGCCAAGGCCAAACTTGTTCCTTGCTACCACACGGAACATATATTCTTCTCCAGCCAGAAAACCCACAATGTCACACTTGCAGGCAGCAGTTTCCAGAGGTTGTCTGTAGATATGCATCTTGGCATCCTTTCTCTCAACAACATAGCCAATAATATCACTTCCACCATTATCAATAGGATCAGCCCAAGTGAGTGTCATCATCTTCTTGCTGACACTGACCGTTTTAAGATCAACCACAGGTCCAGGAACGTCTTTTTTGCACAGAAAAAAGAAAACAAGACACTTACTTAAAACATCATTACGGCATAACTTTTTTGTTTATGAAAGCTCTAATGAGAGGCTGACTTACCCATTACGTCAACTTTAATGGAAGCAGACTTTGTTCCGCTTGCGTTTGTTGCAATGATCTCGTATTTGCCATGGTCAGTTCTCAAAGTGCTCTTGATGCTTAGAGTGCTGGATTTCCCAACCGTTTCGATAACGACACGCTCCTTGTCGGGTTCGCCATCGTCCTTTGTCCATTTCAACTCCGGCACAGGTCTGCCAACAACAAGAGCTGGTATGCGCAGAGTCTCTCCAGCTTTTATGATTACTCCGTTCCTCACAGAGATATCAAGTGTAATTCCTGGGGCCACTGTTACAGTAAAATAAACATAAGCCGTCCAGATTAGACATGAACATTATAACACATTATTACACATTCTCAATTTGTCCTGCTTTATTTCAGCTTACGTTCAGGCTCTTTCACTTGGACAGGTTCAGTCATTCCTGGAACTCCGTGGCCACCTTCATTTACAGCGTATACGCGAATGTTATAATCTGCTCCCTCAGTCAGTCCAGTCAAGGTGTATTTGCATTCCTTGCATCTGAACTCAGTACTGCGGACCCATTCCTTCTCGCCCACAAGACAGCGTTCAACATGATAGCCAAGAATATCTCCACCACCGTTATACAACGGAGGCTGCCAGGCGATTTCAACTGTTGAATTTGTAGTATCAACGATCCTTGGTACAGGTGGACCAGGAGGCACTGTAGAAATATTGAAAACAGCACTTTAAAAGAGGGTTCATGTAGAGATACAGTACTAGGGCTGAGCAGCTGATCCTCTAATCGACGTTATATTATCATGATACTGTATATTCATTTGCAGTCACACTGCCCAGCCTTGTGCTATTCATTTCACTAAATAACATGTTTTTGACTGTTAAAAAGCAGTTACGACTTACAGATTGCATCCATCGCAATCACAGGGTCAGTTGGGGCGCTGAATTCGCCAGGGCCAGCGAGGTTCTCAGCGCAGACTCTGAACAAATAAACAAGGCCTTCCATAAGACCGTCGACCTTGAGTGACAGTGAGGTAGCAAGGTTGCGGGTCACTCTGGTCCAGTATTTGCTGTTGACTTCACGTCTCTCGACCCAGTAGCCCAATATGGGGCTGCCGTTGTCCTTGGGCTCGTGCCAAGAAAGCGCCACTGTGCTGGAAGTGACTTCTCCAACTCTCGGCACATTAGGAGCATCAGGAGGATCTGAGAAGAAAATGTTATTTAATTAATGATAAATAAACATTTTTCCAAATGTTTTTGTTACTGGATATTAAAATAATATTTAATATTTGAAATAAAAATTTACTGAATTGATTCTTTGCAACAAGTGGCTCAGAATAGCATGGCCATCCACAGCCATATTTGTTTTCAGCCGTTACTCTGAAGATGTACTCCTTTCCTTCGATGAGTTTTGTTACAGGATAGTTGTATCCTTTATGAGTTGAAGTGACGGTGACCCAGCCGATTTCATCAGTTGTGTTATCTTTCTTCTCCAGAATGTAGTTGATGATCTCACTGCCGCCGTCGTCCAGTGGCGCATCCCATGTGCAAGTAACAGAATTGTTTCTGATTTCATCAAATCCGAAGTTCACCGGTGGCCCAGGCTTATCTGCAGGTTGCAAGAGATATTTTAGCAAAATGTGCTAATCATAATCGTAAAAAAAGGTGAAATATAACACTGTAAAAATATAAATCTTACCAAGAACATTGACATCGCATGACGCAGTAGCAAAGCCGTGGGTGTTCTCAACCCTGATGGTGAAAAGTCCATGGTCGACTCTGACCGCATCACGCACCATGAGAGCATTTTCTCCTTTCTTACTCATGTCAAATGACAAGCGATCTGGAAGTGGAGGATGGAACTCCTCCTCAGGCTCGGGGTGAACAGCTTTCGTCTTCTTTTTCCTCTGTCTCACAAAAGGCTCTGGCTTCTTCTTGACGATCTTCTGGACGTTTTCATCATTCCTAAACCACGTCACAGTGGGGTATGGATACCCGGAAATGTGGGCATCCAGCCTAATCTCCTCACCCTTCCTGACGCTGAGGCCAGACGCAATGCGTGAATGAAGTGATACCTTTGGAGGATCTGCAACAATGGATTGCATTTTTTCAAATGGTTTTACTTCCACTGCAATTTATTTGATTTGGAGCATCTGATAATTTTAGACATCGTTCTTACCAACGGGATCAGCTGCTATAATTGGAGGCGTGCTGCGAGAAGGATCGCTTTCTCCAGCAATGTTCTCCGCACGCACACGGAACTGGTACTCCTTGCCGTCTGTCAAACCGGTGACGGTGTAGGAAAAACCGGGAACCAGGTTTTGATTGCATCTCTCGTATCTATCGCCATCCTTCTCAATCTTCTCAATGATATAGCCTGTGATTGGACAGCCACCATCGCTGGCCGGTGCCATCCAAGTAACAGTAATGGAAGTAGAGGTAGGGTTGTGTGCCTCAACCTCAACAGGTGGGTCAGGCCGTTCTGAAATATTTTAAGAGGCAAAAAATTAGCAAAAATATCAGAATCACATCTAAGGGGTGTAATGGCTCTGAAACTGGACCAACAACGTCAAAGTTTCAGATCATAGTTTGGGAAGACAGAACCATGATACATCCCACCACTACCTCAACCCCAGCCCCTGCACTGCCACAAAGTGTTATTCAAATGAACAGTTTACACTAATATTTGGTTAACGGTTTGGCAGGTGTATATTTGAAAAATATTACTCGTTACATAAGGAGGTTTCCTCACTGAACCAGTCCAACATATTTATACATTTCTATATAATCGTTGTGCGACTGGGTTTATACTTACGCTTTTGCTCCTCTGTGATGACAGGATTGCGTAGCTCGAGATATTCACCACTGCCAATTCTGTTAACAGCCTTCACTCTGAAATAATATTCGCCATTTGTCATGAGGTCCTTGACCACCAATTCTTGAACATTGACTCCAGACATCACTGGCAAATATGTCTTCTTCTGAGCCTCTCTGCGCTCCAGTATATAATGAAGAATCGGGCTGCCGCCGTCACTCTCTGGAGGTTCCCATGAGATTTTGCAGGAGTTCTTGGTGACTTCGCTTGGGGAAATGCTCTTACACTGCCCAGGCAGACCTAATAAAGAAAGCCATAACCTCAGTCAAAGTTATCATTAATAAATGACTTTATATGATTGGGGGGAAAAAATCATCAATCTTACCAATCACTTTAACATTAACTGTTCCAGTGGCTGAGCCAAGGCTGTTCTCCAGAGTGACAGTGTAAACACCAGCATCTTCATGCTTGCACTTGAGCAGTTCCAGATGAACGCTGTTGAGTTCACATGTTAAAGTGAGTCTGTCACCAGTCTTCAGCTCAGTCTCTTCCTTCTTCCAAACCATTGTCGGTTTAGGAATGGCTCTATATGGAATCTTCAGATGCATTTTCTCTCCCTCAACAATCACAACGTCCTCAGTCTTCACATCAATGGTGGGAATACCTTCAAAATGTAGGGTAAAAATAAGTACAGAAAACTGCATCCATAATGACATCCAGAAAACAAACAGAGTACTTACAGTCAGGATCTTTAGCAAAGACCTTGTCAGAAATCTCAGAAGGATCACTGACTCCTTTAGCATTAATGGCACGGACTCGAAGAACGTATTGCTTTTCTGGAATTACGCCGTCTTCCGCCTTGAACTTGAGTTCTTTTATGGGACGAGCGTTGATTCGCATCCACTTCTCTGTATCAGCCTCGGCCAGTTCCACATGGTATCCTGTAATTGGGCTTCCGCCGTTCTTTTCTGGTGTTTTCCACGTGATGTTAATATGCTCTCGGCTGGCATCAACAATCTTGACCTCAAGTGGAGGAGAAGGTGGACCTGAAATCAAGCATTGAATCATCTATTAATTACACAGTAGTGATTTGTGTATAATTTAGTGTATATCATTCTTAAAGGAGTTATTTATGGCAGGTAATCTTAAAATGAACCTAATATGTCACCAGAGATTAACCTGTTACAGATTTTTGCTCTAAAAAGGATGCCCAAAATAAAATGTGTATATCTCAGCAACCACAATGTCTATTTTGATGCTTTTGGTATCATTATAAAAGTAACACTTTTAAGAATCAGCAAACATGTTACTGGATCAGAATAAAGGAAGATGCAACACAGCAGAACAAGAAAAACAAACATGTTCGCCAAAAAGAATACGTATCTGCGTAATCTGCAGAGTCTCTGCTTTCATATGATATACGGTATGCATAGTTAGCCGTAGTAGTATAGATTTTACAGCCGTATTTCTTCCACGTAGACCTACGCAGTGTTTTTGTTCTTTGTTTATTGATGTGTTTGGTGTTGGAATTGTGTTATGTTTAGGTGGAATTTGTTGTTTGAGATTTTTAGACGAGATTCTATCGGTGACGTTGATGTGCAGCATGCATATGTTTGTTTACGTTTACCGGCTATTTAAAGCCTTCATGTTCCGATCAGGCCCAAGCCGTTAAGGAATCATGTTAATCTGAAATATTGATCTCACTGACAAGATTAGTACCGCCGGAATATTCACATTTTTAAATGTAGCCCACATACCGCAATCACGAAGTCAGTAGCATTTACCGCCCGTTAGTGCTGAGCTGCAGCTACAAGCATTCTGGATTACACATGTCTGATGTTACTAAAACTAAAAGGCCTCGCTATGACCCTCAAAGCAGAAACAAAATGAGTATCAGCACAGGAGATGCGTTTGAAAGATGGAGATGTTGCTGAAAGCTTAGAGAGGAAATTGAAGACAGATGCCGAAGTGGCTAATTTTCTACTGGACGGGTAAGATTTAATCGAGGTTGGCTAACTTGTATCACCACTAGACGTAGGGATGGACATTTAAAATATTTTCAACAGTTGAATAACATTATTGATGTTGGATCATAGACTGTAGCCCATGTGCAGGTGGGTCATCAAAGCAACTGAACAAAAACGGTGACTTGTGACGACTAACATCAGCATTGTGTTACACTGAGACAGTGTGGTAACAGTGCAAACATTAGCACGCTAATTATGGCACTAGCAAAGCTAGCATTAGACTCTAGATTGGCCAACAATGAAGATCCGACAACCAATTTGACTGCAGTTCCAGTTTTGTCCACAAGCTTACATATTGCTTCTTTAAAGTTTACAATTAAACCATAAGATTCATCCACATCCAGTTGGGAAAACAGAAGTAGAAACATACTGATAGGATCCTCGATGGTCATGATTTCTGTGGGTTCACTTGGATGGCCAACTCCAGCCTCGTTTTCGGCACGAACTTGGAACTGTACTTCAGATCCCTCATCCACATCAGTCACTCTGTACTTAGGCTCAGGGCCTGAGGTCTTTCCAGACTTTAACCAGCGAGTGCCTACTTTCTCCTTCTTTTCAATAACGAACCTGTGAAAGAGGACATTGCGCTCTATTAAAAAACTAAACGAAGAAAAACAAAATAATGCCCATAAATGATATAAGTACATACTTTGTGATTGGTCTTCCACCGTCACTCTTGGGAGGCTCCCATTTGAGGTCAACATGTCTCTTGGACACTTCAACCACAGTCAAAGCGTAAGGAGGTCCAGGAGTGGCTAGGTAGCGAAAGGATAACGTGATGAGCATCCTCACTCTATTAAAATGCAAAGTATTGAAGTAAGCAATAATAACTTTATGACAAGTGTGTCTACTTACTGAAGGTGTCCTTTGCCAGAACAGAGTCTTCCATCTCATAGAAATCACTCACACCAACAGCATTTTCAGCAGCCACGCGGAACACGTAGAGCGTGCCCTCGTTAAGTGGAGTGACGGTGTACTTTGTTTCTTTCACTGTGGTGTCCACAGTCTGCCAGGTCCAGCGTCTGACATCTCTCTTTTCAACCACGTAGTTGGTGATCGGAGAGCCACCGTCGCTTTCTGGCTCGGTCCATTTCAGTTCGCAGTCGATCTTTGAAATGTTGACCACCTCAAGCCAGCGGGGTGGAGACGGGGGATCTGTTTGTAGAGATCATGTGTTCAACAATTGCATCAATTTTGTTTGTTATTACTGGTAATTATATTTATACCTATGTGGCATTTGAACTCACTTAGTCTTTCCTTGCATACAACGGGATCACTAGGATCACTGGCTTCACTCTCGCCGGCCACGTTCACAGCTTTGACGCGGAAGGAGTACTCTTGTTTCTCCATCAGTCCCTTCAGTAAGTGCTCGGTCGTGGGCACGTCCTCTGCCACGCGAACCCATTCCTCAGTTCCACTCTTAAGGATCTCAATGATATATGACTCGATCTTAGCGCCGCCGTCATGCTCCGGTCGGTTCCACTGCAGGAAGGCAGAGGTCTTAGCAATGTCTCTAATGTACGGTTTGCCAGGAGCCCATGGAGGATCTATGAATAAAACATCAGTAAATAAGTGAGTAAAATTTACTTATAAAACATGACAAAAAACCACAAAGCACTATATAGCAAATACATAAGAATGCCACCCAAATATAGCACAACAATGAAGTCCAAGTAAAAACTGCTCAACTGTGTTCAAAAACGTCTTTGCTTTTTAAAAGAATCTCCAGTGCTAGTTGGAGATCACCAGAAAACCTTGGTGCAACTGTCTAAGTGAGACCTAAAATTGTTCAGTCCCTCCAGGATTTGGCGAGCCTTTTTGAGATTGTTGCAGCCTAAAATGCCTGATTCTGGTGAAGCTTTTATTTAAACAATTACAATAAGAGTTTTGGTGTTTTTAGGCGTTTTGTTGCAATAAAGTTGCGGGAGCAAGTCAAAGTTGCAGAAAAATTTGCAACCTTGTTCCTCTTCATAATGATTCTTTAACAATTAATTAAAATGAAGGGAACAAAACCACTATTATTTTATTAATTATTAATCATTAATAATTTTTGAAGGTAAATGTGGGGCGTTTTTATCACGTTTCCTGCGTCTTCTAAAAGTAACAAGGTAGTGAGTTTTCCAGACGTGTGGCTCAACGTTTTGTGGGAAACCACAATGATTGGTCAAAAATTGTGGAAAGGTTGCGGTAATTGGTCAAAATTGTACAGTACTAATGAATTTGTGGGGATTGACTGAATTTGCGTTAATAGTTGTGATCGCAACATTGCGAGATCCTGGAGGGTCTGATTTTAAAACGAATTCTATAAAAAATGGAAATCAATGCTATGAGTACAGGATGGGAGAAATACGTGCCCTCTGGCCAATTTGGGTTAAAAGCCTAGCAGCTGCATTTTAAACTAACTGTCGCTGGGAAAGGTAGGATTACAGTAGTCAAAGCATGAAGAGATAAAAGCACGTAATTCTAATTTTGAAACTACAATCCTCAGTTTAGAAAGAGTTCTTAAATGAAAGAAACGAGAGTCTAACACACGTGGATCTAGACTGATTGATTGATTGATTGACAACCCATTGATCATGAGGTTTGATTGCTTTGAGAATGACTGATTGACTAGTATGTGATGATAAATGGAATCAGTGTCATACCAATTGGATCCTTAATCAGGATGGGATCGGTTTCTGCGCTTGGTTTTCCGGATCCTGCCAGATTTTCAGCCAAAACACGGAACCTGCACTTTTTCTTCGTGGGCAAACCCCTCACTCTGCACAAGACAACATCATGGCAAATTTGAAATGTTAAATGTTCCAAATATTTATTTTTCCAGTGTATAGAGTATACATTGGGCTGTTTCACCAGTTTACCTGAGTGTAGTGTCCCGGACTGGCACCTTGTTGCATTTGATCCATTTGTCGCTTTCAGGGTCAAATCTCTCAACCCAGTACCCAGTGATGGGACTTCCACCATCCTCATCAGGCTCGTACCAGGTCAAAGTTACAGCATCTTTGGCAATATCGGAGGGCTGTACTCTTGTAGGAGCACCAGGAGTATCTATATAAGCAGAAAACGGGGAATTATGGTCATTATGACCTGATGTCAACATGATTTTACGATAATGTGATATCATAATATCAGGACCGTGAGCCTCATTCACCAGTATGTTAAGTTTTGTCTTACATTTGTCCTTTAGAATTTAAATTTTATATAACTATTTAATTACATAACTGTATAGTTAAAGAAAACTCGATAACCTATATGTCAGAATCTTTGTGTGTTTTAAGTAGAGATGGCACCGATCCGATGCGTGGATGTGATATCGGTCCGATAACGACTCAAACAGCTGGATCGGGTATCGTGGCATTGGGACGATCTATGAAGCCGATCTGTAAACGCGCTCGCACACGATTGGTTCTGCACGGGAAGTGTTACTGCGCTAAATCTGGTTTATTGTTCGACATTCACGCTAACTCCTACATATTGATATGACAATGAGCAGAACAAGCAACACAACACACTACAACCCCCAAAACACGCCATTATACTGTTTAATTTCCCCAACAACACCAGCTCTCTAGTTTAAAGAACAATTTTGTGTTTCTTAAGAACGGAGGGTGAATGAGGTCCAATAAAATTAGTAAAATAAAGGAATACATACCAAAGGCATATTTGGCAACAATTGGAACATGTTCTGCGGGAGTGCCAATTCCGTACTGGTTCTCAGCAGATACTCTGAAGACGTATTCCTTAAAGGCCACCAGTTTACGAGCCTTGAATGTGGTTTGTTTAACTGTGGCAGAAAGCTTCGTCCACTCCTCCTTCTCCAGGGGTCTCATTTCCACAATGTAGTTGGCCACAGGAGAACCACCGTCATCTCTCGGTGCATTCCAAGCTAGGACGCAGGACTCATTGGTGATGTCAGTGATATCGAAGGCAGCTGGAGGCCCAGGCTTGTCTGTTTCGAGCAGAAACATTAAGCACAGAGTTCAATAAAGTCAGAGTAAACGACTCACGTTAAATATGGGGATGCTGCATTTAGTGTCTGTGGTTCCGGCCTTAGGAATTCCCTGACAGAAGATCTGAGCGTATCTCTCAGCGTATTCATTTCATTAAACACTATTTTTCAACTTGATTTTTATGTTTGATATTATAGTTTATTGCTCTTATTTTGTGTCTTATTGTTACACTTTTAAACAAAATCCACTACATAAATACATAACTCTGATTAATTGATTGGTTCAAATCAATGTCAAATTTAGCCATCTTAAATGAGACGTTTTCTAACAGCAGTACCGTACCGAGAATGTTGACATCAACCGTTGCAGTGGCGCGGCCACACGTGTTGACCGCCTCAATGATGTAGGTGGCCGTGTCAGACCTGGTCGTATTATTAATTGAGAGAGTAGAGTGGCCGGGCTTTGTTTCAATCGTGGTCCTGTCATCCGCCTTCAGGATGAGATCTGCCTTGGTCCACTTAATTCTCGGGTCAGGCTTTCCAAGCACATCTGCCGGAAGGTCAATCTTAGTGCCGGCTCTGGCAGTCAAGCCAGCCAGTAACTTAACGTCCAACTGAATCACTGGAGGTTCTGTAAAAGTGAATAAGATTAAGATTTTTGTAATTTTATAAATTTGCAGTAAATTGTGAATGATAACGTTATTGGATTGTGGAAAAATTATTACCTTTAGGATCAACAGCAAGGATCTCATCTGTAGCTTTACATGGTCTGCTGGCTCCGAGTCTGTTTACTGCCCTCACACGATAAGCATACCACTGTCCCTCAATCAGGCCGGTCACCTGGAATCTGTAGAAATTATTACATATAAAGGTTAGCAACATTCAATAATATAAAAAGTCTTTTTTACAGTACATTCAGTATTTTTTCTATATTACTTAGACTGTCAAAAAGACAACTTGCATTAAGTTTTAAGTGAATATTATTGAGCAAAATGAACAAATAAAAGATGTTTATACTAAAGGAGTTCATAATTAATGTTTTGTTCGTTAGACAAAAGCACTTACATTAACCCTAACTAGAAATTAAGGTTTTAAGTAATACGTCAATTTACTGTTTTGTTTGTAAATATTATTTTGAATTTACAGACACTCAAAAAGTTGAATTTGCTCAAAATCTTACTTTAGCTCAGGCATTGGCTCCCCACAGGCTTCCCACTTGTCAGTGCCCCGCTGGCACTTATCAACAACGTAACCCTTGATAGGAGCTCCGCCGTCATATCTGGGTGGCTCCCAGAAGAGGAAGATGCCTTTTGCTGATTGGTCTCTGAATTTCAGGTTCTCGGGTGGGTCTGGAACAGCTGTAATTGAAAGTCAGACCACGTACTCCATTATAATACTGGTTTATTCAGGTTTGGTACACTTCAAGTAGGAATGCAGTGTTATTTCCTTTTTACTAGGGTCATGACTTACTTGCTGGAGAGGAGATGTTGACTGGTTCATCGATATATGCAGGTTCTCCGGGACCGCATTTGTTACAGGCTGATACACTAAACAAGTACTCCTTGCCCTCAATGACATCTGTGACAGTGTACTCAAGGTCCTCTACACCTGACATCACCTGCAAAAGAGGCATCAAATCTTTTTCAATTACAGACATATTAGCATATGTTGAGTTTGTGGGATTTGTAGAAGTCAGAACATTGTAAGCGCTAAAAGTGCCAATTTCCCAGTCGTGGATTAAGCTTAATCCTAGACTAATTTTGAGTTTGAACGGTAAATCCCCATTGGTATTAGTGAAAGTGAGAGATTATTTGTCATTGTGAGCACACTTCGAAATTTGACCCATCCGTGAAGGAGCAGTGGGCAGCGCCTGGGGAGCAGTGCTTGTTCATAGGTACCTCAGTGGTACCTTTACCGGCCCTGGATTCGAACCTGCGACCTTCTGATAACGGGGCGAACACCCTACCGTTATTCCACCAACTGCCCCAATTACAACTTAGTTACAAAAAGCAAGACAACGTGGACGTAATCCAAAGTTTTCAGAATACGTTGAATATTGAGTAATCTAACCTGGGATTAAAGTCCAAAAATGCAGCGTGACTCAAAAAATGTGGGGGAAAAACTTAAGTCTCTGAGCCAATTTGGACTAATTTTGGCTCAAAATGAGCTGCTTTTGGCCTTTCTGGAAGGAAACTACATTTCCCACAATCCTCTGTGCGCACCTCAATGATGCGATGGATGCGCTTCCAGAATAAACTGATAACGGGGCGAACACCCTACCGTTATGCCACCAACTGCCCCAATTACAATTTAGTTCAAGATTAGGCTTAATCCATGAGTTAGGCTTAATCCAAAACGTTTAAAGTTAAGTACCAACCTTGACCCAGGTCTTACGAGACACCTCTCTCTTCTCAATGTTATAGCCAGTAATCGGGCTTCCACCATCATGCTCTGGAACCTCCCACATGAGGTGAACATGGTGTCTGGATACTTCTGCAACCTTGAAGTCCTTGGGCGCACTTGGAGGCGCTAAATTAAATCACAGGAAGAGAGCCTCATTGTTAAAAATATTGAAGATATACAGTGACTGAGAAAGCACTACGTTTACACTACATAATGTCAAATATCCTCAGTGAAAATGTGACATACCTATAACGTTCACTTCAATTTCTCCTGAGACTGAAGTTACGTCGTTCTCCAGGTGCAGCGTGTAGGTTCCTTTATCCGTACGGACACTTGGGGTAATGACTAACTCTGTGTATGTAGGCTTCGTGGTCATGGAAACACGATCTCCTGCCGTGAGCTCCTTATCACCAAATGTCCACTTAGCCTTGGGCGTGGGGTATCCAGTGATGGGCACACGGATGGCAAGTGGGTTGGGGGCAATGACTTCAAGGCCATTTTTGAATGCACTGAGATCTATTGTGGGGCCAACTAAGGGTAAAAAAAGAACAGCGGTATCAGAAAAGAGACAGGGAATGAAAACATGACTTCAAACTTGACAGCGTTGCGGACTAACGGAATACATGTACCGACGTTACGTATTCAGATTACAATTTACAGGTAACTGTATTCCGTTACAGTTACATTGTTAAAAATAATGGATTACACGACAGTATTTTTCTGTTTCACATGTTTATCCTCTCTCTAGTAAATTACGGCAATTCCATTTATTACCGGAAGCCCTTTAGAACACGCAACCAAATTTTAATGTAAACGTCCATTTAGCGTAAGTTGCCGCAGTCACACAACGGAGGAGTCAGAGCCGGAGTCAGCACCATAGCGCCAGGGCTTGGAAATTCAGACCACGCTTCACGTTAAAAGAAGACAGAGGTGGAATATGAAGGGTGTGATTACCACATTTATACAGTTGTAAAAAGCAAGACGACGTGGAAGTAATCCAAAGTATTCAGAATATTTGGATTAAAGTCCAAAAATGCAGCGTGACTGCGCCCCTCAATGATGCGATGGATGCGCTTCCGGAATAAATTTCAATAAATGGTGATATTGTGTAGAACCCTGGTTGTTGTTATTTATCTGCTAAAATATGAGTTTTGTCTGTAATAAAAGGGAAGAACTGACTGAACTGGAGCATTCCACGTGAGAGTAAATCCGTCACAGCTAGACAGCAATGGACGGAAATTCGTCATAGCGACGGAGAACTTTAACCCCTGTCTAACGGAATATGTTTCAAATGACATTTTAGGGCACGTTTTCTGTATTCTCTAGTGGAAGACACTTTAAAAGTAACCTTCCCGACACTGATCATTGATAAGACAAGTGATATTTGTTTGTGGATTTATTACCATGTGGGTCGTCAGCCAAAAGTGGACCAATCTGTTCAGATGGATCAGAAACTCCAGCTGCGTTTTCTGCAGACACCCTGTAGTGATACTTCTGGCCAAACTTTAAGCCAGTCACCTACAAAGGAATAAAACCGGTCAGTTTTTTCAAAGCGTTAAAGATAATGTTCATCTCACCCCGGTGCCTTCCGTTTGACCTACTGAAATCAGGCAAATGCTTCACGGTCAAAACAGTGAGACTTAGGAGAGCTTCTATACTCACGCCCTGAGGCTTCTACTGTAAACCAGGACATGAAACCTCACATTTTTTTGACCTGTTTATCATTAAACAGATGTGTCATATATGACTGTACACTTCCATTTCACTATGAAAAGGCACCACTTTAAATATATACCAATTCAATTCAAATCAGTTTTATTTATATAGCGCTCTTGACAACAGTCATAAGCCAGGTTTCCATCCAAGGAGTTTTTGCAAAAAAATATTTAGCGCTTCAAATTTTTTACCGATATAGCTGATGGAAATGCTAATTATCGCTAAAATTTTGTAAATGTCGACATAATATTTTTCCGTTTAACTTTAGCGCATAACTTCTATAACGATACTTCAGATGTCGCAAAAACTACTTTGGAAACACTTTTTGTCTGAAAAAAAAGGGCTTTAACGCAAATAAATGTGTCACATGATACATTTTCATCACGTGGGTTTCGTCGCACTGGGGTACTTTCTTCGAGCTCTAGGGCTATCAGACAAGCAACTGCTTCATTCTGCTGTCGTCTTCGGATATTTTGTACAATTCCAATTATTTGTGAAACTGAAATAACAGTAAGCTGGCAAATTTCAAAAAACTGTCTGAATAATCTCTCCATCACTTTGTTTCTTTGTTTAGCGGAGGTGTCACGTGAAAAACAAAAGGTAGATAATTTGCGACATACACAAAATTATGTATGGAAACGGCTCAAGGGCAGATTTTTTTTGCGATACACCAAAACCTATGCGACAGTTCGTTTTGGGGGGATGACGTCATCACGCACACCATTTTCGATAAAAAGCCAGTTGGATGGAAACAGGCTGGCGACAGCAAATTTCGCACATTTTTTTTAACACATATTCTGTTTGTCGATAACAAACCGTCGGCCTAAACCACCAACACGCAAGCCTGAGTAGACAGTGGCAAAGAAAAACTCCCTCTAACAGGAAGAAACCTTGAGAGGAACCAGACTCGCTCCTCTGGGCGACCGGGCGCATGAACATTTAATATACAGCAAGCACTGGTTCAAGATGAATCGTTAATTAGTCATTTTTAAAGAAGTAAAGATATAAAAATAGTCCAAAGGATGTTTTCAAATCCCGAGTCGTTACTGGGCCACTTGCAGGATCCTCTCGGCTACATTAAGCTAAAATTAGTTCAATATTAAACTGCTAATTCAGTTCGAAAAATCCCAGCTGGTTTTAGATGATGATGTCTCCACAGAGTCCAAAAACGCACAGTTACTGTTTGTACTATTGATCTAAACATATTTTTCTATAGACTTTATATGCTATGGATTTAGGAAGGTGAAGGAGCAGTGGGCAGCTGACAAGGGCAGCGGCCAGGGAGCTGTGCTTGGGCTGGAGGTACCTTGCTCATGAGCACCTCAGTGGCGAACCGCCGACCTTCTGATCACGGGGCGAACGCCCAACCCTTACGCCACCAACTGCCCCAAGGCGTTTTGGTGCGATGACGTTGCAAGGCCAAGTCAAAGTTGGGGAAAAAAATTTTGTCCTCTTTTAGAATGATTCTTTAACAATTCATTAAAATCAAGGAAACGAAACCACTATTACTTTTATTAACCATTTAGTTATTTTTGAAGGTAAATGTGAGGCGTTTTTATCACATTCCCTGCATCTTCTTAACGTAACAAGGAAGTGAGTTTGCTGATGTATGGCTTAAGTTTTGCGGGAAACAGTCAAAAATTGCAGAAAAGTTGGGGTAATTGGTCAAAATTGCACAGTAGTAATGAATTCTCGGGGACCCCTTAGCAAAAAGTAGTTTATTCAAGTGTACTACGAGTATACTTTTTATATACTAAAACTGAGGCAGTATACATGAAGTTTACTTTTTATATACTATATTTTATATGCTTAAGAATAGTATAGTGAAGTATACTTGACTAATACGATAAGTATAAAGAAAAAGTCTGCTAAAGTCTAAAAATATACTTTAATCTTAAAGTGACCTTATAAAGTATACTTAAAGTATACTTTTATAAACTTAAAAATGTTCCAATTTAGTCTGAAGAAGTATTAAATTAGTATACTTAGCACACTACAAGGTACACATGGTACATGGTCCATAGTATACTTGCTATACTTATACTCAAGCATACTTCATAAAATGAACTTCAAGTATACTACTTTTTGCTAAGGGACTGGCAGAATTTGTGTTAATAGTTGCAATCGCAACATCGCAAAATCCTGGAGGGTCTGATTAACTTAAGTTCTGAGGTTAATTTATGATTTCTGTCATATTTCTGCAGGATGATCAGGGTAATATTTGCATTACATGTACTGTGATAACTACGTGATATGACAAATAAAGAATCTTGACCATAAATAAGCAAACTATTAAACTGGAACATCTCTCATTGGCACTGTTCTCAAACCATACAACATCGCTGGTCTCACTACTGGTCTTGGAGGTTCTTTGGGGGTGACGAGGATGAAGGACTGTAATGAGTTCATCAGAGGGACAGCTCATGTTAGATGTTTTGGAGATAAAGTCCGAGAGGCCAGACTGAGATGGTTTGGACATGTCCAGAGGAGAGACAATGAGTGCATAGGTAGAAGGATGCTGAGGCTGGAGCCACCAGGCAGGAGGCAGGCTGAGGAGGAAGACCAAAAAAGGAGGCTTGGTGGATGCGTGAAAGAGGACATGAAGTTGAAGGTGGAGGGTAGAGGATGCAAAGATAGGACTAGATGGAGACAGATGATTCGCTGTGGCAACCCCTGAAGGAAAGTTTTTCTAAAGAGGAAGAAGAAGAAGATTAAACTGGGAACGATCCAAATAATACATACCCTGTAATAAAGGTCTGGACAGAGTCTGGCATTGTGATTCAGCTAGTTGTAGATTCCGCTCTTCACATTTCTCAATGATGTAGCCTCAGGATCATGCTACCGCCTGTTGAGCGGCGTCTCCCAAGTCAGCTGCACGGAATCTCTGCTCTGGCTTGTGTAGTTGAAGTTCAGTGGTGGGCTTGGACTCTCTGTAACAAGTGTAAATATTTTTTTTACATGATACAGTTCAATACTCAATACTTAGTTAAAATAATATGCGCTAAACCAATCCTTCGTCGCAGGAGCATCACGTCGACTAACCGATGGGGTCCATGATTTTTACGGGCGTGGTGGCGCCGCTGGGACTGCCAACGCCGGCTTTGTTCTCAGCTCTAACGCGGAAGATGTACTCCTTATTCTCCACCACATCGTTGAGCGTGGCCGTAAGATCCTCAGCTCGGACCACCATTACAGGCTCCCACTTCACCGAGGTCCTGTCACGGAGCTCAATCACGTAGGAAGTGATCTCCGATCCGCCATCAGATAGAGGTGGCTCCCAAGTCAAGGTGGCGCCGAACCTGTTGACGGTTCCAACCGTGACATTCTGAGGTGCATCGGGAACGTCTGGAATAAAGAAAATAAAGTTAATAGGTGTTTCCTTGTAAAATTCTTAACCGTGAAAATTATCCGCATTATTATTAGGCTGCACAATATGTCAACATAATTAACTACATCAAAGGTTCTCAATACGCTTTCATGCCCACAGGAAGCAGAGATGGAGGGGCGGGTCAAGATGACCACTGACTAATCTAAAAAAAATTATTAGTTAATCAATCACTAAAAATATTTAACTGAAGCCCAAATAATTATGATTTGTCTGATGATATTACAGTCATATGCTGATTTATAATCATAATCATATAAAAATCACATATCATAAAATATAATTTGACTACTATTATTCCTGAGATCAACCAGAAATTTAAATGAAAAATCATCTTTTTGCTTATGAAAATAAACCTCTCTTAAACATGAAGTTACACTTCGTACTATGTCTGATCAACCTTTTCATTTAGTTGATTATTGAATCGATGTATCCATGTAGACTGATGTATCTAGGGCTGCAACAAATGATTATTTTTATATTCAAGTAATCTGATTTATTTATTTATTTATTTTACAAAAATGACAATACATTTGTTTTGCTATTAGGCTTATTCTGTGTGAGTAAATAAACATATTGCTTTTATAAAGGTTGTATTCAACTGAAATGAAGAAGCATGAAGTTCAAGGGTCATTTTGAACTAATTTGGCCAATACAATGAGTTGCTTTTGGCCTTTCTGGAAGAGAACTACATTTCCCACAATCCCCTCGCAATAATTTCTCGAGCCAGGTCCCAATAAAGGGTTTAGCTGCCCGAACGTAACTAAGAATAAACGATGGGAAAAATCTCAATAAACGGCTGTGTTGTGAGTGGAACGCTGGTTCTTGTGGTTATTTATCAGCTAAAATATGTGTGTTTGTTGTTGATGTTTTGACGGAAACGGAGCGTTTTAGCGAGTAACAGCATTACGCGGGCGCTCGCGCGTTCACAAACAGCGTGAGTTTACATCGCAGAAGAATGTCATTTATGCGTTTTTACATGTTTACTCCTGTTTTTGCGCACGGAATATCTCACAAATACTTTCTACATACAGAGGATTCATTCTCGCCTTTGATCGCGCCACGAAAATATTAGCGCCATTACTGCCGCCTGTGTGAAATATTACAAGCTGTAGCGATGAATGACTTCAATGAAGCTTCGATTCTAGAAAACTGCTCGACCATTTTTGTAATCGACTATCTTCGGAGATATTCAATAATGCTTTCAGCTCTAGATGTATCGTTACACTCCTAATGACCGTACTGTATGTGTGAATCAAATCAGAGCTTACCAAATTTATTCTTGGCCTGTACAGCTTCGTCGGTAGTGACCGGCTCTCCGCTGCCAACCCTGTTACGGGCACACACGCGGAAAAAGTACATGTGTCCTTTCTGCAATCCGTCACGCAGTACTCGGAATATTTGCGCGGTCAGTGGCCACCGGCCCAGGACTTGCGCTTTTGACGCCGCGCTTCTCGACAACGAGGCTAAAATCTTGCTGCTTTCGCCGCTGGCTCATCCCAGGGCTAAACTGGACTTCACACAGCGTGTCAACCACTCGGTTTTAACGGGACCGGGACATCTAAACCGGCCACAGGCAAACATCAGAGTATTTATCCAGGAGTAACTTGTAGCACGGCGAAATGTACTTTCTACATTTGCGTTTTGGGGTTTGTGAGAAGGTGGGAGGATGGAACTGTGTTATTTAACCATGAAATACGCTTTCTAACCAAACTCACCAATGACGTCTAGATTGATGAAAGCCTCTCCCTGTCCATGCTTGTTTTTGATGACAATCTTGTAGCGACTCTGGTTGGACTTCTTAGGGTCCTTCAGCCTGCATTTGTTTGCTGCGGAAGTATCGATGTTTTGCACTGTGTTGATGTCGCCAAAACCATTCAAGCCGCACGAGGGTGTCAGGTGAACCGACATCACAAACGGTTTTCCAGCGTCGGTCACGAGATTCTGGTCTGTAGTCTTGATCTTTGGCAGAGCTGTAAGAAAACAAGTTCGAATGTATGAATATCTTTTCAAGATTAACTAATAACACTAAGCCTAATAATAATGGACGTCATTCTCCAAAATTTCTTGTGCTTTCTTAAATTTATACTTTAAGACCCAGTAAAGTGAAAATCGGGTCTATGGTAACCCCTGATTTCAGTTTTACGACGTTATGGAGTTTTTCACGGTACGTCTAAGTTGGGTGGGACTAAAACGCAGCCTGCTTGCATGTAGAGGTTATGTTTAGCATAGTCCTGCCCAGATCTACTGCTCTGGCCCTGTCCACCTGCATAGAAGGCCAGTAGACTCCTTTCACCGCGGTCTGGGCAAGTTCGCTAAGAGAGTCCGAAGCGGTTCCTAATATCTCCATTCCCTCACGCTGGCGGCTGCCGTTAAACCACCAAGTGTAAGTTTACCTATTTTGTGTTGTATAAACTGTAAAATATGACATTTAACCTGTTGTGAAGAACTCCAAATGATTAGCGAATGCACATGAGCACGGAGCTAGTCGGTATGAGCTAGCTCAGATGTGAATTATAGCGGTGGAGTAAAACATGATAAAATGTAAGATAGTATTTGCTCTAATTTATCAACTCTGGTCATTTGCAGAGAATCCTGTCATTTTACCCTTCCCCCGCCTGTCCTGCCGCTTAAATATTTTCCCGCCATTATCCTGTGTTGTTTTCCGTATTAGCCCAGACTGTGCTCACAGTCCTGTCACTGTCTTTTTGTCTTATTGCAAAGGCACAAGGGAAAATGTGAGTTTTACTTGCATGAGTTTGGTGATTTTTAACAGTGCGTGTGCATGCGTGTGTACTAGTGGGCGGTGTTTCAGCACTTTGAGCTGACATTGAGCTTGGAATCCGAGCACAGAAAGTACCGCCCTTATTCTAACCACTTTGTAGCAACGTTCATATTCACTCATAACTGACGAGGTGATTAGTGACAACGGTTCCTTTGATATGAGGAACTTACAGCCGGTATTATTTTGACCTTATTTTGGTCTTTAAGAAGTTGGTTCATTCATTATCCGAACCGTTTAATCCCAACCGGGTTCGCGGGGGTCCGGAGCCTATCCTGGGAACTTACGGCGCAAGGCGGGGAACAAACTTGGGCAGGCGCCAACACACCGCAGTTTATGAAAGTTAATTTCAATAATATTGTACAACTGTAGAATGGAAGAAAACCCAATCAGCTAATGTTTTGCATTAACATGCATGCAGTAAAACTGGTGGAAACGTGGTCCTCACTTGTAGATTCTGTTGTAACAAACAAATCTTAAATGTGACTCTGCACGGCAAAACCAGTCGCTTGTCGCAAATTTTCAAAATTGAGTTATGTCTTCATGAAAGGGCATAAATCGTTTTTCAAAACGAGCACCTATATGGAATGAACGATCTATTATATGATTCTGAGATATCGCACATTCAAAGGAGCCGGAAGCCCTGTCACGCCAAGTGAGAAACGGAGAAATCTGCCTGGTTGACTATCGCTGAAAGCACTCACAGACGCTAAGCGTCATGCTACGCTTACATTTACGGTAGCCTACGCTGCATTCACAGCCACACGGATAGCCTACTCATGCTAGGGTTAACTGAACTCGAGACGGCGATGGATTCCGGAGAAATATCTTCACGCTTAGTCAACCAGTGGATTTGAAGCGAAATATTGAAGCAGAGTGGCCAAACAGAAACTTAAATATTCTGTTGAATTGAATTTCACCTCAAGAAAGCCGCTTTTTTAGATGGAAAGGGAAGTTTAGCCAAATTTATTCCCAACAGTACAGTATAGACCTTCCACTGTTTCAAAACACTAAAACTAAAAAATCCAAAATTTTACCCCACGCAACATAAACGCTGTTTTTCCTGAAACTCACAGCATAGCGACTGGTTTTGGCTGTGGAGGTCGCTAAAATAAGAAACACTGTGAATGTCCAAGTTTTATGAAACTGGAGTTTTAAATTAATAAAATTCTCTTGAGAATGGCTTGTGAATCGTCATTATTGTCATCATTAGAAAAGTTTACATCAAAACGGAAAGAAACGCACCTGCAAGTTCAAGCTTGGCTCTGGCATCCTTATCTTCGCCACACCGTACCACGGATCACGAGGCCTGATCTCACAGACCTGGAGACGGTGGACTTTTCCTTCACTGATCATCTGGTATTTGTCACTCTGAATGATGATCATGTTGTTGCGCATCCATTTGACATCAACTCTGTCCTTGTTGAGTTCGACCTCGAACACTACATCCGAGCACGGAGGTTCAAAACATCGCCTTATGGGGTCTGATGATCTCCATCAGTCTTTGTAAATAAAAGAGATCAACATTTTTTAAGTATACCTGACACCACGAGAAATTACTCGCTAAATCAGGAAATAAAAATATGATCTGCAGCAAACTCCTTCAAAGAAAAATTACCTTCAACAAAGAGACGAGCCCGGGATCCTCGGTCATCCACTCCACAGGCATATTCACACTCATCATCAGGTCTGCACACCTTAATGAACAGAGTGCACGTCTTGCCGTCCTTTTCCATGTGATATCTGAGAAAAGACATTGGCAAAAATTAACAGTGAATCCCAAAAACATTTTTCTGATTCTAACATTTTTAACCTTTTCTCTGCTTTGTTAAGGGCCACACTCTTCGATTGTGGGCTTTAGAGGTTTTAAAATTCAATAAAATATTTTATTTACTAAAACACAGATGTATTACCTGGGCCCTTCTCTGATTTCACGGCCATTTCTGTACCATTTGACAGTGGCCCTCTCCTTGGACACCTGGCACGTGAACTCGGCATCCTCAAACTCAGTGACGGTCTGATCTCTGAGTTGGATGGAGAAGTCCGCTGGCGCTTCGCTGATGATCAGCTCAGCCGAGGACTTGCTGCTGCCGGCCACGGCGGTGTATTCGCCCTCGTCCTCCATGGTGCAGTCCTTGATGATGAGGGTGTGCTTGTTCTTGTCCGTGCGGTACACGATCCTCTTGCTGAAGGTGATCTCTTGTCCCGCCTTCATCCACGCGATGGTCACATTGGGTCTGTTCACTTTGCACGTGAAGCTGATCGTCTTCTTCTCTTCCGTTTCGCAGTCCTCTAGAGGCTCTGTGATCCTGAGCTCCTCCTCTGTAGACATGAGGCAATTATTAGGGAATACTCTATAATCTGTGGTTTTTTATTTGAGTAAAAAAGTGTGAATTTTTGGTTTTGGAAATGAATAATGGGGGGGAATCACATTTTTGACTTTGGCGCACGGATCCTGTATGCATAATAATACCAGAGAAAACTTCTTACCTTGCACGGCAACTTTTCCCGTGCTCTTGGCTTGCTCACCGCGCTGGTTGGTTAGCATGATGGTGTAATTACCCTCATCAGATTTCTCGGCATTTTTGATCCTGAGAGAGAAAACCGTGTCTCTCTGAACCATGATAAATTTGCTGCTCTCAAACATCGTCTCTTCATCCTTCAGCCACTTGGCCTTGGCTCCCTCGAATTAACCTCAAGAGTTGGGAGAACGATTTCTGACCTTCCTTCATTTGGGTGTCTTTGAGTGGAGTTATTATCCTCAGTTTTTCTGTAGAAAGAGAAGACAAGTTTATTTATATAACACCTATTTATTAACAGTAGTACATTTTACAATGAATTTAAAATAAGAGAAACACGGGCAAATCCTGACGTTTTTCCAGTTTCGACGCCAGTACCAGGCGAACTTGGAAAAACATCGCATCAATCACAGTCAAGTCGGCAGATGCCTTGACGGTGCCGATGCAGGCGGTGAAGGCTCCCTCGTCTTTCAGCTCGCAGTGTTTAACGATGAGCACTCTTCGCTTGCCGTCGCTGACTATCTCGTACTTGTCTCCGGTCTGAAGCTCCGCGTCACCCCCTAAACCATTCTTTACTGTGAGAGTTCCTTGGATACTGAGCACACGAACTCAGCCTTGTCGCCCTCAACGGCCTCCTGGCTCTGTGGTCTGCCGATGAATTCAGCTGCCATCTCTGATGAAAGGTTTAACAATGTATTTTCAGAGGTAAAGTTTAAAAAGACGTGTTGAAAGATCTCCAATAAGCCATGGGCTCGTTTCCAGTTTCAAGCTGTAGTGCGGTTTATCTAAGTCCCCGATTTCAAAAACCAACAACCCCTGGCAGATAAGCTTTGTTTGTGATTTGTCAAAGACGAAATGTTCAGAAATCACACAGGTCATATGCAGAGTCTTGTTCATGCTGCACAGCTTCATCAGCCCCTTCAGAATCTGGCGATGTTGAAGATTACACCAATAACACAAATTCAGCCAATCCCCACAAAATCATTACTGCAAGTTTGACCAATGACCTCAACTTTTCCGCAGTTTTTGACCAATCATTGTTGTTTCCTGCAAAAAGGATGAGCCAATCATCGTGAACTCCACTTCCTTGTTACGTTATGAAGATGCAGGAAACGTGTGATAAAAACCTTACCTTCAAAATTAACTAAATGATTAAAGGTTGATAAAAATAGTAGTGGTTTTCTTACCATTTTAATTAATTATTAAAGAATCACTACAAAGGGGAACAAAATCACAAATTTTTCCTCAACTTTGACTTGCTTCGCAACTTTATTGCAACAAAACGCTTAAAAACACTGCAACTTTCACCATGTTTTTTTTTTGTTTGTTTGTTTTTTTGTTTTAAAGCTGCCACAAAATCAGGCATTTTAACCCAACAATCTCAAAAAAGCCCATGAAATCCTGGTGGGACTGATTTAAAGCTATTTTAAACGAAGGAGGAGCCTCGTAGGGGTGAAATGTTACAGTGATTTCCCTTCCAGAAGTTTGTAGCATGAACAAGGGGTTATGGGATCGCAATTTGCTTTAATTTTATGTGAAGAATTCAATTATTAGGGGGCCATGCAGTTGAACACGTGGAAATCTTATTGAATCGTAGGCGTTTTTTTTTTTTCTTCCAAAACGCTACAGAGAAAAACTGTAAGACTTACAGCTTTGAAATTTGCAGGTAGGTCCGCACCCCACCCACTACTCAGGCAAAAAAGAACGGCACCAAAAATAAGCTATTTTGCTGTTTTCCAAAAATTGCATTTGCTCATTAACTTTTGAACCGTGGTTCGATTCTCAAAAATCTTATATCATCTATTCCTTGGTCAGACTAATCTTTAGACCTCAAGATCTACTGCCGTATTTGACGGTCGCGGTTGCAAAAAATGAAAACCCATCTTTTTTTGGTCCACTTGCATGCAACTGGTATCATTTGAATCCCAAGATACTCTTCTTTAATTATTATCGATCACATTTTTACTTTAGGTCTTCATTTTTCTGTAATATGCAAATAAATGTGGTCGGCTTGGCATAGACTGCAACACCACACACCGAGTGTCATAGAAATCCGGCTCTGGGTGGGCTACAGCTTTGAAATTTGGCAGGTAGGTCCGGGACCCCACCCTCTACTCCACTATGCACCACTATGCCAGTTGGTGGCGCTATAATAAGCTATTTTGCGTGTTGTCTAATAACTTTTGAACTGTAGCACTCTAGATAAAAGGATGAAACGTGTCATTTTTCAACATCTGTCCACTTCGATTCGTCAAAAACTGATAAAGCAGCAAACTGCATGGCCTCTGCACTTCGCTGGCAGTTATATTTAGCATTATTTTACGGATTCAACTTAATACTGAATGCAAATACTGTACATTCTAAATAAAATAGACTGTGTTCAATGTTCAAAAAGGTGTTTGTTTTACCCAGATATTTCAAAATAACACATTCTGATGCTGAGTACTGAAATACTGCAACCTGTGATACTTTTGCCTATTGTTATTATGCCCTTCAGTGACCCAAAAGTACAGGGTGACATCGTTACCAGCGTGCAGAAACATCTCTAAAAACTCAACAAGTGACTTTACCGTTGATCTTCAGTGCAGCTGATGTTGTGGAACTGGCCAGTTTGCAGTGGTACTCTCCAGCATCGTCCATACGCAGGTCCTGGATGATGAGAATTTCTTTTCGTTGCCCAGACGCGGCTCATGGCCCCCCTCGGGCAGTTCCTGCTCACCCTTAAACCACGTGACCTCCGCACCGGGCTTGGAGACCTCACAGATCAGCTTCACACTGTCAGTCTCAGTGCCCTCGACACTGGGAAGATTCATTGTGAAGCGAGCTTCCTCCTCTGTTTTGGGGGAAAGCAAAAATGTGCATCAAAAATTTTAATTCATGTGTCATTTATTAAGTGGTATTTTAAATAAAAACCAAAAGCAAAACACAAAACTACAAAAAAACTACAATTTCAAGTGTTCAAAACCCAATTTAAAAATGAATGAGTTATTTTCTGACTCATTAGTGAACAGAAAAATGGAAAATAATCGCTTTTCTGTTTTGTCCATGTTTTATTTAAGCGCAGAAAGATTTTTTTTATTCTGGTTTTGGAAACACACCAACTGGGGGTTGGTTTTTGGTTTTAATTAAAACGAATGATAAACATACCATTTTATTTTCATTGTGGTAATAACTATGGTCAAATTTCCCAGTCCGAGGATTAAGCCTAGTCCTAGACTAGCTTTGAGTTTGAATGATCCTTCTCCACTGGTGCTGCAATTTAGTCCAAGACTAGGCTTAATCCATGAACAAGGAACCAGACCCCATTTGTAGTACAAAACTCACCAATAACGGTCAGCATGCCGGAGGATTTGGCGGTCCTCGCGTCACATTCATATTCGGCTTCATCATCGAACACTGCCTTGCTAACGATGAGAATGCGCTGAAGACCCTTGGCAATCATCTCATACTTTTTGCCCTTTCGGATTTCAGCGCCGTCCTTGTACCAGCGGACCTACAGAGAGACAAGACCTCAAGTATTTATCACCTTCACTCACCTTCGGTAAAGCACTAAAGTGCACTAAAGTGCAAGTCCACAAAATTAAATACCTTCGCGCTTTCACGGGAAACTTCACATTCAAACTTGGCAGACTCCTTCTCCCTGACCTCGACGTCATGAAGGGGTTTGCTGAATTCCACGTGTGGAGCTGATAAAACAAATACACACAGATATAATCATTCACTCATTCATTATCCGAACCGCTAAATCCCAACCCGGGGTCGCGACGGGGACTGGAGCCCATCCCGGAGACCAACCCTGCAGGCGCCACCACACCGCAGGGCACACACACACACACACTCACATTCACACCTTACGGGGCCAATTTAGAGTCACCAACTAACCTATATTGCACGCTTTGGGACTGTGGGAGGAAACAGGAGCACCAGGAGGAAATCCACGCAAACACTGGGAGAGCATGTAACCTCCACACAGAAAGGCCTCACGGCCGACCCGGGGATCGAACCCTGGACCTTCTTGTTGTGAGGCGGCAGCGCTAACCACTGTGCCACCGTGCAGCGCACATACAGTAGATATATACTGAGCATTATATAAGTGAAGACTGAGGAAATCAGATCATGCTACACCACTTTCGTATCAACTTTATGGGCTACCCATGTGTTTTAGAATATATTTTATTTATTTATTTTTTACTTTTTTACAAAACACTGAACAGCTTAGCATCATCTAACACCACCCTAGAATCTGAATTACTTTTTAAAAAGTCAAAAACTCCTGGGTTTTACTAGTTTATATTTTAATGTATTGTAACCCTATTTTACAAAATGCTAGTTTTTTAGTTGTTCCTAATTTGTAATCATTTTGTTGTATTTAAGTGAAGGTGAGTGACACACCATGTTATTGCACACAGTGCTCACAACCAAATGTGACCTCTGCATTTAACATCCGGTGAAGGAGCAGGGTACAATAAGCGCCTGGCAGTGCTTGGGGACGGTATCTGCCTTATGAGCACCAGTGGCAACTTTACCAGCCCTGGATTTGCACTTTGGGCTGCATTTTTTATGTATGAATAGTGTTCTTCAATATGAAGCACAAACCTTGAAATGAAATGTAAAATTCCACTTACGCTCAACACTAAGGAAAGCAGAGGTCTTGAAGTCCTTAGCATCGCAAGTGTACGTCTTGGAATCGTCGAGAGAACAGTCTTGATGATCAGTCTCTTTATACGCCCTCAGCCACCATCTCATGCTTTTGTTTTACTTAATTTCTGCCCGCCCCTTAAAACCACTGACGCTGCCTTTTCTCTGGACAGTTCGGTGACTGAATAGCAGTGGGCGCCCTTCCTCAGTCTGGTCTTCCAAAGGCTTACTGAACTCAACTGGAGGCTCTGTAGGAATTAACACATCACACACACGTACAGGTTCACACTTTATTCTGCTAATCTACCATTTTTTCCACTCAAATCTGGGGTGTGGATCTCTTGGTGCCATCCAGTTCAATCACGATTCAGAGGGATGAGATGAGATTATAAAACGATTATCAATGCATCTCGATTGTTCAAACACTGAGAAATTCATATTCAAACTATAATTATAACTAAAACTAAGCCATTCATGTGTAAATGAAATTAATTCCAATATCCTTTATTAATAAAACAAGTGGAAGAGAACAAGAACGTTATATTTCGGCTCCAAAATGCACAACATAGCGAGAACATGCCAAAATTCTAAGCGTGCAGTCCAACATTCGCGAGCGAAATCTCTTCTTGTTATACGCTAGACTCTGCTTTGTGCTCGTGACTCAACTCTGCTCTTTTACCCCTCACGCTTGTACTACTTGGCGCTTGCATTAAGAATGTCAGAGCTTGTAAAACAGGAGAAACGATTCATTCACTTTTGTTGTATCATTAATAAACGCAACGGTGAACATCAACAGCACACATTAAAATTTAAATTGATATTTGACATTTCAGAATCGTCCAAATCCCTCATTGCGATACATCTAAGAATAGATTTTTTACCCCACCCTAACGGCAGAACCTACTAAAAATATATATATGCCTTAAATATATACAGTACTGTGTAAAAGCTTTAGGTAGGAAAAAAATGCCAAACAAAGAATGCTTTCAAAATGAAGTGTTAATCATTTATTTTCATCAACCTAACAAAATGCAGTAATGAACAAAGAGAAATCTAAATCAAATCAATATTTGTGTGACCACCCTTTTGCCTTCAAAACAGCATCAATTCTTCTTGGGTTCACTTGCACACAGTTTTTGAAGGAACTCGGCTGGTAGGTTGTTCCAAACATCTTGGAGAACTAACCACAGATCTATAATCCTATAATCCTACAAAATAATGTAATGACTATAATCCTACAAAATAATATAATGACTATAATCCTACAAAATAATATAATGACTATAATCCCACAAAACCCCTGACTTTGTGAAAGTGTACCTATAAGAATTTATGCTGGTTTGAAGGCAAAAGGTAGTAACACCAAATATTGATTTGATTTAGATTTTGCTTTTGTTCGCTCATTTTGCATTTTGTAAACTGATAAAAATAACAATCACTATTTATATTTCTGAAAGCATTCTTTGTTTACAGCATTTTTCACACCTGCCTAAAAGCTTTTGCACAGTACTGTATATATATATATATATGTAAATATAGGAACTTAAACATAATATGTAGTCTGAAGTACGGTAATTTAGCTTACCATTTACAATAAGCTTGGCTTGGGTCTGGAAGTCCTTGGCAGTAAGTTTCACAAAGCCAGCTTCGGTCATGTCGACATTTCTCAACGTCATGCTATGCAGTCTGCCTTCTGTTCTGGTTACCACCTGCAGATGGCAATCACAGATGGCAATCAAACTCAAAACTTTACAAACAAATATACAAATCTCCTGCTCCACACCTGGTTTAAAATTAAATACAAAATAATCACTCCTGGAAAAGAAGTATGGGCATCATTCACCCAGCATTCTCAAAAAATTCTTCTTAAAACCCACTTCACCCAGATTTCCAGACCAGTGTTTTCCTGTTTGAGATTTGTTTAGAGGTAAGAACGGACTTCATAAATGGTAAAGAACACTCCTGCAAATTTCACTGCATGCCATAATTTACTACTTTTTAGACAGTTATATAAGTGAAAGTGCCCACGGTGCACCACAATTAAAATGTGACCTTCTGAAGGAGTAGTGGGCATTCGATATGGCAGCGCCTCTGGGAGTAGTACTTGGGGACGGTACCTTGCTCATGAGTACTCTCAGTGGCACTCTTTAATTCAATTCAATTCAATTAGATTTATATTGCGCTCTTAACAACAGTCATTGTCACAAAGCGCTTGGCATATAACCAGCCTAAACCCCCAACAAGCAAGCGTGAGGCGACAGTGGCGAGGAAGAAACCCCCTCTAGTAGGAAAAACCTTGGGAGGAACCAAGACTTGGAAGGGGATCTCATCCTCTTCTGGGCGACCGGGATGCATGAACCCTTCACACCTGGGATTCAAACCGGCGACCTTCCAATCGCAGGGCGAACTCCCTAACCGTTACCCTCACGACTCCCCCAGATAATATTATATTATTTAAATGTCTTAACTTAGTAAAGAACTTATTTAAGAAAACATGAGATCTTGGTAAATGTGACCCTCCACTGCAAAACCAATCACTTGTCACAACGGAGGTTTCCGGGAAAAACGAGCGTTTATGTTGCGGGGGGTAAATTTTTAGATTTTTAGTTTTAGTGTTTTGAAAACAGTGGAAGGTCTATACTGTAAATTGTTGTGAATAAATTTCTGAAAAATCCTACTCCTTTCCATCCTAAAAACGTGTGACTTTCTTGAGGTGAGGAATTCAATTCCAGCAGGAATGTTAAAAGTTTCTGTTTTGACCGCCTACTCAATATTTACGCTTAAATCCACCGGGTTGACTACGCGGAAGATGGTTTCTCCGGAATCCATCTTCGTCTCCCGAGTTCAGTTAACGTAACGCAGGTAGGCTATCCGTGTGGCTGTGAATGCAGTGTAGGCTACCGTAAATACAAACGTAGCCGCGACCGCACCAAGCGTCTGTGAGTGCTACGGCGATAGTCAATCTCAAAGGCAGATTTTCTCCGCTTTCTCACTTGGCGTGACAGGAGAAACCCCACTTTGAATGCTGATATTCATCATATGTCGCCCCATTCATTCCATATAGGTATCGTTGAAGCTTGATTTATGCTCTTTCATAAAATATCATAACTCAACAGGCGACTGGTTTTGCCGTGGAGGGTCACAAATAAGGTCCTTTGTTCTAATGTGAATTCCAACTTTTAATACATAAACTCAAACATTTAAAAGCAAAGCTGCTCAGCTGCAGGACACTAAGGCCACCTCTTCTACAAGCACTCTGGACTGAGGTAAAAATAGACACGGGAACACTTGCAGGGCAGAACAGATTACTGTGTGTTATCTCAAGAATGCCTCCCATTGGTCCTTAAATGCACCACTAAGGTCCTTATAAGAAGAAAACCTCGTAGCCATGTATGTGTAAACTGCATATATGGTGATACTGACTTTATTTTGGAAGCATCTCACATTAACAAGAGTTTATTGATAAACCTGGAAATGCAAATGACAGTTTCCACAGAGATTTTTAACATTAAACCAAGTAAAAAGAAAAGGAAACCAATTTACTCTCCTCTCTCACTCGACTCCACCTTCACTGTTCCAAGGAACCACTCGACCACGATTCCCTCGTACGAAAGTTCACATTCAAAGGTTGCCGTCTCTCCAGCAGTAACGGCGATGTCCCGGAGAGGTCTCATCAGGGTGATTGTGCGTGCTTTGGTGGGAGAAGAAGCCATAGTGAATTTTAGGTTTCAGAACGTCTCTCTCTCCCTCTCTCAAAAGCTCTGCTCTACTTCAGCTCCTCATTTGGCTCTACCACTCGTAACATGCAAGAGACAAACTCAAATGCTGGTAGGATTCTAGGGGGAATTCCAGCTTATCACCAACTGGGGGAGTTAGTCCTCATCATTAGCATATTTTAAATTCCATATACCACCATTGGTCAGTAGAGGCGAAGAAAGGTTAGGAAGAGTGGCTCAGGGTCTGCCGGTCGCCCGCCGCTCACTCTAGATAAGGCTGAGGCGTTCTAAATTAAACGCACATCCTGATTGGCTATCAGTTGAAACTGCTGCCATATCTGTTGCTGTCAGTCTCCAGGAACTACCAGTGAATTTTTTAGGTTAGGAACCAAGGATATTTTTTTTTGACTCATTATAAAAATAAATGCCTAGATATTAATGCTGAATATACAGAGCCTTGCAGGGGACATGAAGAAAAAATATTGATGCAGAACAAAAAAGTAGACATGGCATGATACCACTTTCTTATGTCTGATACCGATATTGTAAATTTCGATATCGAGCAATCATTTGCTCAGATACAATACAACCGATATTATCTTTTTTTTTAAAGAGAAAATGGGAAAAATGCTTTAAAAATGTTTGAATACATGACTGAGATTATTCTGTTTTGCTTAAGGAAATACTTGACTTAAATACAGTTCTCCTAAATAAAACTGTAATAATTACACACCCATATGTAGATGCTAAATTATTTATTATTAAAATAACATCTCAAAAATTATTCTTTAAACACAGTTGTGTAATTTAGTGACGCTCCCAAATCTCAAGTGCACTAAACCATCAGTACAGGGATTGTGAGTGAGAGCCGGTGTTGTTCAGAAATTAAACAGTATAATGGTGTGAGATGTGTTTTGGGTTGTAGGTGTCATGCTATGGACCCAGTTGATCTCACAAAGGTGCATCTCTTTCTTTTTTAATATTGCTTGGCTAAACACACTAAATGATACATGATTGAACGTTTCACCTTTAACTCTGAGGTGAGCACTAGATTTAGCGTTGGCGGCACTGAAGTCCACAGGGCCAACCATGTCCATCCTCACGTTGTAGAGAATCAGCATGTGCCTGGTGCCTTCTTCTTTAATTTCACAGTCCTAGTGTGAAGGAAACAGATGAGAAGTGATTGAAAAAATGTCCTATAAAGTTTTATAAGATCGGCTTGATTATTTATAATAATATCCTTACACCAGACTGGTGCAGAGCTTCTCCTTTGAGTTTCCAGTGACCGTGGACGTCCTCCTCAGAGATCTCAATCTCAAAGCGAGCAGTCTCTGTCTCAGACTTCCACACTGTACAGTGGACGTACCACCTTAATGTCACGCTCTGTACAGAAGAAGTGGAGAAAACAATTTGGTTAAAATGGAAATATAAAATTTAAATAAAAACTAGACAGAACTTCTATAAAAATTGTGTGATTTTTGTGTGCTTAAAAATGTAGAAAAGGACAAAAGAGCAAAAGATTAAGGAGGAGCAATGATAAAGGCTGTTTATGGATGTTTTAGCTGATTATATTTGTGACTTTCCACGTCAAAACCAGTCACTTGTCGCAAATTTCAAAATTGAGTTATTATGTTTTCATGAAAGGGCATAAACTGCTTCCAAACGATACCTATATGGAATGAATGGGACTACATATGACTGAGATATCAACATCTGCGGAGTCGGGTTTCTTCTCCTGGCTCACGCCAAGTGAGAACGGAGAAATCTGCCTTTGAAGTTGACTACACGCCAGAGCACTCCACAGACGCTGCTGCAGCAGTCATGCTACGCTTTGCATTTACAGTAGCCTACGCTGCATTCACAGCCACATCGATAGCCTACCCATGCGAGGTTAACTGGAACTCGAGACGTAAGATGGATTCCGGATATTAATATCTTCACGCTATCAACCAGTGGATTTAGCGTAAATATTGAAGTAGAGCGGTCAAACACAAACTTTAACATTCCTGCTGGAATTGAATTCTCACCTCAAGAAAGTCAGTGTTTTTAGGGATGGAAAGGGAAGTTTTTCAGCTAAATTTATTCACAACAGTACAGAGTAGACCTTCCACTGTTTCAAAACACTAAAAACAAAAAATCCAAAATTTTCACTCTCGCAACATAAACGCTCGTTTTTCTTGAAAACCTCCGTTGCGACATAAGCGACTGGTTTTGCCGTGGAGGGTCACATTTGAGAATGCTGTTATGTTATGAGCTGCTGAATTCATGTTAAGCCCACATCGGGAACAGGCTAGCCACAAGTAGTAACACAGTTCTCCTTAAAGAGGATGTCCCCTTGTGGCCAAAATGGAGAAGGACAGTCTAAATTTTGGCGCCCCTTGTACAACTTAGACAACAACAACCTTAATGGTGAAGCCCCCTTCTGGCCAAAATAGGCAGTCACAATCTCAATGACGGCACCCCTTGAGGCCCAAAAGAGGGTTGCTATTGACAAGAAACGCCATATATGTTTTGGGAACATTCATCAACCAGTACCTTCAATATTGAGCTTGGACACAGTTTTATCAGAGCCGCAGTCGCATTAATGATGCCCCTCATGTTGGCTCTCTCCGCTTCTTCTTTCACAGTCAGAATAATGCTTTTCCTTCAGCCTTGATGGTGATGTTCTTGGAGGAGTTATTTCTTGCCGCCCTGAACCACATTTCACTCGCTCTAGGCTTTTGCTCAGCGTTCGCACATCAGCACCACTCGCCCTCTCCACACAGCCGTGTAGTCCTGCAGCTTGGTGGTGAAGTAGGCTTCACCCCAGACGGGCAGGAAGAGAGGAAACTGATGAATTTCCATAAAAATGATAAAAGGTCATTTTGTGGCTCACCATTAAATCAGCGCTACCATGACGTTTTCAGCAAAAACATATTCTCAACAAGGTTGAGGACATGTAAGATGTAGGCATCCAAGATATAAAATAAAACTTTAAACTTAACTTTAAAATCAACCAAACATACGTACCGAGCACAGTGAGCATGGCCTCTGAGGTCTTCCCAAGAGCCTCAACTTTGATGAGTGAGGTGTCGTCAATGGAGACCTCCTTGAAAGACAGGGTGTGGATCTGCCCTGCTCCGACAAGTGCACCACTTTGCTGGGGTGCAGACGCACGTCGTTTTTATACTGGCGTGACTTGGACCTTCTCGTGAGAGAGCTCGATACTGAACTCTGCAGCCCCGCTAGCCTTTCACAGTGACGTCCTTAATGGCTTTGACAAACTCGAGACGAATGCCTAAAAAAGGACGTTTAAATAATTAAAATTAATTTTAAAAATATATTTCAAAACAGTGAAGTCAGCAGACACTGATGATTGATTGGTTTTACCCTGAATGACCAGTTTGGCGGCACTTCGCTTGTCCTCAGCCTCAAACATGTATTTCGCCTCGTCCTCATAGGCTGCAGATTTGACAACTAGTGTGTGTCGTTTTCCCTCTGTGAGAATTTCAAACTTGTCGTCCTTTTTCAGCTCTTGAGTTCCCTTCATCCAACGGAAGGTCTTGGCTTCTCTTGACAGTTCACATTCAAACCTCGCTTCGTCTTTCTCATACACTTGCACGTCAGCCAAAGGTGTAACAAAAGTAATGGGCAGCTCTGCAATGCAAACATTAATTTTTTAAACATTTGCAGGAATGCACAGATTTGATGACAGTGTGTCTAGTTGTTTAAATGTACCTTTCACTTTCAGATTTGCCGCACACTTGGCGTTTGCTCCTTGGAAAACCACTTCTCCGGACTGGGCAACTTTGCAGTTGTACAGTGTCAACGTGTGTTTAACGCCTTCCTCGATAATCTCGACATCCTGTTTAGAAAATGATTTGAAGAGAGTAACACAGATTAATCCATTGTTACATTAGTCCATTTTTCACATCCTTCTCTAACTGGAAACTAGGAATGCACCGATCCAACATTTTCAGTACCGATACTGATACTTGGGCTTTGGGTATCGGCCGGTCCCGATGACCCATCTGGATACCAGTTTATTTAATCCTAAGAGAATTGTTTTGTTTTTTTTAACCTTTTCTTTTAGGCTTATTATAGTGTTAGTGTAGAGGTTAGCATTATGTTGTTTTTAGGACATAAGGACAGAAAAATACGGTTAGTGCAGGTGGAAATGCATCTAGACATAGAATAAAATTGATAACTAATGCATGTTTGTACATTTATTTACTGTTCTCTAACACTACAGAATGTACAAAATGTTTTCCTGATTAACGGACTCATTTTGGCCTAAACCTCATTTTGGACTTATTTTTGACATGATGGCGTTCCACACGAGAGTCGTTTGACATGACGGCGTTCCATACAATAACACAACGAACTCGTGTCTCGAAATTAACAATGAAAACATCGAGTTAACGTCTGTATTATGAGTGAGTGATTATTTGTCATTGTGAACACACCACAGCACAGCACACAACCAAATGTAACCTGTGCATTTGACCCATCCGTGAAGGAGCAGCGGGCAGCAGGCCCTGGATTCCAACCTGCGACCTTCTGATCACGGGGTGAACACCCTACCGTTACGCCACCAACTATGAGTAGAACGCTGGGTGTTTTTGTTATTTATGAGCTAAAATATAAGTGGTTTATAATAAAGGGGAAGATTTGACTGAACTGGAACGGGTTTTAGTGAATGTTGGACTTTCCCAGAGACATGCTAACAAACACAACGAGGAACACAGAGATTGCGAGCGAAAGCTGGTGTTGTTAAGGTAATTATACAGTATAATCACGTATTATCTGCTTTTGGGGTTGTAGTGTGCTACGCTGCTCGTTGTCATTTCTATATGTAGGAATTAGAGGCGAATGTTGAACGCAAACGAGAAAAACCTACAAATTACAGGGACGATTCACCACCCATAATTTTATCCAGCTATTTGAGTGTTTATCGGACCAATATCCCATCCACGTATCGGATCAGTGCAACCCTACTGGAAACCAGTGCAAGCATCTGACAGCTGGAATGGTGTGCTCTCTGTTTTGTTGGTGGAATTCTAACTCATGCGTTCTAACTGAACTGCAGCATTCGCACTGTTTTCTTGAGAAGTTTATTTCTTGCCATATGATAGAAGGAGTCAGGACTTCGCCCTTCAGTTTCCACTGGCCGTGGACATCATCTTCAGAGATTTCTACCTCAAAGCGGGCAGTCTCGCCATCGAACAGCTCAACGCCATACAAGGGGCGAACCACCCTGATGTCCCGGGCTGAAATCAGCATAAGGTGATATTTAGAGGTTAAAATATCCTTAAAACATCAAAATAATCTCATAATAACTCATGACCAAAGCGGATGATCACCTTCGATGGTAACATTGCCGACGGCTTTGTCAGTTCCACAGTCGCATACATACACTCCCTTGTCTTTCTGCTCCACTTTCTTAATTTGGAGGATTCTGCGTTTACCCTCCGACTTCATGGACACTATCTTGGAGGCCTTAATTTCAATTTCATTGTGGAACCACTTGACGGGACGGTCTTTGCTCAGCTCGCAGTCAAGCGTGACCTCATCTTTCTCCACGGCAGTGTAGTCTTGCAGCTTGACAGTGAAGCGTGCGTCGCCCTCTGCAAAAGTACAACATGTCAGGCAAAAACTCCAAATGTTAAGGAATCGTATTTTGCAAAATCTCTCACTGCAAGCCTGCAAATGAGAGAATTAAGTGCAATCTAGAATTCAACCACAAATGTGCCTTAGATGCCTAAATATCAGTGAAAACGTTCATGTTAAACTAATGGTTTCCAACTTTCATTATTTGTTAGTGCCCAAGTGTTTTAGTCCAAACTACTGCAAAGTTTAGAGGAAATAAAGTTACTCCTTAGTACGTTAACAAACAGATCGGAAGAAAAAATTACCTATAACCAGCAGCTTAGCCTTGGTTGTGATTCCTTTAGCCTCAGCCTTTATTTGGCAAGTATCATCTAGAGTGACATCCTTAATTTCTAAAGCGTGTTTTGTTCCGTCGAGGTGGATTAATACTGTTCGGCTGGGATGCAGTTTAATTTCATTTTTGTACCAGACAGCTGGCACGTTTTCATGAGAGAGCTTTGGGGAACTTAAACTAGCCGCATATTTTCCTTCACAGTTTGATCCTGTAATTCTGAATTGAACTTCAGCCTCATACCTATAACATTAGTCCAATGTATAACAGGATCACTCACAGAATGTAATTCCACCATTGCACCTTCTCATACGTTATGAATTCTACATCTACCATTCAAGTAATTTTGTATCTACAATGAGTAAAATGACACCACCACTTACTCCTCAACTGCTAGCTTTTATGGGTTGACGTTTTTCCTAAGGCCTCAATAGAGTATTCTCCCTCATCGTCAAACTCACAGTTATTTATGATCAAAATGTGTTTTTTCCCGTCATCAATGATTTCAAATTTATTTCCGGATGCTATGCATTGTATTCAACCACACGTAGGGTACATCCTTATTGATGGCATTACACCCAAACTTTGGCCTGTTTCTTTCAGGCACAGAAACATCCTCTCAGACTCAAGTCCACTTCCAGCTCTGGGAGGTACAACATAATATTGCCCTCAATGTGATACATTTAAATTTTCTATAAATGTAAAGGGAGTCATGAGAGTCACCGTTTACTTTAAAGGAATCGTTGACATTGATTGACCTACCTTTAACTGTCAGCATTGCACTGGTCACAGCATTCAGAGCCTGGTATGTAACTTCTCCAGCCTGATCCAGCTGGACGTTCTTCAGGGTCAGGAATCATGAAAGCCTTCAGCTTTGATATCACATGTCTAGAAAAGAAGAGAAAGGAAGGAAAGATTAAGGAAGGAAGAGAAAGGAAGGAAAGAAGGAAGTATGAAAGAGGAAAGAAAGAAATAAAGAAGAGAAAGAAAGAAAAGGAAAAGGAAGCATAGAAGAGGAAAGGAAAAGAAAGAAATACAGAAAGAACAAAAGCATAGAAGGGAAAGAAAGAAAGAAAAAAGAAAAAATGAATTAAAAAAAGAAAGCATAGAAGGGGAAAAGAGAAAGAAAGAAAAAAGGAAAGCACAGAAGGGGAAACGGGAAAGAAAGGAAAAAAGAAAGCACAGAAGGGGAGAAGGGAAAGAAAGAAAGAAAAAAAAGAAAGAATAAAAAAGAAAGAAACCACAGAAGGAGAAAGGGAAAGAAAGAAAGAAAAAAGGAAAGCACAGAAGGGGAGAAGGGATAGAAAGAAAGAAAAAAGGAAAGCACGGAAGGGGAGAAGGGAAAGAAAGAAAGAATAAAAAGAAAGAAAGCACAGAAGGAAACGGGAAAGAAAGAAAGAACAAAAAAGAAAGAAAGCACAGAAGGGGAAAAGAGAAAAAAAGAAAGAATGAAAAAGAAAGCACAGAAGGGGAAAAGAGAAAAAAAGAAAATAGGAAAGCATAGAAGGGAAAGAAAGAAAGAATAAAAAGAAAGAAAGCAGAAGAGAAAGAAAGAAAGGAAATAAGAAAGAAGGAAGGACAAGGAAAAGGGAAGAAAGAAGAAAGAAAAGAATAAAAAAGAAAAGCACAGAAGGAAAAGAGAAAAGAAAGAAAGAATAAAAAAGAAAGAAAGCACAGAAGGGGAAAAGAGAAAGAAAGAATAAAAAAGAAAGAAAGCACAGAAGGGGAAAAGAGAAAGAAAGAAAGAATAAAAAAGAAAGAAAGCACAGAAGGGGGGACGGGAAAGAAATAAAGCCAGAAAAGAGAAAAAGGAAGGATTAGAAGGGGACAGAAAGAAAGCAATAATTGGAAGGGAGGGATGATGAAAAAAGAAAGAAAGAAGGAAGGAAGGAATGGAAAAGAAAGGTATGAGGGAAGAAAGGAGTCATCAATCAACCCTCCTCAACACCTCCTGATTGGCATGAAGCAGTTTGACAGGACCACGCGTCACACTCTTACCGGTGATCTGGTCAGGACCTGGCCTTTAAGTTTCCATTCTCCTGGAACATCGTCCTCAGAGATCTCCGTCTCAAACTTGGCCTCCTCCTTCTCCACCACCTCAACACTGGCCAGCGGTTTCAGGATCTCCGCCTCACGCTCTGTGTGGGTATTACGAGTGTTAGATGCATCAGGACACCGGGGGGCTTTAACGCATCTGGAAACTTTAATACGGTATTATTTTTTAATGCAAATTTATCACACAGCCTAAACTTCCAGCGGTGTCTCACGTCAATCCGTCTGACCGCGATCTGGGATTTCCCATTTTAGACATTAAACATCAAAAAGGCTTTCACACATGCTTAAAAACGATTCATTCTACACACGCTGCCTACCTCCCAGTGTCAGTTTTGCAGCATAACGCTTGCCCTCAACTTCCATGGCGTACTCGCCGACGTCGTTGGGTTGTGCGTTCTTGATGGTCAGGGTGATCTCCTTTCCGTCCTTCTTGACCTCAGTTTTATCTGTAGGTTCATTAGGAATCTCCTCACTTCCCTTGAACCACTTCCAGTTGGGCGTGTCTTTGAAGAGCTCACACTTGAAGGTGGCAGTGGCTTTGGGTTTCACGTGTTGGTCCCTCAGTGGTTTCACCAACCAGTCTCTAATGATTTCTGTAAAACATACGAGTATTTTTTTTTTAACACTGTTTATCGGGATATTTGAAATTCATATTTAACGTGTGGAGTGTAAGTTTTGTACATACCGATAACTTTCACAGTGGTCTGAGTACTGATATTTTCACACTCGCACATATAAACACCGGCGTCGTCGTCGTTTGCGTCCTGGATAGTGACGGCTTGCTGCAGTCCAATGATGTTGATTTGGATTTTGCCCGGCACCGTTTTCAGCTCCTTGCCGTCCTTCTTCCAGACGACGGCTCTGTCTTTGCTCAGCTCACATGTCAAGTACATGGGCTGCCCCTTAAGCACTGAAACTTCTTCCTCTAGATTCTTGGTGAATTTTACCGGCAGCTCTGTTAAAGGTTAAAAGGGGAAATACTGAGCCTCATTCACCATTTGTTGTGAGAAAAGTGTAAGAAACATTTGTGCGGGAAATGCATTGGTTCTAGGTTCGCGGTATACCGCGGTTTAATAAAGCCACCGCTACAAAACAGTACATTTCCGTCATAGTGCCTCTGCGGTACGAGCTGTTTGTAAACGCCTCGTCAAAGACAGAAAGTCGCCCCCTTCCCCACTGCCACTCTAGATGACGGCTGCATTCAGTCAACTGCGCGCAACGGCAGTAAGTGTGTAAGTGGGTTTTAAGAACAAATTTCTTTTCTGGAACAGCTGGTGAATGAGGACCAATGTTCCAGGAGTGAAAGTGAAAAAAAGCGAGTGATCATTTGTCATTGTGAACACACCACAGGACAGCACACAGTGCACCACAACCAAATGTGACCTCTGCATTTAGCCCATCTGTGAAGGAGCAGTGGGCAGCTAACAAGCGCCAGGGGAGCAGTGCTTGGGGACGGCACCTTGCTCATGAGTACCTCAGTGGTAACTTTACCGGCCCTGGATTCCAACCTGCGACCTTCTGATCACGAGGCGAAGACCCCACCGTTACGCCACCAACTGAGCGGTACTGCAGTACTGATTCCGAACTAAAGATACATTATCCAGAATGACGTCCACTTTGTAATTACAGGGACACTCTCTTTGCAGTTTGGGGCTAAAAGCCTTGCCCAGGGGGTTCAATAGTAGCAACGCTGAACTTAGTCCATGGACGAGTATCTTACCACTCGTTCAACCATCAGCATAGACGATAGTGAAAAGACAAAACAGTCAAAAAATAACATACCTTCAACAATAAGCTTGGCCACGGAGGTCTTCTCTTTGTTTCCCAGCTTGGCTACACACGTGTACTCGCCCGTGTCGGACAGCTGGACGTCGATGATGGCGAGTTTGCGATCTTTGCCATCAGAAGTGAACTTGTGTTTGGGACTCTCCCTCAAGTTGCTTCCGTCTTTCATCCACGTCGTCACGGCGGTGGACGGTGAAATCTGGCACTCGAACACGGCAGAGGAGCCGATGGATTCGGCCTCCTGCAGCACAATGTTTTTAAGCTCCTGCACGAACTTCAGCGGGACGGCTTTCAGCTGGAAACCGAACGGAGACTCTCCGGGAGGTTTGTCTCCACCGCCGCCAGCGCCAGGTCGTCCGCGTCCACGCCCGGCGTCACCGGGGGATGGCGTTTGTCTCGCTGGAAGTTATGGGAAAAGGAATTATGTGGCAGTTGATAATGAGACAATGTGGGATTACCTAGGCCAGGGTTCTGCAACCTGTGGCTGTAAAGCTCAATGCGTGGCACCGTGTAGCTTTAAAAAAGTGTCATTTTCCCCTAATGAGATAACTCTTATTTTGGAGATCAAGGTGATCATGTAAGATTACAACAAAAATGGTTTTAAATGTGTTGTCAGTGTAAATTTGCGTCACTGGTCATCGGTATTAATTCTTAAACGCAGCGAAGTACATTTACATTTACAGCATTTAGCAGACACACTTATCCAGAGCGACTTACATTTCCTAATTTCAGGGAGAGCAACTCAGGGTTAAGGGTCTTGCTCAGAGAGCCAATGTTGGTAACCCAGAGGTCAGATTCGAACCCACAACCTCTTGGTCCAAAGGCGAGTGTCCTACCACTGTCCTACCGCTAGGCCACCAACACCCTAGTACTTTAAACATACAGTAGCGTAACTCTAAAAGCAAATATGCTGTGTTATCTTCATTTTTCGGGTGTCATAAGGTTTGTGACGCCACATGAATTTTAGTTGGTGTGAAGGAGGCCAGAATGGCTCTTTTGATGCTGAAGGTTGCAGACCCCTGCACTAGGGTTTGAACAGTTCTGAAAGCAAATTCGAAATACCCCAATACTACCGTCCACAGTCCAGAAAAACAACCGTGATATGCCCCGACTCCGACCTAACCCCGCACCCAACACCGCCACAATTCAAATCAAATCAAAATGACATTGTAGAAGATTTTGTGATATCAGCTGATATCAAACCATTGTACATTGATTGAAGTTAATATCATATGTGACTCTGCACGGCAAAACCAGTCGCTTGTCGCAACGGAGGTTTCCGAGAAAAACGAGCGTTTATGTTGCGTGGGGTAAAATTTTAGATTTTTTGTTTTTAGTGTTTTGAAACAGTGGAAGGTCTATACTGCACTGTTGTAAATAAATTTCACTGAAAAACTTACCCTTTCCTTCCTAAAAACGTGACTTTCTTGAGGTGAGGAATTCAATTCCAGCAGAATGTTCAAAGTTTCTGTTTTGACCGCTCTACTTCAATATTTACGCTAAATCCACTGGTTGACTAGCGTGAAGATATTTCTCCGGAATCCATCTTCGTCTCCCGAGTTCAGTTAACCTAACGCAGGTAGGCTATCCGTGTGGCTGTGAATGCACCGTAAATGCCAACATAGCCGCGACCGCACCAAGCGTCTGTGAGTGCTACGGCGATAGTCAACTTCAAAGGCAGATTTCTCCGTTTCTCACTTGGCGTGACAGGAGAAACCCGACTCCTTTGAATGTTGATATCTCAGTCATATGTCGTCCCATTCATTTGATATAGGTATCATTTTGAAGCTTGATTTATGCCCTTTCATGAAAACATAATAACTCAATTTTGAAAATTTGCGACAAGAGGCTGGTTTTGCCATGCAGAGTCACATATTGTGATAAATCTTGCGATTTACGCTCCTAATGATTATATACAGCATATCAATAACAACATGACACAACACTCACGTTTAAGTCCTCGGCCTCGGCCTCCTGCTGCCTCTTCTTTAGGCTTTCCATCTGTTAGAAATATTGCAATGAGTTTGCAAGCAAGGGTCAAAATATGTAATAATGCATTAAACTGCTTGAATAAAACATCATGTAATAAATCAAATGTTCCTGCTAATAAACCATGCATCTTAAAGGAAACAGCTAGCTAGATAAACACAGCACTTGTAGAAATGTAAAGATGAATATGATGACGGAAATGACAACAGTAACCAAAGACAAATGACAACACATGAAATGACGGAAATGTACAAAATGAAAACAATAAAGATCACGATGGAATGACAGATGCATGAACAGAGAGATGAAATGAAAGGCGATGGGTGACGAAAAACATAAATGATGCAGAACAAGACACAGGACAGGACAAGCTGCATCGTGGACGGTAAGAGAGCTGTTGACAAATCAACACAGAGATGTGACATGAATAAGAGGGATGTGTTAATACGGTCAGATCTTGGTGATGAATTAGAGGATGGTTTATGAAATCATGAAGATGATCGATGAAGTGAGGACCCGCATTAAAATTCCACTCCTCACGTCTTTGCTTGTCCTCTCACCTCTCTTGTCCCCCACACCTCCCGGAGTTTCGACTGCACCGTCCTCCAAGGACTCTTCTGATCCATAACTTCCACAAGGTGTGAGCTCCCATCCCCAAGACTCTTCTTCTTCTTCACCCTTCTCAGCTTCAGGTTGTTCCTCAAAAACGTCTTCCTCTTGCTGAGTTGGAATCTTCTCGAGGTGCAGGACTCCGGGAGACAACTCTTTCATCAAAGGCAGCTTTGCTGTTTCAGCCTCTTTAGCGCTCTTTTCTTCCTTATCTGAGATTTTCTTTGGCACTTTTTTCAGAGTCACTGATTCAATAGAATCTTTGGGAGAAGCTTTTAAGGGCACCTTGGCGCTGGGCTTCCTCTCCAATGGAATTCGTTCAACGGTTTCCGATGTTTTCAGCTCTACACCATTTTTGGCAGGTTTTGTTGATGTTTCTTCCCTCTTTTCCTCCTTTATCTTTGATGCCTGATCAACTGTTGCTCTGAGTTTCTCCTCTGGTCTCATTTCCATACTCTCCTGTTTTGGTTTGGCATCAGTTGTTGAGGGAATCATTTTGGCATCTGCCACAGGCTCCAACGATGCCTCCTCCTCCTCCTCCTCTACCTTCTCTTCTTCTTTTGGACTCTTCTCACCTTTGGCTACTGGAGGTCTCCCTCCTTTAGGTTTCTCAATTGCAGGTGAAGGAATCTTTTTCAGCTCCACACCCTTTTTGACGACCTCTAATGGTTTTAGTGTCGGTTCCTCTTTTTCTTCAGGTCTTTTTGGAACACTGCCGACTGTTTTTTCTTCTTCTTTTGGGCTTCTCTTGTCTTTCATTAAGGGAGTTGACAACCTTGTCATTTCTTTCTCTTCTTTTAGACTTTTCTCTCTTTTGGCTACTGGAGGTTTCTCTTCTTTCTCAGTTTTAGGTGAAGGAATCTTTTTCAGTTCCGCACCCTTTTTGACGACCTCTAAATGTTTCAGTGTTGGTTCCTCTTTTCCTTCAGGTATCTTTGAAGCGCTACCGACTTTTTTGGTTAAAGGTGTTTTTTCTTCTTCTTTTGGGCTTCTCTTGTTATCAAGAATTATTGGAGAGGGAATGCTTTGACTTGGTTTTTCTTGCTGTTCAACAGGTAAACCGGCTTCTTTTAGGAATGGCTTTAGCTGCACCTTTTCCACCTCTTGTTCTGGGCTTGGAAGTCTTTTTTCTTTGATAACCTGCGTCTCAGGTGTTTCAGGGGTCTGGTGTTTGTCCTCCAGGATCGCAGATTTTGTCACCTTTTTAGAAAAAGGTACGTCTTCTTTCTGCACAGGAAGTTCTTTTTCGTTTTGTGGCTGCACATATGTGTGAGACGCAAAGCTGTCTCTCATCCTTTCAACTTTCTCCTCTTTCTTTGTAGCCGCCCCAGACGTATCAGGCTTTTCATATGGTTTTAACTTTATGGTTTCCGGCTTCGTCTCTGGAGACAGTATTTTGGGAGATTTTTTGACCTTTACGCCTGGCACTTCTTCCTTTGGCATCTCGCCTTCCTTTTTGTCTGCCACAGGGACTTTAGCGTCAAGTGCAGTATCTTTGTCTGCTTTTACTTGGGTTTTTATTTTATGATCTTTTAATGTCCATGTTTCCTCCATTTCTTCATAACTTACAGTACATTTAACATCAATGTCAGTCTGAGATTCTCCTTTTTCAACCTTCAATTCTTTTTCATGTTGAATCTTAGTCACTGTTTTCAAAGACACAACATCATGCTCTTGTTCCTGAGATGGTCTTGTGACTTTCTTCAAGACTGACATTTCCAATGGTTTCTCCTCTTCAGTGTGAATCTTACCCTTCTTTTTAAGATGTGTTCCTGCAGTGCTAGGTGTTTCTAAAGCAATCAACGTGTATACACACACACGATCACATTACACATATTGCAGCACAGAAAAGAGGACACAGGACAACCGCACAAGTTCCACAAGCATCAATTCAGCTTAGCCTTTTTAAGGAAAACAGGATATATTTTATGTCTAATATCAACAAAGTTTATTCAGAATTTACATGTGTCAGCAATGACATATTCATAAAGAAAAAAACAAGAAACTATTCAAGCACAGTCGCTAATATTAACGTGTAAAGACAAAGCCATACCTTTCTGAACTGGTCCAGGAGTTTTCACAGGGCCTTTGTCTGCAGAGATTAAAGTATGGATAAAAATATTAAAGTATGCAACGTAATACAGTGTTTTAGGGAGATTCTAGTGTTTTTACGTACTTTCAATTCTGAAATTTGCTTTAGTTTTAAACGGCTGTTTCTATTATTTATTTATAATCCTTTCACAGGTTAATGAAATGCACAAAAAAAACGCTTAAAACACTACAAAGCTTAAATATGTGAGCAAGTCTTGACCCGCCTCATTCCCATTTTGCTTCCAGAAATTTAGACTTTCTTGTTTTTAATGTAGTCTAAAGGCTGAAATACACTTGCTGTTAACTACGTACGTATGTACATATGTACAGCTGCGATCCATATCCTGCGTTCTTTGCGTCGGTTTTTGTGCACGTACTCAAAAATTAACGGAACGCATATAGAGACGCAATACCTGTGTGATTTATAGGGGGCAATGTTGCGAGATCTGCACTGAAAAGTCAAGAAAAGAATTCCCCCATTTTACTGACGAGATCTATTAAGTGGTCGAACGTACCATCTCCGCATTTTTCGTTTTCTTCTCTGGTGGCGTGAGTATGATGAAGATGAATGCTTCTTCGAGTGAAGACATGTTTGTTTGGAATAACAGATGACGATTTTAAGATACAGGTATTCATTCGTTTATTAGGTTTGCGGCCTCGACGCTGACCCCTGGTGGTAAGGAGTACACACTGCAGATTACGACGCACAGTACGGACGCAAGTCTATCAGCACAAACGCTAACAACGCAACTGTGTACGGATACGCACACGTAGATCACAGCATGTATATTTCAGCCTTTAAAGAACAGGATTTACGTGTATGTTTGCGAGAGGTGTGAACCGTCACTGGTCTCACGATTCGATTACGATTACGATTATCAGGTCAACGATTCGGTTCGGTACGATATCTCAATGCATCACGAGGCATCCCGTCAATTTTCAGTAATTCACACTGCACGCAGCAGCAAAGTGAAAGTGAGTGATTTTTTGTCATTGTGATCACACTACAGCACAGCCCACAGTGCACCACAACGAAACGTGACCTCTGCATTTGACCCATCCGTCAAGGAGCAGTGGGCAGCTAACACCGACAGCGTCAGGGGAGCAGTGCTTGGGGATGGTACGTTGCTCATGAGTACCTCAGTGGTAACTTTACCGGTCTGAACCGGTAAACCAGCAACCTTCAGATCACGAGGCAAACGTCCAACCATTACGCCACCAACTGCCCCAACTGCAATACTCTTTAGATACTTGCATTAAATTCATTATTCATAAAGACGGCCAAATCATCTGGAAATGTTTTGAAAAATATATCAAATGAAATAATTTGATTAAAATAGTGAAACTGGATTAAATGTCACAGACCACCTGCAATGCCGCCACAGACCATGAGGGGCAGCAGACTGAGAGTTGAAAACCCCTGATATTATCGATTATGGTCTGCCACCGTCTGCATCGCGATGCATCGATTATGCAATTAATTTCAACACCCCTAATGTCTGTGCATGTTTCACGTCTTATTTTCCTACTAAAATATTAAGAAATGAGGGATTGCGTGAAATTTTGCCCAAAACTGTGTACATATTGTTTTGACATAGTTGACATCATGGCTGGTATTACTGTTAAAAGGCAAAATCAAAAGAATCGTGCTCTCGTACATAAATATGGAACATATGAACGTTTATCTGCCCATGTCACTTTGAACTGACAAATGCAGTGAAGTAATTAGTATTGAGTTTAACCACAAAATAACATGACATAATAAAAACAAACAAATCAATTCACTGATAAGAAGTTTGACAAACGTGAAGATTTATGACATACATTTATTCATTACCAGGACCTACTCGCAGCCTCACATATATAGAGAGACAGACAGAGGACATTGGTGAAGAGACGATTAGTAACCGACAGACAAAGACAACATGAGAACAGAGACTCTACCTTCAGGAGGAGAGACCGTTTTTCCGATTGGTGCCGCTTTTGGTGCCTCAGGTGACGGCTTCTTCTCCACAGCTGGCTCTTTAAACAAAAGCATGCCAATGTCACCATCAAGAAATGGGAGCATTCATGACAAGAGCTGGTGTTACACACGTTACACACTGACAGATGCGTGTGAAGGGAGACACTTGGTAAGTGGGTAAGACCAGGCTTACGAAGCACACACACAATTTGAGAATTTATCAAGACACCGGAGAAAACTGCAAATTGAAGACATACCATATTACAAACATGGTAAGAAATAAGACAAACATGAAGATGTATGACATACATAAAACAAATGATGATGAAGAAGAGATCATTAGTAACGGAAAGACAAAAGATACATGGAAAAAGAGAGGCTACCTCGAGGAGGAGATACTTTTTGCTCAAGTGGTTTGGGCTTCTCAGGTGATAGTTTGGGCGTCACAGGTGATGCTTTGGGTGTCTCAGGTGATGCTTTGGGTGTCTCAGGTGATGCTTTGGGGGACACAGGTGATGCTTTGGGTGCCTCAGGTGATGGTTTGGGTGTCTCAGGTGATGCTACGGGTGTCTCAGGTGATGGTTTGAGTGTCTCAGGTGATGCTACAGGTGTCTCAGGTGATGGTTTGGGTGTCTCAATTGATGGCTTCTTCTCCACAGTTGGCACTTTAAATAAAAGCATGCCAATGTCATTTTTTACATTTTAACTAAACTACGTATGAAGAGGAACTCAAGATAAGATCCAATGGAAGAAAAGACAAAATCAACATCAAACAATCTCACGTTGCCGTGAGGGCAAGGAGAAAACCGTTGTGACAAGACAAGACACAGAACACTTAACGCACAGAAACAGAAATTCTACCTTGAGGAGAGATTTTTTGCGCAAGTGCTGCTTCAGTTGGCGGTAATGGCTCAGGTGATGGCTTCTTCTCCACACTTGGTGCTTTAAATAAAAGCATGCCAATGTCATACAAATGTAATTTCATAATAAGCTAACTACATATGAAGAGGAACGCAAGAAAAGATCGGCGGAAGATCAATCTCCCATTGGAGTGAAGAGTGTTTCAAAAAGGACACGCAGGAAAAGAGACTCTACCTGGAGGGGAGACTTTTTGCTCAGGTGTTGCTACTGTTGGCTTTAATGGCTTCTTCTCCAACGTTGGCTCTTTAAATAAAACCAAAACATTGGCAGAATGAAGAAACGGTGAAGTGTAGGAGAAAGAGGAACTGCATTAGAGATCACATAGAACACAAAAAACACATTAACACAAGCGTCAATGACGTGGAAGTCTCTGAATGACAAACGCTACCTTGAGGAGAAGAGACTTTTTGTTCAAGAGATGACACTGACGGCTTTGGCGCCTCAGCTGTTGGCTTTTTCACCACAACTGGCTCTTTAAATAAAACCATATCATCGCCAGAATCAGTAAATAACACTGCGTACAGTAAATGGTTACTGCAAACTATGATCACAAATGATCTGAAGGACCAAGATGATTCTTTTTTCATCCATGATCCATTATGTTACCAAGAGAGAAGAAGAAGATCTTGCAAATATTTGCAATACATGCATTCACACACTTCAATAAGAAACAAAAGCTTGCCTATGCGGCAAGAAAGAGTAAAGATACGCGAAAAACGACAAAAGGAAGAATGAAGATACCTTTCACAGGCATTTTGGATTTAATTTCAGTCTCCTTTGGCACTGATTTTTGAGTCGCACCAGATTGAGGTGATGTGTGTTGAACACGTTTTGACTCGGGAAGAGTGGAGGACACAGAAGTAACATTGCTCTCTACTGAATACACTCCTGTTTTCTTCTCTTTAGCACTGGGATCCACGTCTTCTTTCTGTGATACTCTTTTATCTGCAGTGGGCACTGGAGACTCTGGAGACTTTTTGAGTTCTTTTATGATATCCAAACTCTCTGTCGTTTTACCATCTTCTGGTTTTATCACTTGCACACTGGATTTAATTTTTACTTCAGGAACCTTTCCATCCGTCTTCTCCCTCAGTGTCGTCTCTACAGACAGATCACTCTCTTGTCTGGGTGAAGCATCGTCTTCACATATTCCTTTCTTACGAATCATCTGCTTTTTCACGTAAACCTTCTCTTCTTGGTAAGGGGCACGTTCTTTAGGTTGATCTTGGACGTCATATTTATTTGAGATGACTTCACGTGACTCTGCAACTTCTTGTATGTTCATGATCTTCTCGGTTTTCATAGAAATATCCACCACATGCAGATTTCGTTCCACGCTCTTTGGAGCTGTACAGACTTCAAATATGAAACAATTTTAAGATTGGAATGCAAAATGAAAGAAAAAGCATAGAACAGCATCAACATATAAAACACTAGTCAATTCTATAATTCCATTTAGTAAACAAACCGCTACTAGCTAGACGTTAATGAATGTAAAAAAATATCAATTTTGTCGTCGTTGTGTCTGCATTTGGCTGTAGTGTTGTGTCCTAACACTATAAGCTTAATAAGGCGTATATATTATATACACACATTACATTATATTTGTTAACTTACAACAGAGCGACAACAAATACTATTTTATATTAACATAACTGATAACATGACAGACTTTTTAAAGTTATATTTTTAAAAATTGAATGTGATCTTCTACATTCTCGTATATTGTCGCTGCCGGGCGGAAACTTCATCCATTTTTGGTCATTTTTATTCCTTCATTATCCGAACTACTTAATCCCTATTGCGTCCACGGGGACCGGAGCCTATCCCGCCGGGCACACACACTCGCACAATCACACTCACAGTCACACCTTACGAGACCAATTTAGAGTCGCCAGTTAATCTATATTGCATGCTTTCGGACTGTGGGAGGAAACCTGAGCACCCGGTGGTGGAAACCCACGTGCACACAGGGACAGCATTCACTGGGGTTCGAACCCAGGACCTTCTCGCTGTGAGGCGGCAGCGCTAACCATAAAACAACTTGTCTTAAAACAGTTCTATTGGACTACTGGTATTTTCACGTTGGCCTGACAGTAATATTTAACTAATGAAAAGTGTTGAAAACAGCGTGTTCATAAAATTACATACAATGTTCATATATTTAGAATATACATCATTTTTTCAATTTCAATTTCCTGGAAAATAACCGCTTTCCGCCCGACAGCAACATGTATTTAAATATGCCTACTGCATACCAAAAATAATTTTAGTGGATGCAACAGAAGCAACCTCTGGCAGCTTTTGAGTCTTACCCTGTGATTTTGGGCTAATATATATTATATTTTATACATTCTTGTGTTAAAGGTCCCATATTATACATTTCGTCAACAAGTTAAAATCAGTCTATGAGCTCCACTAAACACGTCTCTGAAATAGTTTGCTGTAAGAACCTCTCAGATTAGGCATTTTCACCTGCTTTTTACTCCTCTATTTCAGTCCCTTTCAGAACAGGCTGTTTCTCATTAGTATTCTTAAATGCAAATGAGCCGCTGCTGCCCTCACACGCCCCTCACTCCGGAACTGGGGTGTAGACAACACGGCGAGAGTTTACCTCACGTGAAAATAATCCACATGGCTGCTGCTAACAGACCATCCATACAGCCAAACATGTTCAACACAACACTCCGCCGCTAGACTTCTTCACTACGATGCCTACACTAGCACTAGTGAGAAAACATGGCGGATCAGGAAACGCTAGCAGTTCTACCTGGTGTGTGGAGCTTCTCAGATAGGAGGGTGGAGTTATTCAAATGTTCCCAAACGTGACGTAGAAGTAGAAATCTAAACGGCTGGTTTAAGCACATGAGGTCTGGCATTCGTTAATTAATGCTAACACAATTTACCATTTTTATCAAACTTAGTGTGTAGAGGCAGTACAGAGCCACGTGGATGTCCAAAGAACAGAAAAAGTGAATATTTCATAATATGGGACCTTTAATGTGAGAATCTTGTTTCTTGCAGTAAGCTCTTAAAAGATGTTCTTTCTCTAAGGCTGAAAGATTTAAACTTATTTAATCGGTTGGTATCTAAGCCACATTCAAAATGAACTACATCAAAATCCAAGATCGTATTAAACGTGTCCATGATCTATAAAGCTAACATTTTAAATTCCTTATAATGTGTTAAGAACATGGCATATGAATATCTGGTCTAAAGGCTCATTTCTTTTTTGTTTTTGCTTTGCTTTGTTTTGTGAAAGTTTTGCATCTACACTACCACTGATTCAGTCTTTCTTTGCTATTAATGATAATTTCATCTAACATTTTTAAATGTGCAAACTCAAGCAATCCCTAATTCTAATGCATGTCGTCAAAAGTGGTGCTTTGCTGCTCGATGCTGACCAAAAGAAAAAGAAGACGGATGGCCAGACTTGTGTAAAGGACAGACACAATGACAAAAGATGGGACACACCAGTTTTTATAAAGAAATAGTAATAAAATCTATGTTCATTGTCTTGTACTAAATAAGCGTGTAAATGTCTTTTTGTCAAGAACCAAGGTTAAACAAGCATACCTCCGGGTGAAGAAGTTTCCATCTCCATTAGAGGTTTAGCTACAGACTTTTTCTCAGGCATCATTGGTGCAATTTTAACTTCAGGGGCTTTATTCAATATCTCTTCAGGTTTATATGAAATGCCCTGAGTTTCACATGAAATTTCTTCTCTTAAAATCACTTCTTTCATCACTGAAGCCTCCTCTATTTTCTTAGAAGATTTCATAGTACGCTGAGCTTCAGCCTCTTTTGTAGTTACCAAGACTAAAACCAACGGAATTTAAGATTTTGTCATATATAAATAAAAGACAAACAGTAAAAATGCATTAATATTGAAATAAAATAAAATACCCTAGTTTAGGATGATAGAAAAATCTAAGCAAAAAGCATTCACCCGTCATTAATCTACAATCTATTTACTGAAACACACTGGTGAAATGCCAGCAGATTTTATCACATTGGTCTATGTTTGCATTTACACAATTTTAAATAGTTTTTATCTATTTAAAAGTTATATATTTTTCATTCTAGTTGGCAAAGTTTTTGCATCAAACCATTTTGCCTTAATATAACGTACGTTCATGTCAGTATATTTTAAGACGTCAAAACATACAAGGTGTGCCCATAAAAAACAAACTCTCAATAACAGCCAAGCATACCTCGGTCAAGAGCAACCTTCATCTCCGTTTGAGGTTTAGAAACAGGCTTTATCTCAGCTGGCACATCAGCAGCAGGTTTGACTTCAACCACTTTCACCGAAGTCTCCACACACTGATATGATTTACTCTCACTTTCATAAGAAATCCTTTCTTTTGAGGTGGCTTGCATTGTCACAGGAATCTCCTCCACTTCAGTTCTAATCAGTTCTTCTGTATACAAACTTTCTTCAACTTTCTTTGTAGCTGAAAAGACTTTAAAGAAACGATTTTAAGATCGAACCCTGTGGCAGTGGCAGAGTCATGCTCAAAAAAGCCATTTAAACATGAAGATATAGATCTACCACACGTTCACTTATGAAAATGTGAACATATATCCCCAGAGACTGAGCTTATGCCAAATAAAGTTCAAGCATTTCAGGAAATTTTCTATACATTTATGGAAAACTGTTAGGAATGATGACAAAACACTGCACAAACACCACAAACAGGTCAGAAAATTGAAGAACGAGTACCACAGAGGAACATCCCTCAAAGATCAACCATGCATACCTCTGGTAGGAGCCAAATCCATCTCCTTTTGAGGTTTAGTCACAGACTTTGTCTCAGGTGCTACCTCTGTAGGTTTGAAAGTTAAACAGATACCAGATATTACATTACTGTCCACACATACAGTGGAAGAGCTGTTACAGATTTTAAGTTGTTAAATATAAATATAAAACAGTCCACTTTTGGGTTATTTTTCATCTCCTCTAGTTAATCTGGTTAATTTCAGAACAGAAAAGGCACACTGTTAAACATTTCTATAACGATACCTTTCTCTAGAGGAGACTCCTTTTTAGGTAGAGGTGTGCGCTCTTTTTGGTGGACTAGTTCAGCTTTTGGAATAGGTGCCTCTGTGATTTCTGACTTATGGTCATACTGTGATCTCGGAGCTTCTGAGGCATCTATTCTGGATTCTGGTTGGGGAGTTGGCAGCTCTGTTATCTCAGGCTTACGCCTGGTTTCTTTTGAAACTTTTGCAGATACAGAAGTGGACGTTTTAGCCAACTCTACATTTATCAGCACTTTAGAGGCAGGTGTGAGGTCTGGCGTTATAAGCGTATGTGGAATATCAGAAATAATAGGTACAGCATCCCCTTTCCTCAGCTCACAGGGGAGCGCGGTCGGTTCATCTTTTTTAGTCGCCTCAGTCTTTTGTACTGTAGGCAATTCCTGCTTCTGTGTTTTTAGATCTGGTTTTATTTTTGGTGATTCTGTTGCCTTCACCTCCTCATGAGCTTTAAAAAAAATTATAAATGTGGTTACACATAACTAATTGAAATAGATATAAATAAGCAACACTCATCTTAGAGGCAAAAGATCGAAGAGAGATTAAGAAATCAAGAATTCAGACGCACAGACACAGACTTCACAGACAGACGATTCAAGAGCACCTGTGGCGGTGGCAAACACCAACAAAACATTCAAAACACTGAAACTGTTTACATTCGACTGTTACCTTTTGTTGGAGCCATGGGCGTTCTGGCTGGTAAAATCTCCTCTTCTTTCTTAGCTAAAGCCGGCTGTGGTGCCGGTTCCAGCTTCAAGGGAGTTTCTGGTTATTTTAAAGAACATGCAAATTATGAACACAGATTAACTGCATTCACGACAATACACAAACAGACAAAAATATAACGTAACGAGCAAACAACAAATGTCATTTGAGATGTATAAGCATCTGGCGAACGATAAGAAATGAAGACTGCACATACACTGACATACAGACAGACAGACAAGCCAACAAACAGAAGCTGCCAGAAGCTTACATAAAATTCACAAGCACAATACCTTTAATAAGAGAGGGCTCAGGCTTCTTTGTAAGTGCAGGCTTGGGTTCAGGTTTAGGTTCAGGCTTCAGCTCTGGCTTTGGTTTAGGCTTAGGTTCAGGCTTGGGTTCCGGTTTAGGTTCAGGCTTAAGCTCTGGCTTTGGTTCAGGTTTAGGTTCAGGCTTGAGCTCTGGCTTTGGTTCAGGTTTAGGTTCAGGCTTGAGCTCTGGCTTGGGTTCAGGTTTAGGTTCAGGCTTGAGCTCTAGCTTGGGTTCAGGTTTAGGTTCAGGCTTGAGCTCTGGCTTTATCTCTGGCTTTGGCTGAGGTTTTGCCTCTGGCTTTGGCTCTGGCTTTATCTCTACTTTAGGTTCAGGTTTAAGTTTGGGTTTAGGTTCAGCCATTGCCTCCTCTTTAGGCGTGGAAGGCAGCTGAGGTTTGGTCTCAGGTGCAGCAGGAGCCACAGGTTTTGGGACATCTTCAGGTAAAAGAAGGATTATTAGTAGTGAAGCCATAAAGAACAACATTGATAAGTCTAAGACAAGGAAAATTTATGTGACAGAAAAATTATGACTGAGTAAAAAATATATACATCCATGACAATGACTTTAAGTCAACGCATCAAGGACAACCAACACACACATAAGAAAAATGCTCAGAAGATTTACATACTGACATACATTTCTGACAACATACTGTACGAAGGACACACTCAACACTTAGGACTGTACCTTTGGGTGGAGGCACTTCTTTGGGCTTGGCCACCTTTACTGCAGTAACTTTTTCCTCAACAGGCTTCTTGACTTCGGGTTCTTAAGAACATCATTAGCACAGTGAAAAGACAAATTCAGATACAGACAGCTCGTCTAACGTGTAAGACACATAAGCATGCAACTAGAGCACTTGTGTTAGAACAAGGTATTGGTGAAGTGTTTTCAGTGCTTCATGGTGCATGTCTCTACTTTAAAAATGCAGAGAAAGATGCTGAACGAAACAAAACGTGTAGACAGACCAACAGACAAAGTGATAACGATTTAAATGTTAGAAAAGAATTATTTTACTTCAGCGAAAAGCTGTAAAAAAATTGAAAGACGTACAGACGTAAATACTGCATATAGTGAAAAAGCGGGAAAGAGACAGACATAAAGTAGCTTCACCTTTACCTGGCATTTTCTGTGCAAATGCAGCCTCAGCCTTGACTTCTGGTTTCTTTTCGATCTCAGGTACTTAAAAAACAGACAGACTTTGGTCATTTTGCCGTTGTCGCACACGTGTTGATGAAGGCTTGGCGGATATGCGTTGCGCAAGTTTGCAAATGCAGTAGAAGAAATGCAAAAAGCGCCAAAAAGGCTTTCAACACGAGACATATTATTGTAAATAAAGACATACACACATACAAAAATACAGATATGCATGCACAAAAAGATACGGACATACAAAACATTTTCAAATGAACATTCAACACATAGTAAATGCAGCAGCTAAAGCAAGCCTACGATTTGGCAAAAAGTTTTAAGGTGTAAAAATATTATAAAAGCATCGCCTCGGCAGCTTAGCTCAAGCAGGGTTCTCTACCTTTTTTAGGAATTTCTTCTGTCTTTTTTGTAGTGACTTTGGTAACGATTTCTTCCACAGGTTTCTTTGGCTCTGATGAGGGAGGAAAACACACATTTTTATAACGAACACACTTGACTGAACATCAAACAAGCCTGGGAAGCCGGTATACAGGACAACACACCCTGCGGATTAAACGTTATTAAGAGAACACGGCCAAGGGGATAAAAGATTAAGGCGTGGATTGTTAGACAAAAAACACAAAATAAATGACAAAGGAAAGCGAATAAAAGAGAGTTAAGATGGACTCAAGCAGTTCCACACGGATGATGCAAGTTCAGCATCAAGTGGTATTAAGATGTTTAGCGATGATATACCTTGATAGGACAAGAACTGAATTTCTCTTTGAACTGTCCAACTGTCATGCTCTAGCGCGGTAAACGAAAATATATGAGAGAAATTTGCACAAAAAGGAGAAAGAAAGGAAAAAATTCAATCAGGAAAAATCTCTCACCATCTTTAATCAACGTTTATGCATTAGTTTTAGGCCATGTCCACACGTACACGGGTATTTCTAAAAATAGGTTTTTCTGCGCGTTTTGGCCTTTCGTCCACACGTAAACGGCGTTTTGGGTCAGAGAAAACAGAGGCTTTTGAAAACTCCAGCCAAGGTGGCGATTTTTGAAAACTCTGTTTCTGCGTTTAGGTGTGGACAAGAAAAACGAAGATTTTGGAAAAACGGACCATATCGTGTCACACTGTGCGCCACTCATATGATGTCACATTATGCGCCGTGTCTACATTAGATTTTCATCTACAATGCAAGGCGTGCTTTTGACAGCGTTTTTTGCGATTGCGTGTGGACGGAGATATTTTTGAAAACGTGCTCGCGTGGACGCAAAAAAAAAAAAAAAAAAAAAACGGAAAATCTCCGTTTTCAGAAATACCCGTGTACGTGTGGACATGGCCTTAATTAGTAATAACACTGCATAATTCCATTTCTGGATATAGTGATGGCAATATTAAGAAATTAGTTTTAAAATATATCATTGTTAAATTGAAGGTAATGAGATCTACATTAGTCGAAAATGACGTTGATGTATTAGGGATGGTAATGTTTTTTAGGATGAAGTTTGAAATGAGAGTAAGACGGTAAACAGAGGTAGTACCTGTTCCTTCAGATTTTTCTTCATAATGATAATATTCTGTAGACTCGTCTTTTGAATAAGAGAGGTTTGAAAAAAGGTTATTAAAATTGCTGCAACTACTGAGTCAGTTCCTCCAGGATGTCACGGTTCTTTTTTGAGATTTTTGCGGCTTAAAATGCCTGATTTTGTGGCAGTTTTTCTAAGAAATTTGGGTGTTTTGTTGCAATAAAATTGCAAGAGCAAGTTAAAGTTGCAGAAAGAAGTTGCGATTTTCCCCTTTTTTAATGATTCGATAACAATGAATTAAAACGAAGGGAACAAAACTGCTATGCGCCCTGCGGTGTGTTAGCGTCCACCCAGGGTTGGTCCCCGGTTCGCGCCCGTAGTTACCGGGATAGGCTCCGGTTTCCCCCGCGACACCGATAGAGATTAAGCGGTTCGGATAATGACTGACTGACTGACAAAACCACTATTATTTGTGTTAACCTTTAACCATTTAGTTATGTTTGAAGATAAATCTGAGGCATTTTCATCACATTTCCTGCGTCTTCTAAACGTAACAAGGAACGCTGACGTATGGCTCAACGCTTTTTGCGGGAAACCACAATGATTTGTCAAAAACGGAAAAGTTGCAGTAATTAGTCAAAATTGCAAGGTCACAATGAATTTGAGAGAATTGGCTGCAACATCACGAAATCCTGGAGGGACTGCTTAGTTTTGTAAATGTTTTGACTGATACTTTTTTCCAGTCAGTGAGTCTTACCTTTAAAACTAATAATAGACGACATCTCAGGGACTTGAATTGATGTATCGGGCAAATCTAAACATATTGAGAGTTGGTTTTTGTGTTATTTATGTTGAGATAAAATGTACGATAAGGTAACAAAGCAAAAAAAAATTAGTTTTGAGGATATTAATTTCCAAACCACTCACCATAAGAAATAGTTCCTAGATCAAATTCTGTAAAAGTGGGCAAAACGTTACTTTAAAAAAAATCAGTACCACTTTCTGTAAATTTTGTATTAATTTTAATCTAAAATGTATTTAATACCTTTGCCTGACAGATAAAGTTCAGCCGAACTTTTGGCTTCACCTATAGGCTCCAGTCGAGCAATCACCGAATACATGCCTAAAAGATGATTAGTTAAAATGAGTTTTGAATTTCCCTTCAACTAAAATAAAACTGCCGAAGCGTTTAAATGTACACACCTTCGTCTTCTGACGTTACATTACGGATGATCATAAAGTGACAGCGTCCCTCACATCCAAAAGTATATTTTGGACTCTCTTTAAGTTCCCATGAGTCTTTGTACCAAGTAACGATGGCGTTGTCAAAGGACAACTCGCACTCGAAAGTCGCAGTCTGGCGTTCCTTCACCACAATATTTCGGATAGACTTGGTGAACTGAATCGGTTCGGCTAGAAATAAGATGTGATTTCAGGAGTTACTCTCCAAACTTTAAAGCATGTCACATGTCTTTTTAAATCAAATCAAAAATAGGCTGAGAGAAAGAAAGAACCGGAAAACATACTCATTTACATTCACCTACCAATTTGCTCCAAAGAAGAATAAAGGTCACTAGGACCAAGCAAAGAGCATTAAGAGAAGTAAGAGAGAGAAGCTTTGGTGTTTATTAGTGAGAAGACAAAAACAAAGAGGTTAGTAACAAGCAAAAGAACTCGAATATACACCCAATAAGAAAACGCAAAAAAAAATTTTTGGTTTAGCTACTCAACAATGAAGTGAAGTTTATGATTAAATACTTGCATCAAACTTCTGCTTATTCTCTCTGTAAGAAGAGGCGGTAATATTTCCCAACCACAGTGCAATACCGGTTGAATAATAATAAATCGAGTACATGAGAGTGGACTTACCCAACACCGACAGAGAAGCACTGGAGATATGAGGGCCGCAAACAATGCGGTAGTGTCCTTGGTCGCTCGTCTGACAGTTCTTGATCTTCAGCATGTGGCGGTTACCCTCTACTTTAAGTTCATATTTATCACTGGTCTCAAGCTTCTTTTTGTCTTTGTACCAAGACAGTACAATTTCTGGGTAGTTGATCTGAATATCACACTCAAAAACTGCCTCCTTATTAACTTGAGTAGTCTGATCTTTGATGTCGTTATGCACAGTAACCGGCTGCAAAAAGAGAAAAGTGCAGTGTGTTCACGTCAATAAACACCTCAATTAAAACAACGTATAATAAAGTTCCTTTTCTAAAAGGAGTCCTACTTCGGTTTGTTCCATTCTCCTCTGCAAATCAGACACAAGCCTAGCCAAGTCCTCGTCGGATTCTCTGGAACGCTCACTTTCCTGATTTAAAAGAGAGCATTCGTTACCATTTCACGTCGAAGAATCGATCTGAACCGATTCACCAAACTGTGGCGCAAGAAGGAAAGACGAGATATGGAAATAATTTTCAGACAAAAAAGAAAAGTCAAAACAGCTACCGGTCTTCCACTTTCTTCACCCTTCTCCTTCTTCAGCAGCTCAATGGCCTGAAGAAGACCGCGGTAGTCGGTGATGCCGTACATGCGAGCGTATTTCTCATACTCTTTGGGATCTACATTTCTTAGCAATTCGACTATGTCAATGTCTTTGTCCTCCTTTGGACTTTTCTGCTTTGATGGTGTCCTATTTGCAACAAAAGAGAATGTCAAAAGTAAATCGTTAAGGAGGTTTTTAAATTGCAAAACTGCAGTACGTTTTGTAAGTGAATAAAGACAGTAAGAGTGTACCAAATACAGCACTCACTTCTTCAGTTTGACGGTTTCCAGTGCAACCTCTTTCTTTTCATCGACATTCAAGTCAGTGCCGCACTCGATTTCTCCGTGTTTATTCGATGCTACGCATCTGTACTGACCCGAGTCAGATTTAGTTACTTCCCGGATCTCCAGTTTGGCCTCTTGGCCTTTCTGCTCAATGGTAACGCGACCGCCGTGGTTCATTTGCCTCCACTTGCCTTTCATCCATTTCACATTAGGAATGGGATCACCGCCAACTTTGGCGATAAAGGTTGCAGTGCCCTCTGTAAGCCAGAACATTTATATGACACCACGCATCATTGCATATATTCATACCCATAAAACGTGTGCAACGTGTTTTTTTAGGAAGCCATCACTTACTCTCTGTGATACGAACACTTTTGGGTTCATCGACGAAGAACAAGTTGGCCAGTTTCATAGCTGGCTGAGGGGCTGAAGGTGCTGCCTGAGCTGGTGCAGCAGCTGTTCCTGCTTTCTCTGAATTTTAAATTGGTAGAAGTACAAATTTAATACATTTCATGTATAACGCCTGTCACAACCATAAGAATGAAGTAAGAAGTCAACAAATCATCCAACATCAACCAGAAATGGAAGATTTCCTCGTAACAACCACAAACCAAGGTTGTAAGATGTTCTCCTTTAAAGAGCGTCATGAAAATTACAAACCAAACATACCGAAATCCTGCAGAATAAAACCAAACGCAATGCACCCGTAAAAATCTATCTGTCGTTAATGCTATTGAGTGAATGATGAGAAAAGAGGATATTCAAGATGGAAGAGTTGTAGGAGAAAGATTTCCAGCATTTTAAAACTCAATAAAAGATCACATACATTATATATGCAGTATACATTTGTTAATACAATGCTAAGAGAAAAAGAGACAATTTAAGGAAACATCAACCCAAGAATATCAACTCAACAAATACTCATCATTTTAACTCTTAACACAAGTTTTAAACCGTACCTTCAACTGTGAGCTTGGCCTTGGAGAAATCGCTTCCAACATTGTTGGCTGCCTTACACAGGTAATCTCCTGCATCAGCTTTGGATGCCTTCTGGATCTTCAGGGTGGCAGTGCCATCGACATACGTGGTCATGATGTTGGCAGAGTGCGTCACCTCCCTTCTATCCTTCATCCACTGGATGTTTAAAGGAGGAGAGCCACTGACATGGCAGCTGAGGCTAACGCTCTCGCCCTCTTTCACTGTTATAGGCTTAAGGGTCACGTCAAAGCGTGGTGCTGTTTGTTGCTCTGCAGGGCCAAAACAACGCATTGAAATAAATTAAATATCAGAATTAATACCATTAAAGATAAATGATATGTAGATGTTGTGTTGTAGATATTAGAGGTCGACTAATATTGATTTTCAGGGCCGATATCGATACCGATTATTGCTAGTTAACAGGGTTGATAACCGATATTTGGAACCTCTTCTCCTTCTCGGAGCTTCACTCTGCACTCATGTGCGAGTGTGGTGTGAGTGATGACAACAAAGCTTCAGTGTCGACTGGCTACTACTCGCGTGACATATAATCAATCAGAGACTGTTGTGGGCGGGACATTAAATGAAGCAGCGAGACGAGAGCAAACAACACAGAGAGAAGAGATGACAGTGGAGCCACAGTAGCGCACCTTGTAATTACTTAATATCAGTGATGGTCAAAATTAAACACCGATACCGATAATCAGCAAAATGGCTAATATCAGCCCCCGATAATCGGCCCAGTCAAAAATTGGTCGACCCTTTGTAGATATATATATGAAAAAAGCAACACAATACAATGTTCTCCATCCAGTCCTCATAGCATAGTTTTCCAATTTTCCGTGATGATTTTTTAACACAGATTTGTCTTTGCATGTTTTGTTTCTGATGATCACAAAGCTGAGCCATATTTGCCAAATTAAGTGCACTTCAACCAGCTCATTAATACCTGCACAAACTACATGGTTCAATCATCAAAAAAATCAGAAAACAGACTGTAAATGCTATTTGATGAAACATATTAAGCAAATACAATTCTGCTCTATTCAAACATGATCATCAGAAACAAAGACAATTTCAGGTCAAAAAAATCATCACAGAGCATATCAAAACTGTAACAGTTAAATATGAAATAAAACGCCAAATATTCTCTACCTGTGATGTTTATCATTGTCTGGCAGGAAGCTTTACCAGCTTCATTAGAGGCAGTGCAAGTGTACGTTCCACTGTCTGAGATCCTGGATTTCTTAATGCATAGAACGGCCACGTTGCTCTTGAACAATACTTCACAATTGTCAGAGCTAAATATTTCTGTGTTGTCCTTAAACCAGCTGATGGACAGAGGTTGTGATCCGGAAACACGTCCCTCAAGCTTTAGCAATTTGCCCTCAGCTTCAACAACATTCTCTGGCAGGGTTTTAGTGAAGGTTGGTGGGATTTTGCGTTCTGGAAATGAAAAAAACACAAAATTATTCACTGAATCCTCCACATGTACGCTCGTAAACACAGTAATTCATGTAAATCACGTGAAAAGCACATGAGATCACATATACAGTGGTACCTCGGTACTCGAATGTAATCCGTTCCAGAAGGTGGCTCGTATTCCAAAAAGTTAATTTTCCCCATAAAAATCAGTGCAAAAAAAATTCTTTATTCCTTCCTTCACTCTAAAGCAGCCAAAACATAACAATAATTTGATGGTTCTACACGTGAAATGTGTTTTTTTTGGCTGGCCTAAGTACCAAATAAATGATTTAATTTGGACAGTTTTAATAAAAAATAATGTTTGAGTGCTGAATTGCTGGATTTTGTTGGAATTTTTTCCAATTTTCCAATACATATGTGTGAAATGACAAAGCAGCTTTGTGATGGCCAGATAGAGACGCCAATGAATTGATGGTTCTTGTCATACAAGTCCATTTGGCGTCGGGTCACAGTACTAAATAATCTAAATAGTCTAATTCTGACTTATACGGACTTATTCCAATTTTGGAATTTCCCGTATAAAACATGACGTGACACTTTTCTCTGTATTCCAAGCTTGAATTTGGCCAAAAAAACGTGTGTACTCCAAAATGTTAGTAGTCTAAGTGGTTTGAGAACCGGGGTACCACTGTACATATTAAAAACAGGCATGTCGTTTCCGGTTTCATTCCAAGACTCTTAACAGTACAGGCCAAAGGCTACTTATCTGCTTTCAGAGTATTAAGACACGTATCCACACATGCCATCTTGTATGGCGTCTTTTTGGGTTTACTGATAAGATCCAGCCATGTTTCATTCTAATGCGACAGCGCTTGTTCTAAATGTACCATTCACTGACAAATAACCTTCATATATGTCAGTCAACTTGGTATAAAAAATTATGAAGCAACTGCCACTAAAGATGTGCGATACGAGAACTGCTACACAACTATATTTCACTGTGTTTCACACTGGGAACTTATTATTAGTACATTACTATTGTGTCGTCTGGATTGTTAGTCGTAATTTTTTATTTTTTTGTCGTCTTGTAGATCCATCAATGGAAAAAACATCCCAGAGCGAGTTCTTTTGAACACTACCGATTGCTTAAAGAAGAGAAGTTCTGTCTTGAAAGCAGCCCATTTTCTCAGGGAAGAGTGAAAACAACGATCCATTCGTAAAAGAAAAAAGAAATTTTCACCGTTGTTCACTAACCTGTCCCTAGAGTGATTTCTGCATGACAAATATCAGTGCCATCGTCATTGGTAACTTCACAAGAATATCTTCCGGCAGTGTTCTCATCGCACTCCTGAAGACTTTCCAAGATACACGTGTTTCCAGACACTTTGGTGTTGTATCGGTAAGAGGCGTAGACCTGTTTGCCATCCTTGTACCAAGTGACAAACATTTTTTCCATTCCGGTGAATGAACATTCAAGTCGTAATTTTTGGCCCCACTGGAGGCTCTGATTGGACAGCTTCTTAACAAATCTAGCAGGTCCTGAGAGGAACAGTATCAGAAGTAGTCAAGAAGAATTTTCATTGGACAGCATGCTAAACAGCCTTTTCATGTGTAATTTAGTAGTTGAGGTTCTTTCTAAAAAAGATAAGAATTCTTCAGAATAACCCGGAATCTTATACTAACCAGATACGGCAGTTATTTGAGCATGGCAGATATCCGTTCCATCGGAATTAGACACTTCACAAGAGTATTTTCCTGAGGTATCTTGGGTGCATGCATGTAGACATTCCAAAGAGCAGGAATCTCCAACAACTCTTGTGTTGTATCTATAAGATGCGTAGACCTGTTTGCCGTCCTTATACCAGGTCACAAATATTTTTGGAGCACCAGTGAAAGTGCATTCAAGCTTGAGTTTCTTGCTCATGGCAACATTCATATCCTTTAGCTTCTGCACAAACCGGGCAGCTTCTGCGAGGAACAACAATTCACGCAAAACTATTTCAATCTCTTTTGGATCAAAATGTAGTATCACCATCCTTCATGCCATTCCAAACAAAAGATGTCAAACTACGACACCCTTAAAACACGTTATCCACGTAAGTTTAGGCTCAAAGACCAAGAACAAATCTAATGGAGATGAATTTACTGAGGAATATCTGGACTTGCTGGGGAAGTAAAAACAAAAAAAGAGGAATATTTTCATCCAAAATGATACGAACCTGTCTCTGTGGTGACACTGGCATGACAGATATCGGTTCCAAAGGAGTTTGACACTTCACAAGAGTATTTTCCAGGAGTGTCCTTGTTACATTCATGTAGGCACTCCAAAATGCAGGAGTTCTCTGTCACTCTTGTGTTATATCTGTATGAGGCATACAGCTGCTTCCCATCTTTATACCATGTTACAAACATTTTCGGCGCTCCGGTGAAAGTACACTCAAGTCTCAATTTGCTGCTCATTCGGAAAACTGTGTCCTTCAACCTCTTTACAAAGCGTGCAGGTTCTATGAGGAACAGCAGAATCATTCGATTACTTTTCTCAAAATGGCAAGCACCAGAGATATATGCGTGACGGCAAACCCTTAGCGACATGCCAACACTTCCAAAAGCCAATCGTTCCACTTCTGAATGAAGAAATGTGGAAGTACATCTTTCAATGTCTTCGGATGACGTGCAGACGCAGAAATAAACAGGGTCAAGTCAAGACAATCACGTCTACCAAAACTGGGCCAAAAAGGAATAGCCGTAAGACTTCCCTTCGAATAAAAATCATTCAAAAACTTCCAAAAACGTGCAGTAATTCACACCAAATGACAAAGGCCAAAACAAGCGCAGTACGATCTCAGGCATCATGCTGTTCAACACTGCAATATCAATTTACCCACTTGTACAGTACACAGAATTACAACTTTCATAAGGGCAAGACAAGAAAGGTCACATATCTGAAGTGCAGGCAAGCATCGACTAAGGTCCTGTTCGATTTACAAACCTTCAACTGCAGTCACTTGAGCGTGGCATATATCGGTTCCGTAAGCATTTGAAACTTCACAAGAGTATTTCCCACTAGTTTCTTTGTTGGTTTCATGTAGACACTCCAGAATGCAGGAGTTTGCTGTGACTTTGGTGTTGTATCTATATGAGGCATAGAGCTGTTTGCCATCCTTGTACCAGGTGATGAACATTTTTGGAGCTCCAGCAAATGTGCATTCAAGTATTAACCTCTTGCTCAGTGGAACAGAGAGGTCGGTCAACTTCTTCACAAAGCGAGCCGCTTCTGAGAGAGACAACATTGAACATTTTAGCTCCATCCATATGATTATGACATCCCTCAACACTTCCAGACTAACACCAAGTCATGTAGAAATCTGTAAAAAAGCTTTACGAATCAGGTCACATCATAATGTTAGCATGATAATTATCTTTTCCAAGCATTCAAGACTTCACAAGAGTATTCTCCCATGGTGTCCTTGGTGTGCTCAGGTAAGCACTACAAGATGCAGGAGTTCTCTGACAATGCAGCGTGCACTTATAGGATGCGCACTTATATTGACATGTTTGTTCCAAGTGACAAAAAAAATTCTGGACTCCAGGTAAAGTAGACTCAGATTTTTTGCTTATTGGGATTGAAAATCTTTCAGCTTTCTTAGGAAGGAGGAGGTATCTGAGAATGGAATGGTGATTATTTGTCATTGTGAACATATCACAGCACAGCACAGTGCACCACAACCAAATGTGACCTCTGCATTTGATCCATCTGTGAAGAAGCAGTGGGCAGCTAACAAGGGCAGCGCTCGAGGAGCAGTGCTTGGGGATGGTACCTTGCTCATGAGTACCTCAGTGGTAACTTTACCGGTCCTGGATTAAAATCTGCGATCTTCTGATCACAGGGCAAACCCCACCGTTACGCCACCAACTGCCCCAAAGATCTTCCTTCAGCTCATTAATTTGATATTAATCGCCATGAAATCATTCTAAGATTATATGGGTGACCTGATGTAAGTATTTCTAACATGGTTTCTAACAATGGTTGTAACATTAACCTTTTTAACTAACCAAGAACTGCTGCCCTTTTGAGCATGAAAAGTATTCATTTCAAAAAGACTCTGAATCTTTTAAGAGTAAGAGTCCAAAAATAATCCTTAATTATTTTGTTTAGGATCTGTGATGCATAAAGGTGGTTTCCGTCATGGAGCAAAAATCTGTTGGCCTCCAGTAATTGTGAGATGCTTTTCTAGAGGGTTGAGATATCCATCTGCCTCTTGAAAAACTGAGCCGTTCTGAGAGGAACAGCATTGCATTTGCTTGAAAGATGGATGGAATATAGATTCGAATTTTTCTAAGGAAAGATCTAGAGATTTTCTCTGAGTTCTTTTGATTTTACACCAAAAACTTCCAGAGATCTCTTCCAGAGGTTTCCTTATTGAACTCAAAGAGAGACTCGAAGATGCACGAGTTCTTGTTATATCTGGATGGAGCATCTGGAGTTCTTTCATTCAAGAGGTACATGTATCCCATTTGACAAAGCTTTTAGAGCATGTGGAAAGTGAACTCCAAATTTATCTTCTTGCACATTGGTACGCTGATATCCTGAAGCCTTGTTTTAAAATAGCAGGTTCTGAGAAAAACAATAAAAAATCCTTTAGGTGATTACATTTAAAGTTTCTTGACCAACAGTTGTTCTATCCATGCTGGGTACAGTTGAGAATTTGACGAAGGTGTAAGACTTGAGAAAGAGTCCTTGATGTTATATCAATAAACAGTTTATGAAGATGTTTTCCACATTTGTACCAAGTGAGCTTTTAAGGCAATGAATAACATTAATGTGATCATGCTTTGGATATTGACATTGGTGTTATTCATTGCCTTAAATCCTCAAATGTATATCTAAAACGATCAAAGATTTACATGATTTAAGGTAGGTGGAAAATCTTCATGTTTGTAATAATGAAAAAGAATATTCTTTAAGAAGAAATGTAGATGAAGGAGTCCTAGCAAAAGCAAAGTGACAGAAGAAAGATCCTTAAAGATTGGTGGTTTTTAAAGAGTATGGACCTTAAGTGTAGTCTGTATGATGGCGCTTAAAAATCTCTGCAGTCTGCAGTTCAGCTGAAGTCCAGTTGCAGTAAGCTTCCAATATTGGCCTCCAGTTTTTTGCCTCTTCTTGGTTCTCTTCTTGGTTAATCAGATGTGATTGGCTGGAATTTCATGACATCCGAAAAAAACTGAAGCTGAAGGCTGAAGTTCTTGAAATGTGAATGATGACATGAATATTTGTGCACTTAGTTTTCTCTTCAGATCACACCATTGAGTATTTGCAGTTGAGTCGGTTCCAGTCGTTTGCAAAGATATGAAAAGTCCAAAGATTTCAGATCAACCGACAGCAAGAAGCAAGCAAACGTACATCACATCTGAACAATGACCCCAAAAAACATCAGACAACTAAACAACAAACTCAAAAAAACAAACAACTTCAGGTTGCCAAATTTGAACTTTCCCCTTCCACCAAATGTATGCTCAGAAATCCCAGTGTTGACCACATAGCCTCAATTCTACTGGGTTAAATTAAAATTTATTACAAGTTTGTTGGATTTTAAATACATTTATTGCTGAAAGAAGCTCATTTTCAAGTACCATCTCATGTGTCTATAGGTCCAGTACTTACAGTAGGTCAAGAAATTACTGTAGAAAATTAAGTAGCCGTCCTTAATTATAATCTAGTCAATAATTCTCCAATTTAAACCATGTTGATATTGCAGGTTGTGCGCACAATTTTAATGAAACGTTTTGGCCATGCCAACGTCAGAAATCCGCAAGCTGCTTTGTTAGCAGTTGAAAGCCTGAAACTACAGCCCGCGCTGCGTGTTAGTGGCTACACACTCGTTAGTGGTTGGGAAGCCAGCCGAGGCTTTTCTCTTCTCTGACATACTAACCTTTCAACTCAGATTTTGCTGAGATCTGTCCAACTTGGTTTAATAAATAATACTGGTACGCCCCGACATCTGAACTTTCAAAAGAATGTATGTCCAGATGTTCTATTGCATCTTGAAATAGAAGCGGGTGCTTTTTACACAGAGTCACTGGCAATCTGTCATTAAACCAGTTAACTCCAAATGGGGCAGTACCAAAAACCTCACACTGAAATACTGAACTTGATCCATTGTCTACATCCAATTCTTTTCTGATGGGGGGTGGCTCTGAGAATGAAAGAAACATTTCATCATAATCTCACAGATATTTACTTATTAGCCACTTTTACCGCCTGCTTAGTCCAGCCCTCACAACCAACAAAAACAAGACAAAAACTCTAACGTGATAAGACGTCCTTCAAAAGACTGAATGACAGTCACGAGAGCGTGACCCTTTAAAGCATGGTATCATCTCTCAATAAATAGTGGTGAAACACAGTGAACATCAAAAAGAAGACTATCAAAGAGAGAGTACTCGAAGACGTGAACAAAAAACCGCCATACGGCCAAAACGTTCAACAAACAAGACGTATATACCTTCTAACATTTACCATGACACAAAGACACAGTACACAAAAACGTGTATAAAATAAATATGGCAAGTACTTACCTTACAACATAGAGAAAAAAAAAAGTACAACTAGCTATCTTTTTTTGTAAAAATATGTAACAAAAATTTTCTAGCTGAAGTTGGAATATCATGTAAAAACTATATTCAAATGTGAATTCTTCAACAAAAAATATGCTGTGAGCTGAAGTTTTATTCGTATTGTGCGATGCTCTATAAATGGTATGTGGCACCTTGCGACTATCATTTGGACAGAATAAACACTGTCCAAAAAGGTCAGCAAGCAAATGCTGAGGAACACTGTCTGAAAGAAACTTCAAAGTGGAAATCCTGTCAAACAACAATTTCCACATTGAAAAGTTTTTGCTTTTCACTTGGTTTCAAAAACATATTAACAAGTAAGATTAAGTTAAGTAAAAAATAAAAACTTAAAGCTGATTTTAATACAGCGTACAATAAGTGTGAGGAGACAATAAGGTTTTTTTTTTTAATTTACAGTAAAATATTAAAAAGTATTTTAAAAAATGGTGTAAAGAAGTCTTGAATCTAGGTATTTAAAAGAAGAAAAGTCCAAAATGTCTGTATTATAAGAGTTTACTGTATAAAGGTTACACATTCTGGGGCATGTAAACAGTTCAACAAAGACATCACACTGTTACTCGCCTAATAAATGGTTTGCAGTCCAAAGTTTGCAGCGCACCTTACGCCTAATGAATCATCCAAAAATGTAGCCAATACATATTTCCTGTCACTAATCCTCACAATTCCCTTTCAGCAGCATTGAACAAATATCTTTCATTTCTTTGAAAGCGAAGCTTTAATGAATAAAATGCACTCACCGGTGGCGTTCAAGGTGGCAGAGCAGCTATCGCTACCATGCTTGTTGGAAGCACGGCAGGAGTATTCTCCGCTGTCTACTTTGCTCAACTTCAGGAGCTCCAGAGAAGATGTGGTGTAGTGGCTGATAATCCTGTACTTTTCACTCTGTCTGATCTCAGAGTCCGACTTGAACCACTTGAAAGTCACGCCGGGCGCATCTTCAATCTCACATTCGAACTTTGCCGGACCGCCAACGTTGGTTTCAATGTCGTGGATTTTCTTCTTGAAAACTGGTGGTACTGAATAGTAAGAGACATAATCTAGTTAATATCCAAAAATTTTATAAGTAGTTATACTGTGGGCAGTTGAGTCAAGTTCGGATAGGGTGAAAGCAGTAGTAGTAGTCCTCAGGTGACTGAAAAATAAATGATGTGCGTTAGAAAAGTGTTTTCGTGAACGGATGATGACAAATGATGTGTAAATGCATGCTTTAGGAACTGAGTAGGGAAGTGAAAGAGCAATGGTAACAGTTTTTCATGTTGAAAGGATGACAGAACGTGAGAAGTTCCACATGATCAAAAATGGAGGGAAAAAATGCATAATAAGAGATGAAGTGATATACTGATGACAAGGGTGTCTACTGATCAATTAGTAATGACCTAAAATGAAAATTGTTAAGGATTAGAGGCGACATCTAATGACCAAAAATCCTGATAATCCAACCTCTTGGTACAACTGTGAGCCTCGATGAGGTCGTTGCTTTTCCAGCTTCACTCACAGCTTCGCAAGTGTATTCCCCTTCGTGTTTTTCCTTCGAAACTTTCTTGATTACTAATGTGTACGTGTCGTGGTCTTTGGAACATTTGAACTCTTTGCCAGACTTTACAACTTGGCCTTTGAAAAACCAGCTAACATTGTTCGCATTTCTTATTTTAACAGTAAAAGTGACTGAAGAATTCTCCACAGCAATTGTATCTTCTAACAAAGTCTGAAAAGAAAGCTCCTGAGGCTGTGTCATGCTTGTTATTGCTACAGCTTCTTTATAAAACTCCTTGCTGCTCTCCTTTTGTATAAAAACAGAAGACTCTACAACTGGAACTGGTGCTGTGGGGATGTTAGCAAAGATATCTTCAGCACCAGTGTCTTTCTCATAACCTGAAACAGACTGAGTTTCTTCTTTTCCGACCTGAATTGATTTCTGCACGTCTACTTCTGTTTCTACAGACAGATGAGACATCCCTTTCCGTGACTCTCTCAAAACAATTTGCTCCTCTTCTGTTATGTACTGGAAAGAATCTCTAGCTTCAGTTTTCAAAGTGGCAGACTGACCTCTTGGCGGCTTAAAAACATCCACATTCTCTGTCAACTGCACAGACTTTACCACTGGTGAAAGCATCTCTTTTGAGATAGCTGTGCTAAGCTGTACCCTCTGAGTTCTGAGAGCTTCCATAGTGACGGGCTGTTCAGACGTAAAAGATTCTTGAAACACCATGGAGTTTAAGGCTGCCTGAAGCTCATTCCTGAGATCGGCTGTCTGAGGATATTCACCCTCAAAAGCGATTGAAATCTCCACTGGGATGGAAGTTGTTGCAATAAGGCATGAATACACAGTGTGATTCGGTTCCTTATGCACTTTCACCTCTTTAACCTCCACAGATCCTAAGCTAGCTACCACATCTGCAAGGATTAATGGATGATGACAAGCCACCGCAGAATGCAACACATTTCTAAGTTGAGGTTTGATGTCTGAGCTGCAAAGTTTAGGGACGTGAATCTCAAATCTAAGTTCCTTTGGAAGGGTTTGACTTTCCTGAGATTCCGTCAGTACCAGAGGTGCCTTGGTCTGGGTTACGACGCTAGCTTTGGCTGCCTCTGGACTGATAATGTCCTGAGCTACTTCATCTTTTAGAATTTGCCTCTCTTCTATGGACACTGAGTGCCTCACGGACTGGCCCTCTTGAATTTGAACTGAAAACTCCTGCTGTGTAGCCTCAAGAGGAACACAACTTTCTAAGGAAATGGCTTTCTCCTCAATGTTCAAGGACTGTACAGGTGGTTTGGGCCCCGTTTCCAAATTTCCAATAAAACTCTCTATTTTGTTTAGGATCTCCGTGTGGCCTTCATCTATAGCCTGGCCTTCTGACACTGACATGGCATGCAGAATATTCCAGCGATCCTCCTTTTGCACAAGCGCCCTCTGCTCTCTTACTTCATCTACAAACACACTTTCCTTGGTGTGCTCCAAAGGCTGTGAAACAACATGAAGATTTTTCAAAGGTTTGGGCTCTTCTCTCTGATGAGGTCTGACACCTTCTAAAGAAACCTCAAGATTTTTGGACAACTCTGCTGTCAACTCTATATTCTCCTTCATGGTAAGTGCTTGCCTTCGAACTTTTTCCTGTCTCTGCGCTGCTGTATGCTGGTCTGGCTCTTCAAATGAGAGTAGCCCTTCTTTAGATAAAGTAGGCTCTGAATGTATAGACTGAAGATACAATTTGGGAGGAGTCTCTTCTCCTGGTTTTAAGGATACTGGTGTTTCTTCGGAAGAGAAGTGCGATAAGTGCTCACAGTGAAGTGCTCTCTGCTCGTCAACAGATGTTGTGTGTAAAAGAACTGGACTCACGCGAGAATCAGCACTCTCTATCTCTGGTTTCTCACTGCTGAATGTACCTTCTGATAAAAGAGCATCTTGGTCACTGATTAACTGCAAATGAAGCACCTGATCCTCTTCTCTCTGCGAATGTACAGAAACTACACTCTCTAGACCAGCTATTGCTTGAGTTCTGTTGGCGTCATGCTTATGTTTTTCTTCCACAGTGAAGGCCGATTGTAAGATTTGGGATTTGGATACCTGTGCAACCTCCTCCACTGGTTTATGCATTTCAAAAGTGCTTTCTTTAGAAAGAAAGTGTTTCATTTCACTAAGAGACGCCAGTAACTGTTTGGAACGCTCGTTTCTCACTAAACATTCAGCTGGCTCTATCACATCTGACTGAGTTGAAGCATGAGCCTCGGTAAGCTGCAGGTTTTCTGAAGAAATGGCGGAATATAGTAACTTAACCCCTTCAGTTACTAGGAAGCTTTTCTCTTTCTCGGGTAATGGAATATATTTGCTTTCTTCACTGAGAATTGCCAGATTTGTCTCAACCTGCTGCTCATGGAGAAGATGTTTTTGTTCGGTAACACCACATACAGTTTCACTTTCTATGCTCAATACAGGCTTGGCTTCAGTCGTCATGAGGGGTATTGCACTTTCTGAAATGGCAGTCATCATTTTCAAGGGCTGAACCTCACTTGGCTCAAGTTCCAAGATTTCAGGACTTTTAATATTCTCAAGATGCTGTGCTTTGAGGCTTTGGATCTCTTGAACAGCAGATGTTAGTGAAGCCATATGAAGCTGCTTCTGAGAGGTCGCCGTCTCTAACTGAGACTGGGTAGGAGCAAAGGTTACTGGCTCTTGAATGCCACGAATCTGCTGGACTGCAGCATGTTGAGTTACCTTCTCTGTGTGAATAGATGCAGTTGAAACATCTATTTTATGTAGAGTATCGACTTTTTCACTTACTTCAAACTGCATTACTTGAGTGTCACTCTTATATATCTGCTTTGCTTCCTGCACAAAGACTTTGGTCCCAACAGGAAGACCAACGCTATCAAGACGTGACTGTGTGGATATTCTGGGCTTTGAAACAATGCGTTCTTGCCATTGAGAAGATGAGACGGTATCAAGGAAAACGATTAGCTCCGCACTGCAAGATGCCTCTCCAACGAGATTGGATGCCCTACAAGAGTAGCTGCCACCATCGCTTCTCTGAACATCCATTATCTTTATGAAGCCAGACCCGTCCACATTATTGGCTGTAATATGACATTTACTGGGTTGAATATGGTAGCTACCTCTAAACCAGCGAATATCAGGGAGTGGTACTCCTGCAACTTTGTATTCGAAGACGGCCTGATCTCCAACTCTGCACTGTACAGATTCAATGACTTTGATAAAATATGGAGGCTGTTTGAGGGCCTGCTCTTCTTTTGCATCTTTCGTTTTTACATGAAGGTATGAGGTACATGTTGATTTGCCAAACCTGTTATGTGCAGTGCAGGAATACTCGCCCTCAAGCTCCTTTGTAACTTTGTTTATAACTAAAGTATATTCTTCCTCTTCTTGGACAAATTCGTAAACCGATGAGGCAGTTATTTCTCGGCCATTGCAATACCAACGAACCACAGGTTTTGGAAGACCAGACACCGTTATAGTAAATTTAGCTGTATTTCCAACAGTTACAATTGCTGGAGAGAGTTCAGTTATAAACACTGGCTTTTCTTTCTGTCGCACTATTGTTTCAGAGTATAATTTGGATTCTGGTGCAAGTTCAAATGTCTGACTTTTTTCTTTAATATGAAGGCTTGTTGTGTAAACGTCCTCTTCAGTAGACTCAGTCAAGCTAGAAAGAGCTGAGCACAAAAGGTATAGTTGTTTAAATGTTGCAGTATATGTGTGGAATATCAGGTTCATTTTATAAGTATTTTTGGGGATGTTGCATTTAATTGCATATATTAAGAGTATATATTTTATGACCAATATCATTTTGTGCACATACAAGTTATTTAGGATATACCAATCTTGTAATCTGGACTTAGTGCAGGTACAAAAATGCTGTTTTGTCATACAGAAATGTTCATGTTGCATAGCATAACACATATAAAAAAGTCCTGTATGACCATCTCATTAAATAATTAAAAAAATACATATAAATAATTACAATTATAATAATCCACGGTAGTTTACCTGTGGCTTCTACGGTGTAGGATGGTTCCTCGGTGACCTTTGCCACTGTAAAATAAAATTAAACAATGTAAGAAGCCAGAAAAGCACATTTCTTTGTTTTCTCTATAAACTCAATACACACAAAACGAAATCCATTTTCCATTGACAGTGTAAGAAAATGGACCACATCTCCCTTTAAGAACAGCCTTTAAGATGGATGTCTAACACAGACAGAATCTGACGACTGACGACTGCAAATTCTTGAGAGATGTCGTATTCTTTGACATATGTAAGGACCAAAGCATGCAGTTGCCAACCTGTCTTCACTCTGAGTTGGGTGCTGCCCACATTGTCCCCTGCGGCACTGATCGTTTTGCAAGTGCACACGCCCCCCTGCCTGGCACCCGCATTCATTACATTTAAGCAGCACAAAGGCCCATCGTGTTTCAGAGAGTAGGATTTCGACTCTTCGATAATCAACTGGTCGTGAAGCCAAACCACGTACGGTGAAGGGATTCCTTTGATTATGCAATAAAGAGATACATTTTCCTTTGGTTTGGTAAAGATTTGTGGGGGAAGTTTGAGGAGGAACTCTGGCTCAATCGCTTCAAGCGGTTCACGCTCCACCAAAGGTATAACATCGGGGTAGTAACGCTGGCATATCTGCCACTTTGACCTCAGCGCCGAGGCTTGTAAGGGTCCAACGCTCTGTATGGACTCCGGCTTTTCTTGGTCAGAGGCCTTTGCGCTTGACTCGGTTTCAATTTTGGAAGATTTATGAACGGAATCTGAAGGGATGGGGGTTTCGGCTTGGGTGATCGCTTCCTTGGCTGAGTGAGAATAAAGTTAGGGACATTTATTAGGGATTACTCAGCAGTATGAGGGTATTTTAGCATTGACCATAGAGTTAGTGAGATGACAGGATGGATGTTAGGCCAGGCTTTGTCAAGATGAAACTCTTAACAAGGATTAAAATCAATTACATGAGATATTACATTGTAAAGTACAGTTTGTTACAGCAACATGAGAAATATTCAGGGTTGATATGAACAAAAAGCGTCATAAGCAGGATGAGGAGACACAGATGTCAAAGACATAAAAACCTGTAACCACCTTCTACGGTAAGACGTGCAGACGTTCGATTCTCGCCGCTCCTATTTTTAACGATACAGCAGTAGCTTCCCTGGTCCGCAAGTTGTACATTAAGTATGTTGAGAGATAAGACACCTCCAGAATGCACACATTGAACTCTCTCTGTGTTTGTAATCATCCTTCCGTTATGCTCCCATACAATTTCCGTAAGAGGCTGCCCATCAAAAGAGCAGTTGAACTGAGCCTGGTCACCCAGACTGACAATCACATCACTCATTTGAAGCATCAGAGCAGGACTTCTGGAACTTTCTTCCACTGACATCATTCCCTGCTGGATTTCCACATGTTTTACAGATGTCACCGATGTTTCCACTGACGACATCATTTCAAATGTACGAACAGTGGAAGAAGAATGACTTTCAGCCAGGGTATGGGAAGTGACCCTCTCCGAAAGAGAAACTCCAGTGCTTGACACGCTTTGGCTAAATAACGTTTTCTCACCGAGATCTAAGCGATAAAAAATAAAACCAGAAAAATTATTTCAGGCTTAAAGTGAAGATATTGTTCAGTTGGTCTGCAGAGAGAGTTAGAGTAGTGCAAAAGTCTTGGTGGAGTTGGAGAAATGCAGTGTCGCAATCCATGAACAAAGAAAGATGATAAAGTGATGATTCTATTAAAGTTGTGGTGAATGTTCTTCATTAATTCATTTATTAAAGATTGTATGAAATATTTAGATGTTTGAAGAATAGTGTTTTGAAAGATACAGAAGATTCTGGTGATTTAATTAGATTGTCTATAGTAAAACTGTTATAATGAACAATCTATTAGTTGTGATAAAGAAATATGGGTTTTCGTGCTAAATACATAACGATTGTATCTCTTCTTTATACAGACATGCATGATGGCAAGCCTACAATATCGACAGGGTCTGAGTTAGCTTTAGTCAGTTTAGCCATTGAAAATATTTTGCACATGCTTGGAGTGTTTACATTCAGAGAATGAGCATTTGTACGCATGGACGTGGCATGGATTAATTGGCATTATGCTGTAATCTGATATTGAAAAAGCTGACCTTGAACTCTCAGAACCGCAGAGCAAGAGACCATCCCGGAGGAATTGCGGGCAACACAAGAGTACTCCCCTTCATCCTCAGCATAGGCTCGCACAATCTCAAGCTGGCAGCTGTCATCAAACTGAGACATTCGGAAGCTGTCTGACTGCTTTATCTCCTTATCTTTGCAGTACCACGTAATGGTTAAATCTACAAAGAGAAGCGAGAGTTTTATTTATTATTTGTTCTCATGGTCATTAATATAGAGTCCCGAAAGGGAACAAGTCAAGAATAAAGAAACGTGGTTCACATTATCACAAGAAAATATTATGTCTGCACGTGTTTACATGTGCTCATGAGAAAGTACCGCATACATACACAATGTTTACATGCTCAATAGATGTTTGTGTGCTCAAGTAATTTCTCATAAACACACAATCAGGGATTAAAGCCCAAAAATGCTGTGTGACTGACGTGTTGGTAGACTACAGTCCTAAAAAAATCTTATGTATTTTTATTATTAGTTTTAGATTTATGTAGTATAAAAGTGCTGAAACTGTAGCTACTAGAAATAGTAATAACAATGTGTGTTTTACTGACTTGGAGTACTATGGAGAAAATAAGGTTAGTGCCAGGCAGAAACACTTATTTATACATTTAGTGTGGATACAGAATTAATTATTTGATAACAAATAGTGCATTTTTCTAGATAATTTCTTCCTAATTCAGATTAATTGAAGAAATACTAAAGTCTTGGGTAATTTTGAGCTGATTTGGACTCATTTTAGCCTATAAAATGAGCTGCTTTTGGCCTAGGAGACAACTACATTTCCCATAATCCCTGCACCGTGTCACAATAACACAATGGACGTGTGTTATACTGAAAACATCAACAAACTGCTGTATTGTGAGTAGAACGCTGGTTGTTTTCATTAGTTATCAGTTAAAATATGTGCTTTGTCTGGAATGAAAGGTCAGATTTGACTGAACTGGAGCGTTCCACCTGAGATTCGTGAATGCTCAAACTAACTGCATGTGTTGAAACAGCTGATCGGCGAGCCTGCATAATCAACATTCTAATAAGAAGGCTATCCAAAATTTCTTACACCCTGCATTCTGATAACATCCCTTCGTAGAGTGAGTTTGTGAAGTGTACCCGCCCCCGCTGATTTGTTGTTCTCATTGGATCTGTGAGTTCGCTTGATGGAAATCCGTCACAGCAAGAGTCCAAATCAGTCGTAGCGACTGAGACCTTGCGCAATACTGCATCTCATGAGAAAATCTCACTTGTCCCTTTAGGCGCTCCGTACACAAGGCCTATACTTTACCAAATCAAATGTTGGAAGACTTACCCTCCCCAGCGACATGGCACAGGAACCTGGCAGACTCTCCCTCCTCAACCGTAACATCCTGTATGGATGATATGACCACTGGTGGAGACACTGGAGCTGCGGCTTCGGGAGAAACCACTTCTGGAACTGGGATGGAAACAATGGGTCATTGTGACATTCACCAATGTTTTCTTACTTGAGATTTATTCTGATGTATGCATACATGTTTGTACAAACCTCAGGGCAGTTGGTAGCTTACCTTCCACATTGAGTACAGCTGAGCTGGTGGCCTGGCCGTAGTCGTTCTTGGCCTCACAGGTGTACTGAGCTGCATCCTCTGGGAAAACCTCAATCAGGAGCAGCACATGTTCACTCCCCTCTCTCTGGAACTTGCACTTGAACCCAGGGGACAGTGCTTGGGAGTTCTTAAACCAGGAGACCTGGGGCTGAGGGATGCCAGTCACTTCCACAGAGAAGCGAGCGGGTTTGCCAGCCTCCACGGACAGAGGCTGCATGTGTCGGGTGATCTGAGGAGGCTCGGGGACTGAAGCACATTAAAAAAAATATGATTGGGACAAAAAGAAAAGAGCATGTGATATCTACTCAGAATTCATTAGAAGAATAGCAAGAATTGGATTATTATATAAATGTATGTGTTTATATATAAGTGAGTGTATATATATAAGTGAGTGTATATATATATATGTATATATATATGTATATATATTAGAGGTGTGAACCTTCACTGGTGTCACGATTGGATTCAATTACGATTATTAATTCAACGATTCCATTCGACACGATATATCGATGTATCACAATGCATGCCATCAATTTTACATTGCACACAGACTGGACAGCCATAGTTGCAACCGGATGTTCTTTTTAACTTGGATTTTTATGCTGTAGCCAGAAAATCGTCAAATGTCATGATATAATCCAGGGTTTGCAGTTTGAGTGTGGAAGGGTGTATTTTTTAAATTACTTTTCAGATAGTTGCATCAAATTTATTATTCATAAAGATGCCCAAATCATCTGGAAATGTTTTGAAAAATGAAAAAAAAAACATTTTTAAAAAGTTGTTGTAGTAGTGAAACTGGATTGCATGTCACAGACCACCTGCAATGCTGCCACGGACCACTAGGGTTGAAAACGGTTATAATTGATTATGTTCTTCCACTGCATCGATGCAGAGTCGTCCACGTCTGCATCGCGATACATCGATTGTATGATTAATTTCAACACCCCTAATGTATATATACACACAAAGGCATGTGAACGTGAACTGTTGAAAAAGGCACTCACTGTTAACATGTAGGTTGACTGTGCTCCTGTTCTTGCCAGCAATAAATGTATATTCCCCTGCATCACTTCTGTACGTTTCAGCAATGGTCAAGCGATGCAACTTTCTGATGGTCACATAGTTGAAACGTTCCTCCGTCGAAAACTGGATTTCAGTGCCATTTCTTAACCAGCGGCCTTCAATCTCGTCCTCATTGACTTCAAACTCAAATGTGGCTCTCTGCTTCTCAATCACCTGGATTGAGAGAAAAGCGTTATGACTTCTGAAAACATTTCACATAAACATCTAACTGTTTGGTTTTGAAAATGTAATGGAAATAGGGCTGGGCAACTACTGTAGAGGGAAATTTACCAAAACTAACATGAACCGCTTGACCCTGATCGCCCCCGGTACCGGGGGGGCAGAACGGGAAGGCTTTAAATAGTTGGTAAACATTAACAAACATATGCATGCGGCACATCAACATCACTGATAGAATCTCGTCTAAAAATCTCAAACTAATTCCACCTAAAACATAACATAACAACGCCAAACACATCAATAAACAAAGAACAAAAACACTGCGTAGGTCTACGTGGAAGAAATACGGCTGTAGAATCTACACTACTACAGCTAACCATGCATACCGCATATCATATGAAAGCAGAGACTCCGCAGTTCACGCAGATAATATTTTTGTTTTTTGGGGTGAACATGATTTTTTTTTCCATGTTCTGCTGTGTTGAATCTTCCCTTATTCTGACCCAGTAACATGTTTGCACAGTAATCTCACAAGTGTTACCTTTATAACGATATCAAAAGCATAAAAATAGACATTGTGGTTGCTGAGATATACACATCTTATTTTGGGCATCTTTTTTAGAGCAAAAATCTGTAAAACAGTCTCAGGGCTTAACAGGTTAAGAACCCATAATCAAGGTAATCTTGCCCATGACAATTCAATTATGTGTGTTTCCTTCCATTACGTTAAAAGATAAGATGTGTGCTCTTTCATTAGACAAAATATCCCAGCTTCAATATTTGAGCAGATTTACAGTATAAACCTTGTCTGTGAACTATGATGGCAAAAAACAAATAAAAACAAAAATACTTGTTCATTAATCATAATCGAGGTAAAATGTTAAATTGATCACGGTATTTATTTCAGATCTTATTGCCCAGCCCTAGTTTTTGGGGTGGTGTAAACAGGAAGGGAATTACAGTGATGTCTTTTTCAGCAGGCTCCGAGATGTGGACATCCTTGCCCTCCACTGTGAGGTGAGCTTTGGACATGCTCGAGCCAGCGACCACAGAATACTCTCCAGCGTCGGACATACGAACAGTCTGGATCATAAGACGCTGGATGTGTTGGTTAGTAGTAGCTTTGAACCTGAAAGATAGCATTATATGTTTGTTATAGAACTGTCTGAACGTTTTTGGTGGGAAAAAGTCAGTTGTATTCAAGGCCGGACCTGTCAGATAACTCAAGCTCCTGTCCATCTTTCATCCAAGTCACATGAACATTGGGCTCTGAGAGCTCACATTCAAAAGTGGCCTTTTTCTTCTCAGTGATCTTGATGTCTTTGATGTGTTTCGTGAACTCGATGACACGAGCTGAAAAACGAAGAAAATGAAAATAAGAGATCATCCAGTGCAATCGCCTACATACTGCCTAAAGAATTTAAGAAAAGTACTTACCTTCAACAAACAGCTTTGCCGACGTCTCAGCCGATCCAGCCACAAACTTATATTCTGCGCTATCACCAAAATGCACATTACGGATGGTGAGGGAGTGAGTGAGCTGTCTAGAACGCGTCTGGCACCTGTCGGTGGATCGGATCTCCACGCCGTTCTTCAACCATTTGTACGTGATGCCCTCATAGTTCACAGTCACCTCAAAGGTAATTGTGTCCTTCTCTTGAGCGTTGAGGTCTTTGAGCATGGATGTGATCAGAATCGCTGAAAGATTAGAGATGCACGTTATTTTCATATCGTATTAAGTGCGGAGTGAGGTAAAGCCAGTGAACGAAATTGAAAACGAACTGAGAGTGCCAGTTCCACAGCTGCACCACTGATTATATCAAACTCCAGTTTTAGTTTGTTCTCGCCTGGAGCTAGTTAAGTTAAGCCATTTTTGGGTAGAGAAGCAATTTTGTGAACATATGTTTAAACAGTTATAGATCTCATACACATTCAGTGTAAAAGACAACTCGTCAACGTCTCTTCTCTCTGTACACAGTATATAGCAGAGATGACAAAGTTTACTTGACACTGATTTCAAAACAAGGCTGGGAATGTTAAAGTTCACCATTAATCTGGAAACTTAAGAACATTATTTTTTAACGGAAATTTATTATAAGATCAAGTTTGGCCCAAATTTTATCTTTATTCCAGTATCACACATTTATTGGTTTTATCCAGATAAAAATGTCATCACAATTAGTTGCTGTGATTAATGCATTATTTTATTACCAGCAGTGTTGGGAAAGCTACTTTGGAAATGTAATGCGTTGCAATTACAAGTTACCTTATCTAAAACGTAATAGTAGTGTTACTATTTCAATTACTTTAACAAAGTAATGTAACTAATTACATTTGATTACTTTTGGATTACTTTTCTACATTTTGAATGAATTTCCTCAACTGTCAACCACTTTCAGTTTTTGAAACCTGGTTAACCTTACAGCATTACTCAACACTGACTGCTGTCAAACTGCTTTTAAACTCCCTCAACACAGCCACAGCCGCTCTACTGTGAGATCATGCTGATCTTTCAATACCCGTGTCTGCTAAATCAAATATTTGACATTCCACATTTGGTGAACATCACTCAATAAGCAGTTGTCTATTCGTGTGGGATTGATTGTGCATACAACGTCTGCTCACTACAGCTAATTTTTATTTCCTGCAGTGGGCTGGGCCTACATTGTAGTTCCTATCTGGCATTGCAGGCCTCCTCACAACTGCAGCTCAGACCGCTTGTAGGCTGTAGATCCAGCAGCAAGTGGGTGTTGCAAATTCAAACATGATAAGAGAACCAATTAGACATATCGGAATAGTATCAGACTTTCAGCTGTAAATGGAGGATGTTGTGCACAAGAAAAAATGGCAAAACAATAATATTATTAAACATATAGCCAATGTTTCCGCAGAAGATATTGAGATGTAACTGAAATTGTAATCCTAAATATTTCCTGAAAGTAACTGTAATTTAATTACACATTTTTTGTAATGTAACTCATTACTGTTACTTTTATTTTGTAATTAAATTACATAATTTTGTAACATGTAACTCGTTACTCCCAAGCACTGATTACCAGCACTAGTTGAAAGCAAATTAATGTCATTACATGATGCATGGTAAGTTGTAAAGGTTACTTATCTCTTTATTTTGTGTGTTTAATAAATGTAAAGGACTGTGGTTGAGGCAGCTCTCTACAAAAAAAGAGTGCCTGAACTAATAGTTTGGGAACAACTGGTATAAAGAATCACACACACAAAAAAATCTAGCTGGTGACTTACGGCTGACAGTCAAGGTGGCAGAGACTCTGTCGTTTCCGCACACGAATGTGTACTCTGCAGCATCCTCTCTGCCGGTGTTCATGATCTTGAGTTGATGAACTTTGCCCTGTACCACAATTCGGAACTTCTCACTCATCTCAATCTCCACTCCGTTTTTCAGCCAGGTGGACGGCACATTGAAATGTGAAACTTCACACTCGAAGGTGGCCACCTGGGTCTCAGGAACCTCAATGTTCTTCATGGGTTTTGTCACTCTCAGTGCTGAATGGATGAAAACATGAATTTAAGGGGTTCAGTATTTTTGGACATTGTTGTTTTTACACCAGTATTCTATTGGAGAACCAATAAAATACCACTAATCTACTGAAGGCTTATAAGAAGTTTGAGAAATGTAGTATCTCCACCTACATTCAACATGCAAGTGTGCACTGCACTGCAGATGCCCGACAACAGCAACATATTCTCCAGCAATGTTGTCTTCCACACTCTGAATGACCAGCTTGTGGGCTTTCCTCTCTGACATTATCTTGATATTTGAGCTCGGCGTGAGTTCTTGGTTATTGAACATCCACTTAACCGGAATGTCATCATGGGACAGGCTGAGTTCAAAAGAAGCGGTGGCTCCCACCAGCGATGTGACATCCTTGGGCTTCTTCACGATCTTGATAGCTAGAGGAAACAAGGATATTAGTGTTGAAATGAAAGTCTAAAATATGTAATTATGGTATAAAAGATTATCAGACTTACTCTCTACGTTCAGTCTGGAGTTGGCAGAGAGCTTTCCGAGTTTGAACCCGTAAACAGATTCGTCTTGAGTGTTACAATTCTTGATTTTCAGGCTGTGAACTGCGCCTTCCACTGTGATTTCGTATTTATCGCTTGGGACAATTTCCACTCCGTTCTTAATCCACTGGGACCCTTTGACATCCAAATGGGTGAGTTCCAGACTGAACACGGCCTCTTGTGTCTCAGTGACTGTTTGGTTCTTCATGGTCTTTTTGATCTTGACGGCTGTAAAAATGTCATTCAGTTATCCAGAAGAAGACAGGCACACATATGGAACTGGAATAAAATATATTAGGGCTGCAACAACTAATCGATTAAATTCGATTATTAAGATAGTTGGCAACTAATTTAATAATCGATTAATTTAGGTTAGTCTACTTTATTATACACATACGTACAGTGGCTACTCCCTAATGTGGAGGCAGTAAGCTAACCAAAGCCGCAGTGGCGGTAAAGCATTAAGCTGGACTCCGACCGCCATAAAAGAAGAATAAGAAGGAGACGAGAACCAGCGCTGTGTCTTGCCGTCAGAAAAACTGAAGTAATCATGTAGAAACACATGAATGACATTTTTTGTGAGGTAAACACATGCGCTGTTTAATAGCGCTCACGACTCTCATTTATTACAGACAAAACTCATTTATAGCTGATAAATAACAAGAACCAGCGTTCTACTCACAATACAGACATTTACTTGATATTGTCAATGATTTTTCAGACGCATGTCCACCGCATTATTGTGATGCGACTCTCATGTGGAACGCCAGCATGTGGAAAAATGTGGTTCTCTCCCAGAAATGAGTCAAAAATGAGTTATAGGCCAAAGTGGCTAAAAATGACCATAACTTCAGTATTTCTTTATTTTCAATTAATCAGAAAATATTTTTTACATTTTATAATGTTAGAGAGTAAAAAAAAATAAATATAGAAAAATAGAAACAGACAGTTCCAATGCTGGAAATGAAATAGTTTTTTCTGTCTTTTTATTAGATTATTAATCAAAGAAATAAGATTAATCAATTAACAAAATAATCGTTAGTTGCAGCCCTAAATTATATGAAACATTTGAACATACTTTCAACTTTCAGGTTGGCTGACGTCTTGGAGTTTGCCACCTGGTAAGTGTACTCTCCGACATCCTGTGGTCTGGTGATGACAATGACGAGACGTCTTACAGTGCCTATTTCTTCACTTCTGACATTGTCACTGAAGTCGACGTGATGCCCGTCCTTAAACCACTTGCCCTCGGCAGTGGGGTTGGCAACTTCGCACTCTAGCTCAGCAGTCTGGGACTCTGCCACTGTCAGATCAGACAGGGGCCTACTAATGGCACCACCTGGAGGAAGAAACATCGGTAAAGTCATTCGACTAGAAAATCATCAGCTTTAAGTACGTCTGAAGGTTTTCAATCGTCCAGGACGTCTTGAGAACTTCAATCGAAAGCAACTGAACGTAACTTAACGGACAGCATTAAGTACGGCGTTCGGACATATACCTGAAACAACAAGTTTTGCACTGGAAGTCTTTTCTCCAGCAGCAAACATGTACTCTCCCTCTTCATCCTTCATGGCATTGAGCACTGTGAGGCTATACTTAGTGCCTTTGCCCTCCATCTTGTACTTTGGACCAGTTTTAATGGGCTGCTTTTTAAAGGTCCAGTATGGGTCAATGCCAGAGTGAGACACTTCAACCGCAAAGGTGACGTTCTGGGTCTCGGTACATACGCAGTCCTCCATGTGCTTTACAATGCTGATTTCTACAATACACAGTGAATGACCGATATTATAATACATACATTTATTTTCTATGAAATAAAATAAGAAAAAAGAAAACAGAACATACTTTCAACTGCCAGTTTACATGTTGATTCAACTCTGCCAACAATCATTTTATATCGTCCTTCATCAGAAGCAAAAGTCCTGGTCAGCACCAGCCGTTGTTTGGATCCTTTGGCAACCATCTGTACTCTGTCACTGGGCATCAACAGTTTGTCATCATGATACCACTTCACAGAGCTCACATCAGCGGCTGTGATCTTAGCCTCAAAAACAGACTTTGTGCCCTCTACTGAAGAGATGTCCTTCAAAGTTGCCAAGAAGTCAATAGCTGAAAGGAAAAGAAAATATTAATTTAATTGTGGCTTTAAAAAAATTTCTGATTCTCGTTACTAAATTGACAGCTTACTTTGAACAACAAGCTTTCCAGACGTGGAAATGTCTTGGATGGGAACAACAAAGGAGTACACTCCAGCGTCTTCCTTTTTGGAATCTTCAATAAGAAGTTTGTGAGTCTGCTTGTCAATGACAATGTGGATTCTCTCTGTGGCGGAGACAGCCACGCCGTTTTTCATCCAAGTTCCCTCCACATTTTCCTGAGAGAACCGCACCTCCAGTTGGGCGATATCACCCTCGCAGATTGACAGGTCCGAGAGGCCTTGCATCAGCGTAACTGGACGCACTAAAGTAAAAAGAAAATGATTTATGAAGTAATAATAACTTGAGATAACCTTCGGAATACAAAGATGCAACTTGAATTTCAAACTATTTATATTAATCTCCTGGCAAAACACTCACGTTTCATCTTCAAGGTAGCACTCGTCTTCAGATCTCCAACTTTGAATGTGTATTTGCCTTGGTCCTCCTTCTTCACATCTTTTACAGACAGGCTGTGGCGACCGCGGCGGGACGACACAACATATTTGAGGCTTGGGGTGATCTCTTTATTCTCAAAGTACCAGGTACCCTCGGCGTCTTCACGAGACAAAACACATTCGAATTCCCCGGCGTATGTCTCGGGTACCTCTGTATTTTCAAGATGCTTCACGATTTCAAGTGGGGCACCTGTGTGACAATTGGCAAAATGAATCACCAACATCATGTAGAATAACAGCAATAGTTGCTAGATAAAAGTAACTTCTGCATTATTATCATTACCTTCAACGTAAAGTCTTGCTGTGGTTCTAATATGGTCGTCTTCTGCGACGACGCAGCTGTACTCTGCTTCGTCGCTCATTCCAATGATCAGCACGGACAGGAAGTGCACCTTTCTGTCAGAGTGCATCCTGTACTTGTCTCCCGAGAAAATCTCTGCGTTGTTCTTGAGCCATTTCACTTTAACGAAAGGCTCATTGGTCTCACATTCAAAGGTCACCATGGTGTCCTTCTCTTTGGCGCTTTGATCTTCTAGTAACTGCATGAAGGAAATGACTTGCTTTGCTAAAAGAAATGAAGGAAACATAAATATACATTTATATGATGTTCACAATTCATTTTAATTAGTCTTGTGAAAAATATCATCAGGGCTTTACCTTGCACCAACAAGAAGGCGTGGCTTGAGGTCTCTCCTGCAATGTTCATGGCTTTGATCATTATGCTGGCAGAATCTTCTGCTAAGACGTCCTTAATGACCAGTTCACAGACATGGTCTTCAGGCCAGTACCAGCTAATGCGGTTTGACTTTTCCAGTAAGATTCCGTTCTTGAACCACTGACATTCGGGATCAGGTTTACCGACCACTCGGCAGCGGAAGTGAACCTCATCACCAAGGGCAACAGTCTGACTCTGAATACGTTCAAGAATTTTTGGAGCCTCCATACTTGGTGAAAGAAGTATTTTCTCTGGTTTGATTTTGGGAACTGTGACTTTACGCTCCTCCTCCTTTTTCTTTTCAGCTTCGGTCAGCTCTTTGGTATGGTGAAGGAGCTCTTCTTTCCTTTTCCTTAGCATGTCTTCGTAAGACTCGTCCTTCTTACGGGACTTCAGCTCAACGGCGGTGATGGCTTCATAATAGCCCTCCTGGGTCCTGCGTTTGAATTTGCTTCTCAACTCTTCGGTCTCTTCTGTTAGCTTTTCATGGATCACTCTCTCAGCTTTCCTCAGTTTCACCACCTCTTTGGACTCCTTGAAGGTTTCTAGTTGTTTTTCGGGTTTGACCACCTCAAAGGACACTCTGCCATGTTCTTGAACCACGGCAGGGGCAGAAGGCTTTATCTCCGGGGCTCGGCGCAAAACGGCTCGGAAGTCTTCTTTCTGCTGGATCTCGAACTTCACCACATGCTCTACAGCACCTTCAGGGTTTTCGGCCAGAACTTTGACGTCGCCAGAGTCGTAGGACTTGGTATCTGTGATCTCCAGATAGTGGATGCCATCATACTGCAGACGGAATCGTTTGCTTTTGCGGATCAGCTGCCCGTTTAGATACCAGTTGACTTTTGGGGTTGGGTAGCCAGTTACTCTGCAGCGGAATTTTGCAGTTTCCCCCTCCATCACTCTGACTGGTTCTGGAAGCAAAACAATCTCTGGCTTGGTTTTCTCTGAGAACTCGTCTGCAGTAACTCCAGAAGGACCTCCTTCATGAGCAATACGTTCCATCTCATCTATTCTTTGTCCCCTCCTACCCTCAGGCAACTGAGATTCCTCAACAAGGCCCTTCTCGTCCTTTACTATAAGGGTAGCTGAGGTCTGGTCAACACCAAATTTGTTTGTAGCTCTGCAGGTGATCACACCACTGTCTCTGGCATAAGCAGCTTCATAGTCAAGACTGCAGTAGCCAAACTCGTTCACCATGCGCAGTCTGTTAGCGGCGGCCAATGGCTTGCCATCATGCAGCCACTCAACAATCATCGTGGGGTCACCAATAGGGGTCAGTCTGCACTCGAAGTGCACCGGGCCAAATTGCTTAAGTCTCACAGAGGTCAGTTTCTTTTTAAAGTGAGGTTTCTGCTGCTTCTCCTTGTCATAAAGGTCACCCTCTTCCCACTGTTCTTGACCGTAGCGGAGATGCAATGGCTCCAGCTCTGGTGCAGCAATTTCTTTAGCTTTGTAAGTTCCCTTAGGGATGATGAGTTTCCTCTCTGGCTGGGGTTCTGTCGCTGCCACCTCAACATTGACTCTGCAGCGTGTGGTGTCTCTGCCGGCTTTGTTGATAGCCGTGGCTGTGTACCACGCGCTGTCAGAACCACGGCTCTGGGGAATCTTAAAATGGGCCTCTCCCTTGCCACCCTCAACCCTAAAAAAGAATAAAAAGAGTTGGAAATGAATAAAATATAAGCTTTTAAGAATCTCACCTGGGTAAGACTAGCATGAGTGATGTCTATTTCTGTATGTGTGGATAAACAGATACTCACTGTATATTGGGGTGCTTGTGTGGAGAGATGATATCACTGTTTTTCAGCCACACAATATCTGGAAGGGGGTTGCCAATGGCTTTAACAGCCAATTCAACCAGACTTCCCTCTTTCACACTGATGTTCTTCAGCTTCTCAACAAACTGAGGTCTCACCAAATTCTCCTTAGCTGAAAAGTACATTAAATTATACTGTCATACATATAATATTTATATAATATACGTGGGACATTCAAATACAGCTCTGGAAAAAATTAAGAGACCACTTCCTAATTTAAAATTTCTCAATCTGTGGAATCTATTCAGTGTGCCAGGGGTTTTCAACTGGTTCTGTCTCAGGGACCACCATTGAGACTACGCAGGATTCTGTGGCGCTGTGTGCCTGTGTGTGTGAGTATTAAATTAAATTAATTCATAAAGATGCACAAAACATGAATGAATGAACAAAATCTAATAATTAAAAAGGTGATTTCAGTTGAGAAACCACAGAACACCTGAAATTTTGCTGCGGACCAACAGGGGACCGCGGACCACCGATTGAAAACCCCTGCTATGTGCAAACGTTGTTAAATTCCAACAGAGCTGTATACAAAAAACAAACACAACTTACCTTCTACAGTCAGTGTCATAGACACTGAGGTTTTACCAGCTCTGTTCTGAGCCACAACTGTCCATTCTCCAGAGTCGTGAGGCATGGCAGGGACCACAATAAGTGACTGAGTTCCATCTTCCTTCACAACAATTTTGTGGGTATAGTCATTAACCACTTGTTGTCCTGAATTAATAAAAAAAACACATCTTCAGCTCGGTCGTTATTTAACCAGCTTCTTCAGCGTTCATAACAAATATCATGTGTCCATATTCCTGTTTTAATCATGGTGTCTTCCAAACCACCTACCATTATGGAACCAGAAAGTATCAGGCATGGGTCGTCCAACCACCTTCAGATCAAATCTCGCAGTTTGTCCCTCGGAGCATCTAAAAGATGATGGCTTTGTAACAAACACAGGTTTGTAGAGTCTTTCCAGCTGGGCTTCATCCGTCTCGTCCAGTCTGCGGGCAGGAGAGCGTCCAGGAGAACGACTTGTGGAGCGTGGGGATGTAGATCTAAAATCAAAGAAAGGGATCAGTAAGCAAGACTTACGTACCTCTTTTTCACTGCACTAAGGCTTGTAGCATTCTGATAGGGCTACGTTTTCTCCAAAATAAGTGTTTACAGACGTTTACAACATAAAGTGTTGAGTATAAATCAGGCCTCAGTCAGACAAACATCTGCAATGAAAGTTCAGCCCAAACTTGCTCATATGATTAATTTTGGTTAAAACCAATAACAATAACTTAACACATTAACAGTTTATTTCCAGCTCTACCTTCAACATATTTTCTCAAAATTGCCTGTACAAAATGGCTTTAGAGGCCTTTGTCCACCAAACGTGCTTTTTGCACTGGCTTGTTGTTGCTAAGTTACGAAAAGCATTATCGGGCACTTCTATGTTCGTTCCTATTTCATGTAAAAATTGCAGCGTGTTCCTTTGAGATCGGTAGTTTAGCAGTCATAAAAGAAAGTGAAAGTGAGTGATTATTTGTCATCGTGAACACACCACAGCACAGCACACAGCACACCATCCGTGAAGGAGCAGTGGGCAGCTAATAAGGGCGGCGCCCGGGGAGCAGCGCTTGGGGACGGTACCTTGCTCATGAGTACCTCAGTGGTAACTTTACCAGTCCAGGATTCGAACCTTCTGCAACCTTCTGATCATGGGGCGAACACCCTACCGCTACGCCACCAAATGCCCCTGAGATTATCTTTACTGTTCGTGAGTTCTTGACTGTGTATGCTCCGCACTTTCCTAGATTTTGGTTGGCTAGCAAGAGAGAAGTGACATTGACGAGCCCAGCGCTGATGTAAAAGTTGAACAGATTTCAACTTCAAGCGCTCTGAGTGCTGCGGTAAAAACACGTCTCCACCGGTGGGGGTTTTTTCCCACTGAAGGCGCTTAGCACTCTGATGGCTAAAGCTCAAAGGGCTTGTTTTAAAAAAAAGGTGCTGCCAGAAATACGGTTTGGTGGACACAGGCACTTAAACTTAACCAGATAATGCATCGGGGGCAGCTGTGAGACTTTCAGTGTCACTCATTTGACATGCCACTACAACAGCTTTACGCACTCCAACTTTGAGAAGCACTGCTTTATGTTAGCATCTTCATAATCTAAAAACAAAGGAACACACCTGATTCTCTGAACCGCATCTAGCTGAGTGTACTGCGGCTGTGCTGCAGGTGTGCCAGTTGAGTCCACAAACAGCTTCCCAGAGCTGACAGCATTGCTCTTAATGTTGCTGATCAAAGCGGTGTAGATTCCCTCGTCTTCTGGCAGTACAATCGGAAGACGCAGACTGGCTCTGCCATCCTGAAGAACTTCCATCTGATAGTGGTCTCCATGTCTAATGCGCTTGCCATCTTTGAACCACGCAATCTGTAAATCAGAACAGAGGCTTATTAATAAAAAGCACGCATGCGACCCCTGAAGGGAAAAGCCGAAAGAGGAAGAAGAAGAAGAAGAAGAATGCAGGGAGTGGATTGGATAAGTACGATATTGAAATCTGTAGATAAATAAACGTTGGGATTTTTCACCTTGGGGAGTGGAGTTCCAGTCATTTTGAAGTGGAACGTGGCACTCTTTCCTTCCCTGAGTCTGTAACTTTTCATAGGAATGTGGAAGACGGGAGATGCGGCCTCATGTTCTGCAACGCTCACATCCATTTGTTCCCCGTCCTCAGTTACCAGTTCCTGGTAGGTGATCTTAAGAAGGCGAAATTCGATCTCATAGATGAACCTCTGCTCAATAGCAGATATCTGTAGGTCCTGTCAAAAAAGATGAAGATTAATAATGTGAATAAAACTATTGGTGACTTTCAGTATAAATGTGACTCCGCACAGCAGAACTAGTCGCTTGTCGCAAATTTTCAAAATTGGGTTATTATGTTTTCATGAAAGGACATAAATCAAGCTTCAAAACGATACCTATATGGAATGAATGGGACGACATATGTCTGAGATATCAACATTCAAAGGAGTCGGGTTTCTCCTGTCACGCCAAGTGAGAAACGGAGAAATCTGCCTTTGAAGTTGACTATCGCCGTAGCACTCACAGACGCTTGGTGCGGTCGTGGCTACGTTTGCATTTACGGTAGCCTACGCTGCATTCACAGCCACACGGATAGCCTACCTGCGTTAGGTTAACTGAACTCGGGAGACGAAGATGGATTCCGGAGAAATATCTTCACGCTAGTCAACCAGTGGATTTACCGTAAATATTGAAGTAGAGCGGTCAAAACACAAACTTTTAACATTCTGCTGGACTGAATTCCTCACCTCAAGAAAGTCACGATTTTAGGATGGAAAGGGTAAAAATTTATTCACAACAGTACCGTATAGACCTTCCACTGTTTCAAAACACTAAAAACAAAAAATCCAAAATTTTACCCCACACAACATAAACGCTTGTTTTTCTCGTAAACCTCCGTTGCGACAAGCCACTGGTTTTGCCGTGCAGAGTCACAAATCACATTTATCCTTTCATTAGCGCATATAGTTAAAATTGATTGAGATCTACAAACCTGCTCTGAGGTGAAGGACTGCATCATTTGAGCCTGCTGAGCCATCCTTCTCTGAGCAAATATTTGTTCAGTTTCACTTATAATTACAGGAGGCACGTCTGCCACTCTAGGTTCCTGCCCCACTGTTGTAGTCACTTCAGATTTAAAAGTCACTTCCTGTTCCTTCATGTAAGCTTCATAGGCCTCTGTAGAAAGCAGTGCAAAAAGGTTATAGGTAATAAGGTTGTTTTTTATTTGTTTGTCTGTTTGATATTACAGCGTCAGTCTCACCAACCTTCCTCAAGCAGCATGGCTGAGGCAGACACCTCTCCAAGTTGATTTTTGGCAAAGACTGTGTACTCTCCAGCATCGTCAGAAAATGTCATGGAGATCTCCAGTTTGCATTGTCCCGTTTCTTTTTTGTAGGCGACTCTATATCTGATGGATCAAACAAACGGACATAAAAGTGTCAAAATAGGAGAAGCAAGATACATTTTTGCCAAGAACAAAATAGTAACAACTACAATTTTTTATCTATTGTAAAAGCATTATGGGAAGTTTGTTTCAATTAATAAATGACAAATTGTAAATTTCTTCTCAATAACATCTTGGATTACAGGATGAACGTCAAATCATGTGCAAGATGGTCATTTTCCAAACATATTCTTTGTTCGTTCGTTCCTTCATTATCCGAACCACTGGGGTAGCAGGGGGGACCGGAGCCTATCCCGGAAACTTACGGGCGCAAGGCGGCGAACCAACCCTCGGCAGGCTCCAAGCCACCGCAGGACACACACAATCACACTCACATTCACACCTTATGGGGCCAATTCAGAGTCGCCAACTGACCTATATTGCATGCTTTTGGACTGTGAGAGGAAACCGGAGCACCCGGAGGAAATCCACACAAACACGGGGAGAGCATGCAAACTCCACACAGAAAAACCCCACACCTGACCCGGAGATCGAACCCAGGACCTTCTCGCTGGGAGGCGGCAGCGCTAACCACTACGCCACCGTGCCGCTCTACATGTTGTTCACATCTCTAAAAAAAATACCTGTATCCAGTGGTTAGTGGAACTCCACTCTTCTTCCAGTAGATGTGGGGTTTAGGGCTGCCTCCAATCTGGCATTCGAAGACAACTCCACCACCCTCCACCAGCTTCTGCACTGTGGGTTTCTTCACAAAAAATGGAGCGGCTGCTGCGCCGGTTTCCATAGACTCAGACACAGCGCTCACTACTGACATGGTCTCTTCAACCCTGGGAATTATTTTAGGAGATTCACTGAATTTAGTGTAACTGTTCAGCTATAGTTTTGTGTCAATTTACTAAAAAAACATGAGAAAAATCTAGACAAATAAATGTTTTTACTCACTGTCTTGCTTGAGCAGACATTTCGACATGTTCAGAGACAGCAGTCAGATCCTCTCTGCTCTCAATTTCCTCAGACACTGGAAGAAAAAAAAAATTAACATTTTACCTTAATTACCATTAAGGAACTATTTTTTTGCCCTCATAGTTCACAAGGGGACAAGGTTTGTACTGTAACGGCACATTAGAAACACAACAGGAAGTATTAACAGAGTGATTTATTTAAGTATTAACAGAATTTGTAATCAAAATAATCATCATGCGTAAGATAATATCAATAACAGGTTGAAAGGGTTGACCGATTATCGGAGGCTGATATTAGACAGTTTGCAGATTATCGGTATCAGTGTTTAATTTTGAGCATCACTGATATTAAGCAATTACAAGGTGCGCTACTGTGGCTCCACTGCCGTCTCTTCTCTCTGTGCCGTTTGCTCTTGACTCGCTGCTTCATTTAATGTCCCACCCACAACAGTCTCTGATTGGCTATATGTCACACGAGTGGTAGCCAATCAACGCTGAACAGCGCAGTGTGAACCTCCGAGAAGGAGAGATGAGAGTTTCAGCTGGATTTGGTGTTTGTAAAATATTTTTTTTAAAAAGAAATTAGCTTTTTTTTGCATGTCGGTTGCAAATATTGGTTAATAGCCATGTTAACTAGCAATAATTATTATCAGTATATAGGGCTGCAACAAATGACTATTTTTGTAATCGAGTAACCTGTCGATTATTTTATCGATTAATCGGATAAAAAATGTAAATAAAAATTACAATACATTTGTTATTAGGCTTATTGTAGTGTGAGTAGAAGTTAGTCATATACGCTTTATGTTGTATTCAATTGAAAATGAAGAAACATGAAGTTCAAGGGTTATTTTGAACCAATTTGGCCAATAAAATGAGTTGCTTTTGGCCTTTCTGGAAGAGAACTGCATTTCCCACAATCCCCTGCGCACACGCCTCGGAGCTGCGTCACAATAAAGGGTTCAGCGCGTTCCGGAACGAACTATGAAAAGAAATCGATGGGAAAATCTCAATAAACGTCTGTATCGTGAGCAGAACGCTGGTTGTTGTGGTTATTTATCAGCTGAAATATGCGTTTTGTCTGTAATAAAGGGGACGTTTTGACGGAAACGGAGCGTTTTAGCGAGTAATGGCGCTTACAAACAGCGTGCGTGTTTACATCGCAAAAAATGTCATTTACGCGTTTTCATGCATTTACTTGTGTTTTTGTGCACGGAATATCTCACAAATACGTTCACATACAGAGGGACCTCTTCTCGCCGTGATCGCGCCACTGAAAGTATTGTGCGTCATTAATAGGCGTCTGTGTGAAACACAAGCTGTAGCGATATAAATGACTGAAACAAAGCTTCGATTCTAGAAAAACTGCCTCGACCATTTTTTGTAACTGAATTATTCGAGTTATTCAAATAATCGTTTCAGCTCTATCAGTATACCAGTCCTGAAAAACCAATATCGGTCGACCTCTAGTTCTGAATGTTTCAATTAATTTTGTCCTAATATAAATCAAGTATAAATTGCTTTACAAATTTGCATAGTTTATCTTTACCTTTGACAAGCAGGAAGCAGGAGGTGCTGATAGTTCCCGCCTCGCTGGTAGCGGTGCAAGTAAAACGGCCGCTGTCCTCAGCAAAGGCCTCGCGGATCACTAAGCGTGCGTAACCATTCTCATATGTGATCTGGAAGTCAATGGAGCTCTCGATCCTGTAGTCCTCTCTGAACCACATGATGCCCGGAGTAGGATGGCCCGAGATCTGGCACTCCAGAGTCACTGACTCTCCTTCAGTAACAGTCATGTTCTTCAATGCCTAAATAACACAAAATGGCTTTTAGCTGTAGTTAAAAACAGGAGAGTGCATCAGGTATCTCAGAAAGCGTATTTAAATTAACTTCTTACAGCCACAATGGTTGGGGGCATCACTTGCTCCTGTGTGTGTGAGGGGATCACAGCTTCTTCAACAACCTGCATAAAAACAAATGAGGATTTACATTCCTGCAAATATCCTTTCATCTACAGGTTCCCTACCAGGCCTCGACGAGCGCCCCTGGGTTTTTGTTCCTCTTGCATTAGGAAATGCAGCAATAGCAGAGTTCAGAAGAACAGTGTCAATGACCCAAATACGTATAGTCCACAACATGGTCTAGCACAGCGTTTCCCAATCCTGGTCCTCGCATACGGAGAGAATTTAGCGTCAATATTACCGAATAAATGTGACCCTCCACGGCAAAACCAGTCGCTTGTCGCAAATTTTCAAAATTGAGTTATGTTTTCATGAAAGCGCATAAATCAACCTTCAAAACGACACCTATATTTAATGAATGGGACGACATATGACTGAGATATCAACATTCAAAGGAGTCGGGTTTCTCCTGTCACGCCAAGTGAGAAACACAGAAATCTGCCGTTGACTATCGCCGTAGCACTCACAGACGCTTGGTGCGGTCGCGGCTACGTTTGCATTTACGGTAGCCTACGCTGCATTCACAGCCACACGGATAGCCTACCTGCATTAGGTTAACTGAACTCGGGAGACGGAGATGGATTCCGGAGAAATATCTTCACGCTAGTCAACCAGTGGATTTACCGTAAATATTGAAGTAGAGCGGTCAAAACACAAACTTTTAACATTCTGCTGGAATTGAATTCCTCACCTCAAGAAAGTCACGTTTTTAGGATGGAAAAGGTAAGTTTTTCAGCCAAATTTATTGACAACAGTACAGTATAGACCTTCCACTGTTTCAAAACACTAAAAACCAAAAATCCCAAATTTTACCCCATGCAACATAAACGCTCGTTTTTCTCGGAAACCTCCGTTGCGACAAGCGACTGGTTTTGCCGTGGAGGGTGACAAATATCACACCATTCACAAATATATTTCTTGATTCAGCAACAAATGTAACAAGATTCACAAAGATAATTCATGACTTACAAATAAATGTAACACCATTCACAAATGCATTTCTCGACTCAAAAAAAAATGTTACACGATGCACAAATGTCAGTGCAGTTACATTTATTCACAAACCGATAAACCTGCATTTACAAACCGCCGTATCTATTTGTGAATACCCCTACATTTATTTGTGGATTTTTGACAACTCCCTGACAGTGCTCGATGCACAAATGTGTTGTTTCAAAAGGTAGCCTATCATATGTCTCCAAAGTTTACAGCCAGTCACATCAACTGAAGTTCGAGAGTATGATTTAGTGTTGACAACACCGCGCTACCTTCGTGCACTGTAGTGTTCTCTTGGAGGGAATTGTACGTTTGGCCAGAGAATGTTCAGGTTTGACTCAGTCAACACCACACAAAATTTTCCGCGTGGCGTTGACTGAGTGACAAATTTGTCAGGTGCATAAGTTTTCCACAAGTTTGCCACAAACCTAATTTGCATGTGAAAATGCGACTTTGCTGAAAATTTGCAACAACACTGCCAAAGGTTGATGGCAACCGTTTCCCAGAAGCCAAGCATTTTTGTAAGGGTTCTCACTAGAGCAGGACAATCCTGATCCTGGATGTTTCTCCAATCTAACTAGTATCAGACTTTCAGGAGCAGAACTGCCCAGCCCTGCACTCGAGAAATGGAGCAGGACTTACAACACTACAAAACATACTGGGTAACTAATTACCACACTAGCAATTATGATAATACAGATCTTCAAAAACAGTAACACAGAAAGCACTAAAAACCACATAACACTTGAGGAAAGGAAAGGTGACACATCAGGCGGCTCATGACCTAAACTTAGCAACATGCAACATGTTACTCTATTATAAGACCATCATGTGGCATTTGTTATCTCTAAATTTGAGTGCCAGGCATTTGTGGCCTTCAATCATGTTCACCTAAAATACACCTGCTTCAGCCATACTACCCTGACTGAGAAGAACTCTACACTGAATGCATAATGTACAGCGTTAGTCAAAAAAATCTGGCAAACAATTAGAGGCTTAACCGTTGCATTCAGAATTAAATTTACAAAAAGGTGATAATCACATTGTCTACCTCAACCTTAGCTACGATATCTTGTAAAATAACACATATCACAAACAACACTTGCACTTTATTTTTGCTGCTATACGGACTATTTCCTCCTCAAATGACCGTTGACACGACACTGCAATAAATGTTTTTGCACTGCTGCCACTATTTGCACAATATTGAACATTGAATGTATAAATAGACTGGATATAGAATTCTTTTCACACTATAACTGTTTCCAACCCCTTGCACATCCAGTGTAAAAGTGTAAAAGTCGATTCCACATTGTAGAAAATACTGCATCCAAACTGTCTCTCTATCTACAGTACTGTGCAAAAGTTTTAGGCAGGTGTGAAAAAATGCTGTAAACAAAGAATGCTTTCAGAAATATAAATAATGATTGTTTATTTTTATCAATTTACAAAATGCAAAGTGAGCGAACAAAAGAAAAATCTAAATCAAATCTTTGACTTTGACCAATATGTTCATTTTAATTTTACCTGACCATTTTAACACGATCTGTTTTTGCATTTACAATTTACAATTTCATTCATTTTTATAGTCACACTACTTTCACTATCACAGAGTTCCTGCCCCTGTTTTCACCACTAGAGGACGCAGTTATATAATAAAAAAATCCTCACCTCTTTCACAGCCCCTCCGGCCTGTTGCTGCATGGCAAAAGAACGTTCCCACTGCTCCTTGTGGACGTGTGTGGAAGACATCTGGACATACGATGCCCCGGAGGTCAGCGTGGTGTATCCAGACTCTGCCACGTAACCCTCCTGCTTCCATGGAGGCAAGACGTCGGCACCGGGAGTCAGCTGTTTCCGTGTAGTCTGCGGCGATTTCACTGGTCTGATTGGAGACAAAGAGATTTTTGAACTTGGTGAGACGAGTCTATTAGGGAATTCAAACCACATTATTCACTGTTTTATTTCATACGTTTCACTCATCTTGATCTCTTCACTGGGATCTATTTCATTTTATATTTATTTCTCCATGAAATTTAATTTTAAGTTGCACTATTAATATTTATTTAAAAACTAAAGCTTCACATAATATTTCTAAATATGCAGCAGTAATATAAATATTTAGGAGTATTATGCACTACTCCTACATACGATAGGCCTACATAAGTATACCAAATGTTCAAATAAAGCAGTAATATTCCTATGTGATTTTGTCTCCCTTTATAAAGATTCTTTAACAATTAATTAAAATGAAGAGAACAAAAACACTAGTATTTTTATTTAACATTAATCATTTAGTTATTTTTGAAGGTAAATGTGAGTCGTTTTTATGACACGTTTTCTAAAAGTAATAAGGTCGTGACATATGGCTCAACGTTTTGCGGGAAACAACAACGACTGGTCAAAATTGTACAGTGGTAATGCATTCGCAGGGACTGGCTGAATTTGCGTTAGTAGTTGTGGTCGCAACATCGCAAAATCCTGGAGGGTCTGTTTACTATCATGGAACTTGTTTATAAGAATTTGTACATTTCTATCATGTAAAATATGACAACAAACATGATCTGATCATATTTTTAAATACAATTGCTTTTTTTTTGCATCTAATCGTGTTTATTTATTTTTTGTAAGGTTTTCATTTTGCCGCACACTGTACCTGCTCGTTATGGGCTAGTTTCTTGCTCATGGATTAAGCCTAGTCTTGGACTAAATTGTAGTACTAATTTAGATTTACCATTCAAATCAAAGGTAGTCTAGGACTAGGCTTAATCCCCAACTAGGAAATTGGCCCATTATGTTTATGCAGGACCTTTGAAACTTGAATCTTATTCATCTTTCAATACTTAATTACTGTTCACTTCTGATTTTATAATGTCATCCCGAATTCACTCCATCTACCGTAGGCCTTACAAAGACACTGTACGTTACAGAGTGAGCATGTACGAAAAGCGACCGGTTAGACAGGAGGTAAATGAACGTGACTTTGGAGAAGCGTTTTACCTCACAGGTGTTGGAGTCGGAGCCTTCACGTGTCTGACAGGGGAGGGAGACTGATGGCGAGCAGTTGCAACTTTTGACACCACTGATGCCGGTGTTGGGGACTTGGACGTTGGCTTGGCAGGCACACGAGGGGGCGCCTTATGAGCCAAAAGCTGCAGCTCGCCGCCCTCGATCTGCATCTCCACCATGGCTGATGACTCAAAATGAGCTTCCACTTTCTGTAAAAATGGAAATAGATTGCATCAGTGTTTGATTTTATTCATGAATATATTCAATATTCAACAAAAATCTCAAACAGACAGCATGTAATAGTTTGTGACCTAATCATGACCCCACCACATTGAGGCCATGTGGTGCGTAAAAAAAAAAAAATATTTTGCTTTATTTGCCATTAACCAGGTTCAATGTCACTGTTTAACGTATAAAGAGACTTTTTAATTGCCTGTTCTTCCAATAAGGCAAGTGGTGTCATCACTGTATATATATAAACTGTACTGAAAACTGCAAAATTGCAGAATGTTTTAATAATACTGAAGTTTTGTTCAGCTGATCTGATCATCAGATCCTCATTAAGCTGAATCAATGTTTTGGTGTTGGAATTAAACAAGAACCGCACATGAAATGGAATAAATATAGAAATAACTACTACTACTGGTTTCTGAAGGTATTCCAGAGCTATATTAAACAGGGTAATTAACTAAGGTAATTATACCATCAAAATACTATCTTTCACAAAAATGTGTTACATCCCACGTAACAAAGTACGTTGTCACCTTTTCCATCCTGGCCTGGTGAGTCTGTGAAATGTCTGAGGTTGAAATGACTGTCTTGGTCTTTTTAGCAGGCACTGCAACCTCTTCACCTGTGAAACGACGTCAAAACGGCAGTCAAAATACATTCATACGGCTGTACTACATTTACATTTAAATGTAAAAAATAACACTCAACAATACTACTCACAACACACACTGTCAGCACACTTTTCCCAATGGCTGTACTTAATATACACTTAAATATAACTGTCAACTTTAAACTTAGTTTAAAGTGTATATTTTATATTCCACTTCTAGTTTAAACTTTATATTTTATATTCCACTTCTAGGTTAAAGTGTACATTTTATATTCCACTTCTAGTTTAAACTGTATATTTTATATTCCACTTCTAGGTTAAAGTGTACATTTTATATTCCACTTCCAGGTTAAAGTGTACATTTTATATTCCACTTCTAGGTTAAAGTGTACATTTTATATTCCACTTCTAGTTTAAAGTTTATATTTCATATTCCCCTTCTACTTTAAAGTGTATATTTTATATTCCACTTCCAGGTTAAAGTGTACATTTTATATTCCACTTCTAGTTTAAAGTGTATATTTTATATTCCACTTCTAGTTTAAACTGTATATTTTATATTCCACTTCTAGTTTAACATTTATATTTTATATTCCACTTCCAGGTTAAAGTTTATATTTTATATTCCACTTCTAGTTTAAACTTTATATTTTATATTCCACTTCTAGTTTAAAGTGTATATTTATGTTCCACTTCTAGTTTAAAGTTTATATTTTATATTCTATTTATATATTGTTTAATGCCTTATTTGTTCCTTGTTCTTTGCACTGTTAAAACTGGAGCCACCTCGTCTCGTCTCTCTGTTTACTTGTACAGTATATAGCAGAGATGACAAAGTTTACTTTGACTTGACTTTGAGTTAAATTCAAATTTAAATTAAAAGAACAACACCCAATATTGTTAAAAACAGCACTGCAGTTGTCAGCACAATTTTCCATACAGTATTACTCAATTTCAATTAAAATGTAAAAAACAGTACTCAGCAACACAGATAAAAAGAAGCACTCTATCAGCCCACTTTTCCAAACAGCTGCACTAAATTTAAATTAACAAAAACAATACTCAACAACACGGTTAAAAAAATAGAACTCTGCAAGCATTTTTTTGCCCAATATAACTATACTAAATCTAAATTTATATTTAAAAAGCTTTTTCATACAGCTATACTAATTGTAACTGTAAATTAAATTTGAATTTAAAAAACCAAAACATGTTAAAAAGCGCAGGTTTCCACTTGGGGCCAGTAAATTGACATTAACATAAAAAAGACACATACTCTGAACCAAAAGTTCTGCTGTAGAGGTGGCACGTCCACTGCTGTTGGACGCACTGACAGAATATGTTCCAGAATCTTCTGGGAAGGCCTCTGCGATCAGCAGACTGTAGAGGTCTCCGTCTTGAACGATCTGAAAGTCTGCGGAGCTCTGAATCTCAGCCCCCTCTCTGTAGAACTTCACCACAGGTGTAGGGATTCCTGTTACACGAACATCCAGTCTCATTTGGCTTCCTTGTCTCACAGTCATGCTTTGTAGTCTCTGAATAAATGTTGGAGGTGCAGTTTCCGCTGTGGGGAAAACAGAAAATTTCAACGGTCAAATTCACAGCGTTGGAAGAGACTGTTTTAGACAAAAGGTCATTAAAGCAGTTAAATCACCTGTAACCAGGAGCTCAGCGGTGCTAGTGGCTTGTCCGGCTCCATTGGTGGCTCTGACAGAAAATCTTCCGCTGTGTGCGGCTGTCACGGCGGGGATCGTCAGCACAGCGCGGCCTTCGCTGAACGAGATCTGAGCGCCGGGCAGAGCGGCAGCAGAAAGAACCTGGCCATCACGAAACCAGCTCACCTCAGGAACTGGGTTACCTGGGACAGGGGGAGAGAGAGAGATTGAGAGCATCCTTAATAACCTGCACTCAGGGGGCTCTGGTGATATGAGGTAATTTTGATAATATTACACTATAATTAAATAAATCGTCTTGGGGTCAGATGTATGTTTCCCTTTTAAACTTTTTCATGATAATTTCTTTAATGTTGCAAACTGTGATTTATTCACAGGAAGGAACTTAACTTTTAAATGTATAAAATGTACATCAATCCATACAGTTCTGCATATAAAGAAGTTAAAAGTAGAGTCTGAGCATATAAATATAGTATATAAGTATATATAAAGTTTCTGATAAATTTTATAATTTTTCATTTGTCTTTACGCGTCATTATGTTTATTTTGATTTATTCATTTTCAGAGTCTTATATATGTATACATATATACATAAATTGTGGTATATTTTGACTTGTTTGGTTTCTTTTGAATTCACCAATTAATGATATAAATTATGAAATTTTTTAATCCTTTTTATCCACCATATTATGGACAGAGAACAGCTTTCTTACCACTAACTTGGGCTTCGAATGTTGCGGCACTACCCTCAAGTGCCACAACACTCTGAAGCGGCTGTGTAAACGTTGGCGCCTGTGTTGTCATGGTGGTAGGCACCCTGGAAAAAAAGAAAGAGAAATAAGAGCATTCAACAGCATTTAGCATTTATTTTACAGAAATCTGCAAATATCACTACAAAGTGAGACATGAATTTGTTGAATGCTATAAAACCTTGGTTATGTAAGTTCTCTGTTAGCCGACATGTTTAAAGGATTCGGGGCTATTTCCAACGGGTGAGAAATTAACTGACTAATCATGGGGGGGTCGACCCCACCTCCCTACTGCACCTGGCATGGGGCAGCTTGTCATCTGAGAGATCAGTGGCTCCAAAGAGTCGGAGTGTCAAGCCAAACACCCAAGCGACAGCTTACAGACATGCAAGTACAACTGCAAGCTGTGAGCACCTCATGTGAAATGGAACTTCCAGGTGCAATAACAAAAGAACAAGAAAACCTTTTTACATTTCAAAAATTCTCCATGATTAACGTCATCAGTAATTTCCTCCGATTTAGCTCCAGTCTTCAAGTAGTACCTTCTTAACACCTGGTCCACTGACCAAATAACCGGACCAAGTAACGGGCAGATGGGGTTGTTAAAATGCCAGCTGTTGTGTGAACCTTTGTTAACCTTCGTTAAGGTAACATTACATTTTGATGAAACCTGTTCTTAAAAGTCTTCTCTGTACAGAAAAACAGGCATACATTGCCTTTTGCCTCAGTAATTATGATAATAAATAAAAAAGAAATATTTGGACATGTGAGTTATACAATAACAATCTAAACAATCATGTTCATAATATCTGTAAAAATAAATATTTTTATAAAATATTCTAAAACTGAAAAAAATTAGTGTTATATAAAATTAATAACTGAAAAAACTGCGTACTGTGGAATCTGCACATCATTCAACTGTTCAGTGTAATTGTATTGTACAAAATATACATCAAGTTTGAACGGCTATAAAGTGAGGAGTACAAGAAGTGAGACAGTGCTCTACAAGAATGCAGCAATAGTTTCACTTGTTTATAATTGTAAACATATCTTCTCCACATATGTACATTTCACTAAATATTTAAGATTTTGTCATATTTATAGACCCTCTAAGGCCTTTTTCAGTGAAAAAAGCATCTAAAATGCTGCACACACACAACACAGAAAATATCTATCTATCTATCTATCTATCTATCTATCTATCTATCTATCTATTATTCTAGATAGATAGATAGATAGATAGATAGATAGATAGATAGATAGATAGATAGATAGATAGATAGATAAAATCTATTCAAAATTACTGTTTCAATGAACAGATTCCATAATATATCATTGACCGTTAGCACTGAGCATTTATCATCCATCTGATAAGGTCAACAGGTGACAGCAGGTCTTGTGCCATGTGGCAGCATTTACAATCTCAAAAGGTGAATTCAAATTCTCAATTTAATTGCTTCACCTTCAATACATTTTTTTAAAAATTAAATATGTCCTCAATAAATGTGTGAGCAGCTCTCATATTTGAATACTGATATCCCATATGACAGAAATGGCAATCTCCAAAAATAATCAGTCCCTTTGCTTGATTGACAGCCACCATGTGGCACATAACTAGAGGTGCAACTGATAGCCCTGCTGCTGATTCCCTTAAAAAGACATTGCGGCCCAGCTGGGACACCACTCTAATGCTATCACCGGCTATTCTTGGCTTTTCTCAAATCATACCACCATATATTAACCTTGAGTTTAAAAAGAAGCAACTCTTTGCAGAAACTTTTACAAAAACATTTATAAAAAAAAAAGCACTGCAGCATCCAATCTTAAAAGCACAAGTGAATCACTGCATAGAGACAACAAATTGCAAATAAAATTTGCTTTAAAACGTAAGGATGATGTTATGCATTATCTAATACCAAACAGCTGAAATATAATTTCAGAAAGTAAATGGCACTTACTTGTGTCACAATGGTGCCTATAAATGATGGGACTGTGCCCTAAGGCTACTGCCCCTGCAACAATCCTCTTATCCAAAGTTTCCAGAATATCCAAGGTGAGAACTGTTGAGCCTCTGTATGATCCCAAAAAACAAAACTACACAGGCTTTAGACCGTGTAGTTTTGCTTTTCCCTTGCAATCCCTACACCCGAGGCAAGGCTGGGAATGCTCCAACTGCTCAGAACTGCTAACATGGTGCTTTTTCTTTATATACCTCTAGCCTAGCCTACAATGTCACTCCTTAGCCACTCCCCAATGCTGCCATTGCCCAAAGAATCATGGGAAAATGATGCATTTTATGCAACCTCACGCCTATCACTCACTCTTCCTCTCACGCTAAGGTGTTAATGTCCTACAGTCAGGTTAGGTATATATTCTGCCTTATTTTTGTGCATTTGTATAGGTCAAAAGTTAGGTTTATGCCCCATTTGATGATATGCCATTCTGTTCGGCCAAGTCCCCATGACAAGCGTTAACCTGTGGATGACCAAAAGGAGAAAGTGGCTGTCACTGTCACTCAAACTGACCAAAGCACACTACCCATTCCCAACCCCCCACCCAACCTCCCACACAGAAACACACACACTCTCTGCCTCTCTCTCTCTCTCACACCCACATACAGACAGGAGGGGGGTGTTATGTAGCTTTACTGTAGGTTCAACCACATTTACATCACAATTATTTCCTCAAAAAAGGGAATGAAAAGAGACTAAGCATCATTACACGCAGTCGTCAGAAATGCAAGTCATAAGCAACCTTAATTAACCAACTCCTCTATCCTGACCCAACCTACCTCCAGCACTACCACCACTGGGCTCCATAGCAAGACCCCTGTGAAATTTGGGCAGTCTGTTTCCATAATTAAATACTGTAAGCTGCTCTGAGTAAGAGCTTTTACTAAGTAGGCATGCGCCGATCCAACTTTTTTCAATTTCGATACTGATGCCCATATTTTGGCTTTGGGTATCAGCCGATCCCGAGCACTGATCCAGTTAGAATTAATGAGCGGTGTATTTCTCAGTGAGGATCATTCTGTTATGCTTAAGGAAATACTTATTAAGTCAGTGAATATTTGTCATTGTAAACACACCACAGCACAGCACATCTCACACTGCACCACAACCAAATCTGAACTCTGCATTTGACCCATCCGTGAAGGAGAAGTGGGCAGCTTGCGGCATTTGGTGGCGTAATGGTAGGGTGTTCGCTCCATGATCAGAAGGTTGCCGGTTCGAATCCAGGGCTAGTAAAGTTACTACTGAGGTACTCATGAGAAAGGTCTCGTCCCCAAGCACTACTCCCCAGGCGCTTGTCAGCTGCCCACTGCTCCTTCACTAATAGGTGAAATGCAGGTAGATAGGTTGTGGTGCACTGTGTGCTGTGCTGTGGTACGTTCAAAATGACAAATAATCACTCACTTTCACTTACATGGGCAGTGACTGGGGAGCGGTGTTTGGGGACAGGACCTTGCTCATGAGTACCTCAGTGGTAACTTTACCGGTATTCGAACCTGTGACCTTTGGACCATGGGGCAAAGGCCCACCTTTACGCCAATGCAACTTAAATACTGTTTTTCTAACTAAAACAATGTAATAATTACAAACTCATATGTATATCCTAAAAGTTTATTTTTTAAAATAACATATCAAAAATTATTCATTTACAATTATTCCTGCAGTACTAAGAGATTGCGAGTGACAGCTGGTGCTGTTAAGGAAATTAAACAGAATAATAATGTGATTCGGGGCAGCTGGTGGCGTAACTGTAGGGTGTTCGCCCCGTGATCAGAACGTCACAGATTCGACTCCAGGGCCGGTAAAGTTACCACTGAGGTACTCATGAGCAAGGTTCCGTCCCCAAGCACTTAGCTGACCACTGCTTCTTCACGGATGGCTCAAATGCAGAGGTCACATTTTGTTGTGGTGTGCTGTGTTCACAATGACAAATAATCACTCACTTTTACTTACGGCCAAAGTGTTCACCTGCAGCCTAATATGTCCCTCCTCCGTTAGGTGCCATTGTAACCAGGTAATCAATGTTTTTCACTTCATCTGTCGGTGGGCCTAATGTTATGGCTGATTGGTGAATACTATGGTATATTTATAGCTTACATCTTCTGAAATGCAATGACAAGTCTAAATACATCAGTCTACTGCTTTCATTTAACACAACTGAGGCTTTCCCTCTGTGTTTTGCTTATCTAGATCACCAAATTATATGCATTTCTACATAGAATACTAGTTTCCTCCAGTGTCAACATTTGTCAACATTCGCGTCCAGTGACATAATCTTTTTATAAAAGTGACTGCCCCAATGTAAAAGGTTCAGCTAGAAAAATAAACATTCTTTTGCAGCTTAACTTGCACACTTAGCCTCACATGGTGTTACAAACATTGAATTAAATGACTATTTTGTGAGATAACCGCTTAACTTAAGGCGTTAAAATATGTATTTCGGTTAATAATAATTAAAAATAAAGGGGGGGTTGAAGTAGCAGTTTTATTGATTTATTTTAATTCCTTGTCCGCGAACCAAACATTTAAAACCTACCTGTTGCTTCTGTGCGTTTGGTTGCATGTCAAGGAGCGCAGCCTATTCGTCTCTCTTTTCCCTAGGTAGTGCACTAAACAAAAAAGGGAAACTCGAGTTTACATTCAGCAGGATGTAAAAATACTTTTCATTTAACATTTAATATATTGCACTAATCGTGAGGAGTGGCACGCTAAACTGAGAGGTGGGTAGTCTTTTCTGACGCGGAGATGAATGAAATTAGTGAATCAACAGTTTGTTCAGACGCGCAGACACAGTCATCTGAGCAGCAACGGCTCCTGCACTTAAAAGATGTATGAAATCCACAAACACGTAAAAACAAACGTATTGTCTGACAGTGTATTACTTACGCATTTAGGACAACATTGTGAATTGTGTAATTTAATACGTGCATTATTGGAAACAAACAGCCTTTAAATATCACAGTGTCCCTCGCAAAAGAAGAAAAATAACTCCATCAAGACTGAAGTTTTTCAGTCCTGACACATCAGTGGTGTGAATGTGGAATCTATAGGAGACTAAACTATGCCTTACATTTATTATTGTCTTTTAAAGAACTTTCATGCCTGTACTGTAGATACTAACTTCTGACTACTCTGACAGAGTTTGTAACAGTATGTAATCAGCTGGCAGTAGTTTGGTTGAAAAGCAGCTGTTGATTTACCTCTAGGTTAAAAGTAGTGTTGTAGTCAAGACCACCTTATCCGAGACCAAGACCTGACCAAGACCAGAGGGGGTCGAGACCGAGACAAGACCAAGACTAGAGAGGGTCGAGACCGAGACAAGACCAAGACTCTGAGGGGCCAAGACCAAGACCTGACCAAGACCGAACCAATGCGCGTTTTACACCACATGACAAATAAGTGGAACATGCAAAGCCTAAGCAGCCCTCAGAAAGAGCTGAATGAAGCAAATAACATACACTATGCAACATTAAAAATGTTTATTCATTACTTCTCTCTTGACTATTACATTGCAATAATCAGAAAACAGAACAAAGAATGTCAAACATTCAACATTTGAATTGTAAAATCCAAAAACCCAGCATATCCAAGATATACTGAAGCTTGTCGACTCCATCAACAAGTAGACGTAATATAGCAATTATAGTCAGAAACAATACAGTGCAAAGTTTACAGTGCGTATGTGAAGGGGGCGGGTTGGGTAACCGCGGTCGGCACTAACATCGTTGGTTGCACTTGAAGTAAGAAGTTTTCCAATCCGACATTAAACAGCTCATTAATAATAATATTCCCTAAGCCGTGGTCTCGGCTGGTCTCGAAATAAAATTCAGAGTCCTCTTTGTCTGAGTCCATGACAAGACCGAGTACAAATGCGGCCGAGTCCAAGATGAGACCGAGACCTTCAAAAACCGGTCCCAAGACCGAAGACCGATCTCGAGTACTACAACACTAGTTAAGAGGCTGGAAAAAAGAAAACACTGATACGCTTCCGTCTGATAAGAGCATCTGCCAAAGGCCATGAATGAAAATGTATAGTGTAAATAGTGTTATCAGTTTGTTTATAAGATGCCACTCTTCTGAAGGGTCAAAATATTGGAACGATTCCTTCATCACCTCCGTCCTCCACCCTCCCCCTCATTCCCACTGCACTCCACACCCACTTTAAAGCAGCAGGAGCTGTGGCCTTTTTGTCCCAAGATAAAGATTTTTTGTTAAAGATAAGCTAAGTGCCAATGTTAGATATGAATAAACTAGTCAGCTGCTAGTCTAGACACCGAATTTCTTCTCAGAAGTGACTGTTGAGAAGGTGAATGTAAATCAGGTTGGGTAATTCTGGTACTGGACGGCCAGCGTCCAGCAGGTTTTCAATCCTACTTGATTTCAGAACATTCACTCACCAAGTCTCCCACCAGGTAAGCTGGGTGGAAATATCACAGGGTACTGGCTCTCCAAGACCAGGATTGCCCACCCCTGATGTAAACATAACAAGAAACAAGTTCATTTCCAATAGCGGAAATATAAAATAGCACAACTCATCATTTTGGCCACGTCTTTATTCTTTTAGGCTTCAGACAATATGTGTGTGTCCCTGAACATTTCAATAAGCATCTCAATGAGGGTTTTCATGCAACTTTTAAGTGCTAATTTGAATTCTTTCTTATTTATTTATATGTGTATGTTTACTGTTTGGAAATTCCATGCTTATGTTCTCATTCTGTGCCCTCGTACCCTTTTCATATGTTATGAAAAGACAAGACATGAAAGACCTTCAGCAACCTGTGTAATGAGATGTTCAACTCTCTCAAATAACATTTCTCAGTTTACAAGGAACAAACAGAATATGCAACAGATGTGAAGTAATCTGTAGAGGCAGGAGTGTAATTGTGCCTGTTTGTTTGGGTTAATGACTTGCAGGGAATTAAACAAATGTACCAACAGTATGAAAGCTAAAATCACTCTTCTTCAAGAGTCATTTTAGCTTTCATACTGTTGTTGCATTTGTTTAATTCCCTGCAGAAAGCAAAAAAGATTGTTCTGTTGATCTTATTAGCATTAACAGGCACCTTCTAAATTAGCCTACTTGCTTGTAGTTTTATATGTTTACTGTTTTATAATGTTTTGTTACTGCAGTGGGATGCTGTCAGGTATCCACTATTATAATAAGACGGAAGGGTTTTCACAGGTTTGGTTGAAAGCACAGTTGAAATGGTCTGGCCTAACAGTACTTGGCTAAATTTAATATAGCTCTAAGCTTTCCAAATCAGTTCCTTGCAAAGAGAGCCCCACAATGATTTGAGCTCAGCTTAATTAAAAGCACATTACATCATCCTAAAGACTTTTACATGGGTACAGTTGATAGCCACCATTAATTTCTTCATATTTATTCATTTTTACTTTTATGGCAAAAATAAACCATTTTGCTTTTATGGTTTATTTTTGTATTTACATGGGGAATACAAAATGTATGGTATTAATGTAAATTAATTATTTCAAAGAAAGGATTGGATTCAAGATTTTTATTTTTCTGATACGTGTTGAGTGTAAAAGAACTTCAATGTCTGAGGCTAGTGAGTCAGCACACTGCACTCACAATGACTTATGTACCAGTTACCTTGTTTGTAGTGCTCTAATTAACATCAAGAAACGATTATGATGTTTTAATTCCTTCAGAGAATTTTTTGGGACCAGTACACACACATACAAACCACAGGCCTACTACGATACAGGCCCTCTCACGTCACCAAAACAGTCCACTGAGGCACGACTTTACAAAAACTCTAAAAGTGTCCTATAATTTCTGGCACTAGACTGTTACCATCAGATCATTTAAGTCCAGTAAGTTTCAAGATGGGGCTTTAATGGATCAGACTTGTTCTTTTATCATATTCCACATACTCTATGCTCTGTTAGACTGAGATTTGAAGAGTTTGAAGGCCAGGTCAACACCTTGAACTTCTTAAACCATTCCATCACATTTGAAGTTATCCTGCAGAAATCAGCCACTGCCATCAGTGAATAATGTTGCTCTGATATATATCAAAGTTCATATGTTTAATGTAAATTCACATTTCCCAGCACTATCACGTTTTTTTTTGTTTTTTTTCTTCCAATCTTCAGCAAAACTAAGAATGTCTCATTCAATTTCTAATCTAACTTTTGGTTAAAATTCAGCACACTACATTAGAAATTCTATTACTTTGGTTCTTTTCTTCCTTTTAAATGTAGAGTTTTATTGGTTTGTTGTTAATTAAGCTCTACCAAAAATGCAGTATTTCCAGATAAATACAGATATTCATTAAGTAAACAAAAGGAACTTGGAGAGGAGATTGTGAATTCTCATAGTTGGCGATAACTGATCTCAAAATCCCTTTTTTTTTTTTTGATCCTCCACAGACACATGAAGAGAGTTATTTTTGGTAGCTCACAGATATGATTTACATGGCAACCATTTTGGTCTAGCTCACTAGTCTCCTGCAGTGGTGTAGAATTGCCAGGATAACAGCTCATGTGTCAGTGGACAGCTGCAGCCTCCCCAATCCAAGTTTGGAAAGCGTATAACTGTCACACTGACTTTTCTCCCCTGACGAACAGAATGGGGGTTGACTGTCACATACAGGCAGAATTGCATGCCTTTAGGAGGACACAGAGGCAAAAACTTTGTGTTAAACTGAAGTAATTACATGCTGAGAAATCACAGAAGCATGTCAGAATTAGCAACTGCCAAATTACACCTCACGTGTTCATGTGTTAAAAAATACAGAATAACATACGGAATATGGAAATTATCTTACCTTTGATCACCAGTAATAGGAAATTGCTGGTTCCATCAGTCAATATGCTAATAATAATGATAATAATAATAATAATAATAATAATAATAATAATGTAGTGAACATAAGCTCCCACCTCTTAAAGAATATTTTCCTGTTACTTCAAAACAGCATCACATATCCCCTGACAGACAGCAGCAACTGCACCTGCTTAGGCGTCAGCATGTTTACTCTTGTATATTGAAATAGTGTTTCTATCCGAGTAGCAGCACAGTTAAAGAACATCTTATTTAGAAATACATTAAGTGAAATTGTAAAGAAAATGCTGCATCAAGCACGTAAAAAAACCAAGAAATTAAAGTATTCTTATAATTTGTAAGTTTGATGTAGCTTTGTCACACCTGTTTGTATTCCAAATAATACTGAATTTTCCAAATAATACTGAATCCACAGTAAAACTCTTCCAGGACACAGTTTATAATACATATTGTACAACAGAATAACTGGAACATATGAAAATCCTTATAGATTTTAGCGATGTAACTACTTTCAAACGGATGAGGTTTTCTGTATTCTAGTGCCATCTCCTGGTCATGTTTAATAACAGAAAATAAAAATGAACAGGAAACAGAAATTGAGCTGTGTGTGATGATTGCATGCATTAGGCTGAAATAAATTGCAGTACAAGTACTAGAAGTAACTACAAGTGCTTGAATGGAATTTAATGAAAAAATGTTCAACATACCCTAATTAATACCCTTGTAGAGTCTATAATAAAACACATCAAAAGCTACGCAGTCAAGAGTACAAGAAAACCTGGCAGCTGAATTCTACCTCAAGACTCAAGACACAGCGTTTAACTGAATAGAAAAATAAATTTAAGTAGGTTGTTTTGTTCTCTATTTAAATGAATAATTAAATAGCAAGAATATAGACATTACTATTTCACTAAAGACATTGAAATACTTCATTTTCTTATTCATCTAACTAATTTATCAACATACTGGCTTTAAAATTGCATTGGAAGATTAAAAGTGAATAAAATATATTATACTTACATACATTTCTTATAATAATTTTTTTATTCTGTGACATTTTAATTTTTTAACTAAAACCTGACATTTCCTCTTGTTGTAGGAGTTCGGGGATTTCTAAATACTTGCACACCTCCAAGCAATGCTCACTTTATAGATCAAACTATGTCTGATCGTGATTTCTTGAATCGAAGGTAACTGGACTTTTAGGCTCTTGACGTTTCATCTCTCATCTGAAAGGCTTCTCCAGTCCTAAATCTGAAGGGGGTCTCCAGGTATTTATTCTCTATCCATCCTGAGCAAGAACTTTAGGGTGACCGACCAGACGTCCTCTTTTCCCTGGACATGTCCTCTACTTCATTCTACCTCAGCCTCAAACACACTTTGGATCTGAGTTGGGTTTCCTTCCCAAACTAGTCACTTTGCCCTCCACATACTCATTACACTCACTTTTCTTAACCCTTCTGTTATGTTCGTTTCTCAGGAACACCAATGATGTTCCTGGGTCACTTTGATCCGGGGCATGTTTAATTATCCAAAAGTGTCAGAAACCAAAAAATCCCAATAAACATTGTTCATATCTCATTATTAACACCATCACTAACCATTTCAATTAATATTTGGTGTAATGGTGTTATTTAACGCTCACAGATCATGGTTTAATCAGGATAATTCACTTGTTTTTCACAAAAAAAAAGTAAAACGCATTTTTAAACTTTTTTAATGTACTCCACGCAGGCTGACATATTTTTCCAAATGATCTCAAAAATCCAGCCATGTTTAGCGCTGATAGAATATTACAAGTACATTTAATTTAAGATTTGAGTAATGTATTTTATATATAATTATTATATATTATGTGATGCGTGTTATGACCACAGATGGGAACAACAGTGTTAAAAATAATCAAACTGCAGTCTGTTTCTCATGATAGACGCATATACTTTACATCAGCTCTGGCAGGAGCATTCTGTCCCTTTAGGTCCCCTGATCCCATTTTAAGATGGTCTGATTCTTCTTTACTTGGCTGACTTTTTTTTAAAGACCTAAATGGATGATTTTTTTCTGAATGTCTGATTTCAGATTTCAGCTTCATATACATGGTCACTTTTCTTTCTGAAGGCTTCAGAGAGCTCGTTGGCTCTCACTCCTCACTTCAACCATCACAAGCAAAAGCAAACTAAATGTCTGAGTTTAAATAAGAGGTTTAAAATATGTTGAAGTAAACCTTCCCCAAAATGATCTATTTGAATTATTTGCACCTGATGAGTCTATTTCTAGCATTTGAAGTAGTAACCAATGTGGACGTCCTTTTTCCTCACAAAAAATGCTTTTTCTATTAATTATGTTACAAAAACATTAGTTTTATTTGTTTATTGACTTAATCAGTCAGTCATTATCTGAACCGCTTAATCCCAACTGGGGTCATGGGGGAACCAGAGCCTATCCCGGGAACTTGTGGGCGCAGGCGGGGAACAACCCTGGGCAGGCGCCAACACACCGCAGGGCACACAATCACACACATTCACACCTTACGGAGGCCAATTCAGAGTCACCAGTTAACCTATATTGCACGCCTTTGGACTGTGGGAGGAAACCGGAGCACCCGGAGGAAACCCACGCGAACACGGGGAGAGCAGGTAAACTCCACACAGAAAGGCCCTACGGCCGTCCCCGGGGTTCGTGCTGTGAGGCGGCAGCTTATTGAACTTATTATAAAATCAGATCAAATGTCCATATGTTTATCTGACCTGTGCCAGGCTGTTTCATGGAGCATGTAGATGTCTTGTATGGTAACTCAATAGAAATCTTATCTTTATATACTTTTTCAGGCAATAATTTCATACACAGCCCCAGTATCGACCACGAAGCTTCAAATCCAGCTTTGGGACGCTGAGCGAGACCCTTATCCCCAAGTTGCTCCAGGGAGACTGGACGGTCACTGTAATTAGGAACAGTATGAAAGACACAGGTTTTGATGGAGTGTTCTATTTTTTCATGTCTGTATCTGTATCAATATGTCTGTTTAGGCTTCAATGTCTGCCGGAGCAGCGATAATAAGGAACACACAATAACAAAGAGTTTAGTGCTGAAAAACATGCTTTATTGATCAATTATAATGCTCATGGAGGTTGCATTTATAAGTAATACTACAGTTCTACATAAAATCAAAGTGAGGGGCATATATTGACGTTATTGATTTCATTTGTTTGATTTCACAGCAGATGTCTTTGCTGCGGTACATTTACTTAACGCATGCCCAACCACTGTCAATGTGATTTCTAAAACTAGCACACAAACACACAATGCAACAAAGCAAACCTCCAAGAGAGAGCTCTGCTTCTGCAAGGAAGTACCTGATAGACTTTTCATATTGGCCAGGTGATGTTACTTTCTAAAAGTGCATTCAGGCAGTCCCTTGCCAGAAACAGGGCACATGAAACATTTTAGCTCATAAGGTGCAGGCCGCTCGCACTTTGAGCTCGTCATTAAAATGGTGGTATGGCTTAGTCAGTCTGAACACAAGGCCCAGTCGTGCTGCTTACATGAGGGTAAAATGCAAACAGCACTCAAGGTCTTATGGTCGAGTTACAAATTCATATGAGTAAGGAAACATCACTACACGTGTACACATGCAGTGTATAACTTTGTCTCTCAGATTTAGTTAAAACATCAACAGGGAGCCTCTCTACCTGTTGAGGCAATCTTAAGACTTCAACTTTTGTTGAGGCACAGAGTTTAGTTTCAAGTTTAACAGGGTATTCGTTCCATGAGAAACTTTCTCCTGATAAACATTTCGTTCCATTTGTTTCAGTTCAATATTGTCATAAATAACAATTCATACATTTCCCCATAACCGTTAAATTCGGCTATATACATTATGTACATGTCACAGAAAAATGGATTAAAAATCCTAGTCATAATTATCCAATATGGCACATTTCATTACAACTTTAGACTTTAGTCTAGTTTGGCATAAATTAATGTCATGATTGGTATAAAAATAGTTCATATATTTACAGGAACAGCTATCCAGGTACGTATCACATAAATCTTTTTTTGCTCTTTCAATAAATAAAAAGGCACATAATGAGGGAAAGGGGACAGAAGTATTATTATTAGTATTTTACAGCGGTCGAATGCTGATGGTGACAGATGCCATGTCAGATCCATGCTCACTGGACAGTTTCAGGGTGTAAACCCCAGCATCGCGCTCTTTTACGCCAGTGATGATAAGTGTGGTCAGGTCCTCTGTGGTTTCGATGTGAAACCTTCCGCTCTCCTCTGCAGTTGGAAGTACCTTTCCACCACGAGACCACTCAATATGAGGCGTAGGCTCGCCTGAGAAAGCACAGGCAACCGTCAACACCTTTCCGGCTTCGATGCTGATGTCTTCGGGGAGGGCTTCGATCCTTGGAGCTGAACCTTTTAAATAGCAAGTTAAAATGTTAGTTATTTATAATATAAATGAACCAAAATGGGATATGCATGCTTTTAAAGAAAACCTAATAAGATGAGTTACTTTATTACAGTGGTTCTTAAACTTGTTTCTGCATGCCCCCCTTTTGTGGATAAGAATTTTGTAAGCCAAGTTTAAAATACTTGTTTTTTACCTTTTAAAGTTTAAAGTTTACATTTATATTCTACTTCCAGTTTAAAGTGTATATTTTATATTTTATTTATGTATTGTTTATTCTATGTGCCTTCTTTGTTCTTTGCAGTGTTAAAACTGGATCCATGTCGTCTCGTCTCTCTGTACACTTGTACAACATATAGCTGAGATGACAATAAAGTTTACTTTGACTTTTTGACCTAAAGCAAATAAATGCACCTCAGAGGAATAAAGGAATGCATGTACAGCTTGTATAACCCAAAACTAATGAAAATCCAGCTTTTCTCCCTCATAGGTATGTGCAGCCATGTTTGTACTTACCACATCAAGTACAAACCAAGCCTCAGTCAGATAAACATATTTAGTTGGAGATACCGGTGATTTGGGTAGAAAATATGCTAAAATATGCTAGTTTCTGCAATGAATGCACTTTATCCAATTGGAATTGCAACTATGAGACTGCTACTCTTAGTTAATTTTTTTAATGTCATTTATTTGCCTTGCACATCCACCACTCTGCTGTATTAAGATGCCAGCTCACCTTGACCGCTGTGGAGAATAGCTCGTACAGAGGATCCCTCAGCATGTGAGTGACTTGACATCATACTGCTAGAGCTCAGGGCGTACACTGATTCAGAGGTCATGGAAGACATGCTGGACATAGACATTGTCTCAAATTTCATTTCTGCCATGCTGGAACTGCTGAAGGAAGTCTCTTGCATTGTGCTCTCCATGTGAACAGATTTTGAGGAGAAACTTTCATGCATACTGCTGACAGAACCACTCTCTCTCATAAGCATCTCAGCCCCCTCGTGGATCTTGGAGGTTGTTGATTCTGTAAAGATGAGAGAATTTTAGCATTAGATATGGGGTAATTTGCACTTGGGTCTTTGCAAGCTTTTCGGGGTGAAAATGCAACATTTAAACATGCATACATGTTTAAAATCATAGTTTACCTTTAACAGCTATACGTGTAGACACAAAAGCTGTTACTTTAGCGTAGACTGATTGAAATGCTTGACCAACGAAGGAAAATGATGTTCTTGTGGCTGCTCCGCTCTCTGCAATCATTTCACAGGAGTACTCTCCCTGATCGCTCTCTGACACATCAGATATGTAGAGACAGCAAGTTCCATCTGCAGAAGTATGGATCTGATAATGGCTGCTCTGGCTCAGTTTCCTGTTTTCTTTGTACCACACAATCTCCCTCACAGAGCTCTCGGCAACGCAGATCATCTTCACTTTGTCTTCAGAGGCCTCAGCTTTGAGTTGCTGGATAACCTTTGGGGCAGAATCCTTTGAGGGAATAGGTGATTTCACTGTAAGTGGAGATTTAACTCTTTTGGGAGACATGATTGGCTCAGGAGACTTTGCTGTTGGTGGGGATTTGACCCTATGAGCAGGGCTGCCTGGCTCAGGTGACTTAATGCCTGTTGGAGATTTAACCCTAAAAGGAGAAGCGACAGGCTCTGGAGATTTCATGCCTGTTGGGGATTTAACTCTCTGTGGTGAGGTTAATGGCTCTGGAGACTTGACTGATGGTGGAGACTTCACTCCTGTAGGTTCAGGAGACTTCAGAGTTGGTGATTTAACTCTCAACGGTGCACCAGCTGGTTCTGGTGACTTGGTCATAAATGGAGATTTTACCCTAGGAGGAGAAGTAACTGGCTCAGGTGACTTGACTGTGGGTGGAGACTTAACCCTTGGAGACGTAGCACCTGGCTCAGGTGACTTTATCTTTAGTGGGGATTTAACACCCTGAGGTTCAGGAGATTTAACTGGTTCTGGTGATTTCACTGAAGGCTCTGGAGACTTAACAGACGGCACTGGTGATGCAATTGTTGGCTCTGGAGATTTAACTGAAGGCACTGGAGAAGGTGTAGGTTCAGCTGGCTTAACCGAAGATGCTGGTGTTTTTACTGCTGGTTCTGGGGATTTCACTGCTGGTTCTGGTGATTTAACTTGAGGGGACGGTGTAACTACCTCCTCTTTTACTGGTGGTTTATAAATGGTCAAGGTAAACTTGGCCTCTTGCTTTCCTACTGAATTTTCCACCACTACACTGTAACTGCCCTCATCAGAAGATTCCACTGAAGTGATTTCAAATGTAGACTTGTACTGGGTTGTTGTCACATGTACCCGATGGGTTGTGGAAACAGCACGTCCCTCGTGCATCCATGTGACTGTTGGTGCTGGCTCCCCATCAATATCACAAGTAAATCTTGCAGACTGTCCTAAAGACACTGTGAGAGACTGTGGTTTTGTGAGTATTCTGGCTGCCAGAGTGGCTTTGACTTTCTTGGTGGTTACCTCTGTTACAGACTCAGTAGATTTTGTCCTAGATTCTGATGATGAATGTCGTTCTGATGAATATGAGGCAGATGACAAGTACTCTGAAGATACTTGTCGTATAGGTGAAGATGCAAGTCTTTCAGATGCATATTTTTCATAAGCAGTAACTTCACGTCTCTCAGTGAACTTTGTCTTGGATTCCATAATTTCTAAGTGTGTTCTTGAGGCAGAGGAGGCTCTAACTGATGTTGTGTGATAAAAGTCAGTCTTTGTTATGTCAGGGACAAATGCTGTTGGAGCTTCCTCATCCCTACGCCTAGAAGAATAAGTAGTAAAGGCACCTCCTGATACATCAAGAGTTGCATAATCAGATGCCTCTCCTTTTAAGTTGGAGCACACAACACGGTATGTGCCACTGTCCTCATCATGGCAGTCAGTAATCTGAAGAGAAAGAACACCACTCATGTTTGTAAAATGGTATTTGCTGCTCTCTTGAATCAGTTGTCCGTTATGAAACCACTGGATTTCAGCCTCTGGCTTAGATTGAACATTCAGTGTGAATTTGGTGTCCTGACCAGCTGGTACACGGTGTGAGCGCATTCTAACTGTGACACGTGGGACATGGTCAAGGCTAAAAGGCTGCTGCGATACAACCTGATACTTGCGCTCAGATTTGATAGCAGCTTTTCTCGCTTCATATCTTGACATGATATCGAATCTTGCAGATCTCTCAAATCTTGATGAGGACCTTGAAGACCTTCTTTCAGGAGACACAGGACTAGGAGAGCGTGGGCGAGTTCTCTCAGGAGTAGGTGATCTTCTCTCAACCATCTCACCTTCAGCCTCCACTGGCACTCGTGCACGAGGTGGTCTGATCAGTTCAGAAACTGGGCGCATCAGTTCAATATATGTTGGAGACAGAGATCTCCTCCTTCTCATGAAATGAGACAGTGGTGGTGGAGAGCCACGGGGTTTTTCTATTGTTGTAACATGTTTGGCCTCCTCTACAAGCTTTACTTCAGCTCTGTGGATAACCCTGGGCGATGGACGACGCAGTGCAGACAGTTCAAAGCGGACAGGGCTGCCACTTGGAGGGGAAGCAGAGAAGCCAAGTTCAAGCTCCTCCTCGAGTTGTAGCCTTTTTTCCTCAGCTCTCCTCTTAGCCAGGTAGTCTTCTGTTGGCTGGAGAACCTCCTCATCAGAGAGATCACCAAGGGAACGTCTTCTCTGTCTGAATAAGACCTCTGATTCAGGAGATGGGGAGCGCCTTGCCGGTCTTACAGTTTCCAGATCATCTAATGTAAGTTTTGGAATACGCCACCTTGGTCTGTACTGGTCAGTGATTCTTGGGAGCGGCACGACATAGAATTGTTCCCATCTGGAAAGACGGATGCGTCTCTGTCTCTTCTGTACAACTCTCTCCATACGTTCAGAAATCTCATATTGGTCGCGAAGTTTCTTGTACCATTTCATGTCAGACAAAGGCACAAAGTGTTTGATGCCCATGTCCTCTTCAAGAACTGTTGGATCGTGTGCACGGGACTCTGGGATTTCATAAGGCATTCTAATTACCTTGCTCTCCTCTTTGATTTTCTTAATTTCCAGATCTTCCTTTTCAGAGATATCAAATTCACCCTCCACATTCTTGGTGCTGACTGCAGGCTTGTATAGTTCAGCTGCTTCCTTTAGTGCCTCTTGTGCCACAGGATTAAATGTAGTGACCTCGGCTGTAGAGAACAGTTGTGCCATTTTCAGTGTCTTTTCAATTTGGTTTTGCACATATATCTGCTTTTCTTCTTCGCTCTTGAATTCTCTCCTGACGTAGGTGAGACGTTCGACTTTGAGTGTAGCTTGGCAGCTTACTGTGCCAGCCGAGTTTGTTGCTGTGACTTTGTAAGTGCCCGAGTCTTCAATTAGTGTTTCTCTGATGTAAAGAACATGATAGCCCACATCTTCTTGTACAAGTTCAACTTGTGGTCTAAACTCAAGAGGCTTGCCATCTTTCTCCCATTTCAGAGTTGGTGGCGGAGTTCCTGACACTCTCAAATCAAAGCGGACACTCTGTCCTTCGACACATTCAATGTTTGCCAACAGGCGTTTGAACATTGGTCTCATTGTGTCTTCAAAAACAGGGTGAGGTGTCACTGTTAAGCGTGCCTTGCAACTGTCTTCACCAAACTTGTTGTTTGCTACAACGGTGTATTCGCCATCGTCCTCAAGATCAACGCTGTGAATCAATAGCTGGTAAAGACCCTTGTCAGTTATAAATGTGTATTTTGCAGGGTCGGGTTTGATTCTGTGTCCTTTTTTCAGCCAAGTTACTTGTGGCTCTGGATGGACGGTTATGGTTACCCCAAAGCGTACGTCCTCTCCAATGAATGCTGTACGGTTGTATAGTGGTAGAGTAAACTCAGGGGGCCTCTGAAGAAGTTTGGTTTTGTCAATTCTACGCTTGGGCTTCTTCAGTGAACGTCCCAAGTAGTACTCACGATGGGACCTCACAGTCTCAACAAACAGCTCTGCATAAGCATTGTCTTCTCTGTCTTCACTGACGACTTTGCATCTGTATAGTCCATCATCGCATTCCTCAATATCTTTCACATAAATACTTGCAACTCCATTAGCGTAGTTGATTTCATACTTATGGCTCGCTACCAGTTTACGAGAGCCGAAGTACCACGTCACCTCTGTATTTCTATCATAGTTTTCAATGACACACACGAATCGGACATGGCCACCTTCTTCAGCAGAACCATGCATGACTGTACCTGCTCTTAGGCCTTGTTCTGGGTGATCGATCTTCACTCTGCCAATTGAAACATTTCTCTGGTTTCGGTAACCGCCGCCATAGGCAATGCGAGCAGCAGAAATAACTGAGCTCCATTCCTTCTTGACGAGTGTCTGGTAGTAGCGTCTGTGTCTCAAGGTCTTTATGACCTTACAGCTGATGTTTTCTATTTTTGACTTAAGCCATGGATGTTCCAAAGCCTCTGATGCAGTCATACGATGCTTGCGCTCCTTAGTGAGCAGTCTATCAATGAAGTCCATGCCCTCAATGCTGGTATCTTTAAATGCCTCATTATCAAATATGTATTCTACATTGGAGATGTGCTCAATCATTTTCTGAGTTGATTCTGCTGCAAATGGATTCAGACCACTAAGGAGCACATATGCAAGGACTCCAACTGACCACATATCAGTAGCAGTTGTAACAAAGTCACTGGTGTGAACCTCAGGTGCATAGTATTCAGGGGCAGTGAACTGAATCCTGATGTTTTCTCCAGGGGTTAGAAGCCTGGCCTGGCCCATTTCAATGATCTTGATTGAGCTGCTCTTCCTTGTGGTGTAGACAATGTTTTCAGGTCTGATGTCAAAGTGGCCATAGTTGAGGCTGTGCAAGAACTTGAGAGCCTGACACACTTGCCTCATGTAATTAACAATTTCCCGCTCAGTAAGATCAAAGTTGGTTCCAAGGCGCTCAAAGATATCCACGCCAGATATAAATTCATATATCAAGACATATTCTTCCAAGCTATCAAAGGACTCATGTAGATAGAATAAGTTCCTGTGTCTGGCAATATTAAGTGTCTCAATTTCTCTTGCAACCAGCTCTCTATCAGCACCTTTCACCTTAATTAGCTTAGCCATGAATGTCTTCTTGGAGCTAATTTCGATGCAACGGTGAACAACTCCAAAGTGTCCACACCTTGCAAGTTCCTCAGAGATTTTGTAAAGAGATGGCATGAGTTTGACTTTAGAATGAGGTGCTTCTTCTTTTGTAACTGGTCTTGATTCATCTACTTCTTCATCATAGTTTCTGATGGCAAACTTGTCTTCTCTTGTTGTCACAGCTTCAGTTGGAGCAGACGGCTCACTTAGACCAAATCTGTTTTCTGAAATTACACGGAACTGGTATTTGGTCTTACCAAACAGACTCATAATTGTATATTGTGGCTCAGACGTCTGAGCAACACGAATCCACCTGTCACCAGAAGTTGGACACTTCTCTATGATGTAGCTGATTATTTGGCTTCCACCATCATTTGCAGGCGTCCATGTGAGGGTGATGGTATCTCTGCCGATATCGCTAACTTTAACGTCCTTCGGTGGTTCAGGTACATCAGCAACATCAAGTTCAACAGTTTGCTTATCAACGCCAAACCGGTTCTTAGCACAAATGATATAGTAACCAGAATCCTTCCTTTGTACTCCCTTCTGGAACACAAGGGATGTGAAGGATCTTGTTACAATAACTTGATGATAAGCTGTGTTGTTTATCATCTCTTGTCCCTTTTGCCATGTGACTGCAGGATCAGGTTTACCACTGATTGGAATCTTGATGGTAACCACCTCACCACGTACAGCATGGACAGCTCCCATGCCTTGAAGGTGTAGGGGCAAGTGAACTTTGGCAGGAACTAGAAAAGATAAAAGAACGACCAAAATCATCAGCTTGTATGCTCATCAGTAATGTGCTGTATTGTAAAATCATTTTGCTTTACTTTACAACTGATGACTGTCAACAACACTGTTTTTTTTAGTTAAGAAAAAGAGGCAAACCATACCTTCAACATCAAGGGTTACAGTTGTAGAGATCGATCCTTCCTGATTTGTGGCTCTGATTTGGTAAACAGCTGCGTCATTCTCATCAGCATTACTTATTACAAGTTGGAAATAGCCTCCTTTGAACTCCTGGATCTTGATTTTCTCTCCGTCAGGCAAAATTTCTTTGCCACTCTTATACCATTTGACCACTGGCTTGGGGTGTCCTACAACCTTAGTGACAAAGGTTGCATTTGCTTTATATTTGACGCACATGTCTCTTAGTTCTTCCCTAAAGAATGGAGCACGTGGCGCAGTGTCTGATTTTGGCACCACAGGTTCTGATATTTCACTCCAGTCACTCTCTCCACCCATGTTCTCACATTTCACACGGAATTCATACTCAAAACCTTCGATTAGGCCTTTAACGGTATAGTGAGTCTCATGAATCTCCTCAGTTGTAACGGCAATCCATTTGTTCTGTTTCTTTTCTCTCTTTTCGAGATAGTAATTCTTGATCTTGGCGCCACCATCGCTGGTTGGTGGTTTCCATGTAACGGTGCAGGAATCCTTTGTAACGGAAGTAACAACTGGCTGGAATGGAATTCCAGGTTTTTCTGCAAAATATTCAAAATAAAAATGTTACTTCTTGTATTTATTACTGTCCATTTACTTCAAATAAAAACATCAATTACTTCACCAATTACAATTATTGTCAACAATCAATGACACTTACCATATGGAGCCTTGATAATGAGAACAGCAGGGATCTCCAGTGACTCGCTAATGCCATACTGATTCTGTGCAGAAACCCTAAAGTAATATCCAGCACTCTCAATCAGATTTGAAATGCGGCAACTGGTTCCTGAGACAGATGATGACACAAGATTCCATTTCTCGCCCTCCTTTGCCTCACGCTTTTCTACAATGTAGTTGGTGATGATTGATCCACCATCGTCTTTGGGTGGTTTCCAGCTAATGATCACATAGTTCTTCAAGAGAGACTCAACAATGATGGGCCCTTCAGGCTGCAGAGGCTTGTCTAGAAAAAAAATAATATAATTGTATATTAAAGTACTTGCAATGACCCTGTTTAAAATATTCCTGTTTAGCTTGTCTACTTTTGAACATAAATTAGCCCTCATTTACCTTGGATTTCCACACGTAGCACTGTGTCAATTGTACCAAATCTGTTGCTCAGTTGAACCTTGTACCTGCCAGCGTTTGTCTTGCGTTGTACGTTTCTCACAACCAGATGAGTGTAACTCTCTGTGTTTTCAATAATGACATTTTCTGAGGGATTTAGAGGTTTCTTGCCATAGAACCACATAATTTGTGGGATAGGACGTCCAATGTAGACCACATGGAGGCGTAGGCTTGTTCCACAGCCTGCATAGTATTTCTCCTTGAGTGGGAATCCAGGATGGAATTGTGGTGCAGCCTGCAACAGGAGCTTGCCACTGGTTTCAATCTCACCAGCCTCATTGATGGCTCTGCATGTGTACAGGCCTTCATCCTCCTGTTCATCTGTCAACACTGACAGAGAGTGATTGCGGCCATCCGAACTCATCTTATATTTACGACTCTGGATCAGCTCCTTTCCGTATCTGTACCACTTGATCTCAGGCAGAGGTCTTCCAATAATTTGGCATGCAAGTGTTCCAGATTCACCCAGTTTAGTGGTAGTGTCTTTCATTTCTTCTTTCAGGCTTGGAGCCTCACCAACTATACGAAATTGAAAAATAAATTATGTTAAATATGCACTATATATTAAAAATTTCAAATAAAATATACAACCATATAAAATTAAATACATAATTATCAACATACCGCTGAGTTTGGTTTTTATGCCCATGGCAGTTCTACGTGGTCTGCTTAGCCCAGCTGCATTTTCAGCAAATATTCTGAACTCGTATTCTGTCGCCTCCATAAGACCGCCCATGGTGAACTGTCTGTCCTTTGAACGTTCCTTGTTGCATTTCTTCCATGCGCTTTCACCTGCTTCTCTGAACTCAATCCAATATCCCAAAATTTCTTTACCACCATCTGATTCTGGACGGAGCCAATGAATGGTGATGCAGTCCTTGGTAATGGAGATGATGTCGATTTCACCTGGTTGACTTGGTTTATCTATTAATAACAAGTACAAAAAAACCCAGGTAAGTACTTGGCCTTTTTTTGGTCCAGGCAGTTTAACAAAAATGCAACACTTGAGGCAATTTTACTCACCAAATGGATCTTTGCACACCACTGCTTCAGACACGGGTCCAGGCTCGCTTTGACCAATGTCATTTTGAGCAATGACACGGAACTGATACTCAGCGTCTGGGATGAGACCAGTAAGAGTATACATTGTTGTGGTGATGTGGGTCTTGTTGTGACGCACCCACTTCTCTGTGGACATCTCTCTTCTCTCAACATAATATCCAGTGACGCGAGAGCCTCCGTCATCCTTTGGTTTCGACCAGGACAGACCGACAGTTGTCTTTGTGACATCCATAATTTCTGGTGGGAAGCTGGGAGGCTCTGGTGGACCTTTTTGTAAAAAGAAAGAAAAAATAGGGCTCATTTATCACGTTTAGACATAAAATAAATGCACCTGTAAAAAGTAATATAAAAGTGTTATATACTTACAGAGAGCAGTCTTAGGTAGCACAGATTCATCTGACTTCAGAGATTTACTTATTCCAAACTGGTTTTCGGCTGAAACTCTGAAGTGGTATTCCACATTTTCTTTCAACCCCTTAACAACCAGTGATGTGTCAACAACTCGAGAGCCCACAGTGTACCAGGCTGCCTTTGGTACTTCACGTCTCTCCAGAACGTAACCGAGGATGTCAGAGCCACCGTCGTCTGTGGGTGGCCTCCAGCTTACTCTGACAGAGCGAGCTTGTATATCATCAAATTCCAAAGGACCTTCGGGTGGATCTGGGCGACCGATGACTTTAACTTTGATGTACACTGCCTTCCGTCCACATTTGTTTTCCAGGACGAGGTCGTAGGTGCCAGTGTCGTCTCTGTGGGCTTCTTTGATCACCAGCTCTGTGCGTTCTTCACTGGTGGCAATCATAGCTCTGTGAGAAATATCACGTCCGTCCTTTGTCCACTTGCAGGTTGGGTACGGCTTTCCTTTAATTGGCACAGACAGTCTGACCACGCCACCTTGTCTGACAATGTAGCCTTCTTGGTACCTCTTGTCGAGCTCATAATCAGGATATTCTGAAACGGTAATGCAATGTTAGAAAACTCTGGCAAGCAAGCACACCGCATATAGGGAAAGGGCTCAAGGCCCTCATTCACCAGCCATTTTTAAGAGTAAATATGTTCTTAAAAGTCACTTATGCAATTTTGACAAAGATTTTTATTTGAAATTTTCTCTTAGGTAAGAAAAGAATCTGCAAACTTTGCATGCATGTTTGTTTTAACTGTTGTATTTTTGGGCTTTCTTCAAATCTACAGTTTTATAATGGTCTACGATTTACAGTATATGATCTAACCTTTGTTAAGAACAAATTAAAAAATATATATTGGTGAATGAGGCCAAATTGTTATCATATATTTTATTCTTACCAAGCATTTCTGTGACTTTGACAACCACTGGCACCTCAGCTGGTTCTCCAGGTCCACCGGCATTGCAAGCCATCACGCGGAATCTGTATTCTGCACCCTGCGGCATGTGCGTCAGTGTGTATTCGCAGGTCTTTATAGGTGTTGTGTTGCATTTGGTCCATTCAACTTGGTCAACCTTCTGCATTTCAATCAGATAACCGATAATGACGGCACCTCCCTCTTCCTCAGGGGGAAACCATGCCAGCGACACAGATGTCCTGGTGGTGTCTGTGACTCTTGGGTTCAGTGGTATTCCAGGTGGTTCTGTTTGGGAAATAGATCAATGTTATTGTAACATTTTTAAAATGAGTATTATTTCCTGGCACAGGTATTTTCACACAGAGAGAGTTATTCTACATACCGATAGGATCCATTGCGATCACTGGTTTAGAGGTCAAACTTGGTTTGCCACTGCCTCTAGAGTTAATTGCTGTAACTCTGTATTCATATTCAAGACCTTCAATAAGTCCTGTAGATCTGTATCTCGTCATTGTCACTGGATTCTTATTGATGCGCAACCATCTATCAGAACCAGCTTCTTTACGCTCAATCAAATAGCCAGCCACCGACGAGCCGCCGTCATCTGCTGGTGGTTGCCAAGTTAGGGTCATGCCTTCGTGTGACACATCAAATATCTCCGGTGTGCTTGGTGCACCAGGAACAGCTATGAAAAATGAATCAAGAGTATGATTAATGTTGTCCTACGCTCTATTTAAACTGAAATATTTCCTTAAAGTCTTTAAATATAAGTCCTTTATAAGCTTACTCTTGGAACTTTTGCATTCAACAACTTCCGACTGAAGGAATGCACCAATGCCAAAACGATTTGTTGCAGCCACACGGAACACATATTCCGTTCCTTCTGCCAGCCTGGTGAATTTGAACGTGGTTCTTGTGACAGATTCGGAAATAGGAAGCCATCCAGGGCGATGAGCGTCACGCTGCTCAACAACGTAGCCACTGATATTAGCTCCGCCATCTTTCTCCGGTGGTTCCCAGCTACATGTAACGGATACGCCATCAACTTCATCAATTCTCATGGGTCCAATAGGCACGCCAGGTTTGTCTGCAAGGAAAATATCTATGATTAGTCACAGTTATAATTGACATGCTTGACATTCTAAATCATGTGATAAAAACAATCCTTACCAAGAATGATTACTTTGATAATTTCTGTAGCTATTCCTGTCACATTTTTCACTTCAAGTGTGTAGTCTCCGGTGTCATCAAGCGTAGTTTCACGAACTGTCAGTTTGGTGTACTTAGCTGTTGTCTCAATCTTGATGCGTTCAAGCGTGTCCTTCATCTTGACACCACCAAAGAACCATGAACAAGATGGTGCAGGTCTTCCTTTGATGGGAATGTTCAGCACAATTGGCCTGCCAGCGTGAACAGTGACAATCTTCTGGGGTATTCCAGCCAAATCAATCTTTGGCACAACTGTATAAAACAGGAAAAGAACAGAATTTAATTAAATAATTTAAATAAAGAATCTTGAATTAATTGTTTTATGTTATGTATGTAAGGATTTGTTTAATTAAGATAAACAGTCTAAAAATGCATACCTCTCTGTTCTTGAATAGTTATAGGTGTTGTCAGATCTCGGGGCTCACTGAATCCTCTGCTGTTCTCAGCACGGATTCTGAACAGGTATTGCTCATTTTCATTTAGAGAGGTGACGGTGTGCTGTGACACTGAAGCCCTTACATTGGCAACATTCATCCATCGGTCAGTTCCGGTCATGCAGGCTTCGATGACATAGCCAGTAATTCTGCTGGCACCATCATGGAGTGGTTTTTCCCATCCGAGAACAACAGTGCTCTTGGTGACGTCAATTACTTGCAAGTCTTGAGGAACAGATGGAACTTCACATACCAGTACAGAATCGCTGATTTCACATGGTTCCCCGACACCGTATATGTTTTCAGGCAGTACTCTGAAAAAGTATTGCATTCCTTCCTCTAGTCCTGTGATCCTGTACAGCGTCTTTTTGCACTCAGTTGTTACGGTTTTGTAAGACTTCAGTGACGCCTCACGTTTTTCAATAATGTAGTTGTTGACTGGAGCCCCTCCGTCAACAGTAGGCACATCCCATGTAATGACTACAGATTCTTTTGTGTAATCCTTCACCTTCACAGCCCCACAGGGTCCAGGAGTATCTATAATGCAAACGAATAAATTCAAACATTATTATTTGTACATTACCCAATGCACTACTATTGTCTTGCTCAATATTTTGTCTACCACATATCTCACCGTATATTTTGACCAAAATAGCCAGTGTCTTCTTGCCGGACGGATTTTCAGCTTCAATGGTGTATTTTCCAGCATCGTAGCGATGCACCTTCTCTACTGTTAAAGTCGTAGTGCTCTCTGTGGTGTCAATGTATCCACGGGACTGGAGGTCAATGCCAGTCTTTCTCCAGGTAACAACTGGTGCTGGTCTTCCAAATATTGTCGCACTTAGACGTAAAGTGCTGCCAGCTCTCAAGCAGACAGTCTTCTTCAATTCCTCAGGCAATTCAAAGTCAGGAATTTCTAAAAAAAAATAATAATATTTTAGTCAGTTTGTGTTTACTGAACATTAATAGTTAGTTCTAGTCACTTATTTAAGAATAATCTTAGACATTTTCCTGTCTTGCATGATTATGCCAAAAAGTCACAATCCGTAATTTGCACAGAGGACTTTTGTAAACTTACCAACTCTTTCTGAAGGAGCTGTCTCCATGCTGCCTTCACTGAACTCTCCAGTGCCCATTGCGTTCACTGCAGCCACTCTAAAACTGTACTTCTTGCTGCTTGTCAAACCAGCAGCAGTGTACTCAGTGGTGGTTAGAATCTTCTGGGTGGCTCTGTACCACTGTTCTGTTCCCTCCTCCAGAATCTCAATAACATAGCCAGAGACATCGGAGCCACCATCGTACATTGGTCTGGTCCAAGTCATTGTGATGCTGTGTTTGGTAGTATCTATTATACGAGGAGTGGACGGAGGAGCTGGGGTATCTGTGACAAAGAAGCAACAACAATGTGTGTTTGAAATATAAATGTGTAACATTGGCATGATTTGCTCATGTGGTTTATAACCGTTATTCTTTAAACACTAAATAATTTACAGTATACAGATAATTATAGATCAAATGATATAGTCACTCACATGTTGGATCTCTGCACAGGACATATTCGGATGCTTCACTTGGCAAGCTAGTACCAGCAGCGTTTTCAGCTGCAACACGGAACTGGTATTCACTGCCCTCTAAAAGACCTGTAATTTTGAGTCTTGTATCATAGATGGTGTAGGTTTTGTTCACTCTTGTCCACCTCACACTGCTCTTTTCACGTTTGTCCACAAGGTAGTTTTTGACTTCGCTTCCACCATCGCTTTCTGGTTTAAGCCACTCAATGATGACGTGTTGCTTTCCAACCGCAGTAATGTCTGGTGCACCAGGAGGGGTTGGAATAGCTGTAATAGAATTCATATGAATTATTATAATTATTATAAGGACTATTATTCATGTTATTATTTCAGAAGTACGTGTATATTTTTGCAAATTATGCAAATATCTTACTGTAAGCATTTCTTGCAATAACTGCTTCAGACTCCAGGGGTACGCCATGGCCATATTTGTTGACAGCTCTGACACGGAAGATGTATTCATTGTTCTTGATTAGTTTTGTACTGACACAAGACAGGGTCTTGCATTCAGCCTCCATAATGACCCAGTTGAGCCTACTGGTCTCACGTCTATCAACGATATAGTGAGTGACAGAATCTCCTCCATCTTCAAGAGGAAGCTTCCAAGAAACTGTACATTTTTCCTCTGTGACTCTGCTGATTGTGATTGTGCCCTCTGGAGGTCCGGGAGTGTCTATAATAAAAGAGAAGGTAAACGTAAAGTTCCTCTCTATATGCTAAGTTGGATCAAGCATTTTAACAACTGTATTATTCTTTCATTATTTACCAAGGACTTTTACGATGACAGCAGCTGTCTTGGTTCCGCTGGCATTCTTAACGGTTAAGATATATCTTCCAGTATCATATCTGTCACAAGACTTAATGACTGCCATAGCTCTTGTGCTAGTGTATGTCAATGAGTATTTTTCACCAAGTTCCAGCTCCTTATCTCCCTTGGACCAGAATACTTTGGGTTCAGGTTTACCACCAACAGCAGCATCGAGGACAAGGTCTGATCCTGCCCTAATAACTACCGTCTCACCCACAAGTTTGCTGTCTAACTCGGCCCTTGGTGGTGCTAAAAAGAAAAAAAGAGATATATTTTAAATATACAAACAAATCAAATACACTCTGTAGTATGCCTTGGAAAAAATATCACAATGTCTTACTGTATTCATCTTTGCATGTGATAGGTCCTGATGTTTCAGATGGCACGCTGTGAACTCCTGCAGCATTTCTTGCAATAACACGGAATTCATACACCTCCCCCTCTTCAAGTGATGTAACAGTGAAGAAGGTTTCTGTGATGGTTGTGTAGTTGCACTTCAACCAGCGGGCTTCGTCTTCATCAGTAGATACCTTACGTTCAACAATATATCCCACAATCTTGCTGCCACCATCATTGAATGGAACAGACCATTTAATTGAAACACTGGATCTGGAGATGTCATAAACCTCTGGCTTGCCGGGAGGATCTGAAAGAAGAAGCATCAATCAGTATGTTGTAACATGCTTAGAAAATGTATGTTACGTCATAAATGGTGACAGTATAACACAATTATGTTATCGTAATACATACCAACTGGATTCAAAGCCAGCATTGGTCTTGAAGCTTCACTGGCTTTGCTTAGACCAGCAATGTTCATTGCATATACCCTGAACTGATATTCAAGTCCTTCAATCAGATTGGAAACCTTGTAGTGACACTCAAGACATGGGATCTTGTTTTCCCGCACCCACAAGATGGTATTGCGCTCCTTCTTTTCAATCCAATATCCACTCACTTTACTTCCTCCATCATTATATGGCACATCCCATTTAATAGTAATGGCATTAGCAGAGACAGCTAACACATCTGGTCTTGTTGGTGGGCTTGGTGGAACTTAAAAAAAAAAAAAAAAAAAAAGAACATGATCATCATTATTGGATAATGACAACATTTGGTACGTACTTATTAAAAAACAACTATACTTACCAAATGGATGCTCAGCAACAATGGCTTGTGATTCAATGGACTTGCTGACGCCAAACTTGTTTTCTGCACAAATGCGGAAAGTGTATTCCATGTATTTGGTTAAACGTGTCACTTTGATGGTTGTACGCTTCACACTTGAGTTCACAACCTGCCATGATGTTTGACCAGATTCACGTTTTTCAACAATGTAGTTAGTGATGTCTGTTCCACCATCGTCTGATGGCTCTGACCATGTCAACACACATGACTCCGATGTAATTCCTGAAATTCCGACTGGTCCATTTGGAGCACTAGGTCTTCCAAAGACAATTACAGTAATAGTGAATGTCTTCGCTCCAGCAGCGTTCTCCAGAGTGAGGTAATATTTTCCGCTGTCACCCCTCTTGGCATCCTTAACCAACAGAGTAGTTCTTTCTTTGGACGTTTTGATCGAGACTCTATCGGTTTCCTTGAGCTTCATCTCTTCAAGCTTCCATGTTACCTTTGGAGCTGGTCTGCCACTAATGGGAATATCTATGGCAAATGAATTGCCTGTCTTACTAGTAATAAGTTGTTTGTTGATGCCACTAAGGTCTGCTGTTGGTTCAATGCGAGGTTCTTTAATGATAACGGATGTGAGAGCATCTCTTGGATAACTGACTCCAGTGTCATTCTGGGCCTTTACACGGAATTCGTATTCTGTGTTCTCGACCAAGCCTTCAAGAACCATCTTCAGAGACTTAGTTTGACCACCAACAACCCAGTGATCAGATCCTTTCTTCCTTGTCTCAACAATGTACCCTGTTATCCGGCTTCCACCATCATGTTCGGGTTTCATCCATACTAAGCTAGCCGTTGAAGATGTTGTGTCAATAACATCCAGTCGCTTAGGTGGCGCAGGCTCCTCGGTGGCAATAATAGGCTCTGGCATTTCGTAAGGCTCACCCTTACCATACTGGTTTTCAGCTATGATTCTGAAGAAATATGCTACCCCAGTCTCGAGTTTGGTCACTCTAAGAATTTGACGGGTGCACCTAGAACTAACCTCTTGCCAACTCAGGCGACTTGCCTCGCGTTTCTCAACAATATAATGGTGAATACGGGCACCTCCATCATTGGATGGAGCATCCCACATGATAGTAAGAGCTCCTCTTGTCACGTCCTTAAAGGACAGAGGCCCTGGTGGTCCAGGTGTGTCCAGCACTTTCACTGTTAACGTAATGGATTTACGGCCACTGTTGTTCTCGAGAAGAAGTGTGTATTTGCCAGAGTCATACCTGGTGCAGTTTTCAATAGTCAAGGTACTGAAAGTCTCTGTGGTATTAATATCCACCATCACGCCAAGCTCTCCATCTGCCTTTGTCCAAGTAGCAAGAGGAGCAGGTTTTCCACGGAAGGGAATGTGAAGAGTAACCGTTCCACCATTCTTCACAATGTGTGTCTGTTTGAAGTCTGCATCAATATTGATCTCTGGTGATGTCAGCCTGTCAACTGCTTGCACTGCGTTTGGAATTTCAGATGACTCTCCTTTACCTGCAGCATTGACAGCGCAGACACGTAATTTGTACTCTTCTCCTGGCTCCAAATCTGTAACTGTGTACTTGGTGTGGATGCAAGTCTGATTATTAACTCTGTGCCATTCCTCTAGGCTTGCTTTGCACATCTCAATAACATAACCAATGATCTCCAAACCACCATCAAAGACAGGCTTGGTCCATTCCAAAGAAACGGATGTCTTTGTTGAGTCGATGACTTTCACCACTGTTGGGGCACTTGGAGCACTTGTAGGTTCTCTGCACTTAAACAATCTAGAGGTGCCGCTTGGAGGTCCAACGCCAGCTCCATTCTCAGCCATAACACGGAATTCATATTCATTTCCTTCAGTCAAGTGTGTAACTCTGTGCCTGAGCTCTGTTATTGGTCTCTTTGCGGAAACCTTTATCCATCGTAAGCTCTTCTTCTCTCTTCGTTCGAGAATATAGTGTTGTATCTCACTTCCTCCATCAAATCTTGGTCTTGTCCAGCAAAGGGTAATGCTGTCTCCTGTAACATGAGTGCAGTCAGGAGTTCCTGGAGCATCTGGTACAGCTGTAAAGAAATGAAAGTATGGCATCAATTGTAATGTTTTGTTTTTGGAGTACTGATATAAGCAGTTTTGTGAGGTAGAAATACTTACTGTATTGCATTTTGGCCACAACTGGATCAGATTCCAGTGGTTTACCAACGCCGAATTTGTTGACAGCAGACACACGGAACTGATACTCATTACCCTTGATCAAATTGGTGCCATTGAAAGAACAGGCTTCACAAGTGGATGTAACAAGAGCCCATGTAATTCGGGAAGTCTCACGTTTCTCAATAACATAATGGGTGATAGCTGCACAGCCGTCGTTTTCTGGTGGACTCCACCAAAGCGTTGCCTTCTCAGTGCTTACATTTGTGAAACGAAGTGGGCCCTCAGGTGGTCCAGGTGTATCTGTATCAGACAGAGATTTAAATCAATTAATCAATTTTATTGTTACTCTACTGTTGCTGTGTACAAGAACAATTTACTTATTATGTATGGTAAATTAAAAGAATCAAACCTTGAACTCTGACAAGGACATCCTCTTTCCTTGTTCCAGAACTATTTTTGGCTTCAACAGTATAGATTCCACGGTCATCACGGTTAGCATCTCTAATAAACAATGAACTTGATCCAATAATAGTTGTGATATCTACAAGCATTTTGTCCAGTTCTCTTCCATCTTTGTACCATGTAACTTGAGGCACAGGACGTCCACTAATGGAGCAATTTAGCTTGATGTTTTCTCCTGCCTTGATTGTCAGACCCTTTTCACCACTGAACTGAATCTCAGGAATAACTAAAATACAAGCAAAAATACAGGATTACACCAACCTGTAAACAAAATTCTATGTAGAACAATACTTTATGTGCTGTGAATCATATACATACCACTTTCATCCTTGGTCATGACGTACCCAGATGACTGGGATGGTGGACTGACTGTTCCAACAGCATTCCTGGCTATTACTCTGAATTCAAAGCGATCACCACAAGCAAGGCCTGTCACTGTAAACTGACATTCACTTATGTCAATGAAATTGCATCTCAGCCAACGTGCTCGCCCTTGCCGCCTTTCGACGCTGTATCCCACAATCCTACTGCCTCCATCACGCTTTGGTGGCTCCCACTGAAGTGTGACAGAATCTCTTGTAACATCAATACAGTTGGGTGTTCCAGGAGGATCTAAAAACAGATTTAGAAATAGTTTAGATATTCCTTTGTACGCTGATGACAGGAACACGGTAACTGAGACTCATGACTATTAAATTATAAATCTTGAATATTTTATAATCAAGATTCAAGATCTTGACTCATGACTATAATACATGATGACTGGGACTCACCAACAGGAGAAATTGCGAGTTTGTGCTTGCTTTGCTCGCTGACTGGACTCATGCCAGCATTGTTCTGAGCATACACTCGGAATGAGTATTCCAGTCCTTCTAGTAGACCGATGACTCTGTATTCTCTTCCAGAGATGACACTGGTATTTACTTTCATCCACAGAAGGCTGTTTCTGTCTTTCTTCTCAAGATGATAGCCTGTAACTGGAGAGCCACCATCAAAGCCAGGGGCTTCCCACGAAACTGTCATGCCATCACTTGTTACATTAAACACGACAGGTTTGCCTGGCGGGCCTGGTGGCATATACTGGTGCTGTGCGACAACATCTGAGGAGGTGAGGGGCTCGCTTACTCCGTATTTGTTCTCAGCACGCACTCTGAACTGGTACTCAGTGCCCTTAACCAAGTTTGGTATCTTAAAAGTGGTCCTGACTATACTCGAGCAAACCATTTTCCAAGCTGCTTGAGAAGTCTCTCGTTTCTCCACACTGTAGCAGGTGATCTCTCCTCCGCCATCTTCTTGTGGTTCATTCCATGAGATGATGATGCTCTGGGCTTTGATTTCATCAAACCGGATTGGACCAACTGGTACAGAGGGTGGCCCAAGAGTAACAACCTTTATGTCGAAGAAGTTCTTGACAAGTCTGTTGTCAAGGACTAAAGTGTATTTGCCTGCATTATCCTTCCTTGTGTTCCTCACAGTTAGGCTGGCCTTGTTCTCTGTCAGTCTGAAACGAACTTGTTCACTTTCCTTGAGTGGAACATCATCTTTCATCCATTGTACTGTCGGTTTGGGTTTACCCTTGTATGGTAGGTCAATGTTTAGATTTTGTCCAATGCGGACACTTGCTTCACCATTAGGATAGTCAATAAGGTTAGCCTCAGGAGGGATAAGGAAGTCTTTCACAGTAATGGGTCCAATTTGAGAGAAGTCGCTTCGTCCTTTCTCATTCTTGGCGAATACCCTGAAGAAAACCTCGGAAAGTTCTTTAAGATGTGTTACTTCGTACTTGCAGCATCTGCATGTACCGGCAAGAGTCCAAGCCTGTTCATCATTAGCTTTCATTTCGATGATATACTCAGAAACACGGCTGCCGCCGTCATGATCAGGCTTTGTCCACACCAAAGTAACTGATGTACTACTTGAATCAATCATGACAAGATCCTTTATGGGACCTGGTGTCTCAGTTGCTCTGACTGGTTCTGCAGTCTTACAAGTATCGCCAATTCCATTTTCGTTTTCAGCAGACACACGGAAGAAATAGGCAATCTCCTCCGACAGACCTTCAACCTTGTAAGATGTGTTGGCACACTCTGTTGTTATTATGGAGTAGGCCTTCATTTTAGCATCCTTCTTCTCAATTATGTAATTGGTAACTGGAGAGCCACCATCAATAAGAGGAGGCTCCCAGCTCAAAGTGAGTTTGCCACGTGTGACATTTTTCACTATCAGTTTACTGCAAGCAGATGGTGAGTCTAGCACTTTCACAGAAATAGTGATAGTTTTCGGCTGCCCCACTCCATTTTCAATCTCTAGGAGGTATTTGCCTGAATCATCTCTTGTAACTTTTGGAATAATAAGTGTTGTTGAATATTCAGTGTTGTTAATTGTGTATTTTGCATCACTTGCAATATTCCTGTCTCCCCTTCTCCATGTAACATTTGGTGCAGGTCTACCCTTGAGAGGAATCATGATTTCCACATCTCTTCCAGCCTTTGCTATATACTGTGTTGACATTGAAATGTCAAGATCAACATCAGCCTCCTCTGTTGGAATGAAAAAAGAGATTTGTTTAGGTTTAATTTCATCATAAACAAAACTTCTCTGACATATGCTTGAGGCAGAGAATAAACATACCTAGAATATCCTTAGCTTGTATTGGCTGTATCATTTCGATTGGACGTCCAACCCCAGCACAGTTCACGGCAGAGACGCGGAAAAAGTAGTACACTCCAGGTTTCAAATGGGACACCACGTACTCAGTCGTTCTTACTTCACCCTTGGAGCTAATAGTGACCCATTCTTTCTCATCAGCCTTCATCTGTTCAACTACATAGCTTGTGATTTCACTGCCACCATCATAGACAGGCTTCACCCATCCAAGAGTAATCGATGTCTTGGTTGAATCGACAACCTTAAGTTTTGTTGGTTCACTTGGTGGATCTGAAATAATGATTAAAATATTTATTTATTTATTTATTTTAAACAACAAAAAGGGAATAATGCAATTTGTTTGCAAAAGTATCACAAATATTCTTACCAATGGGATCGTAAGCTTTATAGAAGATGGATGCATCTGAATATTGGCCTGCTCCTGCTTTGTTAATTGCACAAACGCGATACTGATATTCATTGCATTCTGTGAGATTGCTGACTTTTTGCCTGGTGTCACGAATTGGATCTTTTATTACTTTAAACCACTGAAGACTCTTCTTTTCTCGTTTCTCCAGGTAATATCCATCAATATCACTGCCTCCATCCAGACTTGGCCTTTCCCATACCACAGTCATTGTTGATCTAGTGATCATGGTAACCTGAGGTTTGGACGGTTGGCTGGGAGGTACTGCATTAAAAAAAAATCACAATATTGTTTAATAATGTAAATATAATTACAAGTATTAGCACATTCAAACAAAGACAAATAATTCCCTTACCAAAGGAGTTGCGGGCAATTACAGGCTCCGATTCTAAAGGATCCCCAACGCCGTATTTGTTCACTCCACGTACTCTGAATATGTACTCATTCCCTTTGATCAGTCTTGAAACTGAGACGATGCATTCCTCTAGTTTCTCAGAGATTATAGACCACATAATTCTGCTGCTTTCTCGTTTCTCCACGATGTAATGGGTGACCATCGCACCACCCTCGTCAGCTGGAGGATCCCACATGATGGTTATAGTGTCTGCTGTGATCTTCTTGAACTGAATCTCTCCTGCTGGAGGTCCGGGTTTGTCTTAACGTGAAAAAAGAACACACATTCAGTACAATTATACACTTTTTAAAAATGCTGACAAAATGAATGCTTAAAATCAGTCAACACTATACCTTGAATAAGTAATCTGATAGCAGCATATGCAGAGCCTAAAGAGTTCTTTATCTTAAGCTCATATGTTCCTGAGTTCAGACGAGTGGCTTCCTTGATTGAGATGCTTGCTGAATCAGTGGTGTTTGAAATAATTAGCTGATTTCCAGATTCAAGCTCCTTTCCGTCTTTGTACCATTCAATTGTTGGTTGAGGTTTAGCAATGATGCCAACTTTAAGTTGGAATGTTTCTCCGGCTTTGTGTTTCACCACATCAAAATACTCCTGAGGCAGTTCAATTTCAGGAGCACCATAGGTGTCCACACATGTTACTGGCCCAACAGTAGCTGATGGATTGCTCACAGAACCAACAGCATTCTTTGCCAAAACTCTAAATTCATAAGATTCATCTTGTGTCAAACCTGACACTGTGAATTTGGTGTCAGAAACTTTGGTCAAATTAGCCTTTGTCCATCTGCCTTTAGGGCCTTCTTTCTTCTGAATTTTGTACCCAGTGACTTTGCTTCCACCATCATATGAGGGTTTCTGCCATGCAAGGCTGATTGAATGCTTCGTAATATCAGTGACACGAAGGTCAGTTGGTGGTTCTGAAAGTCAACATAAAAAATCTAATTAGTACTGTTGTCAAAGATTGCTTGTCACTACTTCTTAAACAATTCAAATTTTGTATGTACTTACCACAGGCATCAATTGCCAGGACAGCATCTGAAATCTTGCTGAAAGGACCAATGCCAGCTGCGTTTTCTGCTGAAACCTTAAACTCATAGATCAGGCCTGCAGTGACGTTTGTCACTTTGAAATGAGAAGCACGGATAATGGTTTTGTTGGCTTTCTTCCATAGAATGCTGTTTTTGTCTTTCATTTGAAGGTGATATCCAAACACACGGCTTCCTCCATCAGCTGAAGGCTCTTTCCAGTTAACCGTGATGCTTTCTCTTGTGACAGCAGATACCCATGGCGTCGAGGGTGCCTCGGGAATAGCTGAAATACAGCAAAACATACCTTAATTAAAAATATCCTTGGTCTCATCAAAAACGGAATACATTCTAATACTAATTAATACTGAAAAAAGAAATGGCACTCACTGTATGGCAGACTGACTGTGATGGGTGGAGAATCAATGTGCTCGCTAATACCAAAACGATTTTCAGCTCTTATTCTGAACTGATACTCCACTCCAGTAATCAATTTCAGAATCTTGATGGTGCATCTCGCTACTGCAGAAGAAACCTCAGTCCAGCTGGCAGTAGTTGTTTCACGTTTTTGGACAATGTAGTTGGTGATGGGGCTACCGCCATCATACGCGGGAGGGAGCCATTTGAGACTTACACTATCCTCTGTGATGTCACACATCTCAACAGGACCAACTGGTGGACTTGGTCTGTCCAGTACAACTATGTTTACAAAAGACTTGGTGGTTCCACTTGAATTGGAGGCTGTAATATCATATCTGCCAGCATCATGAGCAATACTCTCACGCAAAGTTATGATAAGGCAGCCAGCAATCACTTCAGTGTTGAACCTCATGGTTGATTTCAGAACATGGTCATCCTTTGAGAGTGAGATCTTTGGCAGTGGTTTACCACTAAGGGGGATCTCAACCTTAAGGTTTGAACCTGCTTTTACATAAACAGTATTGTTTTGGAAGTCCTTCATGTTAATCTCTGGTGCCTCTGTGGATGAGATCAGGACAAAGAAAACAATTTAATTGGTTTAATTGTTGTGTAAATCTGATCTCAGATCTATCAATATTTAAGTAATACAAAAATTACTTACCTAGCTGATCTTTTACAAGGACTGGCAAAACCATGTCTTTCGAGTCACTAAGTCCAGCATGGTTTTCAGCACGAACTCTGAAGAAGTATTCAGCATTTTCTCTCAAGCCATCGATAACAAAATGAGTGGTTTTAGTGACGCCACATTTGATCCACTTCTCCTGTCCCTTTTCCAAGGCATCAATCTGGTAACTTGTAATTCTGCTGCCTCCATCATGTTCGGGTTTACTCCAAGATAGGGAAACACTGTCTTTTGTAACATTAGTTACTCCAAGCTTTTCCGGTGGACTTGGTTTTTCTGAAGGTAGTATTTATGAATTAGTTGAAAAATCTACAAAAATACAATGTTGTTTGTTCAACTGTAAATAATTTTATATGTGAAAAAATTTAAATACTGTACCTGTAATTTTAGTTCCATCTTTAGTTTCAAGTGGTACTCCAATTCCATATTCGTTTTCACCAGTGACTCTGAAATAATAGACACCTCCCTCTTGAAGCCCAGTCACTTTGTAGGTAAGTCGGGGACAGTTATCTGTGACTCTGGTCCATCCCATTTTGCTTGCTTCACGCAGATCCACAATATAGTTCTTAACTGGAGCACCTCCTTCATTTTCTGGTGTGTCCCATGTAATGGTTGCAGAGTTTTTGGTCACTTCCTTAATGGTAATACTGGCAGGTGGTCCGGGTGAATCAAGTACTTTTACACTCAGTGTTAGTGTAGCTGTCCCAGCAACATTCTGAAGAGTCACAGTGTACTTTCCAGAATCATTTCTTGTAGCATTCTCAAGTGTGATAGATGTGCAAGTATCGGTGGTATCAATTGCAGCTCTAACTCTAAGATCAACATCAGGCTTATTCCACATCACATTTGGCACAGGTTTTCCTTTGAATGGGACTCTCAGGGTAAATGAACTGCCATCTTTAACAATCAGTGTCTTTCGCATTTCATTACTAATGAGAAACACAGGCTCGTCTTCTCTGTCCTTTGCTACTTGTGGATCAGTTTCAGGACTTGGCTCACTTGGACCGATTTTGTTGATGGACCTAACCACAAAGACGTACTCTGCGCCTGATGTCAGTCCTACAACAGTGAACTCAGTGTTTTTAGTGTGTTGGACTCCAACAACCCAGTCTTCATCGTTGGTCTTTCTGTATTCAACTGAGTATCCGGTGACTGGAGAGCCTCCATCAAATAGTGGCTTGTTCCAGGATAGTGTCATTGTGGTTTTGGTAGAATCAACTATCTTTGGTTTAGCTGGTGGTGATGGCAGGAATAATGGGTCTTCTGCTTTTGTCAATGGGCAAGGCGCACTTGGTGCACTCAGACCTGCAGCATTCTCAGCATAGACACGGAACTCATATTCACATCCATCACGCAGATTAGAGGCTTTAACTCTTAAATCATAAACAGGTTTTTTGTTTACACGAACCCATCGCAGACCAGATTTTTCACGTTTCTCAATGACATAGCCACTAATACTGTTTCCACCATCAGAAGTTGGCCTTTCCCAGCAGATTGTCATTGCTTCAGCAGTTATACTTGTGATTTCAACATCTGTAGGTGCAGCAGGTACTGTAAATGGATCCATGGCCTTAACTGCATCGCTCTCCAGAGCTTCTCCTGTACCATATTTATTTACTCCACGAACTCTAAATATGTATTCATTGCCCTTAAGCAATTTTGTGACTTTGCATGTTGTTGCCTTCATGTCAGCGTACACTAAAGTCCAGGCAAGACGGCTAGTTTCACGTTTTTCAACAATGTAATGCTGAATTTCTGCACCACCATTTTCCTGTGGTGGTCCCCAAGTCAAGGTACATTTTTCTGCCGTTACACCAGTTACTTCCAAGGGCCCAGATGATGGCCCAGGCCTATCAAGGACTTTACAGTTCACAGCTAATGATCTGGTACCAGCAACATTCTGCAATGTCAGAACATACTGTCCAGAGTCTCTTCTAATGCTGTCTCTTACAATAAGGGTAGTTGATGTAAGCGTTGAAGTAATTTCAACTCTTGCTTTAGCGTCAATCTCTTTACCATCTTTTGTCCATGAAATCACAGGAATTGGTCGGCCAGCAATTTCAGCATCAATTCTTATTATGTCTCCTGCTTTAACTATAACTAGTTGTCTGAGTTTGTCCTCAATTGTTATACGTGGTGGGTCAACGTCATCTTTCACAGTTACAGGGCCAGTACCCTCTGATGCCTCACTCAGTAAACCAGCTGCATTCTTTGCAATCACATGGAAATCATATCTCTGGTCTTCTGTCAACCCTGTCACATCAAAGTATGTTTCAAGGAGATTGGTGAAATTGCACTTAAACCATCGACCATCTGGAAGTTCTCTTCGCTCAACAATATAACCAGTCACCTTGGCTCCACCGTCATTTTCTGGTTTTGTCCAGGAGAGAGAAACAGATGTTCTTGTGATGTTCATAACAACTGGCTGACCAGGAGGATCACATGGATCTCTTGCTGCAACAGGCTCACAGGCTTTTGTACAAGGCCCAATGCCAGCAATGTTCTCTGCATATACTCTGAACTGATAGAGAAGGCCCTCTTCGAGACCAGTTACTTTAAACTGAGTGTCTGGAACAAGACCCCTAGTGATCTTTGCCCAAAGAATGCTGCTTTGGTCCTTGCATTCTAAGTGATAGCCAATGACTGGACTTCCTCCATCACTGGCTGGTCGTTTCCATGTAACCAGCATGCCTGACTTAGTGGCATGAGAAACCTGAAGATCAGCTGGAGGGCCCGGTGGTGTGAATGAGTACTGTGCAACTACTGAGACTGAATCAACAGCATGGCTCTTACCATAACGGTTTTCAGCAGCGATGCGGAACTGATATTCTGTTCCCTGAGTCAAATGAGACACTTTAATTGATGTCCTTGCCACTGTGGCAGAGACAATTTGCCATGTTGTAGTGGTTGTGTCTCTCTTCTCAACTACATAGTTGTTGATTTGACAACCGCCATCATAAACTGGAGGATCCCAAGATAATGAGATATAATCAGCACTTACTTCATCTATTCTAATTGCACTTGGTGAGCCTGGCTTGTCAAGAATGATGACTGTGATTTCAGCTGATTTAGTTCCCACTGAGTTGGTCAGGGTGATAACATACTTTCCAGCATCTTCTCTTGTTGAGTCCTTAATTATGATCTTAGAGGATGTTTTAGATGTCAGCACATTAACTCTGGTCGTTTGCTTGAGTGAATGGCCATCCTTTTGCCATGACACTTCAGGATGAGGTCTACCTCTAAACGGAATGTCGATCTTAAGATCCTCTCCAGCTCTAACACTGTAAGTGTTAAACAGCAAGTCAATAATTGGTTCAATGGTGATGTCCTTAGCCACAACAGGTGCTCCCAGTGGTTTGGGATCACTCTTTCCTTTGTCATTCATGGCTATTATTCTGAAGGAATATTCCTCTCCCGTTGTAAGTCCTTCAATTGTAGCCTCCACAGATTTTACTGTTGCGCACACAGTCCATTTATCCGATCCTTTAGATAACATCTCTACTAGATAGCCTGTTATTTTGCTGCCGCCATCATGATCTGGCTTTTCCCATGAGAGACTTACGGTGTGGCGTGTTACATCAACAAGTGTAACTTTGCCAGGGGGCAAGGGTGCTTGGGATACCTTGACTGCCTCTGTAGTAGACACAGGCAAACCAACACCATGCTCATTCACAGCCAGAACACGGAAGTGATATAAACCTCCCTCTTGGAGACCATCAACTCTGAATGAATTCCTAACACAGTTGTTTGTTACACTTGTAAATGCCATACGTTTAGATTCACGTTTCTCCACAATGTAATGAGTAATCTTTGCACCACCATCAATATTTGGCGGCTCCCATTGTAACTGTACAGATTCTCGCTTGATATCTTTTACCACAAAGTTGACTGGAGCACTTGGGGTGTCTAGGACTCTGACATTAACAAATGCGGATTTGGTGCCATTATTATTTTCCAGAGTCACAACATATTTGCCTGTGTCAAACCTGTCAACATTGTCTATGACAAGCATGGTGTAAGAGCTTGTGACTTCAATTTGAGCACGTTCAGTCAGAGTGCCCTCTGCCTTAGTCCATTTAACTTCAGGCTCAGGCCTTCCTCTAATCGTGACAAACAAGCGTAGTGTTGCACTTGCCCGAACAGTCACAATTTTCCTCAGATCAGCATCTAACTCTACCTCTGGGGCTTCAAGTTTCTCAGCAGCAATTACAGATCCTGGAACATCAATATACTCTCCAGCACCTTCAATGTTAAATGCACTAACACGGAAATTGTATTCTGCATTTTCTTTTAACTTTTTCACTGTGAAGTGAGTTTTCTGGACACCTGTAGGTGCTGTACAAACTATCCATTCATCATCATTTGCTTCTTTCATTTCAACAATATATCCAGAGATTGGGGCACCTCCGTCATAAATGGGTCTACTCCATGCAAGGGAAACAGTTGTGCTTGAATGATCTGTTACTTTGGGGTTGTTTGGTGGGCCAGGAGGATAGGTTGCATCACAGGCTTTGTAAAGTTCAGATGGTTCACTAGGTGTACCAACTCCGGCTGCATTTTCAGCAGATACTCTGAATTCATATGAGTGGCCTTCTGTTAATCCAGTTGCTCTGAAACGAAGGTCATTCAATCTTTTTTTGTTGCACTTCATCCATCTTATACCCTCCTTATCACGTTTCTCAAGGACATATCCCTCAATTTGTGATCCACCATTATCCTCTGGTCGTTCCCATGTAAGGACTATTGAATCTCTGGTGATTGCACTTGCTTCTGGAGTTGAAGGAGGACCGGGTGTCTTGAAAGGATTTCTTGCAATAACCGGATCTGATTCCAGTGGTTCTCCAATACCATACTTGTTCACAGCCATAACTCTAAAGATATATTCATTACCTGGTAAGAGTTTGGTAACTTTGTAACTTATGGCTTGAATCTTGGGTTCTACCATAGTCCAAGACAGTCTACTGGTTTCTCTCTTTTCAATAATGTAATGAGAAATACCAGCTCCACCATCATGTGTTGGATGACTCCAATGTAAATAACATTTCTCTGCAGTGACACCTGTTACTTTCAGAGGGCCATCTGGTGGTCCAGGTCTATCTAAAACCTTTACATTTACAGGAACCAGTTTTGTTCCACCTACATTGCTAAGGCTTAAGACAAAATGTCCGCCATCTACTCGTATGCAGTCTTTAACAGTTAGAACAGTGTGTGTGATTGTAGATTTAATTTCCATTCTGGGAGTAGCACTGTCAATTTCCTTTCCATCTTTTAGCCACATGATGTCAGGGAGTGGTTTGCCAGAAATGTCAGCATCTATGGTAAATGTCTCTCCAGCACTTACAACGATAACATCTTTGAATTTTGTGTCCATGGATACTGATGGTGCTTCAATCTCATCCTGTGCAGTAATTGGTCCAGAACTTTCTGAAGGTTCACTTAAGATGCCAGCTGCATTTCTTGCAATCACTCTGAATTCATATCTATCTCCCTCCGTGAGTTCTGAGATTGTAAACTGAGTATCAGTTACATTGGTAAAGCTGGCCTTCATCCATCTTCCATCTGGCAGCTTCTTTCTCTCAACAATATAACCTGTGATCACACTTCCACCATCATATTGTGGCTTTGTCCACTGAAGTGTGACAAGGCTCCTTGTGATAACAATAGCTTCAGGAGTTCCTGGGGGATCGCATGGATCACGTGCAACAACGCTTTCAGAAACCTTGCTAGATGGACTCATTCCAGCAATGTTTTCTGCATATACTCTATATTCATACTCAATGCCTTCCTCTAGACCATTTGTTTTGAATCGAGTGTCAGCAATCAGAAGCTTGTTGAGTTTAGTCCATAGAATGCTGTTCTTTTCTTTGCGCTCTAGATGATATCCAATAATTGGACTTCCCCCATTATTAGTTGGTGGTTTCCATTCAATTGTCATATGATCCTTTGTCACTGAGGAAACAAATGGTGTGCCAGGTGCTGCGGGTTGGGTGAATGGATAGCTAACTACAACAGGTGTTGAGTCTAATGATGAGCTTTTTCCATATCTGTTTTCAGCAAACACCCTGAACTGATATTCTGAACCAGTTTTCAACTTAGAGATTTTGATTGTTGTACGTGCAATTGTTGCTGATACAATCTGCCAAGCTGTGGTAGTTGTGTCACGCTTTTCCACAATGTAGTTGTTTATTTGACAACCGCCAGTATATACTGGTGGCTCCCAAGAAATTACAACATAGTTGGCGCTTACTTCATCAATTTTAACTGGTCCAACTGGTGGTCCAGGTTTGTCCAGGATTATTACAGCTAGTTCCTCTGTGACTGTGCCTACATTGTTTACAGCTGTAACTGTATATTTGCCGGAATCTTCTCTGTTGGCATCTTTTATGGTAAGTACTGTTGATGTTGCGCTTGTTGAGACATTTAATCTGGTTGTCTCTTTTAGTGCTTGTCCACCTTTGTTCCAAGTGACCTTTGGTGTTGGACGACCTTTAACTGGAATTTCTATTTTAAGGTCTTCTCCACACTGGACACTGTATGTATTGAAAGTCAATTTGAGGCTTGGTTCAATTGTAACATCTTTGGCTGTAACAGGAGCAGCAAGTGGTCTTGGATCACTTTTTCCTTTATCATTGTAGGCTATAACTCTGAAGAGATACTCCCGACCAGGACTGAGTCCGGTGACTGTTCCCTCACATGTTTTTGTGACTGTGGCTACAACCCAGTCTTCTGATTCTTTTGGATGCATTTCAATGTAGTACCCAAGAATCCTACTGCCACCATCATGGTCTGGTTTTTCCCAAGACAGTGATGCTGTGGATTTAGTCACATCAGTCAAAGTCACCTTACCAACAGACAGAGGAGGATCTGCTGTTTTGACAGATTCTTCAGTTTCTATAGGGGGGCCGACTCCAAACTCATTCTCGGCCAAGACTCTAAAGTAATAAATGCCACCTTCGGTTAGATCACCAACACGGAAAGTAGTCTTGGTGCACTTTGTAGTAATGTTAGAGAAGGCTGGCCTAGTTGAATCACGCTTGTCCACAATGTAATTCTTGATCTTTGCACCACCGTCAATAAGTGGAGGCTCCCAAACAAGAGTTACATAGTTTCTAGTGATGTCTTTCACAGTCAGGTTTAATGGTGCACCTGGTGTATCCAGTACTTTGACTGAAACAAACGCAGACTTGGTACCACTGCTGTTCTCTAAAGTCAAAATATATTTTCCAGCATCATTCCTATCACAGATGTCAATTGAGAGCTGAGTGAAATCCAGGCCCTTTTCAATTTGAGCTTTACTTGGTAGATCTCCATCATCTTTAGTCCAGTTAATCTCTGGAGCGGGGCGGCCTTTGAAGGGTATTCTGATTCTCATAGATCCTCCAGCACGCACCACAATTCCTTTCCTTAACTCAGAATCAAGTTCAATTTCTGGGGGATCCATTTTATCAACTGGTTTAACAGTTCCTGGGATCGCAACTGGTTCACCAACACCCAGTTTGTTAAGGGCGCATATCCTAACCTTATACTCTTGGTGTTCTGTCAGTTTGGTTATTGTGAATTTCACACCAGTCAATCCAGTAGGTGGGCTACAAGTTATCCATTCCTCCTCATCAGCTTTGCAGATCTCCACCACATAGCCCTGGATCTCTAAACCACCATCATAAATTGGCCTACTCCATTCAATGGTTACTGAGTTCTTTGTTGTGTCAACAAGATGTGCATTGGTTGGTGGACCAGGTTTAAATGTTGGGTCACATGCTTTGTAATACAGAGTAGGTGGACTTGGTTGTCCTACTCCGGCAGCATTTTCTGCAGATAATCTGAATTCATATTCATGATCCTCTGTGAGACCCGTAACCCTGAAACGAAGGTCAGTGACTCTACGTTTGTTACATTTTGTCCATCTAACTCCAGCTCTGTCTCTCTTCTCTACAATGTAACCAGTAAGCTCACTACCACCATCCGTTTTAGGGCGTGTCCAGCAAACAGTCATAGAATCCCTTGAAATATTTGTGATTTCTATTTCTTGGGGAGGTCCAGGAGGAACAAATGGATTCCTCATAATTACCGGAGTAGATTCTAAAGGCTCACCGACACCATATTTGTTGACAGCCATGACACGGAAAATGTATTCATTTCCTTTAAGAAGCTTAGTGACCTTGAACATTGTTGCTCCACAGTCACCAGTTACAACAGTCCAAGCAAGTCGACTTGTTTCTCTCTTTTGAATGATGTAATAAGAAACGCTGCTACCACCGTCATGTCTGGGAGGAAGCCATGATAGTGAGCACTTCTCACTTGTTACATTAGAAACAGTCAAAGGTCCCTCTGGAGGTCCAGGTCTGTCAAGCACTTTAACATTAAAAGGCACAGATTTTGTTCCACCAACATTAGTAAGATGGAGTGTATACTGTCCTCCATCGACTCTAATGGCATCTTTGACCACAAGGACTGCTTTGAAGTCTGTGTTTTTAGTCTCAGCTCTAGCTGAAGCTTCAACTTCTGCGTCACCTTTAAACCATTGCATTGTTGGAATTGGTTTTCCGCTTACAGAAGCCTCTAGTGTAAATGTATCTCCAGCATTCACTACTAAGATTTGGCTGTATTGTGAGTCAATCTCATAAGTTGGTGGTTGAACCTCATCCTTTGCAGTGATTGACCCAGTGGACTGAGAAGGCTTGCTCACTGCTCCAGCACCGTTTCTAGCTATGACTCTGAAGTCATATTTGGAGTCCTCTGTCAGACCTGTTACAGTAAATTCAGTTTCAAGAATGTTTGCAAAGCTTGCTTTCATCCATCTGCCATCTGGCAAGTCTCTTTTCTCCACAACATACCCAGTGACCAGGCTGCCTCCATCATATTCTGGTGGTGTCCACCTAAGCATTACTGAATGTCTTGTCACAATTACTGGCACAGGAGTACCAGGAGGATCACATGGGTCACGTGCCACACAGCCTTCAGAGACTTTGCTATATTTACCAATTCCAACAATATTTTCAGCAGAAACTCTAAACTCATATTCAATACCTTCCTCTAAAGGAGATGTTTTAAACCTAGTGTCTTGAATAAGTGTTTTGTTTATCTTTGTCCAGAGAATACTGTTCTTTTCTTTCCTTTCAAGATGATATCCAAGAATGGCACTTCCACCATCTGAGACTGGTTTGTGCCACTCAACAACCATAGATTCTTTGGTGAAGGCAGACACAAATGGAGTTCCAGGGGGAGCAGGCTCCTTAAAGGGATACTGAGCAACAACTGGTTCTGAGTCTATGGCATAGCTCTTTCCATATCTGTTCTCAGCAAAGATTCGGAACTGGTACTCAGCTCCAGTTTTCAAATTGGCAACTTTAAGTGTGGTTCTTGCTACTGTGGCTGAGACAACTGCCCAGTTGGTTGTGGTAGTGTCTCTCTTCTGCACAATGTAATTTGAAATCTGGCAACCACCTGTGTACGTTGGAGGATCCCATGACAATGTAATACTCTCTGCACTTATTTCATCTATCCTGACAGGGCCTGTTGGTGGGCCAGGTTTGTCGAGTATGATGATTTCAACAGTTGCCTCTTGTTGTGCGAGTACATTAGCGACTGTAATGTTGTACATGCCCCCATCATCTCTTGTTGCATCTTTAATGGACAATGTTGTATGATGTGCAGTGTCAGCAACATTAACTCTTGTGGTTTGTTTGAGGGGTGTACCATCTTTAGTCCATGTAATAACTGGTTTTGGATGACCTGCAATACGTGCTTCAATTTTCAAGTCGTGGCCAACTTGCACCATGTAGGTGCTAAGTTTTGTCCTAACGGAGGGCTGAATTACAAGGTCCTTGGCAAGAACAGGATGTGCTAGAAGCCTAGGATCACTCTTCCCTTTGTCATTAACGGCAATAACCCTGAAACTGTACTCTTCGCCTTGAGCTAAATTGGTAACGGTTGTGTCAAGTGATTTAACTTGTGCGCACAGGGACCATTTTTCACTGTCCTTTGCTTGCATCTCAACTTCATAGTGAGTGATTCTGCTGCCTCCATCGTGTTCTGGTTTCTCCCAGGAAAGAGAGATTTGTTTGCGTGTAACATCCACTACAGTGATTCTTCCAGGTGGTTGTGGCACTTCTGAGACTTTGAGTGGTTCTAGAGTCTCAGCAGGTAATCCAATACCATTTTCATTTTCTGCAAAAACTCTAAAGAAGTAGTTGCTGCCCTCTTGGAGATTTTCAATCTTATATGTCATCTTGTTGCAGGAAGTAACAGCAGAGTAAGCTTTTCTTGTGCTCTCACGCTTTTCAACAATATAGGTTTTTATCTTGGCTCCACCATCTAACAAAGGTGGCTCCCATGTCAGAGTTACAGAATTCTTTGTGATTTCTTTCACATGGAAGTTTGCAGGTGCATCAGGTGTATCAAGAACTCTGACACTGATGAAGGCTGATTTTGTTCCACTTGCATTCTCCAAAGTCAGTGTGTATTTTCCACTGTCAAAACGGTTTATGTTTTCAATTACAAGTGAGGTATAGCTGCTTGTGATGTCAATTTGTGCTGCTTCATTAAGTTCACCCTCAGCTTTTCCCCATTTGACCTCAGGAGTAGGTCGGCCTCTGATTGGAACAAATAATCTAAGGGATCCGCCAGCTCTAACAGTGATGACCTTTCTCAGGTCAGCATCAAGATCAATATCTGGTGCTTCCAATTTGTCTTCAATGAGAACAGATCCCTTGATGTCAGCATTCTCACCAACTCCAACCTTATTTATGGCACAAACCCTAAATTTGTATTCATGTTTTTCAAGTAGTTTCTTAATTTCAAATTTTGTGTTGGTGATTCCAGTGGGTGGTGTGCACATTGTCCACTCATCTGATGTGCCCTCACTGGCCTCAATAATATAGCCTTGAATCTCACAGCCACCATCATAAATAGGTTTGCCCCACTGTATTACAACAGATGACCTTGAGATGTCAATAACTTTGGGGTTGTTTGGTGGACCAGGCCTAAAGATTGGATCCAGTGCCTTGTAATACACAGTGGGGGCACTTGGTTTGCCAACTCCTGCTGAATTCTCAGCAGAGACGCGGAATTCATAACTGCGGTTTTCAAGAAGCCCTGCCACTCTGAAACGCAGTTCGCTAACTACACGCTTGTTGCATCTTGTCCATCTGACACCTTCTTTATCTCTCTTCTCAATAATGTATCCTGTTATTGCATTGCCTCCATCATTAGTGGGTCTTTCCCAAGTAACCACCATGGAGTCTTTTGTGATATTGGATACTTCAACGTCAGTTGGTGGATCTGGAGTGACAAATGGATTTGTTGCGATAACTGGATCAGACTCCAGAGGTTCACCTATTCCATATTTGTTGACAGGGATCACCCTGAAGATGTATTCATTTCCGGGAAGAAGCTTTGTTATCTTCAGATTCAGGGTTTGCACCTTAGATTCCACAACAGTCCAAACCAATCGACTTGTCTCCCTTCTTTCAACAATGTAATGTGATACTTCGGCCCCACCATCGTGTAAAGGTGTTTTCCAAGATATGCAGCATTTCTCACTTGTAACACCATAGATCGAAATTGGTCCATCTGGTGGCCCTGGTCTGTCTAGAACTTTAACATTGACACTTACTGATTTCTCTCCACCAACATTTTTCAGTGTCAGTGTGTACTGACCTCCATCAACACGAATAGCTTCTTTTACGCTTACAGAGGCTGTGAAATCGGTATTCTTGATCTCAAGTCTAGCTGTATTTGTAAGCTCCTCGCCAGCTTTTATCCAGTGAACTGAGGGAATAGGCTTGCCAAGTATTCCAGCATCAATCTTGAATGACTCTCCAGCATTAATAACAATAGTTTGTGAATATTTTGCATCCAGGTCAATCATTGGTGGCTCAACTTCATCCTTTGCTGTGATTGATCCAGTGCTATCAGATGGTGCACTGAACACACCAGCAGCATTTCTGGCAATGACACGGAATTCATAGGCTTGCCCTTCTACGAGTCCACTGACAACAAATTCTGTTTCAATGACGTTAGTGAAACTAGCTTTCATCCATCGACCATTAGGTAGTTCTTTCTTCTCAACAATGTACCCAGTGACCTTGCTACCACCATCAAACTGTGGTGCTGTCCATCTCAATGTTACAAAACTTCGAGTGACAATCACTGCTTCTGGTTTTCCTGGGGGATCACAAGGATCTCTTGCCACTTGGATTTCTGATACTTTGCTGGCTTTGCTTAGGCCAACAATATTTTCAGCATAAACTCTGAACTCATATTCAATGCCTTCTTCAAGACCACTAATTTTGAATCTGGTGTCAGGGATGATTGTTTTATTTTGTTTCACCCATAAGAGGCTGTTTCTTTCCTTGCTTTCAAGATGGTAACCCATAATTTTGCTTCCTCCATCATTGCCTGGTTTGTTCCAAACAATTACCATAGTCTCTTTGGTAGCAGCATTAACTGTTGGAGTTCCTGGTGCGGCTGGCACCTCAAATGGATACTGAGCGAGTACAGGCTCAGATAATAGAATTGAACTCTTTCCATATCTGTTTTCTGCTGCAATCCTGAATTGATACTCCAAACCTGTCTTTAGCCTCGTCGCTTTAATTGTTGTTCTTGCAACTGTTGCTGACACAATCTGCCAGTTTGTGGTGGATGTATCTCTCTTTTCCACAATATAGTTATTAATTGCGCAGCCACCATCATACTCTGGTGGCTGCCATGACAGTGTAACACTGTCTGCTGTTACTTCGTCAATTTTGATTGGACCAGTTGGAGGACCAGGCTTGTCAAGTACAACAACAGTGATGTCAGTTGTAGCTTCTCCAGCTGTGTTTGCAATCTTAATAGTATATTTGCCCACATCATCCCGGGTTGCCTCTTTGATAACAAGGTGCAGATTCTTATCGGTTACTTCAGCATTTACTCTTGTTGTCTCTTTCAGTGCAGTGCCATCTTTGAACCAGTTGACTGTTGCCTTTGGCTGAGCAACATATGGCACATCTATTTTCAGGTCATCTCCAGCCAGCACGCTAAATGTACTGAACAAATGCTTGAATGCAGGGGTGATGACAAGGTCCTTTGCCACCACAGGCACATTGAGGGGACGGGGGTCACTTGTTCCTTTTTCATTTGTTGCTGATATACGGAATGAGTACTCCTCGCCTTGGGTGAGTCCAGCAATAACAGCTTCTGTTACTTTTACAGTCATGACCTGAGTCCATTTGTCACTGCCTTTTCCTTGCATTTCCACAATATATCCTGTAATTCTGCTACCGCCATCATGATCTGGTTTCTCCCAAGATAGAGTGACACTGGTTCCAGTTACATCTTTCAGAGACACCTTTCCAGGTGGAAGAGGCTTTTCAGAAATCTTGACAGGCTCCGGAGTTTCCACTGGAAGACCTATGCCGTATTCGTTTTCACCCAGAATTCTAAAGAAATACAAACTGCCCTCTTGCAGATCACCTATTCTGCAGCTTGTTTTGGGGCAGGAAGCATTTACAATAGAGTATGCCTTTCTTGTGGACTCACGTTTTTCCACTAGGTAATGTCTGACTCTTGACCCGCCATCAATTATTGGAGGATCCCATATTAAAGAGACGGAATCCTTTGTGATTTCCTTAATTATGAGGTTTTGTGGTGCCCCTGGAGTGTCAAGTACTCTGACGTTCACAAATGCTGTTTTGCTTCCTGAGCTGTTTTCTACTGTTAGTATATACTTTCCACTATCAAACCTGTCAACATTCTCAACAACAAGTGATGTGAATGAAGATGTAATCTCAATGGATGCTTTATCCAGAGGTTCACCATGCTCTCTAGACCATTTCACTTCTGGAGCAGGTCTTCCTTTAATTGGCACAAACAATCTCAAAGTGCTACAAGCTCTGATGTTCACTACTTTTCGAAGGTCTGAATCAAGTTCAATTTCAGGAGGAAGATATCTGTCCTCTGCTTTTGGTGAGCCAGGCACAGATGCAGGCTCCCCAACACCTTCACAGTTCAAAGCAGAAATGTTTATCTTATATTCTTGGTTTTCTGTCAAGTTGGTTATGGTAAAAGATGTTCCTGTAAAACCTTTCATTGGAGTGACAATTGTCCATTCATCTTCTTCTGGCAAGCAAGTTTCTACAATATATCCTGTGATCTCTGAGCCGCCATCATAAACTGGTCTGTTCCAGGCAACAGTAATAGATGACTTGGTTGTGTCCAAAATTCTCGGATTTCCTGGAGGTCCAGGCTGGAATATTGTGTCACAGGCCTTATAGAATGGACTTGAAGGGCTTGGAGCACTTAAACCAGCAGCATTTTCAGCCAGGATCCTGAATTCATATTCATGACCTTCCGTAAGTCCAGATGCTTTGAAACGTAGATCAGTGACTGTTCTCTTGTTGCATTTGACCCATCTAAGACCAGTTTTATCCCTTCTTTCAATTATATATGTATTAATGGAACTTCCTCCATTATTTTCCGGGTGTCCCCAGCAAACCACCATTGAGTCTTTAGTAATTGTCGTTACTTCTGGAGCTTGTGGAGGATCAGAAGGTACATACGGGTTGGTGGCAACAGCAGGCTCAGATTCAAGGGGCTCTCCAACCCCATATTTATTCACAGCCATGACTCTGAAGATGTACTCATTTCCTTTCAGCAGTTTGGTAACCTTATAGCGATTGACTTGTAAATCTGTGGCTACATTAGTCCATGCAAGTCTGCTTGTTTCACGTCTCTGAATGATATAATAGTCAATCTTGGCTCCACCATCATGAAGTGGTGGCAGCCATGACAGAATACATTTTTCTGTTGTCATGTCTGTAACATGAAGTGGGCCTTCTGGAGGACCAGGCCTGTCGAGGACCTTGACGTTGAAGACAAACTTAGCAAATCCTCCAGGGTTGTTGGCAGTCAGAGTAAAAGTACCTCCGTCTTGTCGTATAGAGTCTTTGTTAATCAAACATGTATAAAAATCGGTTGTTTTGATTTCTAGTTTTGCAGTATCTTCAAGTTCCTTTCCTTCTTTGGTCCATACCAAGGATGGGATTGGCCTGCCAGTGACATTTGCCTCTAGTTTGAAGACATCTCCTGCCTTAACCACCACAACGCTGCTAAAGCTGGAATCAACATCAAATTTAGGTTCTTCAATATCATCTCTGCAGACTATCACATCTGATGGTTTAGAGGGCTTGCTTGTGGAGCCAGCTGAATTTCTTGCGATGACACGGAATTCATATGAAGCATCTTCTTTAAGACCACTTACTGTGAAATTTGTCTCAAGGATATTGTTAAAGTTAGCTTTGAGCCATCGACCATTAGGCAATTCTCTCTTTTCTACCGTGTAACCTGTAATTGGGAAACCACCGTCACCCTCTGGTGTTTTCCACTGAAGGGTAACCTCATGTCTTGTTATATTAATTGCCACTGGTTGACTTGGTGAGTCAACTGGGTCAAGTGCATATGTCATCTCAGACGGCTTGCTTGGTTTGCTAAGACCAGCCATGTTTTCAGCAATGACACGGAATTCATATGCAATGGCATCCATCAGGCCTGATGATTTGAAAATATTTCCAACCACAAGAGCCTTACTGATGCGTTGCCAAAGAATGCTGTTTTTCTCTTTCCTCTCAATGTGATATCCCAAGATTGGGCTCCCACCATCTGAGCGTGGTTCATTCCAGCTAATTGTGATTGATTCTTTGGTGAAAGCAACAACTTGTGGGGTTTCTGGCTGGCCTGGGACTTCAAATGGATAAGCAGCGATAACTGGTTCGGATGTTATACAGGGGCCAATGCCATATCTGTTCTGAGCTTTAACACGGAACTGATATTCAGTTCCAGTTGTGAGTCTGGCGGCTTTGAATGTTGTGCGTATTACAGTGGCAGCCAATTCTACCCAAGATGTGCCTGTTGTCTCCCTCATCTCAACAATGTAATTATTGATAGGGACGCCACCATCATTCTCTGGTGCATCCCATGATATGATCACATAGTCACAGGATACTTCATCTATCTTTATTGGTCCAGTTGGAGGTCCAGGGATGTCATGAACCTGAACTGTTATTGTTTCTGTTATAGTTCCTAATATATTCTTTCCTGTCAATGAGTATTGTCCACCATCCTTTCTCTTGATTTCGCTTATGTTAAGAATTGTAGATGTTGGCGTATTCTCAACGTTGATCCTCTGTGTCTGCTTAAGTTCTTTATCTTCTTTCTTCCAGACTACAGACGGCCTTGGACGACCCAAAACAGGGATCTCCACCTTTACATTGTCACCTGCTTTAGCTACCACCAACTTTTGATAAACTCCTCTGAGATCAAATGCTGGTCCCATGGTTTGCTCTCTGATTACAGCTGGCCGACTTTCACGTGGTTCACTTCTGCCTGAACTGTTCACAGCAAAAATGCGGAACACATACTCTGCGTTTTCAGTCAAATCTGCTACAGTGTAGTCTAAAGCCTTTAATGTTGTCACATGCACCCACTGTTCTGAATCTTTCTTTTGAGCTTCAATAGCGTAGCCGGTGATTCTACTGCCACCATCATATTTCGGTTTTGTCCATGCAAGCGTTGCTGTATCCTTTGATACGTCAGTAACTATAAGATTGTCTGGTGCAGATGGGGCTTGAGAAGCTCTGATAGGTTCGGGCGTCTCTGCCGCCTCGCCAATACCACGGTCATTTTCAGCTGAAACTCTGAAGTAGTATTCGGCACCTTCTTCCAAATCTGGAACCTTGTATGAACACTTCTGCCAGTTTGTAGTGATTGTTGTGAAGGCCTTTCGTGTTGCGTCACGCTTCTCAATGATGTAATTAATGATCTTAGATCCTCCGTCAATAATGGGAATCTCCCACTGAAGTGTAATTGAGTTTTTGGTGATTTCTCTTGGTTTCAAGTTGACTGGAGGGCCTGGTGTGTCTACAACTCTGACATTGACGAATCCGGTTTTCTTTCCAGCAACATTTTCTAATGTCAAGATGTATTTGCCAGCATCATATCTTGTACATTCAGGGACAACCACTAAAGTATACGATTCGGTGGTATCAATGTGGGCGCGTCCTTTAAGAGGAATATCTTCCTTCATCCATGTAACCTCGGGAGTTGGGCGACCCTTGATTGGCACAAAAATACGAATGGAACCACCTGAGCGAACAACAAGTGTTCTTCTGAGCTCCGCATCAAGTTCAAAGTCAGGTAGCTCTTCACGATCAACAAGTTCTACAACTTTCTCAATTTCACCAGGTTCTCCTTGTCCTTCTGAATTGATAGCACTAACTCTGAAATTATATTTGCATCCAGCTTGTAGGTTTGGCACAACAAACTCAGTTATTCTCAAGGGAGAAATTGTATCTTGAACCCAGTCGTCATCCCCTTCCTTTTTGTGCTCAACAATGTACCCTGTCACATCAAGTCCACCATCGTAGAAGGGTCTTCCCCAGTTGAATGTTGCTGTGGTCTTAGTAGTATCACTAATTCTTGGGTTAGATGGGGGACCAGGTGGATCTAGAAATATAAAAAAATAATTTCAGCTAAATAGATACACTTCTTTTAATAACAGGACATTTATTTAAACTTTGCTTACTTACATGCAATATCTTTAGTCAGAACTGGCTGTGATGGTTCACTGGGTGCTCCAAAACCAGCTTTGTTCTCTGCAGTTACTCGGAACTCGTACTCAACTCCTTCGGAGAGGCCGGATACTTTGTAACGTAGATCGGAAATTGTCTTCTTTGCAGCTCTAACCCATCTCATACCTCTTCTCTCTTTTCTCTCAACACTGTATCCTCTAATATCACTTCCACCATCAATAACTGGCCTCTTCCAGGAAATAGTTACAGCGTTTCTGCTAACATTGTCAATTTCTGGTTTCGATGGTGGTCCGGGAGGTCCTGGTACAAAAAGAAAAAACTCTTGTAACAACATATTACGCAACATAATAAGAAAACAAATGAATATTTGGTTACAAAACTGAACTTACCAAAGCTGTCAACCATTTTCACAGGACCAGACTGTGTTGCATCACCAATGCCATATTGGTTTACAGCTAAAACTCTGAAGATATATTCATTGCCTTTAATCAGTTTGCTGGCCACATAACGACAATCCATGACATTTTCGGCAAGCTTTGTCCAAAGCAGACGGCTGGTTTCTCTTTTCTCTAGGATGTATGATTTGATAGTGCTGCCTCCGTCCTCTTCAGGTGGCAACCAGGTCAGTGTGCACTTTTCAGCAGAAACATTGCTGGCCTCAATTGGACCTGGAGGACCAGGGACATCAAGGATTTTCACTTTCACTTTTTCTTCCTTAATACCAAACGGATTGCTTGCGGTAATAGTGTACTCTCCGGTGTTCTTTCTGCTTGCATATTTGATGGACAGAGTCGAAGATGTCGGAGTGCTTGTAATCTGAACGACATCAGATGGCTTGAATTCTCTTCCTCCCTTAGACCAAACAGCTGTAGGAGGAGGCTTGCCAAGAATGCTTGAAGCAGAAATCACAATTGTGTCTCCAGCTTTGACAGTGACGCCGTCCTTCATTTCGGGGTCGATAGTGATGGTTGGAGGCTCTGTAAAAAAGAAAAGAAAAACAGGTCAGCGATTGGTTATAATCGTTTTATCGGAATTTGGCATTCAATAAATGACTCAGAATCAGATAGCACGTCATACCATATTCATCTTTGCAGACAAGAGAGTCGGTTTTCTCTGAGGGAGTGCTGATGGCGCCAGCTGCATTCTTTGCTCTAATTCTAAATTCATACGTGCAGCCTTCTTGCAAGTCTGTGACCGTGAAGGCGCAGCTCTGGATATTGACATGGTTAGCCTTCATCCAGTTCTTTCCTGGGTGCTCCAGTTTCTCAACTATGTAGCCAGTCAGTCTGTGGCCTCCGTCATACTTAGGTGCCGTCCACATTAGTGTTACAGTGTTTCTGGTTACACTGATCACGTCCGGCTTGCCAGGCGCGTCTGAAGATTAGAAAGAAAATATAGAAAAATGTTTGTATGTTCTTCTATTATTGAGGCTGTGGTCCTGATCAGTGAGACATTACAGGGATCTCTACTACAGTAATATATCATGTTAGTGTAAAAGGTCTGCCTTGACCACACTGTGAAACTGTAATATACATTTTTTATATTAGTTGTGTATTATAGTATTTGTTATATTATTATATTATTGTTGGAGTGAAATGTCAAGTCAAATTCCTTGTAACATCAAATACTCACCAATTGGATCCAGTGCAACAAGCGCCTCAGTAGGTTTGCTCGGTTTTCCAAGTCCAGCCATGTTTATGGCCATTACTCTGAATTCATACTCAAGACCTTCAACCAAACCAGTGACTCTGCATTCCTTCACTCTCAGAGGTGTCTTGCTCGCTCTCTTCCACAGTAAACTATTCCTGTCTTTGAATTCCACATGATATCCTAAAGTAAAAAAACAAACTGATTAGCTCTCAAGACTTGGTAAATAAACACCATAAAAAGTCAACACGCAGGAAATAGCATAGAAAGAAAAAAAAACACACCAGTAATAGGAGAGCCTCCAGTATCCCTTGGATCAGACCATGAAACTATAGCAGACTCATGGCGAATACTCAGGACCTGAGGTGGAGCTGGAGCCTCTGGTGCACCTTTTTTTAGAGAAAAGAACATTGTTGTTTGTTGGAATGAGTAAAACAACACTAAAAATAATCTATCAAACTGTCTTTGTATTTTCTTAAAATCAAAACCCCAAAACATGTTTTATTTAAATATTGATTTTCAAAACCAAAATGAAAAAACAAATAAAAGTAGTTGTCTGATTTCCAGTATTGTGTTTGGAATACAGGAATGAGTTTTCATTGTTTTCAATATTTTTCATTTTTCCTGTTTTCATTTTAGTTTTGGAAACGAATATTGGGAAAAAAAGTTTTTTGGGGATTTCGGTTTTCATTTGAAAAACAAATGATTGAATTGCATGGATTTATTAAGGATGACTCACTGAATGGATGTTTGGCGACCACTGGATCAGATCTGAGGAACTCTCCAATGCCGTATTTATTTTCAGCGCAAACTCTGAATAAGTACTCAGTTCCATCTTGCAGCCTTGTGACCCTCACTGTGTTCTTCTGAATCGCTGAAGCAACGGTGACCCACTTGTTACTGGTGGACTGCCTCTTTTCCAAAATATAGTTGGAAATCTCTGACCCACCATCATCTACGGGTGGTGCCCACTCCAGGGTGATTCCATCAGCAGTGATTTCGTCAAATTTGAACGGTCCTGTGCAAATGCCTGGCTTTCCGACCACCTTTACGTCAATGGTGCATTCCTTTGTTCCTGCACTATTTTTCAAAACAACAGAGTACTTATCGGCATCGGATCTCTGGCAGTCGCATATCAGCAGCGTGGTGTTTGCTGTTGTCGACTCATAAGAAATTCTACCACTGTCTCCCAAAGCCACGCCACCCTTTTTCCACGCGACTGTTGGAGCAGGGATACCAATAATGGGTAATGTGAGGCGGACAGTGCTTCCTTCCTTTGCCACAAGGCAAGAGTCTGGCAGCCCCTTAAGGTCACAATCCGGCATAACTGCAAAGATATCAGAGGCATTTAAAAATCCTGAATATGCAAGTTTTCAAAAATTGTTGAACATATGCTTTAAACTGAATTAATTTGGCCTCATTCACCGACCATTCTTCAAAAGATTTCTTTATTATATGCATATACATAGACATTCACATTCTTACTTGATATTTGTTTATAGATAACAATATATAAATAATGAAGAGTACTCTTTTGCTAATTATATTGCATGTCTGTTTGTGCAAAACTTTATATTATTGGGTTTTCTTTTTACAGTCGTACAATATTATACCATTAAATGCCCTAACTTTTCTAAGAATAAACTTTAAAGAATATTGCTAAAGGATGACCAGTTGCCTTAATGTGGTTTAATATAATTATAGAAAAGAGTAATGTGAAGTATGTGTTGAAACTTACCAATATGATCTTTGGCCACCACTGTAAGTTCAGCGGGAGGTCCTTCAGAAGACTCGTTAAAGGCTTTGACTCTGAAAAAGTATTCCTTTCCTTCCTGCAGATCCTTCACTGTGTACTGCATGACCTTGGACTTCATCAGCTGCTTCCATTTATCTTCACCTTCACTGATCTCAAGGGCGTAGGCAACAATATGACTTCCACCATCATTGAGGGGCTTCTTCCAGGCAAGACTGCAGGAATCCTTTGTGACCAGTGATGGCTTGAAGTCCACGACCACTCCAGGTTGCTCTGTAAAACATTATTATTGGAATGTTGAATGAATGCCATATAGTCCGTGTATTATTCATTCATTAATTTTTTCAAATCAAATTCAAATTCAAAATTAAAACCAATTTTTTTTTTAAATATTTGTTTACAACATTTTATTTTGAGCACAAAATGGGAATTGGAAAAAGGCTGGTTATTCATTTTTTCTATTTGGTTTTTGAAGCAAATACAGAAATAAACATATGCTTTTTGAATTTTTTTAATTTAAAACGTGAATGAATGAATGATATACAGATTCAATATAAACTCTGTACTGGATCAGTGCATAATGACTATGTAAGGCACAATATAACAACAAAGCGAACCTCACCTGAGGCTTTCACTGGTCCTGGGGTCTCACAGCCCTCGCCAACACCGTACACATTTTCAGCTGAGACTCTAAAACAATATGCTTTTCCAGCTTCAAGATTAGTTATTCTGAAAGACGTTTTGGGACATTCGGGAGCAACACAGGTCCAGGCCTTTCGTTCTGCCAGGCGTTTTTCAACAACGTAGCTCTTCACCGGACTTCCGCCATCGATTTGTGGAGGATCCCAAGTAATGGAGGCATGACTCTTTGATGTCTCTTTTACAATCAGATTGAGTGGTGGTCCAGGCGTATCTATACAAAGTGGAAAAATCTGTTAGCCCCACAAGGGGTACCGTCAGTGCTTAAAGAACATTTTGTAATTCCGTCGAAACGTTACCTAAGACTTTGACGACGATCGTGTACGACTTGGTTCCGCTGCTGTTTTCCAGGGTAAGTACATATTTGCCAGCATCGTATCTGTTGATGCCTTCACAGTACACAAATGTGTCCCAGTCGGTGGTGTTGATTGTAAGACCTTTCCTCTCTTTCAAGTTGGCATTGACTTTGCTCCATGTCGCTTTTGGTGAAGGGCGGCCTCTGATCGGCACGTAGAGTCGCATTGTGACTCCAGCACGCAAAACCAAGGCTTTTCTGAGATCGGCATCGAGATCGCCTTCAGGAGCAACTAAATAAACAAACCACCAAGTTAGAAACAAAAAAGCAAGAAAAGAATAACATATTGATTAAAGTACTGAAGAAAAAGACCAACTTACGTAAAATGTCTTGAGCCAGATGTTTCCCAGGAACTTCGCTTGGCTCACTGTAACCAATTTTGTTAACGGCAGTCACACGGAAGAGATACTCTGTGTTGTCCATAAGACCAGTGACAACAAACTTCGTGGCCTGAAGATTCTTTGCCGTGTTGCACTTGAGCCAGTCTTCTGCATCTGCTCGTTTAAACTCAACCACGTAACCTAAGATTTCACAGCCACCGTCATATGCGGGTTTGGTCCAGGACAGACTGACTGAGCTGTGTGTAGAGTCTACCACTTTGGGGAAAGCAGGTGGTCCAGGTGGATCTAGGGTATAACAAAAATGATATGTATATATGAGTACAGACCTTAACACATTATTACTTTTTTGCGTACAACACATATCAGAAACATTACTTACATAATGGATCCAGTGCAGCTGCAGCTTTAGATGCATCACTGGGTTTTCCCAGACCAGCTTTATTAAGGGCAGTTACTCTAAACTCATATTCAGAACCCTCGGTTAGACCTCCAGCTTTAATAGTTCTATCGATGACAGGTCTTCTGTTGATTTTGGACCAATTGACTTCCTGAATTTCACGCTTCTCAACAATGTAACCCAGGATTGGTGCTTTGCCATCATCGGCTGGGGCCTTCCAGCTCACAGTCATGTGGTCTTTGGTAATATTGGTAATAACTGGAGGCTCACACGGTCCAGGTACATCTAGATTTGAGAACAACATTTATATTATGGTTTGGTACTTTGTGTTATTATATTAATATAGACAAAATAAGTCATGCACATACTTACCAAATGGATTCTTAGCCATCACAGAGTTAGTAACAATGGGGTCACCAACGCCATATTTGTTCTCGGCACTAATGCGGAACTCGTACTCGTGGCCTTCAATCAGTTTCTCCACTGAACAGTCTGTGATGTGGCCGCTAAGGTTGGAAGTAACCTGAGCCCAATTAGCTCTGCTGGTCTCACGTTTGTCGATGATGTAGTTGGTTACTTCAGAACCACCATCTGAAAGTGGTGGCTCCCAACGCAGTTTAACACGGTCAGCAAAGACTTGGCTAATCTTTACTGAAGCAGGAGGTCCAGGTTTGTCTGTGGGAACAAGATTTTCGTGAGTGGTCATTAATTATTAAACTATAGTTGTTCAAAAGATTACTGATGTTTCTGAACAATGCAGTGAGAGTAAAACCACAGTTTGAAAGCACACTGGACCTCATTCATCAACTGTTTTTAAGAGAAATTTGTTCTTAAAACCCACTTACATCAGTTTACACAAAGATTCTGGCAATCACCGATGTTTGCATTATAATACTACTTACCTAGAACCTTCAACTTGATGTTTCCAGACTTGGTGCCACTTGGGTTCTCAGCAACAATGGTGTATTCTCCAGACTCCTTCCTTGTCACAGAGAACAGTTCAAGGAGGAAAAGATGTCTTTTCTGAGACATTTTCATGCCTTCCACAATCGCCAGTGGCACACCGTCTCTCCTCCATGTAACTTTTGGCATTGGTTTGCCATAGACCTCCGCCTCAAGGCAGACATTTGCTCCAGCTTTGACTACGATCAGGTTCCTCATTTCAAGACTGATCTCAACCCTTGGTGGAACTGAAATATGGTATAATAAAAAGTTTAATATATATTTTTAGCCTCTTCCATTAAAGAGTCAATCAAAATTTTGAAAGAAAGCAAGGCTTACCATGCTCCGCAATGACCGTGATTGTGTCAGACTCCTCTGATGGTAAACTAATGTTAATTGCTGTCTTTGCAATTATTCTGAATTTGTATTGGGCTCCTTCTTCAAGTCCGGTGACGATGTACTCCTCTTTTGGTACGCTTTGACTGCTTGCATTGACACGCACCCACTTTTCGCCCGGAAGTTTCAAAGACTCAACATAATAACCGATTAGCTTGCTACCACCGTCATGTTTGGGACGGTTCCAAACGAGAGATACAGAATTCCTGGTTACATCAAGGACCTCAGGTTTACCAGGTGGATCTGAGGAATAATCATGAACAAGAATTAACATGACACTGTCAGATCTTAAGATCTTAATGCATCAAGACAAATACAGTAACACATACCAACTGGCGATCTTGCTGTGATGATCTCTGTTGGCTTGCTTGGTTTGCCTTGTCCTGCCTTGTTGACAGCAGACACTCTGAAGGTATATTCCAGTCCCTCGATGAGACCGGAACAAGTGTATTCAAGCGCACGAACAAGAGTCTCGTTTGCCTTCACCCAAAGAATGCTGTTTCTTTCTTTCCGTTCAATCGAGTATCCCATAATAGGGCTACCTCCGTCGTTTACGGGTTTCTCCCAGGACAAAACAACAGATTCCTTGTTGATTTTGTTAACACAGCAATTCCTTGGTTCGCTGGGAGTATCTGAAATTAGATGTGTAAAACAGTTTAAATTGTCCAAAAAATATCCAAATAGGTGCCCATTGGCACAAGAAACGCCATGTATTGAATGAAGACTTACCAAATGGATGTCTGGCAATCATTTTTACGGAGTAGATTGGCTCTGAAATTCCAAAGCGATTTTCAGCACGCACTCTGAAGCCGTATTCCTTGCCGGGAGTGAGCTTTGTAACTCTGCAACTGGTCTTGGTGCAAGACGACACGGCAGGAACCCAGTCGCCTCTGGTCACGTCACATTTTTCAACAACATAATTGGTGATATTGCTACCACCGTCCTCTGTTGGCGAGTTCCACGCGAGGGTGCAGGCATCAACGTCCACTTCAAGAACTTCAAGAGGACCCTCAGGAGGACCGGGAATATCTGGTGAATATCAAGGAATAAATATTAAATATTGCGTTAGGCAAAACATATGTGTCCTGCATTTTTTAGAGAGAACAATGTGATTCATTCACCAATATCTCATTTTTCTTCAATTTGATACCTACCCATGATAATGATTCTAACGATCTGGTTGACTTTAGAAATGTTGTTCTCGGCAGAAAGACTGTAATATCCACTGTCCTTCCTTGATACATCCTTGATCATGAGTATGGACGAGGTTAATGTCTTCTGTATGGAGAGACGATCAGAAGTAACCAGATCTTCACTTCCTCTTTTCCATGTGGTTACTGGAATGGGCTTTCCATAGACAATCGCTTCGATATTCAGTTTTGTTCCTGCTCTTGCGGTGACCACATCAGGCGTAATGATCTTTGGTGCCACTAAAAAAGAGAAACAGGAAAATACATCAGAATGAAATCTAATTGTTATAGATTTTTATTCGTTTCTTTTGTTATCTAGACCGCTTAATCCCAACTGTGGTCACAGGGAGACCGGAGCCTATCCCGGGAACTACAGGCCAACACACCGCAGGGCACATACACTCACACATTCACAAAATTCACCATTCACACAGGGACAATTTAGAGTGGCCAATTAACCTACGTATATATCATGATTTTAGACTGTGGAAGGAAACAGGAGCACGCAAGGAAGGAAACCCACGCAAACACGGGGCGAGCATGCAACTCCACACAGAAAGACCCTATGGCCGACCCGGAGCTCGTACCCAGGACCTTCTTGCTGTGCCTCTGTGGCGCCCTATAGATTTTTAATTTGACAAATTTAAGTAAAGAACGCTTTTGAAGCCAAATAATATTGCAAATCCTGTCTTGTCGGTCTAGTTAAAATCTGAGAGAATAAAAGGAGAACTAAAAAGTTAAAATCTCTGATTTGCCAGTGATACATATCTACAACTGTGTTAAACTACTCAGAATATTTGAGATACTTACTCAGCTGATCCTTGACTTCAAAGATTCCCTCGGCCTCTCTCGGTAGACTGCATCCAATAGCGTTTCTCGCAGCAACTCTGAATCTATACTTTGTATTTTCTTTTAGACCGACAACTACAATGCTCAGGTCTTTCACGACTGAATATGGCGTCCATTTATCCTCAGGTTGGCCAGCCTCCTGATAATCAACGATGTAGCCGTTAATCTTCGATCCACCATCTCTCAGTGGCTTCAACCATCCGAGAGTTGCACTGTTCTTTGAAATTTCCAACACATCCATCTTTTTGGGTGGATCGGGTTCGCCTTTGAGATAAAAATAAATACAATTTAAAAAACTGTAACATAGAGCACAAATACACACACACACAATAATATGCGGCGTATCATCACTTACTCTTGGGATCTGTGGCCAAGTAGGATTTCGGAGAGTCCTTTGGCAAGCCAATACCGTACTTGTTGACCGCCATGACTCTGAAGTAGTATTCAATTCCTGGAGTAAGACTGGTGATTTTGAAGCTTGTCTTCTTTAAGTCGTTGGTGCAGTTGGTCCATGTTTTCCTGTCCACTTCACGCTTCTCGACAATGTAGTTTAGGATTGGACTGCCGCCGTCGTTTTCTGGAGGTGACCAGGAGAGCTGGCAGGAAGTCTTTGTGACGTCAGTTGCCTCAAGTCCATGAACAGGTCCAGGAGTATCTATCCAATATAATATTATGGTTGATATATTGAACTTCATGCATTTAAAGTCAGTTGGAAAAAGTCGTGAATTATAATTAAGGGTCTTGGAAACCTACTAGTGCCTGTTTTTTCCCTACAAACATATTTAGGCATTATCTAAATCGAATATATCACTAGTTTAAGGGCCTATGTCCACCAAACATGGCTTTTGCGCTGGCAGCACCTATTTTTTATACAAATCTTTTCTGCCTTCAGCAGGAAAAAACCACCGGTCGAGACGTCAGATTCCTTGTCATTGTACTGGAGAAACAAATTGGACACAAGATGAGAAAATGACCAGAAAAAACATCTGGATGAAAGACAGAACCCTTGTGTCTATGTTTTTTTCTGTAATTATGCAACAAATGCATGTTGGTGGTGGTCTAGTGGTTAGCAGCCTCGTCTCTGGACCAAGAGGTCATGGGATCGAGCCTCACCTCTGGCTCTACTACCACTGGGTCCCTGAGCAAGACCCTTAACCCCAAATTGCTCCAGGCAGCTTCTCCCTGAAATTACAGTATCGATAAGTGTGTCTGCTAAATGCTAACATGCGTATGTTCTTAATAACATACCTAATACTTTCACACGAACAAATACTGCTTTCTCTCCTGAGGGGTTGGACAGTGTGAGAGAGTATTTTCCAGAGTCTTCCCGTGTGCTCTCAGGTATCACAAGGAACGACATGGTGTCCACCTGATCCACGTGACCTCTCCTGACAACGTTGTCGACACCCATTCGTTTCCATGTCACTTTGGGTGCCGGTCGTCCTCTAATCGTAGCGAACAGCCTTATGGGACACCCTGCTCTTACGCTAAGTCCCTTCCTCAGACTGGCGTCCAGATCAATCTCAGGTAATTCTGGAATAAAAACATATTTTGTTAGATCCAGTATATGTAAAAGCAAATGTTTATGAGTTGTACGTTGAGGCAGTCATTTACCATGTACATCTTTTGGCGAAACGGCGTCTTTGAGCCTTGCGGGTCGGCCCATGCCGACTTGGTTTTGTGCAGAGACGCGGAATTCGTATTGCTTCCTCTCGTCCAAATTCAGCATTGTGAACTCTGTCAGAACAAGCTGTCCGCCGGTATTACATTTAGACCAGCCTTCTTCGCGATCTCTCTCTTGCCCTTCCTCCATTTCGATCTTCTCCCTCATCTCAACCAAATATCCGATGATTGGAGCGCCGCCGTCATACATTGGCTTGACCCAGCCGAGCGTAATGGAAGTCTTTGTGCTGTCAATCACTTTCAGGCTGCCAGGAGGGCCAGGGGGCTCTGAAAGATTGATAAAAAAAAACCAATAAATATTTGAAATCTTAAAGGCAAACACAGTGGTCTCTTCCACACTGAGAAACAAAGGTACAGGAATGGAACTAAAAAAATCTACCTTTGGGGACATGAAATGATACTGATAATTTATCGTGTGATAGAAGTTAATATTAAAAGAAAAGGTTATTTACCAATTGGATCCTTTGCAGCAATGGGTCTTGAAGGTTTGCTTGGATCTCCCAGTCCAACTTCATTTTCAGCCTTCACACGGAACTGGTACTCATGGTTAGGAATCAAGTTAGTTACTTTCATACGTCTCTCTGAGATGGGACTCTTTGTGACTGAAACCCATCGGACTGCACGCTTCTCCTTTCTTTCCAAAATGTAGCCGGTGATGGATTTTCCGCCGTCATTCTCCGGTGGAGTCCATATGACTGTCATCTCGTCCTTGCCAATTTTGGTGACCTCTGGTGGATCGGGTGGACCAGGTCTGCTGAATTGAGTTTTGGCAGTAACAGGCTTGCTTTCCATTGGAGGACCAGTTCCCATCTTGTTTTCTGCTCTAACCCTGAATATGTACTCGTTGCCTTCTACAAGGCGAGTCACATTACAGTAGTTAGTGACCACAGAGGCGGAATAAGTAGACCAAACCATACGTCTGGTCTCACATTTTTCCAGAATGTAACTATCCACTTCGCAGCCGCCATCATCCTCTGGAGGATCCCAAACAACTCTACACTTATCGTTGGAAATGCCAGAAACCCTGACATCTCTGACAGGTCCTGGTATATCCAGAACAGCTATATTTGCATATGCTGTAAAAGTTCCAGCCGGGTTTGTGGCGGTGATGATATATTTTCCAGTGTCAGATCGTTTGGACTTAGTCAAGAGGAACTTAGAGTAATCAGGTCCAGTGTCAATGCTGATTCTTGGATTATCTCCTGTAGTCTTGTCCTTCACCCACTTGACCTCAGGTTGTGGCTTCCCTCGGAGCGCTGCTTCAAGTCTGACTGATTCGCCCGCTTTGACCACCGCGGTGCCGACAAACTTGAGATCAAGGACTGGTTTCTGAATTTCTTCTTTGACGAGAACTTCAGACGTCTTCACCCAGTTGCTGTCCCCGCCGTCATTTCTTGCAAGAACCCTGAATAGATATGTTTGGTTCTCGACACATTTCTCTACCGTAAAGAACGTATCTTTGAGTACTCCGCCGTGTACGCTTTCCCATTCTTCAGCGTTCCTGTTTCTTCTTTCAAGAATGTAACACAGATTAGGACTTCCGCCATCATAATCTGGTTTTCGCCATCTCAGGAAAACAAAGTCCTTACCAACGTCGGCTACGTGGAAGTTCTCAGGTTCCCCAGGTTTCTGAAGTGGATCAATCGCAAGTATAGGCGTCTTGGTTTCCGTGGCCGGTCCTGGACCGCACTTGTTCTCGGCAGATACGCGGAACAAATATTCATGGTTCTCCAGTAGTTTCGCCTTTACTTTGCGGTTGGTGCAGTCTGAAGAAATCATTGACCAAGCTCTGATGCTTGGCTCACGGCACTCAACGATGTAATTTGTAATTTCGGTTCCTCCGTTGTCTTCGGGGGCGTCCCAGTTCACCATGCAAGAGTTCTTGTTCACATAAGTCAACATAAGATTCCTGCAGTGTCCAGGCCTGTCGAGCACATTGACAGTGATGGTGGCCGAGGCCTCTCCGCTGTCATTTACAGCCTTAAGAACGTACTGTCCGTGATCCGATCTGGTTGCTTCTTTGATGCGCAGATGCACAACAGGGAAGTTATTTGTCAGAGTGATACGTTTGTCTTTTTCCAAAACTGTTTCTCCTTTGGTCCAGGTAATTTCCGGATCAGGTCTAGCCTTTACATATCCTGTGATGTTAATGTTATGGCCCACGCGGACGGTCACGTGCGTACGGCATGTGAGATCCATCTCGATCTCTGGAGGGATGAGAATATCTTTAGCAATAACCGATTCAGGGATTTCTCTGGTCTCGCCATCTCCAATCATGTTGACAGCTCTAATGCGGAACCTGTATTCCGTGCCTTCGGTCAGTCCCTTGACTCTGTAAGCGCACTGTTTAATAAAATCGTCTTTGTTGACTTTCTCCCATTCGCCACCAGCTTTTTGGCATTCTATAACGTATCCCAGGATTGGACTTCCTCCGTCTCTTGTAGGTTTGATCCAAACTAAATCTGCGTAAGTACAGCTGTAATCCTTAACTTTTGGGTTGACAGGAGGTCCGGGAACGGTGATTGGTCTGCACGGTTTAGCTGGGTCCGAAATAGGTGATGGTCCGCTAAAACCAGCAATATTTTCAGCAAAAACTCTAAACTCGTAGTCGTTACCCTCGAAAAGGCCGAGAACTCTGTATCTAAGGTCTTTGCATGGTGTCTTATTCACTCTAATCCACTTGCCTCCTTTATGTCTGCGCTCAATAATATAGCCACTAATTGGACTGCCGCCGTCATATAATGGCATTGTCCAACTGACCGTGAGTGCGTCTTCTGCGATATCGGATGTAGTGGGTTTTCCAGGATGGCCCGGTGCCTCAAACTGGTGTTTTGCCACAGTTGGCGCACTTTCAAGTGGTGCACCAATTCCCATTTTGTTTTCAGCACGGATCCTCAGCACATATTCAACGCCACTCTGCAAGCGAGAAATCTTCACCCTCGTGGCGGTGCTGCCAGAGCTGACACCGCCCCATGTTTCCTTATTAGACTCTCTCTTTTCAACAATGTAATTCGTGACCGGGCTTCCACCATCATCTTTAGGAGGACGCCATTCGATCACCATGGAATCAGGAGTAACCTCGAGAATGTTAACGGGGCCAATGGGAGCGGCTGGGACGTCGAGGACGGTCACGTTCATAGAAACCGTCTTACTTCCAGCGGGGTTGGACACCGTGAGAATATAGATTCCGGTGTGGTTTCTCGTGCAGTCTGCGATGTTCATAACAGTTGAAAAACTGTCTGTGTCAATTTTGATATTGTCTTTACTTAGAATTTCTTCTCCGTCAATTGTCCACTTTGCTGTGGGAACAGGTATGCCCCGCATGATCGCAGGCAGTCTGATGGTGCTTCCTGCTTTGACAATGATTCCCTCGATCAGTTTGGCGTCAACTTCAACAATAGGCGGCACTGCAGGAAGAAGATGAACACAACATATGTTATACAAAGGAATGTCAGTGTTGTCATTTTAAAAGGATTCTCTACAAAAACATTTATTTTTACCGAGTTTCTCTTGACACAGGACTGGCACAGTGGTGTCTGGTCGGCTGAGACCAATTGCGTTTTCGGTCTTAACGCGGAATCTGTAGGTTTTTCCTTCCTCCAGTCCAGTCACGTGGCATTCGGGGATGCTCACGGTCTTGAAGACAATCCAGTCTTTCTCTCCCTCTTCTTGGTACTCAACCAAGAAGCCAGTGATGTCACTTCCACCTGTGCGATCGGGCCAATTCCACTGGAGCCACACTTCCGTTTTGTCGACGTCTACATGGTGCAGGTCCTTTGGTGGACCAGGTGGAACTGAGAGAAACAATGCATTTACCACGTTAAATCACATCTGATCTTAACTCACAACAAAACCGTCACAAAGCCTCATTATTTCATACTTACACAGAGGATTCATAGCCTTTATAGCTTTGGTCGTCTCAACGTATTCACTTCTGCCGAACTGGTTTTCAGCAGCTACGCGGAACATGTATGACGTGCCTTCCATTAAATGCTTAGCTGTCATGCTTCGCTTTTTGGAAGACGAGCAAACGGGCACCCACTGCGTAGAAGCTGTATCCTTCTTCTCCACTACGAAGTTAGTGATGCGTGTACCACCGTTATCTTCTGGATCTTTCCAGGACAGCTGGGCTGAGTCACTTCTAACATCAGATACTCTGAGGTTCTGAATTGGTCCAGGTTTATCTAAGAGTGAAAAGAAGGAATTTCATTTAAATTTCAAACAGGAAATAGTAAGTGTTGAGTTTCAAACTCAAGACCAGAATGTCTTCTATTTTTAAACTCTGTCATTTATTCCATTTAAATATGCATAACGTTAAGTTCACGTCACGTTTTAAGTTAGGTTCATTTATTTTACGTTGGCTCTTTGTCCTTTAAAATGCTTCTGTGAGGTTTTCTCTAAATTTAGAACAGGTCAAAAAAATTAATTTATTATAATTCATAGCAGTGTATCGATAAATCAATCTGGAATTATATATACAGTATATATATAGAGAGAGAGAGAGAGAGGGAGAGAGAGAGAGAGAGACAGATATCGGTTCAACAAGCACACAGCACTGATCCAAAAGTAAACCATCAAAACTCACCAAAGACGAGAACAGTGCAAGTGGCCGTCTTGGATCCGGCTGCATTTTCAGCAGTCACTGTGTAGTCTCCGCAGTCGCCACGGTTACAGTAGCGCATCTCAAGTTTGGTTCTTATTCCAGAAGTTTCGATTTCTGCTCTTGGTGGTACATCGGCTTCATTTTTCTTCCATGTGATCTTCGGGAAAGGCATGCCCTTGATTCCGGCAACAATTTTAATGTGAGAACCGGCCATAGCTTTGACCTCACGAGGCATTCCCAAGTCCACCAGCAACTCTGGGGGTTCTTTAAATAAGATAAAAATAAGATGCATTAGAAACAGAAATATTTCTATACATTTTACATAAAAGTTTAAATACTTCAAATTAATGTGATTTACCGAGTCTGTCTTGTGCCCGAACAGGCTCTGGAACATTGGCAGGTTCAGACTGACCAGCCGCATTCACAGCCTTCACTCTGAACCTGTAAAGTGCTCCGTCTTCGAGATCAACGACTTTGAATTTAGTTTCCTGGCAGGAGTCAGGAGTCTGATTAACCTGGAGCCATTCTTCAGCTCCGGCCTTCTGGTACTCGAGGAGATAGCCAAAGATTTTGCCTCTGCCGCAGTCTTTAGGTGGCTGCCAAGACAGTGTGACAGAATCCTTTGTTTTGTCGATTGCCATTGGCTTAACTGGTGGGCTTGGAATCACTGTGGAGGGTGGGGGAAAGATATTTACATTTTAACAAAGTCATCATTTAATTCTGGACAAAATAAACAAAAAAGTAACAACATACCAATGGGGTCTTTAGCAAACACAGGCTTTGTGGGAGGACTGGGGTCTCCAACACCAACCACGTTCTCGGCCATAACTCGGAACTCATATTCGCATCCTTTCAAAAGATCGGGAACCCAGTATTCCGTCTGAGGTGTGATGCGTCCGGCGCCGTTCCATCTGTTCGACATGGTTTCCCTCTTCTCAATAACATAGTGTGTGATTGGTTTTCCACCGTCGGCTGGCGGTTCCCAGGAAATGAGAGCCGTGTCTTTGTAGATCTCTTTTACCACTGGTTGCTGAGGAGCTTCGGGCACCTCTGTTTGGGGTTACACGAAGGGGTGTGTCAGATAAATATATGCAATGTAAGCCAAACTGCACTGGGCCTCATTCGCCCACCGTTCGTAAGAAGAAAAGTTCTTTAAAAGCCCACTCACGCAGTTTTCACACAGATTCTAACATTCAGCAACGTAGCTGGGTAAGAACAGAATCTATGAAAACTGAACAACGCTCTTGTGCAAATTTTATTGTGTGCATATTTGTGCAAAACATTAAAACAATCTATATGTAAGAAATGTATCGTAAGTAATAATGTCCCCAGAGATTAAGGAATCATGTTAATTTGAAATATTGATCTCACTGAGAAAATGAGCACAGCCAGAATATTCACATTTTTAAATTTAATTCACAACTCGTGTTTTTAAATTTTGATTTTGTGTTTTGGCCTGTAGCTCCACCCACCGCTATCTCCCAGTCACAAAGTCAATAGCATTTCGGCATCCGGGTTGCCAGTTACCACTGAGCTGCAGCTACAGGCATTCTGGATTACACATGTCTGATGTTACTAAAACTAAAAGGTCTCGCTATGACTCTCAAAAACGTCTTGACCAAAGCAGAAACAAAACCAGGATCAGCACGTGAGATGCGTTTGATAGATGGAGACGGCCGAAAGCGGAGAGGAAACTGAAGACAGATGCCGAAGTGGCTACTTTTCTACTGGATGGGCAAGATTTAACCGAGGTTGTATCAGCACTAAACGTATAGATGAATATTCCAAGTATTTCCAACAGCTGGATAATGTTATTGATGTTGGATCATAGATTGTAGCCCATGTGCAGGTGGGCCATCGAAGCGACTGAATTGTTTGTGAAACAAAAGCCTTGACTTGCGACGACTAACATCAGCATCGTGTTACGCTGAGACAGTGGGGTAACAGTGCAAACATTGGTACGCTAACTATGGCACTACCAAACGGTTCATTCAAGAAACACCAACCTACCTGGCAACCTCGGGTCTGGGAGGAAGTGGGAGGGGAAACAACGTGCTACAGTATTTTGAATTTGACTTCAGTACCAGTTTTGACCACAATATTACATACGGTACAGCTCCTTTAAGTTTTCCATTAATTCATATTGTTGTATCATACTGTATTATTTTTGTACTATTTATGTCTTAACTTTGGTAATAAAACAAAATAAAAATAATTCTTAATATAATTTTAGAGTGTTTTATTATATTTTACAAATTATTATTATTATAGTATATTAGTACACACACACACACAATAATACAAAATAATAATTCTTATATTAAAATATTAAAATATTAGTGTATGAGGCCCAATATTTTTCTGATGCTTAGCAGATTACTTACTGAAGACATCTGTTATTTCAAGTCGAGCAGGGTCTAATTGAATGCCTGAGCAAGAGATTCGATGATGCACTTCACCGATGAGTTTAGAACCTGCATGTTGTTCTAGTGCAGGACTCTGTGACGGGCATCCAGAGATCCCTGTTGGTGTCTCTCTTTTCAATAATGTAATTAGAGATGAAGATCCAATCATTATCCAGAGGCGGTTTAAGAAAACAACCATGGTTCCTAAATTAATAAAGATGACCGACCCTGGAGGTTAGCGACATCTGAAAACAAAAAAATCACGTGCACTATTTAACTTGGACGGTTTTAGAAAGTACGAAAATAGACAGGAAAGTATCACATGCTGGCGTGAAAGTACTGCATGAACGCAAGATTTTTTGGGTGGTCACAGGACAAGTTAAAAGTTCACCTCAAGTACACCTTCCAAAAATGAGAAATAAGACTATATATGGAGTCAAAAATAACTAAAAGAATGTTAATATTGGAAATAATTTTGTGCTCATCATTTGTGCCTTTTGGGGGTCTTGGACAATTCTTGCAGGAAAATGAAGCAGAGTATACGTCACAAAAAATACGCACTAACAACAGTAACAGTGCAGATGTTCCTTTGTGAACCAGCTACAACCACGGTGTATTTGCCACTGTGATCCCGCTTAGCCTTCTCAATAGATAAGCAGAGTGTTTTCTTAGTGCTGATGAGCGCAACCTCCTCGTTGGACCGAAGCTCCTCGTCGTTTTTCAACCATTTGATTGTCGGCGTGGGTTTCCCTGTGTATCGGCCTTGCAGGGTGCAGGGCTGTCCAACACGGACCAAAACAGCATCACGAATTCCAGATGGAGGGTTGGAGGTTCTAAAAGGAAACAGGAGAATGTTAGAAAAGGTTTAACTTTAAAAAATGTAACGTACAACACAATATTATCTGCCATTATACTTTTTGCAACTTACCAAGCTCATCCTTGCACGTAATTGGTTTGGTAGTAAAGGAATGCTTTCCTTGGCCGATTTGGTTCACGGCACTGACCCGGAATTGCAGCAGACCCCTTGAGACCTCGCAATTTGGCGATCCATGAGCTTGTCATCAGTGGCAATGTGAAGGTGTTCCCCAGCTGTCTAATCCTCCAGAACAGCCTGCCGAATTTCGCGCCAGCCGTCATTTCGGCGTCTCCAAGCAACGCTGATCGTGATCTTGACGGTTGTTACCAAATCTCAGGACGCTCAGGAACAGCTGCGTGGCCTCTTGGAAAATTAAATTAAAAAGCTAAATAACGTTTAATATCATCTCAAAGAAGCATTTTCAGAATTGAAACGCAACAGGGATCCTTGATTTGCACTTCTGACCTGGTTTCGATGAAAGGGCCCCTGCCGATAATGTGTTCGGCGGCGATTCTGAAGAAGTAAGATTTTCCGTCGATGAGACCCTGGACCACAGCTGCAGTTCATGATCTGCACGACTGAAGTCCAGCTCGGGCGGTCGATTCGCCGATGATAAGCAGATGGCCGAAGTCAGTCATTATCCTCCGAGTGAATACCACGCCAGTTTGCACGCAGTCGGTTAGATTTCTACGCCGAGAAAGAAGGCTGACCGATCAGAACGTCTATGGAGGAAACGCAAGAATCGGATTTAGGCAAGTCTCTGCTGTATTACCGCATTAACTGCTCACATATTTTACATAAAAGTAAATAAAATTTATGAAAAGTGCCATAACAAAAAAAAAAAATCCCACCGAGCACTTCAACGATGACGGCCTTTTAGTAGTGAGGGTGTAAATGCCTGGTGCTGTCTTCTGCACCTCCTGATGACCAGAGCGAGCTGATCGCCGGGTCTCACCGTCGCCTCCTTAGGCAACTCGGCATCGTCTCGGTTCCAACATTGGCGAGGTTGCCAGACACGAGGCATGATGATTACGCCACGCGTGAACCACAATCTTACACCAAGATCCAGATCTACTCGAGGAACTGAAACCAAAGCAGAAATTATTAACAAAACCAATGAAAAAATCTCAGTCATTTTTCAAATTAGAACCCAAAAAAACCCAACATTTGTTAACAAAAACAAAAGGAAAGGACAAAGGTTTATTCACTTCTTGCCCCTGGAATACAAAATAATCTAATATTCTGTTTTTTCTTTTTTAACATCATGTATGTGAACTCCACTAGACTGTTACACAAAAAAGGACACTTATGTAAAAAAGTTATATATATATATTTAGTGTATATACAGTGTATAACACACACATATATATATAGTATATTTATTTATTTATTATTATTATTTTGATCAACCACACCCAATCTAGTCACTTCTAGGTCATGAAACTTGCTCCCAAGAAAGAAACAAAATGGAATATGAGTGTGAAGTTTTTATTTTTTTGGAACAAAACATCTCATTCATTAATGATTTGTAGCACTACAGTAGTTTATATAATAACAATAATAATAATAATAATAATAATAATAATAATAATAAACCACCCTAATTCTTATATGTTAGAAGTTGCTTTTGGCGAACACAACTTACTGAAGCTGTCAAAATAGCAAAAATGAAGCTTCACTACCAAGTCACAAATTTCTATAATTCCTTTTGCTATGTCATTTCACTTTATTTTATATTTTCTATGTTCTAACTCCTTATGTCTTGATGTGACTAATGTAGTTATGTGGTCTGCGGTCACTGCTTTCAGCTATATTTTCATTTTGGTTTTGGAAACAAATACTGGAAACTTTAGCACCTCAAAAAACCCTACAAAATTGTTCTTACTTGTTCTGTCCTTGACTTCAATCACTTCAGAGACTTCGCCGGGTTCCCCAACGCCGGCGGCGTTCACCGCTCTCACTCGGAATCGGTAAAGACCCAGCTCTTTCAGTCCAGGGACAACAAACTTGGTGCCTCTAATCTCTTTATCCTTAGCCTTAAAGAAATAACCAAAAGTAGTTTAACTTAAGTGATCTTGAAGTAGAAACGCTGAATATTTCAACAAATGTGACTCTCCACGGCAAAACCAGTCACTTGTCGCAAATTTTCAAAATTGAGTTGAAAGAGGTTATGGAAGGGCATAAATCAAGTCAAAACGATACCTATATGGAATGAATGGGGACCATATATGACCGAGATATCAACATTCAAAGGAGTTGGGTTTTCTGTCACGCCAAGGAGAAACAGAGAATTCCGCCAAGTTTTGAAGGACTATCGCCGAGTTAATCTCCACAGACGCTGGTGCGTCGCTACGCATTTATTTTCAGCTCACGCCAGACCACAGCCAATAACGATAGCCTACCAAGGTTAACTGAACCTCGAGACGGAGATGGATTCGAGAAATATCTTTCACGCTAGTCAACCAGTGGATTTACGTAAATATTGAAGTAGAGCGGTCAAAACAGAAACTTTTAACATCTTCTGCTGGAATTGAATTCTCACCTCAAGAAAAGTCACGCTTAGAAAGCGAAAGGGTAAGTTTTTCAGCTACCTGATTCACAACAGTACAGTATAGACCTTCCACTGTTTCAAAACACTAAAAACAAAAAATCGGTACCCCACGCAACATAAACGCTGTTTTTCTCGAAACTTCGCTGCATGTTTAATCGGTTTTGCCGCAGAGTCACAAATATCTGATGCGCAGGCAATTCTCCCACTCTTCCTTCCCTTCTTCTTTGTATTCAACAAAGTATCCAGTGACCTTAGATCCACCGTCAATTAAAGGTGGAATCCATTCCAGGTCGACAGTCGACTTAGTGCAGTCAGTCACTTTGGGCAGCGGTGGTCCTGGAGGAGCTGAAACGGCATGGAAACAAGAACATGAAAGGAAACATCGCTTAAAAAGGTATTAACATGTTATTTTATTTATTATAAACTTTTATTTACAAATAAATATGAAGGAAAGTTGAATCACCTACTAATGCTACTAATGTTTTTAATGCATTAATGTTTATATGTGTTTCCTGCTTTAGCGTGTTGGTTTTGTTTACAGAGTTGGGGAGGAGCTAGCTAAAATTATGAACACCACTAAACTACTTTTTCAGTAGCGTATCAAAAGTACAGCTACTCGTAAAATACTGTAGCTTTTACAGTGACTGCGATGTAGAATTGCTGTACGGTTACAAATGAACAAAGATGGGTATTTTCAACCACCGGGTGTTTCTAATTGGTGCTGAATTGGCAGAAGTGGCTTATGATCGCCATCAGAAACCAGACAGATCACAGTGCACCGCAGGAGTCCACTCCACAAGGTGAAGCAAGAATCAACGGTGAAATAGCCTGATGTAGTTAGCTACTTCTCTCAGAAGCTAGTAGTAGAAGGTTACTAGAGATGGCAACCTAATCCGGCACGTGGATGGGATATCGTCCGTTAGCGACTAAAACATGGATCAACGGTGACATAGCCGACCTATGGAGTCAGATCTTGTAATGTGCACACACCAGTTGGGTTTCCCAGTATGGAAGTGTTAATATGTGTTGGTTTATTGTTGACATTCACACTAATTCCTACATATTGATAATGCATAATGAGCAGAACAAGCAATGCAACACACTAACCCCAAAGCAATATCACACCATTATACTGTTTCATTTCGAACAACACCACAGCTCTCACCACAATTCTTGTGTTCCTGATGGTTTAGCCAAGAGATTAGGGGACTGCTAATAATTACACAACTGTGTTTAAAGGAATAATTTTGAGATGTTATTTTAATAATAAATAATTTAGCATATACATATAAGTGTAATTTAGTTAAGTCAAATACTTACTTGTCAGTAACAGAATAATTCACTCATATTTTTTAAAACATTTTTTCTGCTTGTGCTGACTTCAGAGATTGTGTTGATTTGTACTGTATCGCAGATATCCACAATAACGCTTATCGATCGACATAAAAGTAGTATCGCGCTGTTTAGTAGTTAATATTAAAAGAGTAGCTTATTGCACGGCTATTCTTTGAAGTTGCTTGAAAATGAAAGCTACTTAAAAAGTAACTTCCCAAACACTACACCTTTATACTTCATTAAGTAAAAAATGATTAAATGATTAAAAATGGTTCTTCTTTTTCCCAGTTGTTCGAGCGATCCTAAGTTGACGCTATTGACCGAACCTCACTGGGACCTCCTATAAGTATTCGAGCTGATCGCTGACCATCTCAACCCTACCAAGCCGACGCGACCAACTGAACTCACCCAGATTCCCTGGAGACGCCCTGACGCTTGATTTTGTCAACCATCCTGAGCTGATCCTGACCCACTGAACCCACACCAGGACTCCACGGAGACATCATCATGAAACCAACTGGGATTGGACCCTATGGACGTCTACTGACTTAGCAGCACAATACTGAACTAATTTCAGCACGTTGCTGAGGGGGTCCTGCAGGCTCCAGCAACAACCCGACTGAAATATCCCTTAAACCATTTTTATCTTTGCTTTTTAAATAACTAACAACCCATCTTGAACTACATTAAGCTTGTTGTACATTAAATGTTCAGGCACCCGGTCGCCCAGAGTGAGTGATGGGGTCCCTCCGAGTCTGGTTCCTCTCTGCTTCTTCCTATAGAAGGAGTTTTGCCACTGTCACCAGGCTTGCTTTGTTAGTTTAGCCGTTATATGTAAAGTATTTTGAGACAATGACTGTTGTTAAGAGCGCTATGTAAATAAATTTGAATTGAATTGAATTAAATATTTGAAACATTATGAATCTATAAACTTCTTTTAGAATAAAGCCTGACTGAAAAACATTACTACACCTGGCGGTAGACCAACATTCGCCCAAAAACCATACAGATTATCGCGGACAACACGTCCAGCTAGGCAATTTCAGGTCAACCTACCGATCGGATCTCTAGAAACGACAGGATCTGAAGGCAGACTCGGAGGTCCACACCCGGCAGCGTTAATGGCGATGACGCGGAACTGATAGGTGGCTCCCTCCATGAGGCCTTCGCCACCACGTGGAGACGCCGAGCGCCGGATTCGGACGGGTCACGGTTTACTTTTGTCCAGCGCTTGGCGGTGGTTTCCTTGCTCTCCAGCCAGTAGCCGGTGACTGGAGATCCGCCGTCAGAGCCTGCCTCCCACTCCACGGTCATGGACTCGAGTATGACCTCGGAGACGGTTGGTTTCTCACACTGTCCTGGTACGGCTGTTTCAGGGAAGCACATATACGTTGAATTACACATACAACATACGGACGCAACGAACATTACGCTGGCATCAGAGCTAAGTGTATTGGAGTATGTTCTCACGTGCTAGAAATTTGCACTGGAGGTCGGCGCTAAAAGGCGCTAAAGATTAAAAGACTTTGAAAATAATTTAAAGATAAAAGGAAGATATAATATGTAATATGTAAATACGAATAAATAGAAAATATGATCAAGTTCAACTTATGAGTTTGCAGTTTTAGAGTTACATGTGTCAGGAATATGACATTACCTGGAGCTTTAAGGCAGATATTAAACTTATGTTTTTAAGTTGTTAACCACTTAATTTTTTCTGAATGTGCTAACACATGAACTCTAAAACATAACTGTACAAATAAGCAAATATTCAACTCTTGTAACTGACTTTAAAAGTTTTATCATTCATGAAAATTAGTTGAAATTGGATGTTTAAGCGAAGGCGAAGTACAGGCGGTGCCTGACTACGAGTGTCCCAACTAACGAGTTTTTTCGAGATACGAGCGTCTCTCTGCCGTTTTTTTGCTTTGGAGTTGAGAGCTAAAATTGGTTACGACAGTTTGCGATACCCGCCGCCATTTTAAAACGTACGCGTTTGTTTGGGGTCCGAACGGATTCATGGCATTTCACTTCATTTCAATGAAGAAAACTGATTTGACATACGAGTAATTTGAGTTACGAGCTCCGTTACGGAACGAATTAAACTCGTAAGTCAAGGCACCACTGTATGTGAAAGAACCATGACTGCTTGATCAAATCATATTGTACAATGAACAACTGAAAAACAAACATTTTAAAAGCCATGTATTTGAACTTTTCAGGAAAAAGGAAACATTTTATAAAGGTAAAGACTAGGGATTTGATAAAAAATTTGAATCAAATCGAATTGTGATTCTTTCTTTGTCGATTCAAAATTAGTTCTTGCATTCCAAAGAATCGATTCATAACCCTAACCCTAAACTACATTTTATTTAGTGATTAACCGTTGCCAAAGTAACTCAAAACAGCAACCTGGAAACTAATCCATCTATACATTAGAATCGATTTGAATCGAAGTGAATCAGAGATTTTCTGAATCATGAGCCCCTAGTATAGACTGCAGGTTCTTACTGAACAGATTCCTGGCTTTCTCCGGTTCGCTGTAGAGTGGTGGTCCGACGCCGTATTTGTTCTGAGCTACGATATGAACTGCATCAGGTCTCGGTCAGTTTCTGCACCGTGTAAGCGCACTCTTTTGGATCGCTGGTGACGTGAACCCACGTCTTCCTGTTGTCCTCGCGCTTTTCAACCACGTAGTTGGTGATTTTGGAGCCGCCATCGCCTTGTGGGGATTCAGGAATGATCTTTCGCTAAAATTCCCATCTTGGACAGGTCCAACTGGTAGTCCGGGTCAGTTCCCAGAGCACATAAAATTAAGACCATATGTTTATATACCTGAAGTTTTGCAATAAAACCACTGGGTCACGCCACTTGTGTTCAAGAAAAAAACTTAAGTGTGCATTTTTCATTGTTTTCCATTTTCTTATATGTGACTCTGCACCGCAAAAACCAGTCATTGTCGCGAAATGTTCGTACCGAGTTATGTTTTTCATGAAAGCGGGCATAAATCAAGCTTCAAAACGATAAATTTATGGCGGGAATGAATGGGACGACGATAGACTGGAGATATCAACATTCAGTGAAAGCCGGGCTTTCTGTCACGCCAAGTCAGAAACGAGAAATTCCGCTTAGTTGACCATCGCCGCGGCACCACAGACGCTGGTGCGTCAGCGCGTTACAAGCAGACACGGTAGCTCACGCTGCATTCACAGCCAATAACGGATAGCCTACTCAAGTAGGGGTTAACTGGAAGTCGGGAGACGCAAGATGGATTCCGAGAAATATCTTCACGCTAGTCAACCAGTGATTTACCGTAGCTGAAGGCGTAGAGCGGTCAAAACAGAAGCTTTTTAACATTCTATGGAATTAATTCTCATCTCAAGAAAGCTGGGTTTAGGATGGAAAGGTGTTTCAGACAACGATTCACAACAGTACAGTATGACCTTCCACTGTTTCAAAACACTAAAAAACAAAAAAATCCAAAAATTTTTACCCCATCGTTAAACATAAATGCTCGCTTTAGAAACTCATAATAGTTTAATTGGTTTTGCCGTGGAGGGTCACAAATGAGAGCAAAATGGGAAGAAGAAAAATTGTTTTATTCTTTTAAAAAATTATTATATTATTTTTGGTTTTAATTGGAACAACAAATGAATGAATGAAACCCAGCGAAGCAGGCCAAACTTACCCAAAACGGTCAGTTTGATGTCCTTGGACGCCTTGCCAAGGCTGTTGGTAGCTAGAGCTGCGGTAAACGCACTGTCGTCTCTTTTGACCGTTGAATCAGCAGAGGCACCTTTCATTAAACCAGCGATATGCTTATCATACTGCAGGTCGCTCTTTTTCGCCGCTTGTCGAAGGGCGCTTTCGCCAGACGCAGGACGGGAACGGCAGCCCGGATCCTGGTGATGTTCACATCGAACGCTTCCGCAGCTTCCAGCGCTTCACGGAGTTCGATAGTTGGAGCACCTGAAACAATTATTCAGCCGTCAGCGTTTCAACAATCGACATCAATACAGTCGATTGAGTGATGAAGCCCGTAACGCTAATTCAAAATAGAGACACTGATCAGACATCGCGTATGTTCTGAACATAACTTTATGTCAAACAAGACATTTTTATTCAGATTTTTATTTTTAAATTATTAGAAGAGAGGGCCATTCTTAAAAACTGGTTCTTAAGTAGGTTAAAAATAAATTGTATAATATTATGCAACTGTAGAATTGAAGATAATTAAACTGTAAACTTTATAAATCACTGTTCCTAAGCATTTTACAAAACATTTATGTAAAGACGGTCAGAACAATATTTAATATTTAACAGTTTAAAAACACATGTAGACATTTCTAGCAATTTCACAGAATTTTTAAAAAGGAGTAATGAGACGCATTGTTTTTCTGTTAAGTGTCTGGTTGAGTTCAGGAATAAAAAAGAGACGATATTTTTGTTGCTTTAAGTGATTTGATATGCCCATGCCCGTGAATTCATTAGTACCGTGCAATTTTGACCAATTAACGCACATTTTCAGCAATTTTTGACCAAACATTGTTGTTTCCTTAATTAAAATAACTCACTTGTTACGTTTAGAAGAGCAGGAAACGTGTGTGATAAAAACGCCTCACATTTTCCTTCAAAAATAACCAAATGGTTAATAAAAATAATAGTGGTTTTGCTTCCATTTTAATTTATTGTTAAAGAATCATTATAAAGGAGGAAAAAATCGCTAATTTGACTGGCTCCTGCAACTTTATTGCAACAAAACGCAACTTTCTTTGCAGTAAGAAAAGTTGTGAGGAAATCAGCATTTTAGGCTGCAACACCCAAAAAAGCTCAGAAATCCTGAGCGACTGATAAGAGTGGACATGATGGTGTTAAATCAGCATATGATATCATCTCATATTGGCTCCTGAACCGAATCAAATCGAAATCGTATCGTCATGAAATCGTAAGACATCAAATCGTAGTCCGCTGAGTAACATCGACGATGAATTTTGGCGACATGTACGACACGCACATGCGGCCTGATCTTTACGATAATGGGTCCGACGCAGACGGAAGGTCTGGTCCGGCTTGTTCAATGCATGGCGTGAACTGCACTCGCCGCCTCTCTTTGAGGTCTTCCACCCATGAAGGTGAACCCTCCATCGCCACGCCATAGCACTGCTTCAATGCTCTCTGAGAGGGCCGCTGGTGTCCCAGCTCGTCGCCGATGATGGGCACCGGGCGCTGCTAGCCTCCTGGGAGGCGCCCAGGTCAAGGTGACGGTGTTCTTGGTCACCAGGTTGATCTTGAGCTTGCTTGGAGGATCCGGAGGATCTTAAAATAACACAGCATATTTTGGTAATGAAGTTCTACATTCAGGATGCAGTGATATAAAAGAGACCAAAAAACTATTACAAACGCAGAAAGCGACTCACAGATGGATCCCTGCTCGCATGCCCGGGTGGCTCGTGAAGGGTCCTGCCCATGCCTCGGGCGCGAACGCGAACAGGTAGTCCTGGCCTCCAGCAGGTCGGGCACCACGAAGGCCATGTTGGCACACTCCGGGTTGACCTTGGTCCAGGCCTTTCCTGAGACGGCCTTCTTTTCTATATAGTAGCTCTTGATTCTCTCTCCGCCGTCGGTGTCGGGCAGTTTCCAGATAATCCTCATGGTGGCTCTGGTCACGTCAGTCACTTTAAGCTCCTTTAGCGGCCCGGGAACATCTATATGACAGAAAATGAACGGAATAAATTACATATTTATATATTACATTTATATTTCGTCTATCGTTCCTTCATTTGTTTCTGAACTAAAAACACTTGTTTCCAAAATCAGAACAACTAAATAACACTTAATTTCTTTTATTTACAGTTTTTGACAAATAGAAAAAGGGAGAAACACACTAAAATTTTATTTTGGTGTCCACTGAATGTTATGTGATCGCTGAACTGACCGCTTTCACGGACGATATATATGTCGTTTTTCACTGTCCATCGCATTGTGATAGGCCCCGAGGACGGATTAGGAGAAATGTGTTCTCTCCCAGAAAGGCCAAAATATGAATTTAATTCAATGTTTTCAAATAATTTAAGCTGATTCTGGTTTAATAACATTTTCTAAGTATCTAAACGACGTCAGTAAGATGTAGGTGTAAAGTACTGGGTGTATTCCCTTGTTGTATATTTTGCCAAATTTAAGACTCTCTTTATCATAATATTTAACATCATATGATCTTAGTATAATTTATTTATTCAGAACATGTACAGAATGAATTGAATTATTGTAATTTTTATGTCTATGGTTTGATAATAAGTTTGGACGCTACATTTTGGATGTATACACATCACGTCCGGTGGGTACTGGAGGGTAAGAATTGTTTAGTAGATAAATGTGGTGTGGCGTGATTGTGGTAAAATACGATTTTTGACCACTTTCCACTTTATGAATTGTGAATTATGAAGGCATTGTGGTTCATCTTTTTGGTGCAAATAAACTGATTATATTTTTTGAGACAGAGTCGATCAAGGGTGAAAACTACCATTTGTCTGGCGTCTAATGGCCCATTTCTTGGAATTATTTAAACTTGGGAATCGAACTTGAGAAGGCTGATACATCCCTTGCATGCTAAGGATTATTAAAGATATCAACAAAAAACGTTTAAAAACACAGCAACTCTCATCACACTTGAAAATGGTTTCCAATGACATCAAAGCTCAATTTTGGGATTCCTGGGTCACAGACTATATTTTGACTAAGACTTTATAGATCTCAAGAAGAGTAAGTAACTCACCGCTAACGACCACTCTAATGTTAATGTACTTGTCCGGTTTTGTTTTTGGCTGTGACTGTATTCGAGTACACCCCAAGCTTCATGGTGAATGGTCACAACCGGTGTTCAGGATTCCACCTAAAAAATAACAGAATTCCATGAGAATGCAGCTGATTTTGTTAGTAGAGTTCATGGGGAAATGTCTGTGCTCACCCAGCCCACTCCGGCGTGAAGACGACTTTTTCTGCCCATGGCCTCGAACTCTAGGTAATCTTGGCATGGGACGTCTGGTGATGGTCACCGAATTTGATGGGAGTTCCAGCACGGATACTGAATAATTGGGTGAGCATTGATGCTCAAAAACACCTTTGCTCAAGGAAAAAAAAAGAAGGCAAATGGTCACGCGAGGTGAAAAGCGAGAAGAATGAAGACGGATGTTAACTGCTTGAGCCAGATTGCACATTTTATTTTGAGTATCTTTTTTAGAGCAAAAATCTGTAAAACATTCTCGGGGCTTAACAGGTTAAATGATAGAAAGAAGTGGTTTTTGTCCATTTTTGCCTTTGCTAAGTGGCAAGGCTTGTACTGTAAATGATCCTGCCTATGATAACTAAATAAATATTTTTGGCAACTTCTGTTTTATACATAAATAATTCTACATAATTTAAAGAACATTTCACCCTGATATCTTAATGACCAAGTAAGGCCATGTCAAAGACTAAGTAAATTACAGGCTCAGAAAATGGTTTTGAGAAATTTCAGTCAAAACACACATTTTTTTCAACACTGATGCATCTTTGAACCATAATTATCCTGACTGTGTGTGTCATATACCAAATTACATTCTCCCATTTGGGTGATATATGACACATTCATGGAAACATTCTGATACTTTTGGAAAATGGGTCTATTTATTATGATATGCATGGCGAAAAAGCATGCACATCAACACGAAAGATGTTTAAAACACTTCATACTTGTTCTTGCTGGTGACCCCAGAATTACCTCAGAGTTAGCATCGGTTTTTTTTTTGAGAGATACCAAGCATAAAATATGAAATAGCCTGGTTATTTTGGACAGTTAAGCCCATCTACACCAAAACAAAGTAGCATTGATGTGTACACAGACACAAAAGCAACACACAGAAAGTGCACCGGCTAAAGTCAGCAATTTCTACCTCCTACCTGACGTGACTGCTGTGATACACATCGATTTTAATGTCTGTATGCACTTTATAATGATAGAACAGTAGTTCCTAAACCGAATAACACCCAAATCACCAGTTGTTTTTAACATAGTAATCCCAAAGACGTGAAAAGCAATAAGCTTACGAAGTTAACTCTCCGGCATTTTCGGTGGAAAATAGAAACGTATAAGGAATAAACACTTCATATTTATCCTGTTAGAAATTACATTTCAAACATTACATCCGAAACCTCAGTACATATCTATCATTTACCGTACAAACCTATATGGCATATTGTTGACATTTTTCTCAATTAATTTAATTGACTTTGACGCTTCTTTTATTTATATATAATTAGATTTCCATGATTTGATGGCTTTTCACAGGCGGGGTCACATATATTCTTTCATTCATTATCCAAATCGCTTAATCCCAACCGGTGGCGAGGGGGACCGGAGCCTATCCATAGAACTCGCTACTGTAAATATACTTTAACACAAAAATGATCTAAATGACCAAAATGGACAAGAATAGGTAGACCAGGACAATGGCAGAATCTATATAATGTTGATTCACTGACGATTGGAATCACATCACAAAGTCTGTTCTTCACACTGTCACGCCTGGGCGCCTCCCGACGCCTGCTCGCCAGAGATAACCTGAGGTCTGGATGAGTCCCAGTTGTTATGGTAACGTGCCCGTCCCTGCGATTCCTGCCAGGCATCGCCTGGGTTGTCTACGTCACGGTGGTGGCTTCCGCCCACGTGTTTTTCTGCCACCTGTTTGCATTTTATTTATTTGTTCAGATGGTTTCATTCTCCCTCATTCGTGCATCGCTCTTTAACCTGTTAAGCCCTGAGAATGTTTTACAGATTTTTGCTGTAAGAAAGCAAAGATGTCTTTTATGTCATTATAAAGGTAAATACTTAGAGATACGGGAATCAGCAACGCATTGGTCAGAATAAGAAGATGCAAATTAGCAGAACATGAAAAAAAAAAATCATATTCATCAAAAAAATACATATCTGCGGAGTCTCTGCTTTCATATGATATAACGGTATGCATGGTTAGCTGTAGTAGTGTAGATTCTACAGTCAGATTTTTCCACGCAGATTCCACGAAAGTTTTTGTTCTTGGTTTATTGATGTGTTTATGTTGAAACTGCGTTGGCGTTTAGGTGGAATTTGGTTAGATTCTATCGGCATGCTGGATGCCGCATGCATGCATGCTTGTTTACGCTAATTTAATTATTTAAAAGCCTTCTGTTCTGATGGGCTCAAAATGTGATTATTTAAAGTTCAATCAAGGAGACCTACAGAGCGCCACCGCGTCCAATCACAATACTCCTGGTTTGTATATAAGCAGTAAATCTGGCCTCTTCTTCTGCAAAAGCGCCACAGCTGTTCGATTAGCCTCCGCCTCCACCACCTTCAGTCAGCCTGGTGTCTGGAGGAGCGTTTCACCCTGCCTGGTGTCCCAGCCAGATCTAAGCCGGGTTTCAGAGACGCAGAGGAACCAACCACTGCCGACGGGCTTCCTCCAAAACGTATCACATACACACTAAAGACATTACTGTTAGCCAAATAAATAATTATCTAAACTGAATGGTCTCTTGGCTGAACTGTTAATTAATGTCATGAGTTATTTAAAATGGGAAATATAAACATCATTAATTCACTGATTTTATCTGTCGCCCGATTCATTAACACCGATCTGCTCAAGGCACCAACCAAGTTGAACTGGTTGAGGTTCTGAATGTCGGCTGAACGATTCATTTACGATGAGTTGTTCAGCTCTACTACGTAACTTGTCAGCATCAGTATTAACTGGGAAAAAGGTCAAATTATCATGTTACGGAGGCAAAAGAAAGTGTAAAAATAAAGTAGCTACTTTACTCCACCAGTACTCACTGTGAATGTCCTCCAGGAGAACCTCGGAAGTTCTGGGACTGCCTGACCGCCAACATCAACTGGCGATCCTGAATCTAGCGGAGTTCCTGCAGGCTGGGGACGGAAGACGGTGGTTGCAGGTTTCCGCCGCTGACCCCCACCCGAATGCTCGCAAGGATCTCGGCGATGGAAGCCTTTTAATCGACTACGTTTTGCTGGAGGTTCCAAAGTGACGCCGCTTGGTTTTACATAGCAACTGGAGCTGCCGGCATTCCGGGTGGAGCTGTAGTGCACAACATAAAATATTTAATGGTTGGCAGTGTTTGTGTGAAATTGCGTTTTGAATGTTACGTTTAATGGTTCATAACTGCTGAAATAAAACCGATGCAATAACATATTTTACAATACTTGTTTCAAAAGACAGGCAAGTGAGTTGCTCAACTTGGCTATTTTTGTTCTATGGAATAAAAAATACTGGGAAAATCATTACATAATGAGATTAGAAAGCACTATTATACTCATAATTAATAATTTTTAAGAGTCATTTTTTCCCTTTTGATTTTAAGGCAAAGTGAGAACTCAGAGAAAATTATATTAGTTTGGAATCAAATCAGTTTGGACTTTTTAATTAGAAAATCCAATGAATGAATGATACACAAATTGCTGTATTTATCTGTTGTATGCTCTATACACTTACTGATGGGGTCAAGAGCAAAAGCGGACTCGGAGACGGCGCTCGGCGGTCCGATTCCAGCAGAATTGCAGGCCATTGCGCGGAACTCTTCAGACTAAGGTTTTCGATGAGGCTGGGATCTGGTAGCCCCAGCCTTGGTTCTGCTTGGTCAGTGGTTTTGCTGGCTTGGCCCAAATGCCTCCTTCGCCGATCCAGTAGTCGGCGATGGGAGTTCCGCCACGCGCTGCCCCCACTGCCACCAGCATGTGTCTTGAATGCCTGGTGATCGCGACTGGCGGACCGGCAGAGCCAACGATCCCGGATTTGACCTCCGACCAAGAGGTTCGCTGACCTACATACTTGTTCTGGGCTTTTACTCGGAAGCGATAATTTCCACCAGTTTTAAGGTCCCAAACCTGCAAGATAGAACATCATCAGCTGAACAGTACTGTTTCCCAAACGGAGTTTTAATGACAATTCTTGTGAATTTTAAAATTATTTTTTTATATTTGTATTTCTTGTATTGTATTTATCATTCAATATTACAATATTACAAACTGTACAATATTATATAACTGTGGAATTAAAGAATACACAATAAGCTAATGCTTTTCCAGAAAAACTTGCAACTTTCCTCACACAGAAAACACCAAACTGAGGCAAGATTGAGGAATTATTTTTTGAAACCACAATTTACTTACACCAAATTTCTTCTCCACTACATTGTCACAAAACACCGCCCATTCTGCCTTCTCAGGATCCTCAACGTTGAGATCTTTTATCTCGAGAATGTAGTTGGTGAGCTCGCCGCCGGCAAGATCCAGGGGTCCCGTCATGGACAAGATTCGCTCGATGCCAGAAGCGGCGAGGTTTCTTGGTGGCGTTGGTCGATCTGATAAAAACAGAACAAAAAGATCAGTATTTTATAATGCACAACTAAAAGTAAAATCTCAAAGAGTCGCAACAATTAAGCTCACCCAGCACTTCCACTATGACGGAATGGCTGAGGGTGCCCAGACGATTTGAAGCGGTCACAGTGTACAGTCCTTTGTCCAGCCTTGCTATAGCAGGAATACTGAGTTTGGTGTGTTCCGTGACTCTGTCGATCTCTTTGGTCTCCACCAGCAACGTTTCGGTAGACTTTGGAATAAGAACGCGTTCTTGAACCATTCGACTTTCGCATCGGAGACCAGGACTCAACCGGTATTCGATGGCTGTTTTTCACTTGATTGCCGCCACAAAGTGCTTCAGCATAAACGGCGAGGAACTGTAAAAAATTTTGAAAAATTACAAATAAGATTCATAAATAAAATGACTAAAACAACACCCTTCTTCTTGCTTTACGTATTTTTGTGGTGCACTACGACACAACAAACCTTCATCGTCCATGATGACAACGGTGAGAGGAATGGAGGGATCGTCCCCGATGGCGTTGACCGCCTTGGCGCGGAACTCGTACATGTGCAGCTCGTCCAGGTTCTCCACAGTTATGGTCTGATCGGTGATCATCTCAGTAGTGACCGGCGTGAAAGCGGGGTGGTCCTGGCGCTTCTTCTCGACGATGTAGCCGATGATGGGGCTGCCGCCGTCGGTTCGAGGTGGTCTCCAGGTGAGGGTGAGGGACGACTTGGTTCTCTCAGTGTAGTGGAACTTCTCAGGAGAGGTTGGTGGACCTAGAATTTAAGAATTGGGAGTTAAAATATGTTTTGTGCTGTTTTTAAACGCGTTTAGAGACGAAGGACGTGTTTTAAACGCTGATCTGGAGGCCTGTAGTAGTGTTCTCACTGTTCACTGCCTTATGACTTCTATCTTAAAAAAGTCACTTTATAAACAGATCTTACTTACTAGTTTCAAAGACAGAAAGTCATTAATACCTTGTGGATCCACCGCAAGAACGGGTCCGAGATCGACCGGAGGTCCACAGCCGCATTTCTTGTTCTGGCCAACTCGAAGATGTACTTGTCCCTCGAGAATACCCCCGATTTCACACTTGGAAGCCACTGTTTCAATCGGCTGTCTGAACGTGTGCTTTATGGGCTCCTTCCTTTCAACGATAAAGCCAGTCAAGTCGCTGCCGCCGTCGTCGTCGGGATCCCACCAGTTGAGAATCATCAACTTCCTCGTAACAACCACGGGTTTAAGCTCGAGTACGGGTCCAGGAACATCTAAATGTATAGAAAAAATCATTCAACGTAACTGGATTTAGATCTAGAAATAAATGGGTGGAGGTGGTGGTGGTGACCTGGTAGTAAGATAACTCCCATAAACCGAAAGGTTGTAGCTTCAAATCTACTGTGTTTACTACGGTCTACTTTTTCTATCTGCTCGCAATTTCCAGAGGTGGAAAGTAACGAATTATATTTACTCACGTTACTGTAAGTGAATACGAAAAGTTCAAACAAGGAGTTCCACGAGGCCGGCGCGTCCAATCACATTACTCCTGGTTTTATATATAAGCAGTAACTCTGGCCGCCTTCTCTGTCATTACAGCTGTTCGATTTCGCCCGCCCCGTTCTCCACCACCTTCGCTCGCCTGGTCCAGGCGAAGGCTCTTTCGCCTTCCTGCCTGGTCTCCCAGCCAGATCTGCCAACTTCAGAGATGAGTGAACCAACCCACTGTTTATCGGCTTCAAAACTTATCGATAATGCGACGCTGCATTCTTAATTATTTTTTTTGATGTAGTTTATCGTGTTGATGACGGTCGGTGTCAGCAAGAGATAGTTTGCACATTATACCTCTCGACAGGTTGTAAACATTATGCAAAGTTAATTTTGTCAATGATATTTTTCTATAAAAGTGTTACAGTGTTACTATGGAATCGCCTTGTAGTTGTCTTAAATGAGTGTCCCGACACTTTGAGTTTGGTTCTGGAACCTGCCACTCTGTACTTGGACCATGTTTATGGGTGGTCTGAACAAAGTTCGCGACATTATACCTCTAAAGTTGATTAAAAACAACTAGTGTTGATTGATTTTCTGACTAGTCCTTACATCAGTAATTGAAAGTAACTAAGCAACTTTTACGGAAAGTAAATTTTAAATTAATACTTTTCTACTTCTACTCAAGTAGATTTTAGATGAGCACTTTACTTTTTACTTGAGTAGAATTTACAAAGTAAAGATACTCTCACTTAATAACAATTTTTCAGTACTTTTTCCAACTCCGTCAATTTCTTTAAATATGTCTGTACACAGATGCATGAATCTCTTCTCTGTTTATTTATAGTAGTACCTTGTAGAGAAGTAAGTACACGTACGATACTTAGCCACAAACTTCACTCTGACTTTGATTCTGATATTGTGTAGTATAAAAACACAACAGCACTTCTTACCCACAACTTCAACCCTGATCCACAACGACTTTATGGCACTCGGGTTGGCAGCCATGATCTGGTATCTTCCGCTGTCGCTTCTCTGGGCCGACTTGATGATCAGGTCGCTTTCTTGTCCGTCTTCTATAAATTCCGCACGCTTCTTGTCGAGCGCGGCGTCATTTTTGGTCCACGCGAAAGGACGGTTTAATTGCCGGACACGTGCGCGTGGATCTGTAGTACCTCTCCGTCTCGGACGATGAGGCCGGCTTTCAAACTGAGATCAAGTTCAATCACAGGCGGCTCTGTTGGGCAAATTAACAATACAGACAGTTATTATTATATAAAACACTTCTGGACACACACACAATAAATATATATCATAAAATATTAAAGACTATGTATTTTATAAGATAAAATATTTTAGTCCTAATAAATATGTTTCTACTGTATAGGCCATACACATATTTCAAATATATTCTAGATGCACAAATAATTGTCACTTTGGTATGTTACTTTATACATATAATTTACCATATTAATTATATTTATTTTCAACTTATTTTAAAGATGGTGTCCTCATTTTGTAAACATTTTGAGTTGCATTCTGCGTATTTTCCAAAGTCTTGTAATTATCAATAAATTTGTCAGGCAGCTCACTGGCTTGTTCTAATTTTGATAAAGCAAAATATTCAATATATAAAATTAAAAACAAACATTAAAAATATCAACTACATTACACCAATAGTCATAAATAATATCTGGGTATATTTATGAAATAATATCTATATTTTAAAATAAGAAAATATATGTTATATTACAACGACACATTGTTATTTTAAAATCTGTATAAAATCATTTTTAGACATTTCTTCATATACTTTTTATTTCAACAAAACACATTACAATATACTATAATATATTTATTACCAGGCGGTAAGCCTGCGGCAAGAACCGCACTCTGCCGGATTTCGACGGCGACGGTGCCCGTTGTGCCAGGAGCGCTGCCTACGCAGTTGACCGCCGACGGACCGGTACTGGGCTTCTCGGACGCCGTACACAGTGAAGCGTTATCTTACACGCCGTTCTAGGCTTCCGGGACCAGCCTTAAAGCAACCAACATTTGTCGACCTGGTATCCGAAAAAGCCGCCCGCGCCCGGCTATCTGCAGGAGTGATCCCACTCCACCGCATCGGTGGTCCGTGGTGTCGGCCACACGTGGAGTCGGTGGACCAGGAGGCCCTAAAAATAAATAAATAAATAAATAAAAGTGTTAGTAGTTTAATAAAGTGTGAATGGTAATATCGCTAATTGAGACACAACCAGCTTACGGATCGAGCGCAGTCGCTGATCGATCGCTGGCTGAACTTTTCCGCTATTCGCCACGTCAGATGGTCAATTCCTGAAATGGCGCCTTCAGCAGACCCTCCACTGTTAATTCCAGTTTCGCTAACCATTGGCGTTAACTGCCCAGTGTGTGCTGTTAATTTCTCGCTTTTCCACCCAGTATCCTTGAATCGGGCTGCCATTGTCTTTAGGTTCCTTCCAAGTGACCACCATGCTGTGGGCCGTGATGTCCAATTACTGGAGGAATATGATCTGCAAAGCGAACAGGTTAAATGTTCACCATCAGTTATCATTTTTATATATATATACATAGAGAGAGATATATCATATATATATAAAAATATATGGTATATATATATATATGACGTCAGTTTATATACATACTGTACATATTTATTTGTATTTCTATAGCATATTTTGTAAACTTCTACATATTTACGTAGTAGACTGGGTTCAAAATCGATTCATCATCAATATCGATTCTCGCTCAAAATACGACATCGATTAAAATTCATGATCCATCTTTTTTTTTCTGCTATGCACTACTCGTGACCTAAGGAGAGTTTATAAAACGGAGACCGGCTAAACTGAACCAACAGAGCTATGGTTGAGCGTTCACTAAATCACCGCTTGGCCTAATTTTATAACCAAGAAACTTGTATTGACGTTAGCAATTCACATAAATCGATATCAATCTAATCAATTGAGAAATTGAATCGATCATGACCTTGTGAATCAAATCAAACCATCCAGGAAATCAGCAACGCATACCCAGCCCCATATGGCACTTTTATGTATATCTACACTATTTACGACAAATATGTACTGTTAATTTACAAAATATATATAAAAATATAACGTACTGTATACAGACATATTTTATCTATTTATATATGCATATTCTGAGTGCCTTCTTTGTTATTTGTTCTCTGTAAAACCTGAAAAACAACGCTACTGTTACTGAGAAGAAAATGCAGTGCGTTACTGTACACATAAGCTCATTAAAGCGTTCTCATCCCGACCAGGCTCTCTCAAGTTTTTAATTCTTTTCTTTGTGGGGAGAGGGGCCAACCCAATAAGTGGTGATGACTGGCGATGAATGAGGCGTAAAAAGTTCGTGGTAAGCCAATCAGAGGCAGAGTTGGGCAGGCGTTCACACCGCGTCGGTTGTAAACTATTCTAATCTCATGAGCACCTATTCATCACCCGCTTCCATTAAAAGAGGGGGATCCAATACTTTGACATATTTGAACATTTTTGAAAAATGTACTGCAACAGTTACTTTCCCTTGTTACTAGTGACTTTAATAATGCCGTTAACTCAGTTACTAACTCATTTACTTTTTATGAGCGACTGATAACTAGTAACTATAGCTAATTACTTTTTTAAAGTGATGTTGGACTGGACACTGGACATCTCTATATATGTATTCATTCTTTTTTAAAATACATATATGTACAGGGTCTTACCAAATGGATTTTTGGCGATGACAGGCTTAGAGACGCATGGTTTCCCGGGCCCAAACCTGCCAGACACGAAGATACTTGTTTCATGAGTTTTGTCACTGACATTTGCAGCCCGGAGTGGCCGCAGCAGGACCCATCCGATTCGCCTGGTGTTGCCTTTTTCTCCAGTACGTAATTGAGGATCTCACTGCCGCCATCGTCCAGGGGAGGATCCCACTTGCAGAGGACGGAATCTTTCCTGACTTCCTCGAATTTCAGGTTGACTAGGTCCAGGAGTGTCTGGAACGTAAAAACAAAACATTTGTTTGCTTGTTTGTTTAGTTTTAATGCCGTATAAAAACTTAGGCTATTTTATGGCCGTAGTATAAATTGATTATAGATGCCCCCTAGTAGCCAAATTTATTATGGACACCCTCTAGCGGCCAAAAATGGGAATTATAATTTTTTTTGATCTGAGAGTCACACTTGGGCTATAGACAAGAAGCGCGATGGTCTGGGTCTCCTTAATGAGTGGAACATTTTAAGGCATGAACTATGTCTCTACGACAAAAATTGTGGAAGGCACAAAAATAGGGAAGAAGTAATGAAGAACTATGAAAGAAATAATGAAGAGATTAAATAATATAATGGACAATGACATAACTCCATACTTACAAAAATAATAAAGAGAACATTGTGATTTCCACAATGTAATCACAAAAAATTAGAATTTTTGTCACGATTTCAACTCACCGAGAACAATAACTTGACAGGTGGCAGAGGCCACGCCGTGATCGTTTCTCCACCTAATGGTGAAAAACGCCGTCTCTGGATCGTGGTTCTTTTCACAACGATGGAGGATCAGTTGCTCCAGGAGATCGCCGTTCTCCTTCTGGTTTTTCTGTTCTTCTTCTTTCTCCTCCTTTCTCCTTGTCCTCCTCCACCTTTTCCTCCTTCTTCTCCTTGTCTTCTTCCTTCTTCTCCTCTGCCTTTTCCTTCTCCTCCTCCTTTCTTCTCAGTTCTTTACCTTTTTCTCCTTCTTTCTTCCTGATGGGGTTTTTTTCCACCCTTCAGTGCTTCCGCCTAATGGTGTTGTTAAGGCCAAGCAGGTTATTTTGACACGGAACCAGAGATAGGCAGTCAGATGGGATCCCACGCACTTTGCCAGACTGCAGGCTGTCATGAGAAGACTTGGGACGATCTGAAACAGAGAGTAACCGTGGTAAAAAAAATCTGTACATTTTTCTCTTCATTTGTTCTTTACGGAGAAACCAAAAACTGAGACCAAACATTTTGTTTTTTCAGTATTCTGTTCTAAATCAAAAATTGGAATTGGAATTGGAATAACGAGTCAATCGATATGCCATTTTATGCTCGGATAAAAAATGCAAAACACGCTTTCACAGTTTAATTTGGGTTTTTCGTTGGGGTCTAGTAGCTTGAGTCACTGTTACACTGCAATCAAAAAATATATATACCACTGTTTTTTACTACTGAGAAGAATGGATAGCTTCATTTTGTTCCTAGGCAGTAAGAGGGTTGGTCATTTTCTGTCAACAAATCTGATAAAAAATAAAATGGGGTATATGTGTACATTTCAGTATTTTTTCATTTTTTATTTGAGCCCAAAATGGGAAATGAGAAAACAACATTTGCCATTTTGCTTTTGGAAACAAATATTGCAATTTTGGCCTTTTGCTTTTAATGTGAAAAATCTATGAACAAATGAGGGATTTTTTCATCACATTTCTCTTCATCAAAATGTATAATTATGATCCTTGGATTCAGTAACTCTCAATGAACATTCACAGTCATAGCAAAACAAAAAAGCACATACTAAAGCATAACACATATTAGGGAGCACATCAAGCCAAATCTGAGAACATACCAACTGGGCGCTGCAGGTTTTGACGCGGGTGCAAGGCGTGATGATCGCTGATGCTCGGCTATGCTTCCGCTCAACGCGAACTGAGGCCTTCTTGCCTTCGCTCCTGACGGTGTAGGACAAGACGGGCACCAGGAAGTCGTTGCACCTCTCGAACTTCTCTTCTTCTTTCATCATCTTCTCCAGAATGTAACCCATGATTTTGCTTCCACCGTCGTACATGGGCGGCTTCCAGGTCAGAGTCACCGAAGTAGAAGTGGGATTGTGGGTTTCCACATCAACGGGAGGATCGGGTGGATCTGTGTGATGAGTAATTAAATTAACAAGTAAGCATTTAATTTACAGAAAATGTACTACATTGTTGGCTGAGATTTAGTTATACAGATACCGTTCATAATCTGTAATCCCACCAATAACTGCAACATTGACAGTCACTTATTTAAAAAGTGAATATAGATCGAGTTAAACCAAACCACCACGCCGGTCCTCGCCATCACCGGATTGCGCAGCTCGATGAACTCACGCCATCTTGTTGATCGTTGATCAGCGAAGTAGCATCGTTGATGAGGTCCTTGACGGCCAGCTCAGTTTGTTCCCTGACATGACCTGATCGGAGTTCTTCCGCCGGCGCGCCAGGATCGGCAGATGGGCCAGAATCCGGGAGGATCCCACGCCACCTTGCAGGAGTTCTGGTGATTTCACTTGCAGAAATTTCCCTGCATGGTCCAGGAAGGCCTGATGGGACAAACAAAATAGAAAAATAAGAATTAGAATTAGTAGACTGTGTATATGTACAGTCTACACAATGGATTTACTGCTAACACTACCAACCTAACGGCTTTTTTAATGCTATTTTTACAAATAGCAATGGCAAAATTGCAGAAAATACACTATTATTTTTCTCATTCGTCAATCTTCTTTAGAAGAAATTTGTTCTTAAAATCTACTTACGCTTTTTCTGGCCTCTACCAATGTTTTATTATTTGTTCTCAGGGAAAAGCGGCCTTACGCAAATTGTATTGCATGCGTAATATTTGCTCATATGGTTTTCTACAGTTGTATAATAATAACGTAATGAACTTTTAATTTAAATAACTGGAAAGCTACTATTTAAAAGTAGCTTCGCTAACACTAATTATACTGTTTAAACGTTCGTAAGTAATCAGGCGGCCCACTGAGACTTAGTTATGATCCGTCGATCGAAAGGTGAAATTCACCCATCACTTTAATCGCGATCGTTCCACTGGTCGCTCCGAGGCTGCTCTCCAGGGTAACCTTGTACTGCCGGCGTCCGCATGAACGCAGCTCGGAATTTCCAGGTGGCAGGAAAGATACTCGGATCGGAAGGCGATTCGTTCGTCTGCCTTCATCTCCTTGCCGTCTTTGTGCCAGGTGATTCTGGGCGACGGCACGGCTTTGAAGGGAATGGGGAGGTGCATCTTCTCGCCCTCGACCACCACCATGTCCTGAGTCTGGAACTCCAGAGAGGGCTGGCCTGTACGGAAAACAGCCAGGGATCAGTTCGGACTTTACTCAAAAAAGAACTCATTTAATTAGACTTTTATATTTATGTATATATCTTTTGCATTTGCTCATTTATGTTCTCATATTAAATTATCTGGATCGAAGAAACAACTTTATATGATAGGCATAAACTCTATATAACAACTAAAGCAAGAAACGCCAAAGTGGATATTTTCAGATGTGTTTAAGCAAATCAAATTAAATTCAATTAGTTAAATTCAATGTAATTAATTTTAATCTATTAAATTAATGCATTGTTTTATTTACAAAGAATAAATTACAAATATTGTTCATATCGTGTCACTTGATATGGTATATATATTATTTAAAAAATTATGTTAATAATTTGAACATAATCTCATACATTATATAATAATAATAATAATAATAATAATAATAATAATAATAATAATAATAATAATAATAATAATAATATAAGATGTTCCCAAATTAAAATGCAGCCCAAAGTGTTTTACATTAACAAATACAATCTGGAAAGAGATAAACTTTTAAATAATTAGTAAGTATAAAATGATGAAATGATAAATGATGAAAAGAACAGATCAGACAAAATAAAAAGAAAATAAAACTACGTAAATAAATGAAAATTTAAACACAATGTTTGACCACAAATTAGGCACAACTAAAAACTAAATATCTAAAAATAATTTTAAAAAGGGCAGAATCAAGAATATAATAAATGTATTTAAAGCCATAGTAAGGAGATTTTTAAAACAGTGAAGTGATTGAGCTTACAGTCGGAGTCTTTAGCGTAAACGCCTCGGAGATGTCGGAAGGCTCGCTGACGGTTGACGAACGCGACCTGAAGATGTACTGCTGGGATCTGCCCAGCCTCAGGCTTCAGGCTTGACCGGGCGAGATGGGACTCATCCATTTCAGCCCGCCTCAAGACAGCCTGATGGTAGTCAGACTGCTTCCATTGACCTGAGCTTCCAGGCACAGAGATGGTCTCGGCCGCCTCTCGACGCCTGGAGGTCCTGGGGAGGAGACGGTGGACCTGGAAAAAATAAAGACTGGTTACTAAAACGACATCTGGATTGTCATCCTTATAAATATTTTAAAGCCATGGATGTCAAAGTGGCAAATGAAAGGCACTGAAAATGCCGCAGCCAGAAAATCACCAAGCAATATCATATGATATATCCGAGAGTCACACTGCTGCCCAGGACCCGCCACCACCAGATAAAGCATCTGTGGTTGCCCACTGTGTGTGCATAATATTCATTGTTTTTAGATATATGGCTAAATGCATTATTCATGCTGGTGCACAAATCATATGGAAATGTTTTAAAAAATGAAATAAAAATGAAAAATAATAATTTAAAAAAGTGATTACAGTAGTGAAACTGGATTGCATGTCACAGACAATCTGCAAATACAACTGCAGCTAAAATACTGAGTGAGAAGAAAGGGAGCTTGAAATCATGGGCAAAAAATAAATAAACAAATAAATAATAATAATAATAAAATATATATATATATACTGTATGTCTACAAATATCAGATTCAGTGCAATTTTAAAATGATTGTCCAAATAAAATAAAATATATTATTAAAAAAATACACACAATATTAATTCAAATAGTATTTCAATAAATTACATGTGAAATTCCTAAAGAAAAAGTGTTTTAATGTTTATTCGAGAATCACTGCGTTTAAGATTTTTAAGCTGTATTTTCAACACACCCAGTTATCCTCACTACCACCAACATTCAGGTTCACAGACCAACTCCAGCCTCGTTTCAGCTAGGACCTGAACTGAACCTGTTCTTCAATGATCGCCAGACCCCAGGTGCAGTCGGCCTACGCTTTTAAGATTTCAGCGCTGAATTCGAAGTTTTCCTTTCTTTCACGACATGCCCAAAGGAAGAGTTATATGGCAGTAAAATCATTATCACAAAGTCTGCTATATTGCCAAACATTAGGATGCACCGATCCCATACGTGACCGATAACACTCAAACGGCTGACCGGGTATCAGTATTGAATGATCTATGGAGCCGATCCGCTTAATTAAATTGTAGGTTTTACTATTTGTATGCTGCACGCAATAATAGGTTCTGGTGTAGTGTTAAGGTGGTAAAGCACTTACTTTCGATTCACACTTACCTTTACATACTGATATAGCAATGAACAGAACAAGTAACGCACATTACCATTTACCAAAAGCACATCACACCATTATACTTGTTTCATTTCCTAACAACACCAGCTCTCACTCACAATCTCTTGTGTTCTTGATGGTTTAAAGGATTAGGAGCGCCACTCAAATTACACAACTGTGTTTAACTGTTAAGCCTCTGAGACTGTTTTTACAGATTTCGCTTCAAGATGTTCAAATAAGATGTATATCTCAGCAAACCACAATGTTTATTTTGATGCTTTTGATATCATTATAAAGGTAACGCTTAGAGATTACTAGGAATCAGCAACAAACATGTTACTGTCAGAATTAAAAAAAAACAACAACCATATTATCTGTGTAATCTGCGGAGTCTCTGCTTTCATATGATATAGGGTCTGCATGGTTAACTGTAGTAGTATAGATTCTACAGCCATATTTCTTCCACGTAGACCTACGCAGTGTTTTTGTTCTTTGTTTATTGATGTGTTTGGTGTTGGAATTGTGTTATGTTTAGGTGGAATTTGTTTGAGATTTTTACACGAGATTCTGTCGGTGACGTTGATGTGCCGCATGCTTAAGTTTGTTTACGTTTACCGTCTACGTAAAGCCTTCTCGTTCTGCCTCCAGTAACGGGGGCGATCGGGCGATCAAGCAGTTAAAGGAATAGTTTTTGAGATATTATTTTAATAATAAATAATTTATTATTATTGCATTACAGAATAATAATTAGAGAAATACACAACTTATTCATAAAAAACTGGTATGGGATCGGTACTCGGGATCGTCCAATACCCAAAGCCCAAGTATCAGCATCGGTATCGGGAGTGAAAAAGCTGGATCGGTGCATCCCTAAAATTGAGTGAAAAACAGGAGCCAGCGATCGGGATGAGGCAATATCCTGCTGATTTAACACCATCACTTCCACTCATATCAAACCTTAATTAAACAATTTGTTTGAATAAAAATAGACCTTCTGTTCAATGTAAGGGGACGTTACAGTAAGTACGACGTCTAGTCCATGTTTAGGACATTGCTATGGGCTTGCTGATCTTTGAGACGATGTATCGTTACACCCCTAGTGTTTTATGGATTTTTAAACATGTGTACCTCAGGATCGGCCTGCCGCCGTCGTTCTTAGGTGCCTCCCATTTAAGATCAACGTGAGTCTTGGATACTCCGGTGACAGTCAGAGCATAAGGTGGTCCAGGAGTAGCTAGGGAAGGAGATATCAGTATTCATTAGCATCATTTCTTTTTCAAATTAAAACCAAAAACTAAAGCCCAAAACTGTTTTTTTTTTCAGTATTCATTTCCAAAACTATAATAGAAAAAACGAAAAAGTCAATCTGGATAATTTCAGGGTGCGTTTTCCCAAAGCTATTTGGGGTTAAGAGTCTTGCTCAGGGACCCAATGGTGGTGGTGCTGGAGATGGGATTCAGAGCCACGATCTCTTGGTCCAGAGGCAAGCATTTTAACCACTAACCACCATCACATGCATATTTTATATTTTATACTTAGTCCATTAACAGTGTTAACACTACCCACTGAAGCAAATTTCTTGCATTTGGTAATGTACTTGACAATAATTTGTTTTCTGTGCTAATTTGGTCATGGTGAAGAAACTTTCAAGGCTTCTTTATCTGTGATTTCTACACTTTTTAACTGTCTTCTGCCTGTTACAGTGACTTCTGGGCGATGCTACTCAGCATTAGACTAAAAATATGAAACAAAATGGACGATGTTTGGGAAAAGGGAAATCTGGAAATGGCTCATTATTTGTTTTTTCATCTTGGTTTTGTAAGCGAATCTAGAAAAGACATGTTTTGTGATTCAGCTTTTAGTTTTACTTTAAAAAATGAATGACACAGGAAGTGATTAGACTTTCTATTTTAGAAAGTAAAACAGGTTCTATGTAGGTTGTGGAGCTTACTGAAGGTGTCCTTTGCCAGAGCGGAGTCGACGAGCTCGCAGTACTCGCTGGGTCCCACAGCGTTCTCGGCTGCTACGCGGAAGACGTAGAGAGAGCCTTCGTTGAGCGGCGTGACGGTGTACGTCAGCTCCTTCACCGTGGTGTCCACCGCCTGCCAGCCCTTCCTCCTCACGTCTCGTTTTTCAACAATGTAGTTGGTGACGGGAGAGCCGCCGTCTCTCTCGGGGGCGGTCCATTTCAGTTGGGCACCCTGGCGGGAAATGTTGACCACCTCCAGCCATCTTGGTGGTGATGGGGGATCTGATAACAACAGTTTACAAAGGTTACCAACGTTAACAAGCGTTGTAGTTTAGTTTTACTGTGGCAGAGGAATGCTTTGGGCCTACTGACAAGAAACACAATAGCCCGGGTCTCTTCAATGAGCTGAGCATTTCAAGCCATGAACAGTGTTATGACATGAAAAAATGTTTGAAAGAAGAAAGAGAAGATAAGGAGGAAAAAGGAGAAGAAGAAGAAGAAGAAGAAGAAGAAGAAGAAGGAGAAGAGGAGAGGAGAGGAGGAGGAAGAAGACAATAAAGGAGAAGAGGGGGAAAGAAGGAAAAGAGGAGGAGGAAGGAGATGAAGAAGGAGAAGAGGAGAGGAAGGAGTAGAAGAAGGAGGAGAGGAAGAAGGAGAAGATGAAGAAGACAAAGAAGAAGAGGAAGAAGAAGAAGGAGAGGAAGAAAAGGAGGAGGAGGAAGAAGGAGAAGTAGAGGAGAAGGAAGAAGAAGACAAAGAAGAGGAGGAAGAGGGGGAGGAAAAGAGGAAGAAAAGGATAAAGGAGAAGAGGAGGAGGAGGAAGAAGGAGAAGAAGAAGAGGAGGAAGAGGAAGAAGAAGAGGAAGAAGACGAAGAATGAGAGAAAGAAAAGTATAAAGAAGGAGAGGGGGATGAAGAAGAAGAAGAAGAAGAAAAAGGAGAAGAGGATAGGGAGAGGAAGGATATGAAGAGGAGGAGGAAGAAGGAGAAAAGGAAGAGGAAGAACAAGAAGAGGAGGAGGAGGAAGAAGAAGAAGAAGGATAAATAACCCTAGAGAAGAAAAGGAGACACCCAGCACTCCTGCGTTGACTTACTGAGTCTCTCTTTGCAGAGCACGGGGTTGCTGGGTTCGCTGGGCTCGCTCTCGCCCGCTGCGTTGACCGCGCGGATACGGAAGGAGTATTCCTGCTTCTCCATCAGTCCCTTCAGGAAATACTCCAGAGCGGGAATGTTGTCGGCCACTCGAACCCACTCGTCCGTTCCGCTCTTCAGCAGCTCGATGATGTACGACTCGATCTTGGCACCGCCGTCGTGCTCGGGCTTCGTCCAGTACAGGAAGGCTGACGTCTTGGCAACGTCTTTCACCAGGGGTTTGCCCGGAGGCCATGGAGGATCTACAGGGGTGCGTACATGTATTTACACTCTTCCTGCATGTACTTCACACATAATATTCATGTTTACACTCATTTACATACAGACAAAAGTTCATGTTACAGTCTATTACATTAAGCATTTTACATGTATATAATGTAATGTGATATAAACGTATAACACGGAGAGTAGTAAGAGTACACATATTAATATTCTGTACGTTTATATACGGCGGTACCTTGGTTCTCAAACTGCTTAGGGCCTGTTTACATGTATGCAGATATTTTTATAAACGCATACTTTTTTGTTTACATGTAACCAGAGCTTCAGCCACCTCAAACGCATATTTTTTAAACGCCCTCCAAAGTGAAGATTTTTCAAAACGCTGGATTCTGTGAATATGTGCACACATAAGGCCCAAATGTAAAAAACTAAATATGTGTTCATAAAAATATTTGCATGTGTGTAAACAGGCTTTTAGACTACAAACATTTTGGAGTAGGAACGATTTTTTCATCAAGTTCGAGCATGAAGTACGAAAAAATCTCAGAGAACGAAGCGAGCATCACGTCACGTTTAATACGGGAAATTGCAAAATTGTACCAAAACTGAACCAAGTCAAACAATTCATCACTAAAACAGTATTTCTGATCGTAAAAGAATACATACATTTAGTAATTCGACCCCACGCAAAGCGAACTCGTCCCTCAATTGATGGACGTCTCTATCTGGCCATCACAAAGCGGCTTTGTCATTTCACATGTATGAATTGTTCATTCATTCATTCATTTTCCAAACCGCTGTAATCCCGACTGGGGTCGCGGTGGGACCGGAGCCCATCCCGACAACTTTCGGACGCAAGGCGGGGACCAGCCCTGGGCAGGCACCAACACCGCAGGGCACACACTCTCACACAGTCACACACATATTCACACCTTAAGGGCCAATTTAGAGTCGCCAGTCAAGCTGTATCGCATGCCTTTGGACTGTGGGAGGAAACCAGAGCACCCGGAGGAAACCCACGCGAACACGGGGAGAGCATGCAAACTCCACACAGAAAGACCCTACGGCCGTCCCCGGGGTTCGAACCCAGGACCTTCTCGCTGCGAGGCGGCAGCTCTAACCACTGCGCCACCGTGCCGCCCGAATTGTTCATTCATTCATTCATTTTCTGAAGCGCTTAATCCCTATCAGGTTCACATGTGGGACCGGAGCCTACCCCGGGACTACGACGCGAGGCAGGGATCAACCCTGGGCGGGCGTTAACTCCCCACGGAGCACAAACACTCAAACAATCACACTCTCAGTCTCACCTTACGGCGCCAATTCAGAGTTACCAATTAACCCAGCGTTTGCCAACCCCAGTCCTCGCGGAACACCGCTCTACACAGATTCGGTATTTCCTGCACCTCCGCATGCCGATCCAACGTTGCTAATTAGCTAATCAGTAGCATCAGCTGTGCCGTGGGCTGGGAAACTCGAATCTCTGCAGAGCGGTGTTTCGCGAGGACTGGGGTTGGCAAACGCTGAATTAACCTATACTGGGAGGAAACCGGAGGACCCGGAGGAAACCTGTGAACACGGGGAGAGCACGCAAACTCCACACGAAGCACTACGGCCGACCTGGCGATCGAACCGAGGACCACCATGCTGTGAGGCGGCAGCGCTAACCACTGCGCCGCCATGCCGCCTGTATGCATTGTTTTTTACCTTTCATGTGTAGAACCATCAAGTTATTGGGGTATTTGTGCTGGATACATTTTTGTTACATCGATTCTTATGGGGAAAATTAACTTGGAACTCCAACGTTTTGGAATTGAAACAGCCGTCTAGATCGGATTAAGTTTGAGTACCGAGGTACCACTGTATACTCTTATCAACTTACTACAGATCCCCTAAATAGACCAGGCAGGAAACATTAGAGGTAATAACATGACAAGTTTCAGGTGCTCAGAATTCACTAAAGTGATGTTCAGAAACAATGTGGCGACACAAATTATGTCCTTATGGCAAAGACCTAGTCTAAAGTATAGGGGTGTAAATAAAGCAATTTCTGGAACAATCACCATAATCGCAGTAAATACGCAACCGCTGGAAATAATACATGTCCAGGAGAAAATCTCATGCTCACACAAAAACATTATTATTCTTTCTTCCTGGTCCCTTTAGGAGCCTTTCATTTTCAAGCGTTTTGTTAAATTTCTTTGTAAACTTTATTGTACGGTTGTGTGGCTAATTCAGGGCACCTTCCTATTTAACTGCGTATGTGACATAAAGAAACCTGAATCTCATTCTCCCTTTAAGCTACAAACGACAACATCAGTTCAGTGTTTCTAGCAGGAAAAAGCAAATCGTCATATATGTTTTCCTACCAATTGGATCCTTGATTAAGATTTGGTCGGTCTCCTTGCTTGGTTTGCCAGGTCCAGCAAGATTCTCAGCCAACACACGGAACTTGTACTTCTTCCTTGTGGGCAGTCCTCTCACCCTGTAATTCAACATAATCAAACATTGTACATATGGCGCTTTTTATACACTACAGATTTGTGTGTACAGTAAAACGTGTTAAATATTATATCTCCTTACCTCAGGGTGGTGTCTGCAATGGGTACTTTATTGCATCGTATCCATTTGTCAGCATCGGGATCAAATCTCTCAACCCAGTATCCGGTAACAGGACTTCCACCGTCTTCGTCAGGCTCGTACCAGGTCAGAGTTACGGCATCTTTCGTAATATCGGATGCCTGGAGCTTGTATGGAGGTCCAGGTGGATCTATTTTTTTAAATATAAAGTGATATGTTACCTTTAAAACCCAAAATCTCAGTCTGAGTTGTTTATCCCGACACAGAGAAATAGGGTAAATATCTGCACCCAAAGGTGGGTTTGTCAGAAAAGTCACAAATGCTTTACATATTTATGTCCTTAACTTTGAACATTTGTTACAAATAAAGACTCTTGAACGTACCGAATGGGTATTTGGCGGCTATCGGGGCATGCTCAGCTGGCAAACCGATGCCAAACTGGTTCTCTGCGTAGACTCTGAAGATGTACTCTTTCAAAGGTACGAGTTTGATGGCTTTGTAGGTGGTCTGCTTCACCGTGGACGAGAGTTTGTACCAAATCTCGCTGTCCGTGGCTTTCCTTTCCACAATGTAGTTGGTCACCTTTGAGCCGCCGTCGTCTCGGGGAGGATTCCAGGCCAGGAGGCAGGACTCGCTGGTGATATCCGAAATATCGAATGCAGCTGGAGGCCCGGGCTTGTCTATAAAAGGAAAAATAGTCATATTACACAGACACAATGTACTAATCTTCTCAGATACGTTTACATTTCTCATACATCTCTCTCTCATACAAATGTAATATGCATTTTCATGTTACATAGCAGTGTTGCTGAGGTTACTTTTTGAAGAAAAGTTTTTTGAGATTTTTAAAAGCTACAGTCAAGTTATTGATTTGATTTAATAGTTAAGCTACACTGCCAGCTATAGAGAAAAGTAGCTGGAGAAGTAGTTACCTACGTTAAAGATACTTAACTCAGCATTACTTAATATTTGTGCTGCAAAAAACAAAAAATTCACTGTGATAATGTAATATGAAATTCTATATTTTGTTACATCAAATCACAATAAGGTCTCAATGACATTTTAGATGTTTTAAAACGATTTGTTACAAAAATACTATTATTATTTTAGAGGTAGAGAGTATTTCAATTTTCGGCTTGTGTAAGTGCTGTCCATTTCACCTTTCAGAGACACGGTCAAAGTAAATTTTGTCAGCTGCCACATCTTCGAATTTAACACCACTCAGAAGCACCTCAAACTTGAAAATACCCATCGTTGTCAAGAGAGAATTTTCTAGAAACGTGGCTTTTTTCCTTGCTGTGTTGCTATTTGTAGTTACTGGAAAAAGTTGCTTCTCTGCTAATAAGGGGGCAGTTGGTGGCGTAACGGTAGGGTGTTCGCCCTGTGATCAGAAGGTCGCAGGTTCGAATCCAGGGCCAGTAAAGTTACCACTAAGGTACTCATGAGCAAGGTACCCTCCCCAAGTACTGGTCCCCGGGCGCTTGTTAGCTGCCCACTGCTCCTTCACAGATGGGTTAAATGCAGGGGTCACATTTGGTTGTGGTGCACTGGGTGCTGTGCTGTGGTGTGTTCACAATGACAAATAATCACTCACTTTCAGTTAATAAGCCGTGAGTTTTAGTGAGCTCTTTCCGAGTGCTATACCTAGAATGTTGACATCAACAGTTGCAGTTGCACGGCCGCTGCTGTTGACCGCCTCGACGATGTACGTAGCAGAATCGGCCCTCGTGGTCTTAGCGACGGACACTGTGGAGTGACCGGGCTTTGTGTCAATGGTAATTCTGTCGTCTTCCTTCAGGATGAGGTCAGCTTTGGTCCATTTGACTTTGGGTTCAGGTTTGCCGGTGATTTCGGCAGGAAGTTCGATTTTGGTTCCAGCCTTTGCGGTTAAACCAGCAAGTAATTTAGCATCCAGGTGAATCTCGGGAGGCTCTGTGACAAGAGATTAAAAAGTAGAGCATAGAATTTAACCAATACTTTCACGTATAGGGGTTTAAACGATAATTTAACGACGAGAGTTTTTAAAAATATACCTTTAGGATCAACAGCCAGGATCTCATCAGTTGCCTTGCTAGGTTTACCCGAGCCCAGCCTGTTCAAAGCTCTCACGCGGTAGGCGTACCACTGTCCCTCCGTTAAGCCGGTTACTTCAAGCCTACGACAGAAACAAGTTGAGAACTCAAAATTCCAGTCCACCCTAACTGAAGAAACTGGTTTTAATGCCTTGCCGGGTGAAATGGCTATAAATCATAAGTAAAGTTCATTATTACAACGATGTGTCAACTTACTTGAGGTCGGGCAGCGGGTCTCCACACGGCTCCCACTTGTCAGTGCCACGTTGGCATCGGTCAACCATGTAGCCTTTAATCGGAGAGCCACCGTCCCACTTTGGAGGCTCCCATGACAGGAAAATTTTGCTGGCAGACTTGTCTCTCCATTTGAGGTTCTCTGGCGCATCTGGAACAGCTGTGGCAAAAACATGAGTCCTTACGTGCATTTCTGTGCTTACCGCGAAGTAGCGCTGCAATAATTAATCAACGGATATAATCAATCGATATAATCAATGACAATGATTTTAGAATTTTAGTGTCAGCGTGTCATATTATAAAATGGCATGAATGTTCACTTCTATGTTCCCTCACCCTACCCTTAGCTTAATTGGTGATGTTATAAATTAATATGTATAACTGTAAAACACTGTAGCAAGTGCTAGGAGCTGCATTGCTCTAGTTGTCTGCCAAGACTGTAATCCATACTAATAAATAGAGATGTAACAATACATCAGTCTACACCGAATCACAGGAGGTCTGTTTTTATTGTTTTATTGTTTTTCATTGAAATGTCTGGCTGAGCTCTGGAATAAAAGTATCAAATGATATTCCAGTTGCTTTTTGTGGGTTGATATGAGCGTGTGTTAAATTAGCATCATGTAGTCTCATATAAATTGCTGGCTCCTGATTTGAAAAGACAATTTGCGCTTTAAACAGTTATTAGTTAATTCATTTGTTTTTTTACGTAACAGTTACAGCTACAGTACAGGCCACAGAGAAATACATGAGAGCTATTTCATCTAGCAATTCTTATTATTTGTGCTGTTAGACAACCTTAAAGCAAAAATTTGAAACATGATGTTAATTAAATAATATGAAATTTTATATTTAACATTTTAATTGTGATCACTTATTAACAAAATAATTCTTGACTTAACTGATAAATTTGAAAATAAGCAAAGGACAGATTAATTGACTATCAATATAATATCTGATTGCAGCACTACTGTGGAGAGAACATTGGATGTATATTTATTTTTCTGTGACTTCTTACTTGCTGGTGAAGACACGTTGACGGGATCGTCGATGTAAGCCGGCTCTCCGGGGCCACACTTGTTGCAGGCAGTAACCCTGAACAAATATTCTTTGCCCTCAATCACATCAGTGATGGTATACTCGAGGTCTTGCACACCAGAAATAACCTGAAATGGAACACAGGTAAGACAGTAAGAGCAATTCAAAAAAGTTTTTTTGGGTTTAATCAACTAAAATCAGCCGTGTAACTAATATAAGTAATTTAAGTAGTGAAGTCACTTTTAAAAAGCTGCAGCTTTTGCAGTAACAATTTTAAAGTTCCGGATGTTTCTGACTGGTGCTAAACTGGCATAAATGGCATCTAAAAACCTCACTGGCAGCAGTGGGGTGTACGTTTCATTATGATGCATCTATTATCCATCATCCATTCATTTTCCGAACCGCTTAATCCCAACTGGGGTCACAGGGGGATCGGAGCCTATCCCGGAAACCAACGGACGCAAGGCGGGGACCAACCCTGGGCAGGCGCCAACACACCGCAGGGCTGCGTTCTCTATTATCTATTATCTATTATCTATTATCTATTTTCGGGATATGCTCTGGACCCCCCGCGATCCCAGTTGGGATTAAGCGGTTCAGATTATGAATGAATGAATGAATGAACAATGATATGAATGTTTAGGTCTATGTTAAATCTATGTTAGGTTTATGTTGTGTCTCTTGCGATGGAACATGTGGAGTAAGATTTTCATTGTATGGCGTAACTGATTGGTTTTTTACCATGCATATGACAATACATTTCTTAAACTATTAAACTTAAACGAATGAATGTTGATATCATAATGTCTGCTGCCATACACTTTCAATTTGATCCAAATCAGGAGCTCATGATCGATATGAGACAATATCATATGCTGATTTAACACAATCACTTCCATATCAAATCACAAAAACAACTAAAATATATGACATTTTTACTTCTGAGCTCAACTAGACATTGAATGAAACCTAATCTTCTCATTTAATAAAAATAGACTTCCTGTTCAATATAAATTCACATTACACTATGTATAATGTCTGATCAGTGTTTTCATTTTGGGTTGGATTGGAGTCCGCCTTGGCAAAGAATTTTCTATAAATTGTGGTGTACTATGTTGAAACAATAAATTGACTGTAGCTTGGCTACATATAATCACACGTAGCCTACCTTGACCCAAGTCTTTCTGGCCACATCACGCTTCTCGACCTGGTACCCGGTCAGTGGGCTTCCTCCATCGTGCTCCGGAGCTTCCCACATCAGATGCACGTGGCTCCTGGTTACCTCGGCAACTTTGAAATCTTTGGGTGCACTTGGACATGCTGGAAAAACAAGGAAATGGACAAAGGTCAGGTTCTGTACTTTAACGATGACAAATACTTTTAAAGACTAATGTTTAACGCATTCGCCATCATGTGACTCTGCCGCATACATTTTAAAAACTCAAAGATGTGCACCTGTTCATTGTTTTAAGTCTCTTTATTAGATAGGGTTTAGGCTCCACAATTAGTTTTAGCAGGGAGTAAATAAAAGAAGAAGAAGATAATGATGAAAAAGAAGATAAAGGAGGAGGAGGAGGAGGAGGAGAAGAAGGAAACGAAGAAGAAGAAGAAGAAGAAGAGAACATAAAGAAGAGGAGTGGGAGAGGAATGAGGAAATAAGAAGGAGGAGGAGGATAATAAGAAAGAAGAAAGAGAAGAGGAAGAAGAAGAAGAAGAAGAAAAAGAAGAAGCAGAAGAAGAAGAAGAAGAGGATGATGATGATGATGATGATGATGATGATGATGATGATGATGGAGAAGAACAAAGAGGAGGAGGAAGAGAAGGAGGAGGAACAGGAGATGCAACAATGAAAAAGGAGGAGGATGAGATGAAAGAAGAAGATGAAGGAAAAGAGGGTGAAAAGGAAGAAGAAGGAGAAAGAAAAGGAGGAGAAGGAGAAGGAGGAGAAGACGACAACAATGAAGAAGAAGAAAAAGTAGAAGAAGAGGATCAATACGAGAAGAAGAAGAAGAACTATGTGCTTGGACCCCTAGAAACCCCAAAATAAAATGATTGTTCATTAATCATAATCGAGGCAAAATGTTCAATTAATCGTGGTATTGATTTGAGGTGATGGTATTACCCAGCCCTACACCCGACCACTAAAAACAGAATGACGACACTGAAGAGACCATACCTATAACGTTGACGTTGATGTCTCCAGAAACGCTGCTGACGTCGTTCTCCAGCACGATACTGTAGACGCCCTTATCCGGACGCACACTCGGGGTGACGACCAGTTCGGTAAATGTTGATTTTGTCACCATGGAAACGCGCTCGTCTGCGCTGAGCTCCTTATCGCCAAAAGTCCATTTTGCAGTGGGAGTTGGGTATCCGGTGATGGGGATGCGAATAGAGAGGGGCTGCGGAACAATCACTTCCAGACCGTCTCTGAACGCGCTCAAGTCCAAAGTTGGTGCAACTAGATTTGGAGAAAACATTTGCATGATTAAGATGAAGATTACGTGTTTGTCACATACTTAGTAAAGCAAGCGTTAAACACAGCGAGATGCACATGTTCCAGTGGAGAAAACTAAATACACACAGTGTGGGTCGTCTGCCAGCACGGGTCCAACAACATTGGAGGGGTCAGACTGGCCAGCTGCATTTTCAGCAATAACTCTGTATTTGTATTTCTTTCCATGTTTAAGTCCAGACATCTGGAAAAAAAGAAGAGGATTTTTTAAAATACTTGACAGAAGAAACTGTTGTACATATGAAGGAATAAGATAAAAAACTTCTACTAGAGGTCGACCGATACTGGTTTATCAGGGCCGATACCGATACCTAGTTAACGGGGACGATAACCAATATTTGGAACCAATATGCAAAAATAATGATGATTTTTAAAATGATTTTTAAATCTACACTTAAGACTTATTTATTTCGGAAGGCTCTTAATCTTCAGTTAGGGTTTACGTTTCATTTTGTATCACGTAGCCCATGCTGTGTCTTGTGACTTCTTATTGTGTGTTCTATGTATTGCGTCTTTATATTTGTTGTAGCGTATGATACTGTTTCAGTGACACTGTATTCTGTGGTATTTCACTCTGTTTTTACGTTACATATTTTTACATTTAAATTTATTTTTTTGACTGTGAAGCGCCTTCGTCACTTTTAGTGTTGTAAAGCGCTCTATAAATAAATGATTGATTGATTGAAAAATATTTCGAATTTTACAAACACCAAGCTCAGTTGAATCTCTCCTCTCTCCTCATATAGCCAATCAGACACTGTTGCGGGCGGGACATTAAATGAAGCAGCAAGTCGAGTGCAAATGGCACAGACAGAAGAGACGGCAGCGGAGCCACAGTAGCAGGAAAGTAGTAATTACTTAATATCGGTGAAAATTAAACGACGATACCGATAATCATCAAAATGCCTAATAAAATGCCCAAAATGCCCCGATAATTAGCCTACCCTCTACTATATACAAGTAAATAGAGAGACGAGAAGACATGGCTCCAATTTCTACAGTGTAAAGAACAAATAAGGCACATTAGTTCTACAATCACATTAATTCCTACATATTGATATGACAATGAGCAGAACAAGCAACGCAACACACTACAACCCCAAAAACACATCACACCATTATACTGTTTAATTTCCTCAACAACACCAGCTCTCACTCACAGTCTCTGTGTTCCTGATGATTTTAGCACCGCAGGATTAGGGACCGTCACTAAATTACACAACTGTGTTTGACCGGATCATTTTTGAGATTTTATTTTGATAATAAATAATTAAGCATATACATACGGGTGTGTAATTATTACACTGTTTTAGGAAAACAGTATTTCAGTCGTAAGTACAGTACTGTGCAAAAGTTTTAGGCAGGTGTGAAAAAATGCTGTAAACAAAGAATACTTTCAAAAATGGAAGTGTTAATTTATTTTCATCAATCAACAAAATGCAGTGAATGAACAAAAGAGAAATCTAAATCAAATCAATATTTGGTCTGAACATCCTTTGCCTTCAAAACAGCGTCAATTCTTCTAGGTACACTTGCACACAGTTCTTGAAGGAACTCGGCTGGTAGGTTGTTCCAAACATCTTGGAGAACTAACCACAGATCTATAATCCTATAATCCTACAAAATAATATAATGACTATAATCCTACAAAATAATATAATGACTACAAAATAATATAATGACTATAATCCCACAAAACCCCTGACTTTGTGCAAGTGTACCTATAAGAATTGATGCTGGTTTGAAGGCAAAAGGTAGTAACACCAAATATTGATTTGATTTAGATTTTTCTTTTGTTCGCTCACTTTGCATTTTGTAAAAATAAACAATCATTATTCATTATTCATTAATCATTATTATTTATATTTCTGAAAGCATTCTTTGTTTATAGCATTTTTTCACACCTGCCTAAAACTTTTGCACAGTACTGTATTTCCTTAAGCATAACAATAATCTCAGTCTCCTCCTCACATAGAAATATGGTATTGGTATCAGAACTGAAAAAAGTTGGATAAGTGCATCCCTAGTAAAAAGCAAGATAAAAAGTGGAAAAAGTAGAAGAAGATGAAGAAATAATGAAGAGAAGAAGGTGATTCCATCACAATAGGAGCAGCCTATGGATTTCAGAAGCTTACCCTGTACACAAGATCCTGACACAGTCGGGCATTGCATCGTAGCCATTTGTCTGAATCTTCTTCGCATCTCTCGATGATGTAGCCGGTGATGACGCTGCCTCCGTTTCTGAGAGGAGTCTCCCACGTTAGCAGGCAAGACTCTTTAGTCTGGTCAGAGTGAGTGAGATTCAGGGGTGGACTTGGCCTCTCTGGAAAGAAGGAACGTTTTTACATACAGGCAGTAGAAATGCAAAGCTCCTTAAGACACTGTGAAAACAATATGGTGGGAACGAAACGTACCGATTGGATCCATGATTTTAACCGGGTTAGTGGCTGCACTTGGTTTGCCCTGTCCGGCTTTGTTTTCGGCTCTGACGCGGAAGATGTATTCCTTGTTCTCAATGACATCGTTTACGATGGCCGTGCGATCCTCCGGCTTGGTCACCATCACCGGAGACCATTTTACAGACGTTCTGTCGCGCAGCTCGATGATGTAGGACGTTATTTCAGATCCACCATCAAACAAAGGAGGCTCCCAAGAAATCGTGGCACCGAACTTACTGACGTTTCCGACGCCGACATTTTGAGGCGCGTCAGGAACGTCTGGAACATAAAAGGACAATGCACATGACGTCTGATCAATATGCTTATACGATGGAAAATCAAAGTTACCCTACAGTTCTTGTATTTCCGCACGAGAAATTGCCATAAGACTCACCAAACTTGTTCTTGGCTTGCACGGCTTCATCAGTTTCCACATTTGGTCCGGTTCCGACTCTGTTTCGTGCACAAACCCGGAAGAAGTACTTGGAGTCCCTCTGCAGGCTGGTGACCGTGTACTCGGTGCTGTCGGCCCGGTCGGTGGCCAGAGTCCAGGTCTTACGCTTGACGTCGCGCCTCTCCACCACGTAGCTCAAAATCTTGCTGCCGCCATCACTCTCGGGCTCGTCCCACGCGATGCTCACCTCACCGTCAGCGGTGTCCACCACGTGCAGGTTCTTCACCGGCCCGGGAACGTCTGCATAGAGAAACGTTGGGTCAAGCTTAAAGCAGACTAAATCACATTAGTTTGCTTCTGAGGTAAATTTGTAATAATAATTAATCAGAACTGAGGAAGACTTCTGGATGAAATGTGAAACATCTTCAAGAATTTAAAAGACGTCCATCGCACTCAGATTGGCCACAGATCACAGATCGTGCAGCCGTAGTTACTACCCTGATGTTCTTGTCGACTAGAATTTTTATGCCGTAGCCAGAAAATCACCACGTAATGTCATTATGATTTAACCCATGGGTTTTTAACTGCTTCAGCAGTCTGAGTGTAGGGGGGAAGTAATTTTTTGTTTTACTTTTTAGATATCTGAATTAAATTATTATATAAATAAAGTTCTGTGATTAACAAACAGATGTTACATTAGAATGTTTTTTTACATGCTGGGCTATGGCAAGTTAAAAATGTGGCTGTTTCCCTTTTCTTTACATGCATTTCTTTATAATTGTCTCCGTTCCGTGGCCAGTAGTCGGATTGGCACGCGGCCGGTCGCGGTTCAAAGGGTATAAGAGGTTTCACTTCTTCGCGGCGCGCAGCTCTGCCATTAGAGTCGACCTGGCCCATCTTCCGATTCACTTTGGCATCAACTGTGAGTACTCCAGTTATTGGGTTTATCTCTTTGATAGAGTGTGTCGTCAGGACGCGGATTAGTGTGGTAATCCTTACTCTCCGTGTGAGAAAGTTCTCAGATCAACATCGCGTGGTTATCCTACCTACTTGCGCTCCAAGCCGCGTTTGGGCTAACCCTCCACGCTACACGGGCTAATGGCTAACGAGTGGCAATCCGCTAAATCCTAACCCGATCACTGACGGTTTGTGAAAGTGAGGCATTTGGTTCATATCCTAAGCAGATCACTGTCCGAATCACGAGCATTCCTACAGCCACCTAACCCGGCCGCTGGAAGTTTGTGAGCGTCTGTTTATTCCTACCAAATCCTCATCAGATCCCTGACAATAATGTCACACATGAATTAGTTTTGTCTAAGTTAAAACGTCTGATAATCATGATTAACTGCTGTGATTTTCTAAAATCGATTCCCAGCATGGGATTAAACGCCTGTAAATCTAAACTTACCAACAACTTTCAGGTTGATGAAAGCCTCTCCCTCCCCGTGCCTGTTCTTGATGACGATTTTGTAACGGCCCTCCTCCGACTTCTTCGGGTCTTTCAGTCTGTACTCCGTCCTGTCCGTAGAGGTATAAATGTTGTCTTTTGGAAGACTGACGTTGTCGAAGAACCACTCGGCCTCGGCCTGAGGATAGGCGTTGTACGGAACCGACATGACAAACGGCTTTCCAGCGTCAGTCACCAGGTCCTGGTCCAAAGTCTTGATCTGTGGTACAGCTGTGATATGAAAAAGGTGATTAATGTTTCGCAAAACAGCTCATCTTCATTCCACACCGTTCTGTCACTTTCATTTACAGACGGATATTTCGCAGTTGTTCACATGTTGAGTAAACTTATGGAAATTGTATTGTACAAATAGCATCATTTGGCATAAGTACAAGTTGCTTAAGTGCTTTTGATCGAAATGGATCTTGTATTTTTGCAGTGTTTAAATGTCAAGTTCAAAGGAAGTAAACACACTTTCAAAACAATTCAAGGTCACCGCAGTGACAGCGTATTGTCTTTGAACCTGTCTTATGAATAGGGATGTTGATTTTTATTAACTGTTTTTATAATCACGTTACATTGGTGCTGATCTGACGCACATTTAATGCACAAAGGTACGATTATATTCCATGATTGTAAATTTAGCTCTCTCCTCTCGACAGCTGTTATGATATTTGCACATATTATTAAACTCCTCACATAGCTTTGATCTGTTGTTATTTCACTTTTGCGTTCTTCTTATTGTGAAAAATTCAGTTTAAATGGCGGGAATGTTAACAGTGTTTCATAAAATTAAACGCTAAGATTAAAAGGACCTTGTTGGTGTATTTTCAACATTATATGCAGTGTATTAGAATGTACTGGAACGTACCTGCCAGCTCAAGCTTGGCTCTTGCGTCCTTGTCTTTAGCGATGACTCTGTACTCGCCCTGGTCTCTGGGTCTGATCTCGCACACCTGCAGTCTGTGAATCTTTCCTTCGCTCATCATCTGGTACTTGTCTCCCTGGACGACGGTCATGTTGTTTCTCAGCCATTTGACTTCGACTCTGTCTTTGTTGAGCTCAACCTCATACACCACATCAGAGCCGGGAGGTTCAAACACGTCCACGGGCGGTCTGACAATCTCCACCGGGGTCTCTGAGTAGTCCAAAAAATAAAGGATTAATCATAAAAATACTCAAATAACGATGCAAAATTCTAAATACAGTACCAGTACACCACCAGTTCAAACTAGGGCTGCAACTAGTGATTATTTTCATAAACAGTTGGCTGTTTTAAAAGAAAAATAAAAAAATACTCATAAAAAAATACATTAAGGATTTGGTTTAAAGATGTATATAAATTTCTTACTATTTCTAATGGTCTAATTTCAATATTCACAGATACATTTGAAGATAAAAAAAATTCTAAAGTTTCTTAATAATTCAGATATATCCCAAGTTCTAGTTCACCTTCAACAAAGAGACGAGCCCTGGATTTTTTGTCGTCTACTCCACATGCATATTCACACTCGTCATCGGGTCTGCACTCCTTGATTCGGAGCGTGCAAGTCTTTCCGTCTCGCTCAAACTGATATCTGGGGAAAAGAAAACAAATATTGCATATTAATGGTTAACTAAAAACAATCTGGCACACACACACTCACACATTATAAATATGTGACCTTCCACAGCAAAACCAGTCGCTTGTCGCAAATTTTCAAAATTGAGTTATGTTTTCATGAAAGGGCATAAATCAAGCTTCAAAACGATACCTATATGGAATGAATGGGACGACATATGACTGAGATATCAACATTCAAAGGAGTCGGGTTTCTCCTGTCACGCCAAGTGAGAAACGGAGAAATCTGCCAATGATATCGCGTAGCACTCCTGAGCGCTTGGTGGCGAGTGGCTACGTTTGCATTCTGATAGCCTACGCTGTTTAAGCCACGGATAGTCTACCTGCGTTGAGTTAACTGAACTCGGGGAGACAGATGGATTCCGGAGAAATATCTTCGCTAGTCAGCAGTAGATTTACGTAAATATTGAGTAGTACGGTCAAAACACAAACTTTTAACATTCTGCTGGGTGAATTCCTCACCTCAAGAAAGTCCGTTTTTAGGATGGAAAGGGTAGAAATTTTTAAGCAAAATTGATTGACTTAAACATTTAAGTATAAGACCTTCACTGTTTCAAACACTAAAAACAAAAAATCCAAAATCTTACCCCACGCAACATAAACGCTCGTTTTTCTCGGAAACCTCCGTTGCTACAAGCGACTGGTTTTGCCGTGGAGGGTCACATATAGGGGGTACTTTTCTCGCATATTATTTATATAACACAACATATAACATCAATTTAGAATACGCCATTGTTGATAGTATAAATGTATGTCCAGGAAACCTATTTTTTCTCGATATTTGTATTTTGTAACTTTTAAAATCTAATCTCATTAAATTCTACTTAAATTTCTTATTTATAATCAATAAGAGCCAATAGTAGATCATTTTTGCTTATTATTGGTGTCAGTGTTTAATTTGACCATCACTGATATTAAACTATCTGGAGATTGGCTGTATGTCACAGTAACAATAATCCGCTGCTGCAACTCTTGTTGTCACTCACCGCCCACACACATGGCGTGAAGCTCAAGATACAGAAGAGGAGAGAGGAGATTTCCAGCTTTTTGAGTTTTGCGTTTGTAAAATACAACATTTTGAGATGTTCTTTCTTTTGCTACTGATTATTGCCCTGTTAACTAGCAATAATCGGTATCAATATCGGGCCTGAAAAACCAATATCGTCCGACCTCTAATAATAAATATTACTTTGTTTATAGTCAGTTTGCTCATTTTCTAAGTCCTGCTAAGTCTTGATGCATTTCACTTTCGATGTTGCGTGGGTATAACTAAATGCACGCCACTAATAAACACTGAATATGTGAAGAGTTTCTGACCTTGGTCCTTCTCCGGATCTCTCGGCCGTCTCTGTACCCATGATCTCCAGCCTTCTCTTTAGAAGGCTGGCAAGTGAACTCTGCGTCCTCAGACTTCGATAATGGTCTGGTCCTGGGCACTAAGTAGGTGAAGTCGATGCGGCGCCGCTGATGATCCAGCTGGCGGTGAATTTGTGGCGCCGGCGACGACTTCAGATACTTCGCCCTCGTCGGCAAGTGCGCAGTCACTAATGGTCGCGTGTGTTTTCCTTGTCAACGCGCAATACACCGAAGCGCTTGCGCTGGCGATCTCCTGACCGGCCTTCATCCCACTGCACCGTGGCGTTAAGGTTTGTTGACTTTACTGAAAAACGGCCGTCTTCTTCTCTTGTGTTTCACGTCCTCTAGAGGACAACGATTCTCTCAGATCCTCCTCTGTAGATAGAAAATGAATAGTTAACTTAATGGATGTTACATATGTGCTGAGAGTCAGACTAAGGAACCTATTATATTCGGTAATTGATGATCGAGTTTCGGAATTGTCTAATTGTGACCTGATCTAGCAAAATGAGTCACCGTGACCCAAAATTGAGGTTTTGGTATCATTGAATGAGAAAATAAGCTTTAAAATTATATCTTGGTCAAAGCTATATCTTAAACGGTTGTCAAGTTACAATCGTTTGAAGTATGGTGATCGCAGCACCATTTTCCAACTGAAAAATGTTAAGTTTTTCGTAAGTTTTTTGTTATTATCTTTTAACAATCCATAGCATCAAAGAGATGCACAGTATTCAACAACAAAATTTTTACTACAGGCATTTGAATACTTAGGAAAATATACTAAATCAGACTGAAGCTTCAATTATTTCAAAATATTTATTAAATACTTATCAAAATAAAGGAAAACAGCATTTATTTTTGGACATTCTTTTGTAAGATTGAGAGCTGCAACTCAACTTAAATAGCCATTTAAGTACATTTATTTCCATGATGAAACTTTGGCAGATTAATTTTGAAGACCTTTTCTTTCATATAAGACCAAAAAAGAAAAATCGATATTTTTGATGTTTGTCAGCATAATCGGCCCGTATCTAAATAAATAGAACGCCGACTTCCGACTCATTACGGCGGAGTCGGGTCTGTCGTTAATTCAGGTTAAAATTGCATTTTGTAACTACAAACATTTTAAATAGAACATGTAAATGTGATTGTTGTTTTGCAGCAAGGATTAGGGTTAGAGTTATCACATAATGGCACATTCACATAATGAATCCTGTTTATGATGCAAACGGGATGTTCATAACGCACTGAGCAGCATTTGGTCACTCTCAGCACAAGGGTTTCTCTGAAATAACAAGCAAATTATGGAAAAAGGAAAAAACTACAACTTCGCCAACGAGTTCACGCTAAAAAACGTATGAAAGCACGTACGCGTTTCTATCGAACAGTGTTTGTAGCGCAAAAACTGTAAGGAGAATACTTGACGCCAAAAACATGGGTGGATACTTAGTAATGGCATAAATTACAAGAATTTTATGGGTGGAAAAATGAACAGAACTTGCGAACGAGTGCACGTATCAACAGCGCGAATGAAAGCAACGTACACCGCTATAGCCCGCACGAGTTAGAGTTGGAACGGCCTTTCTAGCGCAAAAGCTGTAGGAGGGGCAGCGTGTCAAGTGGAGTGGGATGATAATATCCATATAATAATAATAATAATAATAATAATAATAATAATATATAATAATAATAATAATAATAACATGAAAGAACGATGTGATTGCTGATTGTCTGAAATTGCTGTGAGCCATTGACATCATTGGCATTGATCTGTGTCCATGCAAAAAGACAACCTTTTGAAAGTTCTTTGTAATTTGTAATTCAAGTGTGTGTTGTAATTACGATGCTAAAGTGTTTATTTGTCACATAGACAGCTATCTGGAGTGCAACATGTAGAAACCAAGCAGAAATTATACAAATGTATAGAAGAAATATATGCTAAACAAACAAATTTTACAAAGCAGTGTATGGAAATTACATAAAAGGTATTTGCAAAAACGATTTGTTATATTGAGAGTTTTATTTATATTTCATTGTTGATTAATTTTGATCATCAATTGACATTTTATTCTTCACTGTGAAGAACTGTCACATGTCTAGATATAAACCGTAATCTTTACAGCAGGGCTGCAAGTAAATATTCTGGTAGCAAGCTTACTTCGTTGCTTATTTAATTCTAGCGTTTGCGGCTAACAGACAGCGGTACAAACCTTTTGACTAATGGTGTAGACGTTTTATTGCTTAATTAACGATCAGTAATAAGTAAATGACATTCTTTTGCCAGCATGTATTTAATTAAAAACGTCACAAATTACAATATAAACCCACAAACCTTGCACTTTCAGCAGTTTTGCGGGAGCTCTTCCGTATTCACAGCGCTAGTTGGTCAGGGTGATGGCGTAAGTTGCTTCGTCGGATCGTTCGGCATCTTTAATTCTCAGGGAGAAGACGTTGTATTTCTGGACCATGATGAACTTGCTGCTCTCGAACATGGTTTCCTCGTTCTTCAGCCACTTAGCCTTGGCCTCCTCCGTGTTCACCTCGCAGTTGAGAACGATCTCCTGTCCTTCATAGCCTTCATGTCCTTGAGTGGGTAGTAATCCTGAGTTTCTCTGCAGGTGAAAAGTGGAGAAAGAGTAAGAACAAATGTAACACAATGTTTCAGGACTGGGTGTGGTTGTGATTGTAGCAGTACTACTACTATTAGCAGTGCCCAGTATCATTCTTGTACTTTGCTCACAAAACTTCATTCCTAAGTAAAAATATATATTTTTGTACGACAAGATCTTCTGTGCTGTAATGTTAGTCTGATTTAAGTCTTGAATTCTGCACGCCACAGGTGTAACACCATCCTGGATGAGATTTAGGAACACGTGCACATCACAGTCAACATATAGTTATTTTTTAATCTATAAATAGGCGAAAACTATATGGGAGACAATAGAGACACGACAAAAATATATATATATATATACAGTGCTGTGCAAGTTTTAGGCAGGTGTGAAAAAATGCTGTAAAAACAAAGAATGCTTTCAGAAATATAAATAATGATTGTTTATTTTTATCAATTTACAAAATGCAAAAGTGAAAGCGAACAAAAGAAAAATCTAAATCAAATCAATATTTTGCTGTTACTACCTTTTTTGCCTTCACACCAGCATCAATTCTTACATAAGGTACAAAGTCAGGGATTTTGGGATTATAGTCATTATATTATTTTGTAGGATTATAGTCATTTATATTATTTTGTAGGATTATAGGATTATAGATCTGGTTGGTTCTCCAAGATGTTTGGAACAACCTACCAGTCGAGTTCCTTCAAAAACTGTGTGCAAGTGAACCTAGAAGAACTGATGCTGTTCTGAAGAAGGCAAAGTTGGTCACATAAATATTGTTGATTTAGATTTCTCTTTTGTTCATTCCACTGCATTTTGTTGATTGATGAAAATAAATGATTAACACTTCCATTTTTGAAAGCATTCTTTGTTTACAACATTTTTTCACACCTGCCTAAAACTTTTGCAGTACTGTATATACTGTATATGTCAGGGGTTTCGCAGAACTTCATAGTTGCGGCGCTTGATAAGCGCCTCCTGCATTAACTATGCCCCCTGCAATAAATAAATAATATATTTTAAAAAGCAGAATAAGCGGCATCTATTGGTTAAATATGTAGCTTTCGCCATCTAGCTCTCCTGTCGCTAAATAGCGTTCTATCAGAGCTTTTTTTATGGGGAAGTCACTAGATCTTCATGCAGTTGGAGAGCATACAACAAACTGCACGCTGTGGGAAGGATATTTGGAGGTAAGATAATTATTCATCTAAACTAAACATAAATTAATAGAGTGTCCTGTCAACTGTCGGCTCTTATCTGCTGTTCTGTCGGTGGAGAGGATTTTTTTTACCTCAGCTCAGTGCACTTCAGGCTGAAATATGTTTCAACGTTTAGTTTTTACATAACTAAACTTTTTAACCTGCTAACACATTTTAACCTTTCTGTGAGTAAAATATACATAAGCAGTTGACCTTGATTACTTTGAGTTAGTACAAAAAATCTAAAAATGTAATGCTGTTAACATTATGTTTATCCTCATTTCATCTCTATTCAACAGGAGTCATGATATTTTTCTCATGATCTCAGATTTCTCCAAGTCACTTATTTTCGCCTGTAAACTTGCCAAAGGTTTACCATCTTGGCAACACATTTTTGGGGCAGTAGGTAGCGTAACGGCTAGGGCGTTCGCCCTGTGATCAGAAAGGTTGCAGTTTCAAATCCTGTCTGGTAAAAGTACCACTGAGGTACTTTTATGAGCAAATGCAGATCTAGCTTTTCTACTCCCAGGCTGCCCACTGCTCCTTCACAGACGAAGTGAATGCAGTGGTCACATTTCACTATGTGCTGTGCTGTGGTGTGTTCATAATGACAATCACTCACTGGCTCGCGGTCTTATCGTCATGGAAGAAGGCCTCCTAGTCCAGCGTGAGTATATACATGAAGCGAAATCCATCAAAGCTTTTGGATTACGCTAAAGCATCTGTTAGTTTTTTCATCAACACAAACCAAATACGCACCAATTACAGTCAAATCAGCAGAAGCTCTTGTTGCTCGATGACAGCCTGGCAGCTCCCTGCGTCACCCCCTGCAGTCCTTAATGACGAGGACAGCTCCTTCCGTCAGACAAAATGTCATATTTGTCACCTGCTTCTGACTCTTGGTCACCTCTGAACCATTTCCGCCGTAGAGGTCTTTGGACACTGAGCACACAAACTCAGCCTTCTGCCCTCAACCACCTCTCCACTTGACCCTTGGGCGCAAATAAACTCAGCAGCAAGTTCTAGAAAAGATCAGAAAAAACATGCTTGAAGATTAATGACCATTATCAGACCCTCCAGGATTTCCGCGATGTTGTCGTTATGAAACATTAACACAAATTGACCCAGTCCTTGAGGTTCATTACTACCGTGCAATTTTGACCACAACTTTTCCACATTTTGACCAATCGTTGTTTCCCTCAAAATGTTGAGCCATATGTCAGCGATCTCACTTCCTTGTTATGTTTAGAAGATGCAGTAAATGTGTGTGATAAAAACGCCTCACATTTACCTTCAAAATAACTAAATGATTAATGGTCAATAAAAATAAGTGGTTTTTGTTCCCTTCATTTTAATTCATTGTTAAAAGACCATTATAAGGGAGACAAAATTACATTCTAACTCCTAACTGACTTGTTAACGCAACTTTATTGCAACGAAACACCTTGCAACTTCGTTCCACCTCTAAAACATGCGGACTGTAGCGGTGTGGGATGCTTATATATACATTATGATACGTGCTCTTGAGAGTTCTGTCCATTTTTCATCAGTTTTTTCCCGATAGACTAAAATGGAGCTGAAATTTCGCCGCTTTACGACGCGTTCTTCTCAAAGTCACCAACTTCGACGTGATTTTGAGGACCCATGGGGCTCTTCGGATATCTGTAACCGTCACACCCCGCACTCGTCCTTTTTATTCTTTTTTTCTGTCGTTTCAATTGTTTTCTCCCATTATACAAATACATGGGATTTGGGACTCAAAGTTTTTGGCGGCAGTCAACGCAGGTTCTTATGGCACCTCAGACCACCTCACTGAACACACAAGCTCAGTCCGTTTCCACCTGCACTCGTCTTTTTCTTCCCTTGTTTTTTCCCCCGTTCACTTTAATGAATTTTAATCTTTAAGACTTTCTACTCGGCCATAATATGATATGATAAATACTAATAAAATGTATGTTCGTATTTACCGTTGATTTTCAGTGTCCCTGTGGTTTGGGAGCTGGGCAGTTTGCAGTGGTACTCTCCAGCATCGTCCATACGAAGGTCCTGGATGAGGAGAACTCTCTTTTTGCCTTCTGCAATGTGTTCATATTTTCCTCCATCTGGAAGTTCCAGTCACCTTTGAACCCAGAGTAACTTCGGCTGGGTTTAAACCTACTTAGATCAGTTTATTGCTGTCAGTCTCAAAGTGCCTTCAATATTAAGCCAGGTTCTTTGTAGATAAGTGCTTCCTCCTCTGAAATTAAAAATACGGAAAAATTACATTATGAATTACATTATAAATATGCTGGAAAATAAAATGTCTGTTGTTTTATATTATACTCTGCAAATATGGTTTATTTTGTGGTATGGCAAAATACACTGTTCACAGCAACATTTGTTGATCATTTGGATGAAGTTTTGCAATAGTCATATTAATACTATGGTGTTATATTGGTGCCTTCATTCTGGAAATCTCATGTCTGTGCGCACTCAACCCTCCCTGCACGTGTACTCGAAACACTCCACGCCCTCGTGTCCAGATCTATGGAACGCCAAAGGTGCCACAAAATCACCTTAAAGACACCTTACTAGAGCCATAAAAGTGCTGCCGTTTACAGACATTTTACAGCATAAAACACAGCGGAGCACTCAAGAAAACGCATTTTCACCAGCGCAAAAAGCACCGGTAGCAGTAGAGTGCCACAAAAACGGTGTTTAATGTCAGCTGTCAGCCAAAAATATGGGAACTGTGGCACTGTTGGCGTTCCATATGAGCGAGTGCGGAGTGTTTAAAGTGCACGTTGAGGCAGAGTTGAGCGTGCAGAGACACAATATTTTGCTTGTGAGAGTTCCACTGAATTTACAGACAATGTACTATGTTGTGATAAATATAGGGATATAAAATGAATTATATCAGGATATGAGATTTTTAGTCCGTCGGGCAACCCTACTATAAAGCTGCTGGTGACAGTAAAGTAACTTTAAACTGTGAATAATAATATTAATAATAATAACAACAAAAAAACCTGCCATAACTAAACACAACATTTTAAACAACACAAAGATAAAATGGAAACAACTTGGAATACTTGATCCAGCATGCGGAAGATCTTGGAAGTCCTGCGTCCTTTTCATTACTTTCGGCAAATGGAGTCAAATCTCGGCTTTGCTGATGATGAGAATCTTCAGACTCTTTAGTATCTCGTATTTCTTGCCCTTTCTGATCTCATTGCCGTCCCTGAACCAGCGCACCTATCAATCAGGAAAAACACCACACACGTCAGAAGCTGTTTTTATAAACAATCACAGCAATGTCAGAAAGCAGCACCACAAATGAGATCTGCATGAGCAGGAAGCAAGTGATATGAAATAAGACTGAGAATGCGATTAGATAAGATAAGAATACACATTGGTTTTAAAGAGTAGGCTTCACTGGGGTGATTCTTATTCATTCATTCATTCATCATTTTTAGAAGCGAAACATATTTCAAAAGGCATTCATTAAACATGTTTTAGCACACTCCAGACAAAATAAAATCACTGAAATACCTTGGCACTTTCTCTGGAAACTTCACATTCAAATTTGGCTTGAATTCTTTCTCCATAAGCCTCAACATCATAAGAAGGAAGCCCGTGAACTCCAACATGTGGAGCTAAAAATATTTTCAAAATCGTTAATATTCTGCTACGCACTGAACATGAACAACTTTAAAGTAAACTCCAACCAGGAACTACAAATCAAAGATGTAAGGTGATATTTAAACTACTCCTCCTCACGTTCTCGTTCAGGGAAGCCCGAGAAGTCTTGAAGTCTTTGGGCGTCACACGTGTAAGTCTTGGAGTCGTCGAGTGTGCAGTCGTGGATGATGAGTTGCCTTTTGCGGCCTTCGGCAACCATCTCGTACTTCTTGGTTTTTCTGATTTCTTGTCCATCTCTGAACCACGTGACCTCTGCACTTTCTTTAGAGACTTCACTTTCAAAATATGGCAGTAACTATTCCTCGACGTATCTGGTCTCGGCGGTTTGGTGAACTTCGTGAGGCTCTGTTGGAGCAGTACATTTATTTATATCGCTCTCAGCAACAGTTATTGTCACAAAGCGCTTTACATTACTTCGTTTTTAGGTAATGAGTTCGACATTAATCAGCCTGGAATTATCTCTCAAACCAAAAATACCTTTATTGAACCTTTATTGACGCCCACAGGGTATATTTTATGATTAAAAGCAATAGCAGTATAATAATATACAATGGGCAAAGCAAGAGCCATAGATAGATATGTAATATTCAGCTGTAGATATACAGTACTGTGCCAAAGGTTTAAGCAGGTGTGAAAAAATGCTGTAAACAAAGAATGCTTTCAGAAATATAAATAATGATTGTTTATTTTTATCAATTTACAAAACGCAAAGTGAGCGAACAAAAGAAAAATCTAAATCAAATCAATATTTGGTGTTACTACCTTTTGCCTTCAAACCAGCATCAGTGCTTATAGGTACACTTGCACAAAAGTCAGGGTTTTTGTAGGATTATATTAGTCATTATATTATTTTGGCAGGATTATAGTCATTATATTATTTTCGGTATTTATATTATTTGTAGGGATTATAGATCTGTGGTTAGTTCTCCAAGATGTTTGGAACAACCTACCAGCCGAGTTCCTTCAAGAACTGTGTGCAAGTGTACCTAGAAGAATTGACGCTGTTTTGAAGGCAAAGGATGTTCAGACCAAATATTGATTTGATTTAGATTTCTCTTTTGTTCATTCACTGCATTTTGTTGATTGATGAAAATAAATGATTAACACTTCCATTTTTGAAAGCATTCTTTGTTGACAGCATTTTCTCACACCTGCCTAAAACTTTTGCCCAGTAATGTATATACATACAGCAAACAAAACACATATGGATTGGAATATTTTACTGATAAATGGCACATCATAGATTTTGCAACCCTATTCCTGATTAGTGTCTAATTAAATGTATAAGATTTTTTGCTTGCTGTGACAGTAATGTCTTTAATTGCATTTTTAATGTTTGAGCTGGTTTTGAATTTACTACTGCTGTGCAAAGGTCCCCCACTGTCCATCTCTTTATGTTTTGCTGAAAAACGTCTACGCTGATCCCTTACTGCAGTCAAAGCAGCGCTGTAACGGGGGCCTACCTTTGACTATGAGCTTGGCCTGGGTTTGGAAGTCCTTAGCGGTGAGCTTTACTTCTCCCGCCTCTGTCAGTTTCACATCTCTTAGGGTCAGCGTGTGAACTCTGCCTTCTGCTCGGGTCACCACCTGTGCAAATCAAACAGATTGATAAATCAGTCCCCCAACTTCTGCTCCCTGTCACAAGCCTGCAGGAAGCTATTTACTGCACTGCTGCAACAGACGTTAGCAGCTGAGGAGCAGGAGCCGGGCTCAGTTTCACACCTCTGCTTTTTTATACACCTCCGTACTGGCCGAGAGCTGCTTAGAATCAGCTTGTGAAAATTCATTAAACCGGTGTGGCACTTCAGCACTACAATATATAACACACACTACTGTAGTAAATAAAATGTATGTCTTTGAAATAACGTATATACCAAAGAAACATCATTATTTTAAACAGTGACCATCTATCTATCTATCTATCTATCTATCTATCTATCTATCTATCTATCTATCTATCTATCTATCTATCTATCTATCTAGTCATTTGTGTATTGTTTTCAATTGTAATGTATATTTGGACTATATTTTTCTATATACTTTGATTACTTTAGTTTTAAGTTTTTCCTTTTGATATTTCTTCTTTATTTTATTTGTTACATTTCAAAATCAAGGCTCATTTCACTACTTGCATTTATTTCTCACCGTGTATGAGGTAAATAAAGAATCTTGAATCTTACTGGAGTCACTGGATAAAACATCTGAATATTTGTATTTAAAATCTGGATCTAAATCTATTAGGGTTAGTGTGTGTTAGTAAGTAGTATAACATTATAAAGACATTTTATACATATATCTCCTTACTCTTTAGTTTATTGTAAAATGTTAAACTTAACCTGTAAACTTTTTTAGATTCTAAATTCTATTTTTCTTTAGATCATTCAGGGTACATGTTCATTATGTATGTGAAAAAGAGTCTTGCATCTTTAATCTAAATTACGGCCTCAGTATTACTTTATCTTGATCATTATTTGAAACATTAATTAATTTATCCATCCGTTAAACACATTAACCAGATGGTCAACAAGCCACGGTACAATATAGAAATATAATATGGAAAAAGATACACTTCACATGATGCTATAATGCATTTTTTAAAAATATGAACGTTACTCAACAAAAATGTAGCTGAGTACTTCACTACTTCAAATGAGAAAACAACCTCATTACTGCATGTAATAAAACAGGCCTCAAACCACTCATCAGCACAAAGCAATCACACAACACGGTATCTGCTCACAAGATTATCTCCTGATTTACCTTCCACGGCCTCTATTTTCCATTTTAGCCAATGAATAATAAACCATGCACAAGTTTAAATCAACAACTTTATGTCTCCACGAATTGTGTTAAATTGTTAGGGTCAAAGCAGCCCCCTTTGCCACCTGCCACCGAAAGCACGGAGTCTCAAAGCAGTTTAAAAATAACCAGAGGAACGCTTGCGGAGCAGAATAGAACGGAGTGTTATCTCAAAACCCAGATCAAATGCTCGCTTGTAGCCTGATCCCTACAGGTCCTTATATGCAGAACCCATGTTACGTGATGTGAAAAGAGGAAACTGTGCAATTACCTGTAAAACAAAAATCGAACTGGGTTCAATAAAAAAATTAACTGCATCCTAAAATGTATGTGCTAATATCATGCCACCATGTTTGAAAGCAGCGACTGACCTGAACAGGCAATTAATAAATGAGAGGCCTACATCAAAACAAAACAGTGGGCTTTCTCACGATGCAGAAACATGGCAAAATTAAATCTTCTGAAAACTTACTCTGTCGCTTGGTTCCAGCTTTGTACCCCCGAGGAACCACTCCACAGCAATGCCCTCGTAGGACAGTTCGCAGTCGAAGGTTGCCGTCTCGCCGGCCGTCACGCTAACATCCTTGAGAGGCCGCATGAGGCCTATCACTCGCGCTTTGGATTGGGGAGAAGACATGGTTAGTCGCCTCCGAGTTCCCGAGAGACGTCCAGTTAATCCCTAAATTCAACTGCAAATCCTCATTTCGCGCTGTCCCCCTTCCCGCCACTGACAAGCAGGCCACCGCTCTGGAGCCCGAAAGGAGCCTCCGAGACGAGTGAAGTTTCAGCCAGTTTTCAGAGGAACATGTCATTGGGGAGGGGGGCCAACTCATTAGCATAGGGCCTTACTTTTCACATGTATATGGTCAGCAAAAATGAGAAAATTGGGGGGATGGGCGGCGGATACCTTGACACTCTGCCAATCACTGGCAGCCTTGCTCTGGATATGGCATGTTACTTCTAAAATAGCCCCAACACCTGATTGGCTGCCGGCCCAACACCCCCCCCCACCAAGACAACGCACTGGCCTGTCTGTTACTGTCAATCAACACCTTTGGAATTTTCCAGGAAAAGCAGAAAGCCCTGGTGTGTGTTATGCAACTCACGCAAATGCAGATTACAACCGGCCTTTTTGTCTGATGAAGAAAGTATTTTTTAATAAAATCTACTTTTCTCCATTAAAAATTGCATGTTTACGGACCCTCTAAAGTAAAATATTTATCTTGTGCACACAACTTATTATCGTGCGGGAAAAAGTTACCATCTTGGATGCGCAAGCATGCGACTTCATGAACAAGATGATAACTTCTTAACCCACAAAAGATTTATTTAACGTTTATTATCTTGTCAGAATAAGTTACGAAGTCCTCAGATCCACATTACCTTGAGTGAACAAGATAATAACTTAATTTAAAACTTGTGAACACAACATAAATAAATCACTTCATGGGACTTTAAGGGCTCAGTACATGCTATTAATAACACACCTAATAAACTTTTATCACCATGAGGAATGATGTTTGGCACGACATTTAACAACATGTTAATGCACTGGCAGTCACATATAAATGCCCTGTTTACATGTTGACAGCTCTTAGTGAGTCTGACGCTCTATTTTTTCACCTTTATTTCACATTTTCCCAAGTGTAATCTGTGTAAATGCATCTTTCTCACCTTTAACTCTGAGCTGAGCACTAGATTTGGCGTTGGCAGCGCTGAAATCCACTCCGCCAGCCATGTCCATCCGCACGTTGTAGAGAATCAGCATGTGTCTGGTTCCTTCTTCCTTAATTTCACAGTCCTAACGGTGGGTTTAAAAGACGTAGCATTATCAAGCTTGTTGTTCAAAGACTCAAACGTATCTGCACATACCTGCAAAGCACAGATGTTCCCGAGCTACAATGGTTCAATTATTTATCGGTCTTACAATGACGATAATGATGTGACAAAATAGTAAAAATTTGTAAAAAAAAACCTCTCAGATCTGGAGTGAACCTCACGCATTAAGCATCAATCTCACACTCTCACGCTCAAGCAAGAAGTCTAAGCCAAATCTAATCATTATTATATTCATTAAAATTCTTCACTCATATGCTGAGTTGATCACTAGACTAGACAAGAAAATTATTTCCTAATCACTAGAAACAAGCTCTAGTCTTAAACAGGCTCTAAACTCCTAACTAGACCACTGCACTCATTGGCTGCAGGTAATCTGTCTCGTGCGTTATTTATGCACTTGATTCACTGAAAATATTTGCCACCATGACGTCAGTTACGTCCGTCTGCGTGTCCATCATTTTTGGTATGAAGTTGTTCAGAGCCAGTAGGACAGAGGTGAAGGTTCAATGTGAAATCGATGAAAATACGTTCTCAACTGTACTTGTCTAAATATAAAGCCGTATAATGTACTCTCTGTGTAGCAAGCAAACAGTAACTTTCAGGCAAAATGAAAAGCTTGTTTGTAAAGGCAGAGGATTTCAGCTGACTTGCCTTCGAACTGTGCTAACGTTAGCGTATGCGCCAAACGGAAGATCACGACGGCATTATTACACTAAGACAAAACAGGGTTAATAATGATTTTTTTTCGACGCTGCCGGGATGCCTTGTGAAACGCTTCACTTTCACCAGAGATCGACAGAGGCAAAGTATGTCTCCTGCTGGTAGAGTCTAATAGGAAGGAAAATCTCCAGATTTGATTCCGATTCCGATTCTTAGGCTCACGATTTGATTAAAAAACAATTCATGATTCATAAGTGATTCACGATTCATTTTTTTTGTTACTTTTCCCATTTAACTGTGGAAGGTCAACAAAAAAAGGTTGTCGGTTTGAATGCCGGGATTAGTAACGGTACCACTGAGGTACTCATGAGCAAGGTACCGGCTCCATCACAGATGGGTCAAATACAGAGGTCACATTTGGTTGTGTTGCGTTTGCAACGACAATTAAACACTCACTTTCACCCTACAAACCAGTCCCTGAAAGGTGCAAAAAGGTGACGTGTTTAGTGTAAAAGTGTCAGGTATAAACTAGGCTTCAGTCAGGTAAAGTTCTGCGCTGGAGGTAGCGGTGAAAATTTGAGAACAAACTTGATCATTGATTAATCTGTATTTTTAAAAAACTAAAGAATTTACGTTTCCATATTAATAACGGGATAACATGCTAATGCTTCAAGCTCTAGCTGTGTTAAGCACATTAATTTTTGTAACAATTCCTATTTAATCAAGTTATTTGTCACTGCAGAAATTACCGCAGACTGGCTCAGGGCTTCTCCTTTGAGTTTCCAGTGACCGTGGACGTCCTCCTCGGAGATCTCAGTCTCAAAGCGAGCAGTCTCTGTCTCTGTGACCTCCACACTGTACAGTGGACGTACCACCTTAATGTCACGCTCTGTACACACGAAGTGAAAATAAAACAATTTGATGAGAGGTATAAAACCATTTCTTTAAAGCTAATTCCATGAAGGAAAAAAAAGTTTAGCAACAGTACCTTCAATGTTGAGCTTAGCAGAAGTTTTATCAGAGCCGCAGTCGCACACGTATTCCCCGATGTTGGCCTTCTCCGCTTTCTTCACAGTCAGAATACGTTTCTTTCCTTCAGCCTTGATGAGGATGTTCTTGGAGGGAGTTATTTCCTTGCCGTCCTTGAACCATTTCACCTCGGCCGAGGCTTTGCTCAGTTCGCACATCAGCACCACCTCGTCCTTCTCCACAGCCGTGTAGTCCTGCAGCTTGGTGGTGAAGTAGGCTTCACCCTCTAGACGGGCAGGAAGAGGAGAAACCGAGTTTAGAATTTCCATAAAAATGATAAAAGGTCATTTTGTATCACCATTAAATCAGCGTCACAATGACGTTTTCTACAAAACATATTCTCAAATACAAGGTTGGAGGACATGTAAGATGTAGGCATCCAAGATATAAATATAAACTTTAAACTTAACTTTAAAATCAACCAAACATACGTACCGAGCACAGTGAGCATGGCCTCTGAGGTCTTCCCAAGAGCCTCAACTTTGATGAGTGAGGTGTCGTCAATGGAGACCTCCTTGAAAGACAGGGTGTGGATCTTACCCTGCTCCGACAAGTGCACCACTTTGCTGGGGTGCAGACGCACGTCGTTTTTATACCATGTGACTTGGACCTTCTCGTGAGAGAGCTCGATACTGAACTCTGCAGTCTCGCGCTCCTTCACCGTGACGTCTTTAATGGGCTTGATAAACTCAAGACGAATGCCTGAAAATATAAAATGTATCATTTTAGAACGCACTTTTACTCTGTGAACCCTGTGTTGTTTAATGCAAACAAAGCACACATGCACATGTAGAGTTACTGTTTTAATATAAATGCCTGTTTAAGGACATGGAATGATACCACTTTGAAATGTCTGTTACGATACCGATATTGTAAATTTGGATACGATACAAATCCGATACAGTCTCTGAGTCTTTTTTAAACAAAAAACAGAAAATAATGCTTTAAATAAATGTCTGAACACATGGCTGAGATTATTCTGTTGTAACACAGTTGTGTAATTTAGTGACGGTCCCTAATCCTGTGGCGCTAAAACCACCAGGAACACAGAGATTGTGAGTGAGAGCTGGTGTTGTTGAGGAAATTAAACAGTATAATGGTGTGATGTGTTTCTGGGGTTGTAGTGTGTTGTGTTGCTTGTTCTGCTCATTGTCATATCAATATGTAGGAATTAGTGTGAATGTTGAACAATAAACCAGCTTTACCGCAGTAACACTTCCCACGCAGAACCTATTGTGCGTGCAGCATACGCAAAATAGTAAAACCTACAATTTAATTAAACGAATCGGCTCCATAGATCGGCCTAATGCCACTGATACCCGATCCAGCTGTCTGAGTCATTATCGGACCGATATCCCATCTACGTATTGGATCAGTGCCATCTCTAACATTTACTATCATATACGATCATATACAAGATTTTTCTGTTTTTCTCTATAATATCCTCTATTCTGTTATATACACTGATTCTTGTAAATTTTCTTCAACTTAATTAAAAAAAAATTGTAAAGTCATAGGAATGAATAAGGGTGCACTTTCACTGTTGTACTTATCTTAATTGATGTATCAAATTAATATTTTAAAATATTTAAAGGTCCTATATTATGAAAAAAATCACTTTTGCCTTTGGACATCCATTTGGGTCTGCACTGCCTGTACACACACTGTAAGTTTGATAAAAATGTGTTAATTGTGTTGGCATTAATTAACGAATGTCAGCAATCGTGTGCTTAAACGAGCCGTTTAGATTTCTCCCCTACTTCTACGTCACATTAGGGGACATTTGAATAAGTCCACCCTCCTATCTGACAAGCGCCGCCCACCAGGTAGAACTGCTAGCGCTTCCTGTGGAGTGTTGTGTTGAACGTTTGGCCGTATGGATGGTCTGTTAGCAGCAACCGTGTGGATTATTTTCACGTGAGGTAAACTCTCTTCGTGCTGTCTACAGCCCAGTTCCGGAGTGAGGGGCGTGTGAGGGCAGCAGCGGCTCATTTGCATGTAGGAATACTAATGAGAAACAGCCTGTTCTGAAAGGGACTGAAATAGAGGAGTACAAAGCAGGTGAAAATGCCTAATCTGAGAGATTCTTACAGCAAACTATTTCAGAGACGTGTTTAGTGGAGCTCATAGACCTATTTTAACTTGTGAAAAAATGTATAATATGGGACCTTTAAAATGATCCAGGAATTAATCTTGAATTCAGTAAAAGCTGGTAATGACCTTGAATGATGAGTTTGCCAGTGGTTCTCTTGTCCTCCGCCTCAAACATGTACTTGGCCTCGTCCTCATACGCCGCAGACTTAACCACCAAAGTGTGCCTCTTTCCCTCTGTGAGAATTTGAAACTTATCGTCAGCCTTCAGCTCCTGGGATCCTTTCAGCCAACGGAAGGTCTTGGGCTCTCGTGAGATCTCACACTCAAACCTGGCTTCGTCCTTCTCGTAGACTTGCACGTCACTCAGAGGTGTGAGGAAGCTAATTGGAAGCTCTGAATAAGACAAAAAGAGGGTTAAACACGTGCACTAACGCCCAATTCACACTCACATGACAACAGAAGAAGCAGAAGCAGAAGGAGGAATGAAAAGACACCTTTCACTTTCAAATTAGCTGAACATTTTGCATTGGCACCCTGGAAGGAAACTTCTCCAGACTGGGGAACTTTGCAGTTGTACAGAGTTAAAATGTGTTTGGCTCCGTCTTCAATTATTTCCACATCCTATTGAGGAAAAAAAGTTGTATAAAATTAGTTTTCCTTAAGAAGTTAAAGCAGTAGAAATATACAGCAGTAAATACAAGACTTCAGTCAACCCTCCCTCTTCGTATTTTGCTTTATTTCACCCACTTTTGCTAGAAACTTCGTTCCAACTCTAAACCGTAAGGTCTGTTGCGGTGTGGGCTGCTTGTTTACACGTTTTTGATGCGTGTCTTCGTTCACAAGTTCTGTCAATTTTTTCATCCGTGTTTTTTTCCCCCATAGACTAAAATGGAGCTCAAATTTCTACACTTTACTCCACGGCCACCGTTCTTCACAAGGCCACCAAGTAGGGCTGCAACAAATGACTATTTTTGTAATCGAGTAATCTATCAATTATTTTATCGATTAATTGAGTAATCGGATTAAAAAAATGTAAATAAAAATGACAATACATTTGTTATTAGGCTTATTCTACTGTAAGTAGAAGTTAGTCATATACGCTTTATGTTGTATTCAATTGAAAATGAAGAAATTATTATTATTGTTAGAATTGTGAGTAGAACGCTGGTTGTTGTGGTTATTTATCAGCTAAAATATGCGTTTTGTCTGTAATAAAGGGGATGTTTTGACAGAAACAGAGCGTTTTAGCGAGTAATGGCGCTTACAAACAGTGTGCGTGTTTACATTGCAAAAAATGTCATTTATGCGTTTTCATGCATTTACTTCCGTTTTTGTGCACGGAATATCTCACAAATATGTTCACATACAGAGGGATCTATTCTCGCCTTGATCGCGCCACTGAAAATATTGCACGTCATTAATAAGCGTCTGTGTGGAACACAAGCGGCGCATGCTGTAGTGATTTAAATGACTTAAACGAAGCTTCGATTCTAGAAAAATTGCCTCGACCATTTTTTGTAATCGAATTATTTAAGTTATTCAAATAATCGTTTCAGCTCTACCACCGAGTTCGACATGACTTGAGGGCCCATGAGCCTCTTCACATTTCTATAACTACCATGCCATTAAGAATACATAGGATTTGCATAGGAATGCTCCCCTTCACCTGTTTTCACACGACAGTCAACACGATTCCACCTCATTGAATCTGTCCGTTTCCCCCCGCACTCGTCCTTCTCTCGCTTTTATCATCCCTGGTTCTTTCCCCATTCACTTCAATGCATTTTAATCAAAGTCTTTCCACTCGGCCAGTTTTCATGTCACAGCTACAAAACGTGAGCAAATCACATTGGCCTTTTCTTGCCAATTTTCTTTCTATAGTTTTTACATGTGCTTTTGTATATACTTTTCATATCACAGTGGGACAATGATAGAAAAATGGTAATCAGCTTTTGCAAAGGGAGTTTTATATTTCAAGTTGGACATTTTCTCCAGTGCATGCACCACATCCTACCATATTGCGTGAACACTGAGAGCCTTAAACGGAACAACAGCATCTCTGATAAGCAGAGCATTAATTTCACCTGTCAGTTTGGGGCTGTGTGATATGACCAAAATCTCATATCCCGATATGTCATTTCATATCTGTAAATTCAGTGGTACTGTCGCAATGGCGTTTTGCCACTATGCTGCCCAATGCTGGAACCAACTGCCCATTAATATCAGATCTGCCCCAACTGTGACACGTTTTAAACGGATGCTAAAAACTGCACTTTTCTCTGTTGCTTTTCCCACACTTGAGCGCTGAGCTGTTGCAATATTTTAAAATCTCAATATTTTACTGTGCCTGATTTTTTAAATATTTTTGTAGCAATTTTAATCATTTTATTTCTATTTTATCTTTATTTTTATTCCCTTTCTCATTACTTTTTCTTTTTATCTTTAATTTTAACATATTTTTATCTCGTTTCTGTAAAGCACATTGAATGACCTATGTGTATGATAATGTGCTCTATAAACAAACTTGCCTTGCCTTGCAATCAAAATCTGCGTACTCTCAACTCTGCCTGCACGGGCTCTCGAAACACTTCTCGCACGCTCGTACGGAACGCCAAAGGTGCCACAATTCACCTATATTTTTACACAATTGACAGTAAAACACTGTTTTATTCAATAAATACACTAATTTGCGGTGCTCCAGTGACACTTGTTCAAACACCACTTTTGATAACGTTAAACGGCTGTAAAAGGTGGCACTTGTTATGGCGCTCAAGTAAGGTGCCGTTAAGGTGAATTGTGGCACGTTTGGCAGGCCATAGATCTGAGTGTGAGGGTGTAGAGAGTTTCGAGTTGAGCATGCACAGACACAAGATTTCGCTTGTGAAAGTTACACTGTGCGCTCAGAATTAAGACACAATTATGCTGTAACCATGAACAAATATTGCTGTAAACTGTGTATTTTGCGAAACCACAAAATAAGCAGAGTGTAATATGTAACGATAGCAGTTATAATTTCGTCATCTGGTATATTTCGTCATATCGTACAGCCCTATGAAAACAGTGATCATAAAGATATGGCCGATCACACATTGAAATATATCACTGTACATACTGACCTATTGTCTCACTGTCCTATATGTGTGTGTGTTATTTAACTTACAGGTGACTGGGACAGAACTTCTCCTTTCAGCTTCCACTGTCCATGCACATCATCCTCAGAGAGTTCCACTTCAAAACGTGCCGTCTCTCCGTCAAACAGCTCCACTCCATACATGGGGCGCACTACCTTGATATCACGAGCTGCAACGTAACAGCATTAGAGTTCAAATCTGTAAGATTTCTACATCTGCATTACGGTTTTCAATTCTGATTTGACAATTTTAATACATTTTTTATTTATGTAATTTTTTTAGTCATTGCATCCATTTTGCACAATGACTATTTTATATTCTCTATTTTTTAAATCCATTTTAGATTTGTGGTTGCTGCAGTTATTTTGCCACAGTTTTCGTCATATAAACAATGTTCACGGCTTAAAACTTTCAGCTCATTGAGGATGTAGTTTCTTATTATGGGCACTACACAAGGGGGTGCCACCATTTAGCTTGTCATTCCCTATCTTGGCTAAATGGAGGGTCCACTACTAAGGTTGTCATTCCTTATTTTGGGCACGAGGGAGCATCTCGATTAAGGAGAATTGTGCTAATAGTTTTCTTGTGGTTAGTTTTCCGTTTACATTTACAGTTGCCTGACAGCAACTTAAGGGCCTTGCTCAGGGACCCAATGATGGAAGTGCTGGAGGAACGATTCGAACCTACGACCTCTTGGTCCAGAGAAGTGTCTTAATCAAACTTGAACACAAAATACCTTCGATATTCACGGTGGCCATCGTCTTGTCCGTGCCGCAGTCGCAGACGTACTGGCCCTTGTCTTTGTTCTCCACTTTCTTAATGGTGAGGATTCTTCGTTTGCCCTCTGCCTTCATGGAAACCATCTTGGAGGCCTTGATTTCAGTCTCGTTGTGGAACCACTTGACTGGAACGTCTTTGCTCAGCTCACAGTCCAGACTGACCTCGTCTTTCTCCACAGCAGTGTAGTCTTGCAGTTTGACGGTGAAGTAGGCGTCTCCCTCTGAAAGCAGAAACGACAGTTAGCTAAAATGCATTTACCAGCGTTTTCGTGTGCTGTCTCGGTTGTCTCAGAACATCAGGCAATTCTGAATGTATATAAATTACAGCAAAATGAGTGATGCACTGAAAAAACATATTTGTGATTTAACTTTAATAAATAAATTAATAAAATTGTCAAAATTGTCTGCACATAAATTCAACTGAATTATTTGAATTACATGTAACAATATAAACTAAGGCGTTATTAAATGTCAGAAAATACATGTAAGCAAATATAATGGTTTAAATTTATTTAGATATGTCAACACTGATCATTTAATTAATCAATTAATTGATTAATTTACATAAATCAATTTATTAAACTTTCCTTCTTGAACAAGTTAAGTAATGTAATTCTTAGGCTACGTTCACACTGCCAGCCACATCGTTCAATTCCGATTTTTTGCTCAGATGGGATTTGTCTATCTTGACGGTTCACATTCATAACTACAAGTGACCTGCATCTGACTGTAATGTCAACGCATCGGTCCTCCGAAACGTCACGCATGCGCACATTGATACGTTTTTACACGGGTCAACTGCGTCACCAACAACAAAAAACGTCATAACTGTGGGACGACTCGTGGCATTAAAAATGGAGGCGTTAGTAGCTCACGCATGTATCGCACTTTGCTCTGGAGGACGACAAACAGTGAATCAGCTGTACATGAGCAGGTCGAAAAGGAGAAAAAAAGCCAATTAAATCCCCAACTTCTCCATCCTTCCACTGACTGTTATCGCAGCTCTCCTCCATTTTTACCTTCCCGCGCTGCCGGTGCAGGCTGATGATGTCAGCGCATGCGTATAAGCAAAAAGCCACATGAATTCTGATCTGAGCGTTCACATTCAGCTCGCATGGCCGCGAATCGGATACGTATGAGATTTAGTACCACATATGCAAGTGACACAAATCCGATTTGAAAAGATCAGATTTGCGTGTCCACACAGCCCTGGAAAGATCAGATCTGTGTCACATTAAGGCAAAAAATCCGATTTGAGTCACTTCAGCATGGCAGTGTGAACGTAGCCCAAATACACATGTTGTTTTATATTTTCTTGTCACAACTTGATGAAATTTGTTGTACTACTGAAATGTATAAAGTTTGAAAAATGGATCCAAATATATTTTTTCAGTGTGTTGTTATACCACCAAAAGAACAAAGACATAAAACCTGTGAAAGTTTACCTAGCACGGTAAGGTTTGCTGTAGTGGATATTCCTTTAGCCTCTGCCTTTATTTGGCAAGTATCATCTAGAGTGACTTCTTTGATTTCTAAAACATGCCTTGTTCCGTCAACATGCGTGAGCACCGTTCTACTCGGGTGCAGCTTGGTTTCGTTTTTGTACCAAGTTATCGGCACGTTCTCGTGAGAGAGCTCGACCTGGAAGCGAGCCGTGTTACCCTCCTTCACCGTTTGATCCGACATTGGCGAGATAAACTTCAGTCTCATACCTTTAACACACAGTCAGGTTGATGTAAAAAGCCACACATGAAACGTATCCTACATGGTTCAGCAACCTAGACAAAAGAAAACCACAGCTGGAGCCACCACTTACCCTCCACCGTAAGTTTAGCGGTTGACTTTTTACCCAAGACCTCAATCGAGTATTCTCCCTCATCGTCAAACTCACAGTGGTTTATGACCAACATGTGTTTCATTCCATCATCAATGATGTCGTATTTCTGGTCTGACACTACGATATCAGATCCTCTGTACCACAGCACTTTAGGCACATCCTTAGTGATGGTGCACTCAAACTTTGCCTGTTTCTTTTCGGGTACAGAAACGTCCTTCAGCGGGACTACGAAGTCCATTTCGATTTCTGGAGATGTGAATCAAAGTTATACAGAATACACACACACACACAGATACAGACACACACAACGAAAAATCGATATCTATCAGTCTATACATATACAGTCACACGTCGCCTTGCGTTACGAAAAATTCTTACGATGGACATGCGTTCCGATCGCTGGCGAGAGATACACATTGTGCATCCCATCGCATGGTGCCGCTTACGCTGCTACGTTTGCCTGTCACGCCAAACGTAAAATATGTTTTACAATTTTGTTGTACTGTCATCGTAAGATCGTATTCAGTCATTAATTCATTATCCAAACCGCTTAAGCACAACTGCGGAGCCCAAGGAGGAACAAGTTGGGGAACAGCTCTTATGGCGAGACATTCGCAGAAGATATTGGCAGTTTTTAAACGATAAGCTAAAGATAAATTTTATGATAGATTATGATTGGTTATCTACATTTTTAGCACTCGCTTTAAACACAGTGTAAGTCTGAATAAATATTATATTATAGGTAAATATTATAGTTTATAATATTGTATTAATAATTATAATAATAATATATTATAATATTTTATTTCTTAAAATTAGCAACGTACCTTTAAAAAAGACGCATGTCAAAGCGACGCAAGGCGAGGTATTACTGCACATGCATACTTGTAAAGAGATTGATTCGTCAGACGAGTCGAAGTCGGCATTCTGTTTATTTAGATACGTAACATTATGTTGAAAACATCACAAAAATAGCGTATTTTTTCTTTTTGGAGCATTCAGATTAATTTTAAAGACCTTTTCATATAAGACCAAAAAGAAAAAATCTATATTTTAATGTTTGTCAACATATCTAACTAAATAGAACGCCGACTTCTGACTCATTACGGCAGATCGGGTCACATATGTGTACATATTATATATAATATGGTATATATACACACAATAAAACTTATACGACAGCACATATACACATACATGTATGCACATACATGCAGAATACACAGACAGAGACACACAACAGAACATATCTATCCATCTATCTATCTATCTATCTACTCATTCATCTATCTATCTATCTATCTATCTATCTAATCTACCCATCTATCTATCTATCTATCTATCTACCTACCTACCATTCATCCATCTATCTATCTATCTATCTATCTATCCATTCACCTATCTATCTATCTATCTATATCTATCTATCTACTATCTATCTATCTATACATTCATCTATCTATCTATCTATCTATCTTTTCCTCTCTCTCTAGAAGGAAATCTGACTATATTCATATATTAATATTTAATAGATGTGGTTCCTATATTCCTATAATGTGCACTGTTAGCCATCACCAAGCAGTTACCTGTACTACTCAGGTGATGTGATTTTGTTTTTTTATTAGTCAGCTTACCTTTAACCGTCAGCATTGCGCTTGTGATGGCGTTCAGAGCTTGGTATGTAACTTCTCCGGCCTGGTCAAGCTGGAATGCCAGAGTAAGGAAACGCTTTGCCCTTCTGCCCTGATGTCACAAGTCTTGGAAAGAAAAAGAAGAATATTAATGAATTCACAAAGACCATTTTTAAAACTCTATTTTCATTGCTTAATCCAATGGTTCACTGTGATCTGGTCAGGACCTGGCCTTTAAGTTTCCATTCCTCGGGACGCCATCTTCAGAGATTTCAGTCTCAAAGTGCTCTCCTCCTTCTCCACCACCCTCGACATTGGCCAGTGGGTTTGAGATTTCTCACCACGCCTGTATTATCATAGAAAACAGGGCTAATTTAATGAGAGCTTATAATATTATATATTCAGGCTATTTCTGTACACAGACTTACGTAGATTCCTGTAATATTTTTTATTTGGTTTAAATTTGTCTTTAGTAATACTCTTACTACATGTTGTACTTGTATAACTAGCTATGTGATGAATAAAGAATTTAGAATCTTGAGCTCCCTAGTTGTCACTAACCTCCGAGCGTCAGTTTTGCAGGATAACGCCACCTCGATTTCAATGCACTTCCAGCGTCATGGGTTGTGCTGCCTTGATGGCTTCAGGAGTGATTTTCCATTCTTCTGACCAGTTTTATTCCGTAGGTTCAGTAGAATTGTTCCCTTTGAACTCACTTCCATTACGTGGTCTTTGAGGAGCCCACATCTGAAGGCAGGCAGTGGCTGGTTTCATGGTTGGGTTCCTTCAGTGGTTTCTACCAACCAGTCTCTGATGATTTCTGGGAATTTAAAGAAACAATGTTTTTATTATATCCCCTAACAGTGCTTTTAAAAAAGGCTTAATGCACAGAAACGTTAAAATTTTAGGATTTACAATAAGGGAATTATTAGCAGACAAGATTCAACGTTATGCTAAATATCTGTCATGCCGATAAATGAGGAAGGCAGAGTTGAGTGCGTAAAGACACAATATTTTGGACTGCAAAGTTTTGGCACAAAATTAACATTATAGCTCTGACATTTCTAACACAGCGCCAAGTCAAGTGAGAGTTATTTCCAGTGTAGTGCACCACATCTTAAGAAAAATCACTACCTATGTACCAAGTCAAATAGGGCGCAGACACTCCATGTGCACTACCTAGTGCGTAGAGACCCGTGAGCTACTACCTCGGCTATGTCCTGAGATGCATACTACTACACTGGAAAGTATGATAAGAGCACCTTACCTACCATACTATTAAGTGCAGTAATACGCGGTTCGGGACACAGCCCATGAAAGACAAGAGATTTTGCTCGCAAACGCTCCACTGCACGCTCAGAATTTTGGAACAAAACAACGGCATACGTTTTAAGACAGAAACCTCTGACTTTTGGACATCCTTTAACATAAGCATTACTCGACGTATAATAAATGCATCATCAAATATCAGCTGAAAATATCGGGCAAATCTAAGAGGCCCGCTAAACAAAACGCAATTATCGCCAATTCATATGATTCCGATATCGCGGCTTCCTCCTGATTTTCTTAATCAATTCGTTATTATTGATTCAGGAATTAATACTGCAATAAAGTGATTTTATTTACCCATCAACACTTTTAATATTAATGATACATAAAAGTTTTAACAGTAAATAAAATTAATTTAATAAATAACCATCTATTTTGGCCAACAGGTTTTAATGAACGCTTCAACATTGCTCTTTTGCATGGACATGGGTTGGATCAATAATGTTGCTTTTTAATCATTTGGGTTTTGCAAGACAATGTAGCCACACTTTCTTTCTGAATGCAACATCAAAATAATCGTAAAATTTGTAAAGTTACAGGTTATAGAGGTCCCTTTTAGTCACAATGTAATTTATTAAACACAAGAAAACACACCAGCTTAAAAGCATGTACCAAATGACTTTTGGATGTTTGTCTGAGCTCCGATGTTCGCACTCGACTTATAAACGCCAGCATCGTCATCTGTCGAGTCTTTGAACTGTCATGAGCTACGCAGCCCCGATACAACATTTATGGGCGCCATCTTGCCAGGAATTACTGAAAGCGTGCTTTCCGCCCTTCTTCCAGACCACGCCCTTGTTTTTTGCTCGCCAACTCGCAGGTCAGGATACATGGGCCGTCTTTTGATCACAGATATTTCTTTCTAGGCCTTGGTGAATCACTGGTAACTTCTATCAGAACAAAAACAATCATTTGCTGCATTACACATATACCATACAAGTGGACTCCCAAACATCTGGCCGGAACTAGTTAATCGAGATTCTGGATCATCTTGTGCCAGGCCGATGTAGAAGGAATAAAAACTTTTTTCCAAAAAATTTGTATGTCATTGTTATTGACAATCACAGCCCGTAGCGTGGTTTTATTTGAAAAACACTTCCATCTGTGGCTCATAGGTGGCGCTAAGGCAACTCACTTGGTGATAGGTTAAATATTATGCACTTTATTGTGGTTTTTACACACAAGAAGCTTCTAACAATTTGTCACCAGACAGCATTTTCAAACATTAAAATCTGAATTCAACCACTTACTTTTGTAATTTCAATCTTGATGTGGCAAATGAACTTGTTTTGACAAGAACCACCAATTCATTACGCTACTATCTGGCCATCACAAAGCTGCTTTGGTCATTTCACGCTTATATATTAAGACGCTAATCGATATTGATTTTTTCAGGGCCGATATCAGCAAATTTATTATTGTTAGTGTTGATTGGCTGCTACTGTGTGACATATGCCAATCAGGAGACTGTTGTATGGGTCATTAAATGAAGCAGCTTAGCCTACATAAATCTGCACAGAGAGAAGAGATGAGAGGGAGCCACACTAAAGACCTTTGTACTCTGGCGTAAAATTGTGACACTGATACTGACAATCAGCAAATGACTAATATCAGGCCCCGACATATATATATATATATATATATATATATATATATATATATATATATATATATGTATATATGTATATATATATATATAGTATATATATATATATCAGCAAAAAGTTTAGGTGAAAAAATGCTGTAAAAAAGAATGCTTTTCAATGAAGTGTTAATCATTTATTTTCATCAATCAACAAAATGCAGTGAATGAACAAAAGAGAAATCTAAATCAAATCAATATTTGGTCTGAACATCCTTTGCCTTCAAAACAGCATCAATTTTCTAGGTATTGCTCTGCACACAGTTTTTGGCCGAACTCGGTTGGTAGGTTGTTCCAAACATCTTGGGAGAACCACAGACTATAATCCTAAAAAATAATATAATGACTATAATCCTACAAAAATAACATATAATGACTATAATCCTGCCAAAATAATATAATGACTATAATCCTCGCCAAAAATAACATAATGACTATAATCCCACAAAATAATATATAATGACTATAAAATAATATAATGACTATAATCCCAAAACTGACCTTGTGCAAGTGTACCTATAAGAATTTATGCTGGTTTGAAGGCAAGGTGGTCAACGTATTGGATTTGATTTAGATTTTTCTTTTGTTCATTCACTGCATTTTGTAAATTGATAAAAATAAAAATCATTATTTATATTTCTGAAAGCATTCTTTGTTTACAGCATTTTTTCACACCTGTCTAAATATTGGTAGTAACACCAAATATTGATTTGATTTAGAATTTAGATTTTTCTTTTGTTCGCTCACTTTGCATTTTGTAAATTGATAAAAATAAACAATCATTATTTATATTTCTGAAAGCATTCTTTGTTTACAGCATTTTTTCACACCTGCCTAAAACTTTTGCACAGTACTGTATATCTATAAAATCATCTTTCATCATATATAAAATATTTATGTTCATCGTGCTAATCAGTTAATGTCTACATACATAGTATACTGTGTATATATTAGATACAGCCATATTTAATAGCAATGTAAAGATTTTGTTATGAAAGTTAATGTAAATAGATATGAGTGGTGATGGATCTATGGCATTATTCGTCTCAATATTAAGAAATAATCACACTGAAGTACCTTCAACAATAAGCTTGGCCGTGGAGGTCTTCTCTTTATTTCCCAGCTTGGCTACACACGTGTACTCGCCCGTGTCGGACAGCTGGACGTCGATGATGGCGAGTTTGCGATCTTTGCCATCAGAAGTGAACTTGTGTTTGGGACTCTCCCTCAAGTTGCTTCCGTCTTTCATCCATGTCGTCACGGCGGTGGACGGTGAAACCTGGCACTCGAACATGGCAGAGGAGCCGATGGATTCGGCCTCCTGCAGCACGATGTCTTTAAGCTCCTGCACGAACTTCAGTGGGACGGCTTTCAGCTGGAAACCGAATGGAGACTCTCCGGGAGGTTTGTCTCCGCCGGCGCCGGGCTTCAAGCCACGTCCTCGACCGGCTTCACCAGGCGAGGGAGTCTGTCTTGCTGTAATGGGAAAAAAAAAAATGTACAGAACATGCAGAGGCATTGTTGATAAAACGTAGAGAAAGAATGCAATTTGCTTTAAATACAAACTACAATATGCAACAGTCAAAAAATATTCAAGTTTCTGGACATGACGTACTAGCAAAAATCGTGAGATACGTGACATGAGAAGAGCAAACGAATGTAAAAGATCGGAGAAGTTCTATAAGAATAAATAACAGTTCAAATCCAAATTTGGAAGCTTTAAAAAAGCTGAAAGCAACTATAATATTTTCCTGAACTATGGACTGAAATAAAACATTATATGTTTGACTATATTATGTGAGGCATTATTAAAGACAGAAATACATCGTTGTGAAATGTCAGACATCTATATTTTTTATATTAACGATACATGTTTAATGATTACATGAACAGTGAATAATAAAATGTCTATTTATGACCAAATTATCTGTTTTGCAATTAAATTTTTTAATTCAAAACGCCTCAGATACAGGCACAAAGTCACCAATGCCACCAAAGCCACAAAAACATACAGTCATACAGGGCAGTACGTCTTACACCATATCATATTTGGCCAAAAAACAAATATACAACTCACAAATAAAATAGATGGCGGTTGCTAAAGCGTTTATTACCTGCTACTTGTCACACACATGTTAATATAGATTTAATACAGACAACCCAAGTCTTCCGCAGATCTCCCTGGTGCCCGCAAATGAGATAAAATCTCCCTGAATCTAGAGCGAGGAGTGAACGAGAGCGTGCAGCACACACCAAACGGAGCCAAAACAAATTACTCAAGTGACAAAGTTCTTGCCAATAAACTTTAACTTCATTCTGATACTAAAATAGCATTGCTCGAGTTGCATTAAAAACGTACTTAATGCTGAGGATCAGTCTAAATTGTAGCGTGAGAGTATTTATTTTCAGGTAAAGCTTTAAACCGGGGAAACACTGCATATGCATTACATTTAGTAAACTACGTTTGATCCGGTGTGGATTTTTAGTTGTTCTGCAAATGGAAAAAGTAACTCAATCTGAAAACAAATCCATGCATATATTGAGTTACGATGTATCGTGAGCCCAAGAAACGGAGTCGAATCGTGAGATTTTCTGAATCGCACACCCCTAGAATCATACAACATACGCTGCTACGTTTGTCTACAGCGCGAAATGTAAAACGTGTTCACAGGTCTCTCATCTCTCTATCGTCATCGTAAGGTCGAGAAATCGTACGTCGAACCATCGTAACACGAGGACCACCTGTATAGATCAGATATATATGTATATATAAGAATACAGAACGTCATACTTACGTTTCAAGCCTCTTCCTCTTCCAGCCTCCTCTTTTGGTTTTCCCTCTGAACACATACAGCAGAAGTTATTCCCAGACATGAAAATGTGCATTATTAATGTTCCAAAACTTACACACTTTAAACAGCAAACAAAAATAGCAAACATGTATGAACAAAACATCAGAAATGGATATTTTCAGGAGTGGGTATGGACACGAGAACGATGGAAAACTCATGCCACCAGGTGGTGAGATGTTAAGAATGTCAGAATATGAATCCAGCGACTGAAACCCACGGTTATGTTTTTGTAGCAACACATGTAAGATGAGAAGAGATTACAGACGAAACGCATGCCACAAACGAAGACCGACACACACACAAAGACGCACAAGATTGTGATTATGGACGTGAAGATGGGTATGAAAATTATTCGGGGTGGGGTGAGGGTACAAAGAATGAGCTCCGGGGGGTAAAAAAAACAATGAGCGGTGAGGATCCGGAGCCACCCTCTCACCTCGTCTTCCTCCCGTCATCCCCGGAGTCTCCAGTGCGTCTTCTTCTTCCAAATATTCGGAACCTTCCGAGCCGTAGCTGTCCCGAGGAACGAGTTCCCATCCCCATGATTCTTCTTCCTCCTCATCCTCGACTTCCATCATCATCTCTTCCTCAAATACTTCTTCTTCCATTTGGGTGGAAATCTTTCGTAACTCCACCGCGGTCGGGGAGAGCTCCTTCATCACCGGGATTTCTTCTTTCCCCTTTAGCGCCGGCGTTGCTCCTGCCTTCTCCTCTGGAGGCGTAACTTTTTTGGGCACCTTTTTCAGCGTAACCGATTCAAACGAATCTTTGGGCGAAACCTCTTTGGGAAGTGGTTTCTTAGCAACGCCCACGCTAGGTTTCTTCTCCACGGGAGTTAGTTCAACTTTGGCCGGTTCGCTTTTAGGCGATGGCGACTTTTTGGGTTCCGGAACCTTCTTCGCAACAGGTTTTAGAGAAACTTCCTCTATCTTCTCAGGCTCCTTTGGCAAACTGCCCTTTTTGGTCACTAGAGGTTTCTTCTCTTGTTCCTCCTGTTTTGGAGTCGCGTCCTTTTTAACAGGAGTGAGCTTTCTGGGGATCTCGTCTTTCTTCTCCTTCTCTTGGTCAGCTGGCTTCTTTTCGATCTCTTTCTCCGCTTTTTCGGGTTTGGTAACATCTTTGGTAACCGGTTCTTTTGAAACCTCTTCCCTCGGCGTTCGGCTCGGGGGTAAGATTTCAGTGGGTTTCCGCTCCTTGGGTTCCTCTTTTTCAGCCGGTGAACCTTCTGAAGGCTTTTTCTTGAAAGGCTTCAGCTGAACCTTCTCAGGTTCCTCATCCTTTTTCGGGAGTCTCTTGCCTTTCCACGAAGGCGTTTCAACTTCTTCAGGCTTTTCGTCTTTTTTCGCTCTTTCAACGGGTTTGCGCACCTTCTCGTCCGGCTTCTCCTCCTCGGGTTTGGAAGGCTTTTCTGTCTTCTCTATCGCTTCGGGCTCTTTTGGTGCAACGTCCCTTACAGGTCGTTCACCTTTCTCAAAACTGATCGGCTCCCTGTCTCGTTCAAAAGGCGTAGTTTCTCTCGTTTTTGGTTCCACTTTAGCATCTTTCTCAGGTTCGGGCACTGGCTTTCCAGGTTTTTGGAAAGGTTTTAACTTGACAGTTTCTTGGTCTTGAGTCTCAGGCGGCAGCTTCTTCACTTTTTTCAGCGCCAGGCCGGGCTCCTCGGGAGTTTTCTCTTTTGGAACTTTGGCTTTGGTTTTCTTCGCTTCAGGTTTTTCCTCCTTTTCTTCGTCTATTTTCTTAACTTCCGGTTCTCGAACAGGCTCGTCCGGCGTCTTTTTGTCCTTTACAGGTTTCGCTTCCTCAGTTCGTTTGACTCTTTCATACTTCTCAAAATGCATTTCGGCCTCGTAACTCTCTGTAATTAATATTTCTCTGACCGCTTCGGCGTAGGCCTTTTTGGGCTCTTCCTGCTGTTCTGGTGAAGGTTTAAGAACTTTCTTTAGCTTCACCGTTTCCTGCTCCTCCTCCTTAACTTTGGAGATCTTTGCAGCTTTCTTTAGAGTCGGCATTTCGAAAGGCTCTTCCTCTTTTATAAGAATTTTGCCTTCAGATTTGGAAACGTGACATTAAACAGCAAACATTTAATCCGATACAATCAAGAGAACACAAACACTGCACAAAACAGCAACTGAGAATTTCTTGGCACTAATCACAGGAGGACGAGACAGAAAACATGAAAACAGGACTTAATAAACACAGAACAGTACAACACAATAAAGACACTACACAGCACAAACTACTCACATTTTCACTTACACAATACACACAAATTCCCTGATCTTTTATCTCAGTACAAACTTGAAATAGCAGAGATATGTTAGTCTGACCGTACCTTTCTTCACTGGTCCTGGTGCGGAAACAGGTCCCTTTTCAGCGTCTGTTTAAAAAAATTCAAATCAGAATTTTCATTAAAATACAATAGTTGGAACTGTAATATTGACAGCTGACGACATGAAGTGAAAAGAAGAAATGATCTGAAAGAGTCTCGTCGTTGAAGCACCAACTTCTTCACATACTGTATGTTGCACACCAACTGTGATGTTAGAAGTCAGTCCGTATCACGTTCGTTCACAGGTTAAAAGATGTTAAAATCAGTCCCTCCAGGGTTTCGCTGGCCTTTTTTGAGATTGTTGTGGCTTTAAATGTCTGATTTTGTGGCAGCTTTTCTAAAAAAATTTTTTTTTTTAGGCATTTTGTTGCAAAAAAGTTGCGAAAAGAAGTTGTGACTTTCCCTCTTTATAATTATTCACTAACAATTAATTAAAATGAAGGGAACACAACCACTATGTGCCCAGCGGTGTGCTGGCGCCTGCCCAGAGTTGGTCCCTGTAGTCCCAGGATAGGCTCCAGTTTCCCCCCGATAAAGATTAAGCAGTTCAGATAACGACTGACTGACTGATAAAACCACTCAAAGTCAAAGTAAACGTATCTGTCATCTCTGCTATATGCTGTGTAAGTACACAGAGAAGCGAGACGACGTGGCTCCAGCTTTAACAGTGCAAAGAACAAATAGGGCACATAGAATAAACAATATATAACTAGAATATAAAATATACACTTTAAACTGGAAGTAGGAAAGAGACCGTTAGGATGCGGTGCTCAGCGCTTTGCAGGAAACAAGAATGACTGGTCAAAAATTTTGGTAATTAGTCAAAATGGCAAGCTCACGATGGATTTGCGGGGATTGGCTGAATTTGCATTAATAGTTGCAATCGTAACATCGCGAAACCCTGGAGGGTCTGCAAAATGTAACGTGGGTTGTAACAGTGCTGAAGTACGTCATATTCAGAAGACAAGCACTGTGACATTCCTCTAAAAACTACTTCTACGTCTTCACATTTTCAAATAAAGATGTAAACTATTTTACGTCTCCACTTGAAAAACCAATGACTCTCGTGTCTCTACCTTCTGCCGAAGGTTTCTGCCGTTCTTTAGGAGCCGTCTTTGCCACTTCAGGCTCTTGTGGTGTTGGTACTTCAAAAATAATGTTAAAATATGTGTTAAAAAACGTCATCAGAATGACAAGTATACGAAGACGCACGTGAATCCATTTGTCTTCTGCTCATTTGGCTACCTTTTGTAGGAGCAGGCTTCTCTTCTTTCTTCTTAATTTCTTCCTTCTTCTCTTCAACTTTAAAGACAGTGTGCTTTTAGCCGTCTGAAGAGTGTTTCATGCATATTCTTATGGACTGGATTAGTAGAAGGATTAGCGTGGACCTCTAATGGCTCCAAGTAGCAATGACACTAACATTAATGTACACAGTAATTAAAAAGTTGACGATCCACAGCGATAAAGAGGTTAATTTACCAAACACATGATCACACAACGTGGAGGTGGGAAGCATTCTGTTAAAGACATTTACACTGAAATTAGTCATTAAGATCACAAAACACACACACACACACGTAGCACCTCAGATGAGGCTTAGCAAGCAAGAGGAATGGCAAGAAATATTTTTAAATTTTCCTCTTTAAGAGATTTTTTCTTGCTGCAGACGCCATTGACAGTAAAGATGTGTGTGATAATGACAAAGATTCCCTGATTAGTATTTACACACAAACCACACATGAACTGCTATACTGGAGACACGTTACTCTCAGTTTTTCAAATATATAGTAAGATTTAGATACTTTATGGGTTAGAGAATAACCACACGATAATGCATTTAAAATGCAATTTAACAAAAGACAAGAAGACATTAGGGATGCATAACGATATCGATATCGGCCAATAATTGCTTAATAAATGGTCGTCGGGATCAAACCGATGCTTAGATTTGCCTGATATGTGCAGGCGATATTTGATGACGCTTTTATTGTATGTAGGAAAGGCAGTGCTCGTGCCAGGCATGTCCAAAGTCTGAGGTGCGGTATTATGCGGCGCACGCTTTCTGTCTTCAAATGTATGCCGTTATTTTGTGCCTAAATTCTGAGCACGCAGTGGAACGTTCACGAGCATAATCTCTAGTCTTTCGCCGCTCAATTCTAGGGGTGCTGAAATCAATGGCGGTGCAGACGTGGAGGATTCTGCACCGGTGCAGTGGCAGACCTTAATCGATAATAACGGAGGTTTTCAACTGGCGTTCTGCTGTAGCCCCTAGTGGTCCCGGGTGGTATTGCAGGCGGTCCAGTTTCACTACTGAAACCGCTTTTTAAAAATTATTCCTTTTTAAATTTTTCACAGCATTCCCAGATGATTTGAGCATTTATGAATAATGAATTTAATGCAATTATCTAAAAATACTCCCCACACACTCACACTGCTTAGTCTGAGTGGTGGTCCCTGGGACAGCAGCAGTCGAAAACACCTGAATTATATAATGACACTGTTTGGTGATTTTCTGGCTACGGCATAAAAATTCTAGTTAAAATGAACATCCCGGTAGTAACTCTGGCTGCCCGATCTGCATGCAATGTGAAGTAATGTAGAAAAATTGATGAGACGCATCATGATGAATCAAGATATCATATCGTATCGAATCGTTGACCTAATAATCATAATCAAATTATAATTCACAAATGTAAAAAGTAAACCACATAAAGCAGCATTTTGGTGAAGCATTTGTTTAGTCCTGCATTTGTTTAATCATTAAACCTAGTTTTATTTCCCACCAAAATTTTTGTTTTTTATAACCAGTTTGTATCAGTAAATGTATTCACTATGGAGAGAGTAACACAAATGTAAAGGACGATTATAACAGACGTGTACGCACATTTATCACACTGTTATGACAAAAGAGTTGTAACAAAATTCAGAAACATAAAGGGTACCTTCAACTGGAGAGACTTTCTTAGCGGGTGGCAAAATTTCCGCTTCAGGGGACGGTTTCTTTTCTACTGTAGAAGTACGGCCAAGAATTAAGATTTCAAAAATGTTGGCTATTAAAAGCAGTACAAATAAACACAAACCGCACATAACCACCTAAAGCAACACAAAACACACAAAATTACTTCCAAAGAAAAAGAAGAGAAAGAGATTTTTAAAAAGTGACAATCAGTTTGTACCTTTAGGAACAACGTCTTCCTGTTTTACAGGAGCAGGCACCTTTTCCGGGGCAGCTTTCTTCTCAGGTTCAGGCACTTTAAGAACATTAAACATGAAAAGACGTTACAATCCACACTTGTGCATTATTAATGACTCCATCGACTACTGCAGTCTTCAAAAAACACAGAAAACAGTGATGGTACACGGAGAACCACAAACAACACACAACACTGACCACTCCATTGGACTTTTTGAGTAAAAAAAAGTTGCATTTTGGAGATAAGAGGTTAGTAAGAGACCCAAAAGTTGAATAAATGAGGTTTTTAAAAATAAGATGGCTTTGCAAAATGATGCACCAAAAGATGAGACACCAAATACCTCTCAAAGATGTTAGTGGAAGAGAAGTTTGTGGTATAAGATCCTCTTTCGATGAAGGTTTCACTTTAAGAGGGAGGTGTTTTTCCTTACGAGACTGTTCTTGGCTAGGTTTTCGGCTTTCTGGATGCTCTTCTGCTTTTCTTGACGTCATATCTTCAAAAATGTCCTTTGGAACTTCCGGGGATGTTTGTAATTTTTGGGCGTATTCTTCCATGGCATCACTTCTTGGAGTTGTAAGAGGAGTTTCTGGTGTAGTTTCTTTGCTTAATTTAGGAAATCTTTTGTCCTGTGTGTGTTTCTGCTCTAAATAAGATTCTGTCTTTATCAGAGGACCCTTAACCTCTGGCTTATCTATTATTTTTGTGGTTGTGTTTTCTGTAATTGGGGACACATCAAGTTTGACCGATTTCTCATCTCTTAATAAATCGTCAGATGTTTTGTCTAAAATTTTTGTCAAAGCAGCTCTTTCTTTATCCAGTGTTTTGGGAGACTTCCTGTCTGATTTCTCTTTCAGGTCTTCCCCAGATGTTAACTTCTTTTTAGTGGGTCTTACAGAAGGGTCTTGTACAGACGTACTTTCATCTATTTCTACTTTCCGTCTCTGATCTACAAGATCTGGAGAAGACTTTCCTCTACGTTCTTCCTCTGATCTAAGCCCCATTTCACCTTGACTCGGCATGTTTTCTTCATGAGATTCGGCCTTCTTTAATTGCTTAACAGAGTCTATTTCAACAACAGTGCTAACAGCATCTCGCTTTTCTAACTCCTCTGCCTTTTGGTTGGAAAGTGGATCTTCTGGCAAATTTTTTACAGTTTCCATTAAGATTTTCTCTTTGTAAAATTCAGGGACTTTGGACAGCTGCATTTCGGAAGACTCTATTTCTTGGGAAGGTACGTTTTCTTTCATTTGTCTAAAAGATTTTTCCTCATCTGCATGCTTCTGCTCTGAATATGACTCTTTCTTATGTAGAGAAATGTCTTCATTTGGCAGCTCCGTAAATGCTAGGCTTTTTACAGTTTCTGTGTTGATGGTTTTGCTGTAAATATCAGGTTGTATAGTCTCTAGCTCATCTTTCTTTTGAACATCTGTCACCTTTCTGTCTACTCCTGCTGACTTTTGGTTCCCTTCTATAGACTTACCTAGAAGGTCCTCTGATGTTTGACTCTGACCTATCTGTAATCTGTTTTCTGAAAAGATTATATTTTCCTTCTCTGCTTTTTCTTCTGCTAGTGCGCTGTCACTGTCGAGAGTTTGGTCTCTCTCAGAAAATATTTGCTCCAAAATTTCCTGTTTTAAAGTTTGTTTTTCAGTTTCTGAAAGATCTGTGAGAATCAGCTGTTCTTCTGGTTGTGAAGATGCCTCAGAAGAATCTTTTTCCATCATAAAAGATGATCTGGTTTTCTCTAGATTCAGAGGTTGATTTTGCCACGTCTTCGGAACATCTTAATGATCCAAGATATATGTAAGAATAAGCAGCAACAGAAGAACATACGACTTTTTAAGAGCGAGAAATTAAACACATTGCTTGCAGTTTGTGTGCAGTTTTGATGAGCAAGATTAAGACCAGTATCTGAAGAATCAACTCATTTATAGCCAAATTGAGGTGGAAGCACAACTTCTCTTGCTCATAAAAATCTTAAAAAGGAGAAATATTGCACAAAAGAGTGGAAATTCCAAGCTACACATTGTTGTTAGAAGAACAGTACAATATTTTGCTGCTGTCTGCAGTATTTCCTGATATTTTATCCTCAGCCACTCCAAAACTAAAAGACTGTGATACATGTACACACAAGCCATGCAACGCACAAAAACATAAAAATAAGAAAGAGCGGACAAAGAAGTTTAAGATAAAAGAGTGAAGGGGTTCGAGCTTGTGTTGTACCTTTGGGTTGTTTTCTCTTTGGTGGAACAAGATTTTCATCGAGGGCTCTTTTCAAATCTTCATTTTCGGGCTCCAAAAGAACTTTTAAAACAATTGAATTTGTGCATTTGTAAGAAGACATGGCAACACAGACACACAGAGGACATCACTCTAACGAGTGGAAAGATTTTAAGATTGTAAAAGTGTAAAGACAGTCTGGCACATTACTAAGAACACGGGAATAAACTAAATATAAAATATTTCTATTGGAAATTGAAGATATGAAAGACTTTTATTTTGAATTGATGGCTCTGTTTCTGTTGTACCTGGTGCAGGAGTAACATCTCCCTTTTGAGAAACTTCTCTTTCTTTCATTGCTGTGGTAAGAGTAACTTCTTTCTTGCTAGGTTTAAGATCTTCTTCTTCTTTGCTCACAGAAGACATTGTTTTCTTGTTAGATGTAAGATCTTCCTCTGTTTCAGGTTCACGTTCGGGAGCTTTTGTTATTTTAGAAGATACAACATCTTTCTTTTCTTTTACTTCAGGTACAGCTGTCATCTCGGTCTTTTGTAATATAACTTTTGGAGTCACAATATATTCCATTTTCTTATCACCCTTTTCTTCTACTTTTGACGCAGGTGTTAGGTCCTGTTTTGGCTGCTGAACTTCTTCACTTTTTGAAGTTAAAACGACCTCCTTGTGCATTACGTCTTGTTTTTCTTCAGGTTTTGTTATGTTCATTTGTTCTTTCTTATGCGTTGAAGCTTCTACCAGCTTTAGCCCTATTTGCTCTATTTTTGGTTTTGGCACAGAATCAACTTGCTTCTGTTTTGTGTCTTTTGTCTGGGCTTCCACAACCACCTTCTCTTTTGATGGTGCTTCATCTTTAGTCTTCGGTTTAGGTGTAGGAACTGCATGTTTGTCTGAAAGCAGGGTTTCTTCTTTAAAAGAAAGATCAATTTCAGTCTTTTTAAGCGTGTCGCCCCTGTCTCCTTTTCTGAGAGTGATGTCTTCAGCTTGTATGATTTCCGCTTGGCGAGGAGCATGCTCTCTCCTCCTTTCTTCTTTGTCTTCTACTTTATGAAGGGCTAAAACCTCTTCCTGGAAGAGTATTATTTCTTCTCTTGCCTCTTTACGCAAAAGTTCTTCTTTGTGTGAAGGCGTCTCTAGCTTCATAGTAGCCTCTTGTACTTTGGAAGAACAACTGAGTTAAAGACAAATCTCCAAACTGTACTCTTTAAAGAGTATGTTAAGAGAAAAACAATGAACAAAGTGCTCAAGACAAAGAGTAGGAGATGTTATGCTGCTTGATCTTGGTGATCTCTCCAAGACGTAGCACATGCCATACTGTAAATACAGATGTGAAGAAGAGCAGTGATAGCTTTAAGAGAGACTAATTCCTGCTCAGCTTTAGTGGGTAATGCCCTTGAGAGTTCTGGCCCAATGGTTTTTACTTTCCCTTCTTCCATAGGGGCTTAAAACAACATTTCATTTGACCTGAGTTCATCGTTCATAGTGAACACTAAACAGTAAACCAAACTGAGCAGAAGAGGCGCTTCCAAAAGGAAGCTAGACAAACATATAACACAACAGACACACAAAAGAGGAAAGATTAATGGCAGAAAGAGGTAAAGAGGAAACACTACCTTTTGCAGGAGGTGACACAGTTTTCTTCACTTCTGTGGGTTTAGGTTCTGGCTTGACCTCAGGCTTAGGCTCAGGCTTCACCTCAGGTTTAGGTTTAGGCTTTACTTCAGGTTTAGGCTCGGGCTTCACTTCAGGCTTAGGCTCAGGCTTTATCTCAGGTTTAGGCTCAGGCTTTATCTCAGGCTTCACCTCAGGCTTAGGCTCAGGCTTTATCTCAGGTTTCACCTCAGGTTTAGTTTCAGGCTTTGCCTCAGGTTTAGATTTAGGCTTCACCTCGGATTTAGGCTCAGACTTCACCTCGGGTTTAGGCTCAGGCTTCACCTCAGGTTTTGGTTTAGGCTTTATCTCAGGTTTAGGCTCAGGCTTTACCTCAGGTTTTGGCTCAGGCTTTGCCTCAGGTTTTGGTTTAGGCTTTACCTCAGGTTTAGGCTCTGGCTTTACCTCAGGTTTTGGCTCAGGCTTTACCTCAGGTTTTGGTTTAGGCTTTACCTCAGGTTTAGGCTCAGGCTTAACTTCAGGTTTAGCCTCGGCCTTAACCTCGGGTTTAGGCTTTGCTTTAACCTCAGGTTGGATTTCAGGTAAAGGTTCTGGTTTAAGCTGAGGTTTTAACTCAGGCTTAGGCTCAGGCTTAGCCTCATACTTAGGCTCTGGTTTGGGTTCATCTTTAAGTGAAACTACAGTTTTACTTTCTTTAACTGAAACCAGTAAAATCTCTTCTTTTTCAGAAATATACTCCTCCTTCTTTTTAAGCAGCACTTGGGCCTTCTCTTCTGTCTTCAGGAGATGAGTTACCTCCGTCTGTTTTGGAACTTGTTTCTGATCTTTTTTGGGAGAAATGTCTTTTCTCTCCTCCCACTTAACTACAGAAACAGTATCTTTTATCATCAGCACTTCTTCTTCTTTTACCTCTTCTTTTTGGATAAGTGTAAATGACGGTGCCTCTGGCATCATGGAAGGTTCTTGTACTTTGAAAGAACATTTAATATAAGAACAAAGTTGCAACAACCAAGAACTTGACAAGAAATCAGCAAAGAGCTAAAAAGGTTTAAAAGTAATCTTTAGGGATATTTGGATAATTCTGAAAGATACCCAGCTTATTTTTGTCTTACATGCTGGGTGAGTTTAACGTCAATGTCTTTAAGAAGTAAAGAGTTTTCAAGAGTTTCTGTACAAAAGGTACATAAAGCACAAGACGAGGACAATAAGGCAAGAAAACGCCACTTAAAGATCATGGTTTTCCCATAAGAGCGTGGCTTAATCACAAATCATAACATGCACACGCACACTTAAAAACGGTACAGCACAACATTTAACAGCAGAAAAACAGCAATACCTTTAGCAATGTCGACCTTCTTAGGAACCTCAGTGACTTTTTCTGGTTCCGGTTTGGGTTTCTTTGGCACTGCCTTTGGCGGTTCTGGTTCAGTTGCCTTTGGTTTCTTGGGCTCCTCAGGAACTTAAAATGACACTCATTTAGCACTCAGTTCACATTTTAAGATGTACATAAAAACACAAAGACTGATTAATAAGATTTACTTTCGAACAAAGCGAGACATACATACAGGTCTAAGACGAGGACAATAAGTCAAGAAAACGCCACTTAAAGATCATGGTTTTCCCATAAGAGTGCGGCTGATACACAAACTAAAACATGCCAACACACACACACACAGAAATATACATCACAACTTTCATTTGCTCAAATACCTTTAGCAACATCCACTTTCTTAGGAACCTTGGCTATTTCTGGTTCAGGTTTCTTTGGCACTGCCTTTGGCGGTTCTGGTTCAGTTGGCTTAGGCTTCTTCGGCTCCTCAGGAACTTAAAAGGACACTGATTCATCACTCAGTTCACATTTTATGACTTACATAACAATGAACAAACAGATAAATAAGATTTACTTCCAAACAGGAAGTTGGACAAACATACAGGTCTAAGACATGGACGATAAGTCAAGAAAATGCCACTTAAAGATCTTGATTTTATCCTAAAAGTGTGGCTGATACACAAATAAAACATACCAACACACACATGAACACACACACACAGAAACATACATCACAACTTTCATTTGCTCAAAAAACAGCAATACCTTTAGCAACCTCCACCTTCTTAGGAACTACTTCTGGTTCTGGTTTCTTTGGCACTGCCTTTGGTGGTTCTGGCTCTGGCTTAGGCTTCTTCGGCTCCTCAGGAACTTAAAAGGACACTGATTTAGCACTCAGTTCACACTTTAAGACTTACATAACAGTGCAGAAACGGATAAATAAGATTTACTTCCAAACAGGAAGCTGGACAAACATACATACAACACTATACAGGTCCGAAACACACACACAACATTTCAAGACAAAACGGACTGAAAAGTAAAGACATTGTTTAGACTGAGAGACGAACACTACCTTTGGCTGGAGGTGAAGGTGCAGGCTTTGGTTCTGGCTTGATCTCAGGTTTAGGCTCAGGCTTTGGCTCTGGTTTAGGTTCAGCTACGGGTTTGGGTTTAGGTGCTGGTTCAGGCTCCGGAACCACAGGAGCTACAGGTTCTGGCAGTTTTTAGAAGGTATTTTTTCAAAATCAGAAATAAAAAACAACAATGTATGTAGAACAAGAGTATTTCTGATGAACATGGACATATATTAACAACGCTATATAAGACACACAACATAGCACACGTATGAGACAACAAAAATGGATGAAAACAACAAAAAGCAAAGATCACCAGATTACTGGTTGTAGACATACTGTAGAAGACTCTAGAATCAGAGTAGAAGCACAAAAAATAAAAGATTTTAAACATCAACATCACAAACAGACAAACATAATACCTTTGGTTGGAACAACAGGAGTTGGCTTAGGAGCAGGAGCCTCTTCACGTTCTTTTAAAGTGTCAAAAGTAAAAATATACACAAGTGAAACACTGGAGTCATTGGAGTGAAAAAAGACTTATGTTTCAACAGAAAAACAGACAAACAATGTCACTGTCCTTTATTGAAGGACAAACATAAAATAAAATAAGACTGATCATTAAGTAAACATGTCACATTTACACTCAGAACAAACAGACAGTGAAGAAAGAGTACAATCAGTGACACGACAAACACACAAAGTTCTCGACTGTACCTGCAGGTTTGGGACGCTCTTTTGGCTCTTCCACCTTTACTGGTACGATTTTTTCTTCAACAGGTTTCCTGGCTTCGGGTACTTAAAAGATATTTTCAAACATAGAGTTTTAATAGCAGTTGCAAAGTTACGTGAATTCAGATGTGAAGACGATAGAATGACAACAAACAAACAAAGATCCACAAATAACATTTCAGACAAAAATAATAACAGAATTATTACACAATACAACACAACACTGAAACATCGGTGTACCTTTAGGTGCCTTCTCCTCAACAACTTTAGGCTTTTCCACTGGTTCCTCAACAGCCTCGGGAACTTAAAGAACAATTATTATGTAAATTAGATAAAAGCACACCAGAGTTCTGCTTTAAGGCAATCATGCGTGAGGCCTTATTAAGAGTTAGGTGAAATATGCCAAAAGGCACTGTACAGATAGTTTTAGGGACAAAACGACATTTAACAACAACATTACTATTTAACATATAACATTGCAACATATACTGTATATATTTATATATAATTTGCCAGGATGAAGAAAAACCAGCCCAAGAAGCAAAAGGCAAAGCACTGTACCAAACATACTTACAAACATACAAAAAATGACAGTAAAGACTACAAATGTAAAAGGCAAGAGAGCTGCGTAGATGTTAATGCAAACATAATTCTTAACAGCAAAATAAAAAATGGCATACAGACAGAATATAAAGACAATAAGCGCGTCTGACTGGACAAAGCGCAAACTTTCTGCTGCCATTTGCCTTTGCATCATCACTCAGTACCTTGGAGTGGGACTTCCTCCCTCATTCCCAGAGCTTTTCTCTCAATAGTCTCTTCCACAGGAACTCTCGGAGCTGACGAGACAGAGAACGCACTCAGAATAACATTCTCACTAATCTTTTTAACGACATTTTTATCAAGGGGTGAGTACGAGTAAGAAAAATGACATAAAACACGGATATGAGGACAGCAAGACACAGAAAACGTAGGTTGAAGATACATACGTCACACATATTTTGTCTGACACACGTGGTAACACAAGAGAACAATGAAGAAACAATGGAAAAATGACCATTTTAAAGGACATGAAGATGAAGAGAGTAAAACAGTGTAAATGATGACGTATCCAGTGTAAACAGTGAGATGGACAGTGCAAATATCAGGGTCAATATGTGGATTCTTGATTTAAAAAAGAGGGTTAGTTCTGTGACTTCAAACCAAATCAACCGTAACGGAAAGCTCTCAGTATACCTGTAAAAGAGATTTCCTCTACTACCATTTCTTCTGTTCTGCTCTCATATTCTGCTGAGGAATGACATTGTTTTTACAAAGTTTCCAAAGTTAAACGAAAGGAAAAATTGTTATTAGGGATGCACGATATGGGAATGTTCGGCCGATGCCGATATCTGATGTTTTTCACTCTTATATACCTTCCACAGCAGATAAACGAGGAAGGCAGAGTCGAGCGTGTGTTGAGTGCGTAAAAGACGCATTATTTTGCTACCCAAAGTTGCGCTGCACGCCCAGAACTCAAAAATAACATTTCTAACACAGCGTGTGTGAAAGCAGAGTGAAGCAAGCGTGGAGAATTTCCAGCGTAGTGCACAAGATTTTAAGATAAAGTCACTTCCCGCCCTATGTCATGTACCAAGTCAAATAGGACATGTATGACACTCCATGTGCACTACCTAGTGTGTAGAGAGCCGTTAAGCTACAACTCCGGCTATGTCCTGAGATGCATACTACCTACTAGAAAAGTACTACACATAGAAAAGTATGATAAGAGCATCTTACCTACCATACTATTAAGTGCAGTAGTACGCGGCTCGGGGCACAGCCCAAGTGTGAGCTCAAATTCGCTAAGTGAGACAAACGCAATTTATTCCGTTTGAACATTTGTGTGTAAAGGCAGATTTTCTGGCATTGCTCTGAATTTTGCCACAAAATAACACCACGTATTTTAAGACAGAAGGCGCGGGCCGAATTAAGTCCCACCTCAGAATGCGTCATCAAATATCGGCGTAAATCTAAGCATCGGCCAGATGCCCAAGAAAAAGCATTATCGGCAGATTCCGATATGATTCCGATATTATCGTGCATCCCTACTTTTTATTATTATTATTATTATTACTATTATTATTATTATTATTATTATTATTATTATTATTATTATTATTATTATAACAAAACACTTTAGTGATTATTTGGTTATTTTAGACACTATGTAAAACACACAGCAGTGTTAGTGAGCTCACATGATTTTAATGACTGCATTTGAAACACTGCACCAAGAGAAGAACTGGTAAAGTATTCACAAGGTGTGTTGTTACTGTTATTAATTCAGACTTCAGAGATTTTAGTGGAAGCTCCAGTAATATAACCCCAAGTTAAGGATTAAGGTTGAAGTTTGTGATATACCTTGTACTTCGATTTTTTCTTCATAATGATAGTATTCAACAGAAGACTCGACTTTTAAAAAGTAATAATTAAATTAGTTACTGAGCTGCTAAAATGTATTGATATAAACAGATTTATTAGTCCCTTTCTTACCTTCGATGGTAAATGCAGATGGCGCTTCAGGGACTTGTATTGATGAATCGGGTATATCTGATGGGTTATAAATATCAACTGAATTTCTAGTATAAATCTATCAAGTTTAAGAGCTTAGTCTGGGTTTAACCTAACCTGTAGAATTCTAGTTATGGTTATAATTATAGGATTATAACAGTATGAGGAGTATACAGTGGTACGTTGGTTCTCGAACTGCTAAGACTACGAACATTTTGGAGTACGAACATTTTTTGGCTACATTTTAGCTTAGAGAATGAACGAACCAGCGCCGTGTCATGTTTCATACGGGAAACTGCAAAATTGCACTGAGCGCAATATTCTGAACTAAGTCGAACTGTTTATTACTTTTACAGTATTTTTGACCATAAAAGTCAAAATTTGAACATTTATTTTGTACTTCAACCCGATGCCAAATGAACTTGTATGACAAGAACAATCAGCTCATAAGCGTCTCTATCTGACCGTCATAAAGCTGCTTTGTCATTTCAACACCAGCTCTCACAATCTCTGTGTTCCTGATGGTTTTAGCGCCGCAGGATTAGGGACTGTCACTAAATTACACAACTGTGTTTAAATGGATCATTTTTGAGATGTTATTAAATAATTTAGCATATACAGTACATGTGGGTGTAATTATTATATTGTTTTAATTTGGAAATTACACAACAGAATAATCTCACTCATGTATTCAGACATTTATTTAAAACATTATTTACTGTTTTCTGTTTAAAAAAGACTCAGAGACTGTATCAGATTTGTATCGTATCGTATTGGCAGATATCCAAATTTACAATATCGGTATCGTATCAGACATAAAAAAGTGGTATCGTGCCATCTTTAATTCTTATGGGAAAATTAACTTGGAACTTGACATTTTTGGAATTGGAACCATATTCAGGAACGGATTAAGTCTGAAAACCGGGGTACCACTGCATGTATATAATATATTAAATAACATATTTATTTCATATATTATATTTTTATGTATTTTTAATAGTATTTACAAAATAATTTATATTTCTTGCTTTGTTATTGATAAAAGTGGCTGCCAATTACAATACTCACCATAAGGTACCATTCCTACATCAATATCTGTGAAAAAGGAGGTACAATAAAAGTGTTACGAATGTAAACGTTCCTGGAATATTCACTATTCACTAAGTACTAACACATGGTTTAATGGTTGGTACAGACCTTTCCCTGAGAGGTAAAGCTCTGCTGTGCTTTTAGCTTCACCTCTGGGTTCCAATCTCACAATCACCGAATACACGCCTAAAGAATCATTCATCAGATTAGTTCTATCCCGGAAAATAAGGCTGAATTTTTTTTTAAAAGGGTCGGAACAATTGGATTGTTGCTGGACAAACCTTCGTCCTCAGAAGTTACATTGCGGATGATCATAAAATGCCGTCGTCCTTCGCTTTTGAAGGTATATTTGGGGCTCTCTTTGAGCTCCCACGTGTCCTTGTACCACGTTACGATGGCGTTGTCGAAGGAAACCTCGCATTCGAACGTGGCCGACTGGCGCTCCCGAACCACGATGTTCTGGATGCGTTTGGTGAAGTGGATTTGTTCCGCTGAAGAAAGACACCGCAAGATTGGATGGTTAGGGAACTAATGAATCTGGTTCGGATGAATTAAAGGGTAGACAAAAGAAGAGTTAAAAATGTTTTCCAAAACACGTCTTCATAATTCTCTTCAGAATGTCTTCATGAGTTCCACAGACAGAAATATTAGAAGTAAGAGATTCATGGATGGAAGAAAGAGAAGAAGGAGTTTCTCCAAAGATAAAAGAGAGAGAGAGACACCCACAGATGAAGATGGAAGAGGTTAGTAGATGGCGTAATGGACACAGCAAAAACTGTGAGTCGGACACAGCGGTACACACCTTCCACCCAAAGATTTGCGGTTGATTCGAGGTTTTTGTATTTGCAGGTGTATTCTCCTTGGTCTTCGAGTCTAACGTCTCTGATCGAGAGCTTCTGCGTGTGATTGGCCACGGCGAACGTGTACCTGCCGTGTGCTTCTAAAAGCTTCCCGTTTCTAAACCACTGCGTCTTTGCGTTAGGAATGGAAAACTGACACACCAGCGTGCACGTTTGGCCTTCCTTACCAGCAACATCCTCCATGTGCTTCTCCACTTCGCCTTCTGTAAGAAAGACAGAGAAAATTGATTAGATTACTTTTGTAAACGTATTTAACAGCCTCCCAATAATGCTATGTTTAGGGCTGAATGTATTTTTGTTATTTTTCAATATTTAATTTTTAGTTGTTTCTAACTTTATTACATTCGGTTTCAATTCCTTTGTTAAATTGTATTTTTAATAATGTCTAATTTGTTCTTTTCATCAATTTACATTAATAAGTTACACAAAATAAAATGTTTTTCTACTTCACCTTCTGTAAAAAAAAATAATTGTAAATCATAGTTAACCTTTTACTTGTATTTGACATAAACAGGAAATAATGCTTATGTTTTTTAAAATAAACTATTTAAATTTTATAGCATTCATATTTTTCCTTTTTTTTAAAGATTTTGAGTTTTACCTACTGTAATCATTTCACTGTGTTTAAATTTACTTTACATGAATAATTGTTAGATGATAAAAAGAACAAATTACACCACATATGCTGTTCCACTTCAGTAACAAGAAAAAAGGCAGAATACAGTAAATTGCATTAAGCTTTTTCATCTTATTTGACCGTAAAAATTAATTCCTGATAATGATACAATTAGGTTTAGAATAGCATCTTTTACTTTGTACTATATTTAATTTAATACACTTATATATTCTCTTCTTTTAGTTTTAAGTCAATTCTAATTTGTATTCATTTAATTGTGATAAAATATCTTTTTAAAATTATTTCTTGTCATTAATTTGCTTTCGTTATCATTTCATTGCTTATTAATACTCCAGCTGCTTAATGATCTTATGTAACACACTTTGTTCTTTATTTTTATACTGATTATTCATATTTTTAATTATCATTATTCCAAATATGGTACTTACCCATCACTGTGAGTTTGGCGCTGGAGATGTGAGGTCCGCACACGATACGGTAATTTCCCTCGTCTTGAGGCTGGCAGTTCTTGATCTTCAGTATATGGCGATCTTCCACGATTTTGATCTCGTATTTATCGGACGTGCTCAGTTTCTGGGTTCCTTTGTACCAGGACAAGGTGATCTCAGGGTAGTTGATCTTAATCTGACACTCAAACACAGCCTCCTTCTTGGCAACTGTGGTCTGGTCAGTGATGTCACTAATCAGAGTTACGGGCTGAAAAAATAAAAAACGTGTAATCGGTATTACATTACAGCAGGGTGCACATGCGGAGAAATCCTGTTGAAGAGTTTTGCATATAATTGCACACTGGCTTGTTAAATTCATTTTTCCCCACCTCCATCTGCTCCATGCGTTTCTGCAAATCAGACACGAGTTTGGCCAAGTCCTCCTCGGACTCACGTCCTGCACGTTCCACTTCCTAACATCAGGAAAAAGCAAGAATCCAAATGGATTAAGTACAGTTCCAGTATATCTTGTAGTGAGTATACTATCAATGCTTTTAATTGTTTTATATGTGACCCTCCACGGCAAAACCAGTCGCTTGTCGCAAATTTTCAAAATTGAGTTATGTTTTCATGAAAGGGCATAAATCAAGCTTCAAAATGATACCTATATGGAATGAATGGGACGACATATGACTGAGATATCAACATTCAAAGGAGTCGGGTTTCTCCTGTCACGCCAAGTGAGAAACGGAGAAATCTGCCTTTGAAGTTGACTATCGCCGTAGCACTCACAGACGCTTGGTGCGGTCGCGGCTACGTTTGCATTTACGGTAGCCTACGCTGCATTCACAGCCACACGGATAGCCAACCTGCGTTAGGTTAACTGAACTCGGGAGACGGAGATGGATTCCGGAGAAATATCTTCACGCTAGTCAACCAGTGGATTTACCGTAAATAGTGAAGTAGAGCGGTCAAAACAGAAACTTTTAACATTCTGCTGGAATTGAATTCCTCACCTCAAGAAAGTCACGCTTTTAGGATGGAAGTTTTTTAGCGAAATTTATTCACAACAGTACAGTATAGACCTTCCACTGTTTCAAAACACTAAAAACTAAAAATCCAAAATTTTACTCCACGCAACATAAACGGTCATTTTTCTCGGAAACCTCCGTTGCAACAAGCGACTGGTTTTGCCGTGGAGGGTCACATTTCCATCTACTTTATCTTTATTTTTATTCTTTTTTTTTTCCATTACTTTCTCTTTTTTTAATCTTTAAGTTTACAAATTTTATCCTGTTTCTGTAAAGCACATTGAATGACCCCTGTGTATGATAATGTGCTCTATAAATAAACTTGCCAACTTGCCTAGTATATAGTAGAGGTGGGTAAAAAAATCTATTCGTAGGTGCATCGTGATGCGGGATTTGAACGATTCTGAATCGATTGAGAACTGTCAAACACTGATTTTCTGCATCTGATTGTAGAAAATGGCCCACTTTTTAGTTTGTAAAAGAGCACTTTTAGCTAGAGGAGTAATAAACATTAAGTACTTGAACAGCATACTCTGAAGAATGCTGCAGGTAAATATAAGCTTCCAGATTTTATTTAAGAAAGCACTTTTGTTTCTACTAGTTCTACGCATGGGCGGCACGATTATTTTTGGGGGCATGATCGTCCCATGATCGGAAGGTCACCGACTTGAATCCCAGGACCGGTACTACTACTGAGGTTCTCATCAGCAAGGTACTGTCCCCAAGCACTGCTCCCCAGGCGATGCCCTTGTCAGCTGCCCACTGCTCCTTTATGGATGGGTCAAACGCAGGGGGCACATTTGGTTGTGGTGCTTAAGTGTGTGCTGTGCTGTGGTGTGCTATTTACTGTAAGCTGCTCCAGCCCAAAGCTGATTGTTTACTATACACTTGAACACAAAAATGTATAAGACAATACGTAAAAGCCGGTACGGGTGAATTAAGGGTGCTTTCACACCTTAGTACGCTTGCTCTGGTCTGAATCAGTTGATAATTTTGTAAACTTGTAGCATTTTCTCCTTGGTTCGGTTTGTTTCCACACGGGAAAAAATCCAAGTGTACCAAAATTTGTCACTTTAAATCACGTGAGAACGTCCTCTCCGCTTATTGGTCAGATGTGTTTGCCACGTGAACAAAAATGTAAAGACAGGAAGAAGATTCTGTGTTGACTGTTTCAAGATGGAGAACCTACGTGGACTGGTTGTCGCCCTGGTGATTACTTTCTACATCTCGTGCGTTCACCTCTGCAGACGAATTATTGCTTTTGAAAATCAAGCGCGGTTACGGCTGGAAAACGGCGTATTAATGCACCTCATTTGCCGAAAGCGCATATCGCGAAAATACAGGAGGTGGCGCGCATTAATAAGGAGGTATAGTAATACGCTCATCAAGCGAATTTTTCCCCGAAGATCTGACAGGTATGTGTATCACGCGATTCGCAGCCTTTGGTCCTGTTTTGGTTCGGTATGCTTTCTCACCAGGACGACTGCACCAGAGTTCACTAACTGATTCGGATCGAGACCACCTCTTTTTGGGGTCTCGGTGCGGTTGTTTTGGTCCGCACCCGAGTGCGATTACCGTGTTCACACCAGACCAAATGAACCGCACCAAGAGGGGAAACGAACTGGAGTTCGATTGAAGCAGACTAAAGCCTGTAGGTGTGAAAGCACCCTAAGGCTCATCAATAGTTTGCACAACTACAAGGGAAGTAAACTTTTCTGAATGCTTGTTAGTATGTCACAGATATTAAATCTTTGTTTAGTATATATCTGCTAAGTACATTAACAGTTACCTAAAAGTATACTACTAGCACATTGGAATATATATCTTTTTCATAAGGGTAAAGAGAAAGTTTCCACTTGGATCAAATTCCCAGAAAAAAACAAACTAATTGTTAAAAGGTGAAAGACAAATCTTACCGGTCGCACACTTTCTTCTTCTCCTCTTTCTCTCTTCAGCTGCTCAATGGCCTGAAGGAGACCACGGTAGTCCGTGATGCCGTACATTCGAGCATATTTCTCATACTCCTTGGGGTCTACGTTTCTGAGCAGCTCAACAATATCAATTTCCTTTTCCTCTTTTGGACTTTTCTGTTTGGAGGGCGTCCTGAAGGCAGAAAATAGATGGGTTGTTGTGTTGAGTTCTGACAGTTTTAAAATTCCTCACTTAATAATAGACAGTGTTGGGGAGTAGCTAAATAAACTTCCCCAACAGTGATCGCATAACAGCGAACATATTCACAAACGTTAACACAACACTCACTTCTTTAGTTTGACCGTTTCAAGCTCCACCAACTTCTTCTCATCCACATTCAGATCCGTGCTGCATTCGATCTCTCCATGTTTGTTGGATGCTACGCATCTGTACTGACCCGAGTCGGACTTGGTAACTTCTCTGATCTCTAGCTTGGCCTCTTGTCCTTTCTGCTCAATAGAAATTCGGCCGCCGTGCGTCATCTGTCTCCACTTGCCTTTCATCCATTTCACATTGGGAATGGGATCACCACCCACCTTGGCGATGAAGGTTGCAGTGCCCTCTACAGGAAATATTATGATCTCAGAACAGCCTACACTGTACACTGTAAAAATGTCCCCGTAAAAGAACTACTTTTTACACACTCAAAAAACTACTCAGGAATCGATAAGAGAATTGATAAGGAATTGGACTGATAAGCAGAATCGACAATGGCATTGATATTGATCAAATCTCAGCAATTCACACCCCTATTTAAGTGTGACTAAAGAAAGTATACGTTGTCCCACTTACTCTCAGTAATACGAACACCCTTGGGTTCCTCGATGAAGAACAAATTGTCCAGTTTCTTCGCCGGTGGAGGAGCAGCAGCTGGGGCAGGAGCTGGTTCGGCTACTCCGGCTTTCTCTGTATTTACGATGAAATATATGTATATTTAACAATTACATACAGAAATACCAATAACAAGCTGTGGTCCTTAAGAAGAAAAATGTTAACTTGAACGCCATTCACGGCAAAAGCTCACACAGACAAGAAGGTATAAAGTTAAGCAGTTGAAAAGAAGCAAGAACAGCATCAGCAATGACGGCTGAATCATGATGGTGATACTGATGGAAAAAAAAGTCATTTCTGATTCGCAAAATGTGAGCAGCATTAGTAGCTGAAAGCAAAGAAAACCAAAAGAAACTTCCACCTGGCCGGCAAAGTCAAGCTCATAAGACGTACAATGTTAAACATTGCTTAAGAAAAGAGCTTTTATGTGAAAACAGGCAAAGCAGAAGACGACAAACACTTTAGAGAAAAAGTGGGAAATAAAAGGTGAAAAAATACCTTTGACAGTGACTCTAGACTTGCAGAACTCACTGCCAGCTTCGTTGGTTGCCTTACAGAGATAATCTCCAGCATCACCCTTAGACACGCTGGGCATCTTGAGGGTGGCAGTGCCATCTACGAATGTGATCTTCGTGCTGGCCGATGATGCCAGCTCTCGCCTGTCCTTCATCCACTGAATTTTCAGCGGAGGAGAACCGCGGACGTGACAGCTAAGTGACAGGGTCTCGCCCTCGTTCACCGTCACCGGTTTAAGAGCCAAGTCAAAGCTCGGCGGAACCTTTTGCTCTGCGTTTAAAAATGAAATGAGTCGAATTGAAAATGTCACTTTAAGCCACAGAAAAAAGGTAATGACATAGGAAAAGGGCTGGGCTTATCGTCTAAAAAAATATCACGATTAATTGAATTTTTCTTTTTCCCTGCATTACCCCACCCTACACGTTTCTGTCCAATGGTTGAACGACCTTAGCACATGTGGATTTGTTTACAAATTCTGGTCCACTTGCAATTAACATTTTATTTGGTCCAGACCAAAGCAAGCGAACTAACGGACTTTCCTGGTGTGAATACAACCTACATTACCGCTATGACAAGATTATACCAATCAGATGGTCTGAATTTGATGACTTGCCCAACCTCACTATCGCATGCTCCAAAATAGCCAAGAGAATGACACAACACATAATTTGTTGCAATTAAAACATTTAGACCAGAAAAAGATTTCTTCCTAAGCAAAAATATTATACCTGTGATTTGGATGTTAACATGGCAAGACGCAGAACCAGCCTCGTTGTTGGCCTGGCATTTGTAAACGCCGCTATCTGAGCGCCGCGTGCTCTTGATACACAAGAGGGCCACGTTGTTCTTGAAGGTGATATCGTAAGAGTCTGAGCTGAAGATCTCAGCGTCGTCTTTGTACCAGCTGACAGTCATGGGCTGCGATCCAGCGACACGCGTGTCGATTTTCACCAGTTTGCCCTCAGTGTCCTCAAGAAGCTCTGAAGGCTTTTTGGTGAAGCTTGGTGGGATTTTGCGCTCTAGGAACAAGGAACAAGCGTACAGTTATTAAAGGATGAAATAATGTCATTATTACAAAACGTCCGCCTGCAACGGCTACAACCCACATCGTACAAAAGCACATAAGTAGTTCATAGCGTAAAGATGTGGTGGACGTTTTAGACGCACAAAAAAGACGAAAGAAATCTGACAAGAAGCAAAAAGGTTGCACACAACAGAAAACAAAGACCATGCTCAAAAGTGTTGACCAGGTACCTTTCACAGTAACCTCTGTGGAACAAGAGTCCTTGCCCATATCATTGCTAGCATGGCAAGAATAGCGGCCCGAGTCGGCCTTGTCTGCTTTCAGAATAGTCAGGTGTTGAGTGTTTTCCGCACTGGTTATCTTATAATTGCCTCCTGTGCGGATATCTTTGTGATCTTTCGACCAAGTGACTTTAATCGGCAACGAGCCGGTCAGGTGGCATTCCAGTTCCACTGTATCGCCCACTAAAACTTCCACGGGCAAAAGCTTAATATCAAACACGGGTGGATATCTTGGTTCTGTAAAGTTCAAACAGAAGAATTAACACAAAGTGCATGGACATTAACACTGAGAGTTTAACGATACATGGATCCACGCTGATACATCGATTCAATCATCAATAAGCCCAGAGCATCGATCCAAAGTGAAAAAATCAGTCAGACATCATACGTAGTGTAACGTCCCTTGCCAGTCAAGCACACAGGCGTTCACAATAATAACACAGGCTGCTGAGGGCCTTAGCTCAGGAATGTAAAATGTCAAATGATATTATATTATGAATGATTATTAAATCAGCATATGATATCATCTCATATCAAATGCTGGCTCCTGAACTGAATCAAATCAAAACTGTATCATGACAGTGATAAGGGAAGACATCGAATCATTATCCATTGAATCGTCAGTGTTTCCCCTAGGTGTACAGCTTTGGGGAGCGGGAGCTAACCCTAACCTAACCCTAACGGACACCGACACAAACACTTATACGATTTATGTGTTTCTTTTAATGACAGCAGTTAATATAACTGAACAAATATTTGATCATTTATTTATTATCTTCACCACTTTGTTCACCATACAAAGGTGTTGGTGGCCTAGTGGTTAAAACACTCGCCTGTGGACCAAGAGGTTATGTGTTCAAGTCTCCTGTATGGCACTAGAATCATTGGGTCCCTGAGCAAGACCCTTAATCCCAAGTTGCTCCAGGGAGACTGTCCCTGTAATTAGGAAATGGAAGTCGCTCTGAGTAAGAGCGTCTGCTAAATGCCGCAAATGAAGAAATAAAGTAAATAAGTTGTGTAAATGAGATAAATAACGTTATTTAGTTGTTCTGTAGGAAAGTAAATGACTTCTGTGATCTACATAAAAAATTAAATTAACTAGCCTTTTGTGGGGGGGGGTTTGTCTTATCTTCAGCGTTTCTAAATTCTCGCACACCACACCTCTGCTGCGGAACCTGCACTGGCTCCCTGTGGCTGCTCGCATCAGGTTCAAAACCCTAACACTTGCCTTTAAGGCCAAGGATGGAACTGCGCCTCCTTACCTATCAGCACTTATTAAACAATGTGTCACTTCTCGTCCTCTGAGAGCATCAACCGCTGCTCGTTTGGAAACACCTCTACTTAAAAGAGGAGGAAAACATGCATCGAGACTCTTTGCAGTGCTGGCTCCTCAGTGGTGGAACCAACTTCCGCTTGCCGTAAGAACGGCCGAGTCCCTTGCTGTCTTCAAACGTCGTCTGAAGACACACCTCTTCAAAGAGTATCTAGGGGACTAATTTACCTTTTATGTTGTCTTACCCATCAAAAAAACAAACAAAAAAAACCACCCACTAACATGTGTCTGTCTGTGAAATTTCATTTTCTCTAACCCATTTTTCGTTAAAGTATAAAACTTAGTCTGTGGTAATTTGGTTTAACTACAGTTGTGAACCACAAAGCACTGCTGTAAGTCGCTCTGGATAAGAGCGTCTGCTAAATACTGTAAATGTTTGGCGTTGGGCGGGTCCCACCAACTATAATGGTAGGGGAAACACTGATCGACATAATATATCGGGATGAAAGTTAATTAGGATGAATGCTTAATTAATACACCTTAACATTCAAAGTTTCCAGATTCAGCACAAACACAAAGCAACAGACCTTGTAGGGTGAGCTTGGCTCTACAAGAGGCTGTCCCAACACTATTAGTCGCCACACAAGTGTATTCTCCCGAGTGTCTCATTTCACCCTTTGCAATTTTCAGGACGGCAGAGTTATCGTCAAAAGTCATTGTGTACTCTTCAGAGTCGCTCTTCAGAGTTTCACCGTCTTTGAGCCAAGAAATCTCCAAAGGAGAAGATCCGGCAACGCGACACTCGAACTGGACGCTTTGTCCTTGGGTTTGCTGAATGCTAGTAATTTTCTTGGGGAAAGAAGGTGGCGTTTTGGCCTCTGGAAAAAGGAAATGGGTTAAACAAGACAGCAATGAAATTTAGAAGAACCCCTTAACCAGTTACCTTGTACTGGAAATAGAGAAATTAGGATACACATGAAAGTCGGGGAAAAAAGATCACCTTGTACAGTTAACTGGCAGCTGGAAGACGCATGTCCGATTCTGTTCTCCGCTTTACATGTATATTCACCACTGTCGGCTTTGGAGGCTTTAGTTAATTTCAGGCACGCAACGCCCTTCGAATACTCGATTCTACAGGTCGGAGAAGATCGGACTTTGCCGTCCCCTTTAAACCAGGACACTTTGATATCGGGAGTGCCCCCGACTTGGCATTTTAGGCAGACTGCATCGCCTGCGGTAACCTCCATGGGTTCCAAACTCTCAATAAAGAAGGGCGGCTCTAAAACATCACAAAACACCAGCAATATTACGACAGCATGCACATGACATTTCTTACATTTCAAAAGAGCATCTGAAAGATTTTTAGCAAGAACAAGACTAACCTAAAATGGACACCACAGCATCGCAGGTGTCAGATCCAGCATCGTTAGAAACCTCACAAGCGTATTTTCCTGCAGCCTCTTTATCACTGTTCAGACACTCCAGAATGCATGAGCTCTCAGTGGTTGTAATGTTGTATTTGTAAGAGGAGAAGATCTCCTGGCCGTCTTTAAACCATTTTACGAAAATCTTAGGACTTCCAGTGTAGGTGCACTCGAGCGTCATCGACTTGCCCATTTCAACTGAAAGATTCTTGAGCTTCTTGACCAAACGTGCAGCCTCTGAATAAGGCAAATGAAAGAGTTTGACATAAAACTGGTATTAACAAATAATCCAAACCAGTTACGATTGCAATCTGAGGGCACTGACGTTACGCCGACTAACCTTTCACGAAAAGGCTGACGGGGCAGTTTTCTTTTCCTGCATCGTTAATAATTTGGCAGGTGTATTCGCCTGCGTGAGACTTGTCGATTTTAAAGAGCTCCAGAGTGGCCGTGTCGCCTTTCAGGGCGATCTCACACTTGTTGCCGGATATAATCTCCGTACTGCCACGGAACCATTTCAGGTTTAACGGGGCGCTTCCTCTCACGGTGGCAGTAAACGTGACGTTGGAACCTGGGAGAGCCTCCAACGGTTGAGGAGGCGTCACAAAAGAAGGAGGTTCTGCCACAAACGTGGAAGTCGGAAATGAAAGAGTGTCGTTTTGAGATCAAATTTAAACATGGAATAAATTCTTCACAAGATAAACAAATATTTGTCATTCGGGGAAAAGTTTTACTTACTATTCTAATCGCTAGCAAAGGGCGCCTACTGACATGTAGTGTGCACACAAAACAAAGTCTCTCCCAAAAAAATGTACTTATTTTTTTATGGCACAACACTTACAACAATCAGCCATAATTTTATGACTAGGGGTGTCGAAATTAATTGCATTATCGAGGCATCATGATGTAGACGTGGACGATTCTGCATGGATGCAATGGCAGACCATAATCGATTACAATGGCTGTCCAAACTGTGTGTAATGCGAAGTAATGTAGAAAAGTTGAAGACAAGCATCGTTATGCATCGAGATCATATTGAATCCAATCGTTGACCTAATAATCGTAATCGAATCGTGAGACCAGTGAAGGTTCACACCTCTATAATTATGACCACCAGTAATGGGGCCTGTTACTTTAAAAAAGGAGTTAGTTATAGTTGCTAGTTACTTCTCCCAAAAAGTAACCTAGTTACAGCATCATAACAGTAACTAGTTACCAGGGTAAGTAACCATTTTGTTACATTTTTTAAATATATTCACTTGCCTTACCACCACCTATAAGACACAGATGGAAAAGTTTTCCAAAATAAAACACCCTGCGGACTGCGATGGTCAATAAAAATGACATACAAAGAAGTTTTTATTCCTTCTATGCGAACTGGCACTGGTCCGCGGCCCATGGTTGGAGACTCCAGGTCTAGACGACTGAGAGTCCAAAACTGCAGCAGCATTTTCATCACTGTTCGTGGCTGTGTAGTGGTAGACCTGCTCATTTTTACTGATTATTTATATAGTCATAATGTTATGGCTGATGTGTATCTATGCAATGTTGGGGAATAGTTTACTAAACTTAGCTATTAACGTCAGTTGCTTTTACAATGCTGTAGCTTTTGTGGCTTGAAACATAACTACTGACCTCTGACAACAAGAGAAGCCGTAGTCGCGGCAGCACCTGCACTGTTCACTGCTTTGCACTTGTATGCTCCCGAGTCTGACAGCTGCAGGACCGGAAGCTTAAGCTTGCAAGTGTTCTCAGTAAAACTAATCTCGTACTTAGGCCCACTCTTGATCTCCTCTTCATCGTGGTACCAAGTAATGGTAAGAGGTGCAGACCCTGACACTTTACAGTCCAGCTCAACGGGTTTGCCAACAATACACTGAGCACCCTTCAGTTTTCTTGAAAACGTAGGAGGGATAATTTTATCTGTTTATTTGGAGGGAAAAATGAGCAACAGTTTTTAATGGTGTGGGGAAAAATGTTGAGGATACACTTTATCACAATGTTAACAATTTAAAGACTGTTAATCTTTAAAGAAAAACGAGTGGAGACTTGTTCATAAGAGAGGGTTTCATATTAAGGGACATTTTTGTATTAACTGGAGCAGAATTTCCAAAATGTCAAGGCCATACAAGGAAATGGGCTTCATTCACCAACATTTTCTTAAATGTGTTCAGACATTTGAACAGTATAATATTATACAACAGCAGAACTGAGGAAAACCTAATAAGCCATTGTACCGCAGATGCATGCAAGGAAATTTGCATAAGAGCCTGTGTCCACCAAACACGTTTATTTGCTCTGGCAGCGCTAATTTTTAATACATATCCAATGAGCTTCAGCGTTCAGAGCGCTAAGTGCCTTCAGCGGAAAAAAGACGTCGGTGGAGACGGCGCTCAGAGCGCTTCAAGTTGAAACCGGTTCAACTTTTAGAACTGCGCTCGTCAATGTCACTTCTCTCTTTCTAGCCAATCGAAATCGAGAAAAGGGCAGGACTTACAGTAGAACTCACTAACATCAATCGTGGCGTATCTGGAGCAGCTGGAGAAGCTTATTTTTGCTTTATTTACAGTTTGAACAGTTTGGTTTATCTCATGCACCCAAGCTCTACTTCTCGAAGACACGTATCTATTTCAAACGCTGCCGCTAACGGCAAGATGTGATTTCTCTCCATTGTAAAGATAATTTTGACGGCTAAACTACTGAAATCAAAGGAACAAATCACAATGTTTACATGAAATACGATCGAACACGGAAGTGCCCGATGACGCCTTTCGTAACTTAGCAACAACAAGCGCTGAGAAAAGTGAGGTTTTGACTGCTCTCAGTGTAAAAACCGTGTTTGGTGGACAAATTGCTAAATTGCTCTTCAATCTTCTAAATTACTCTTACCAAATCTTAATTAAGAAAACATTGGTAAATGTCAGAATCTTCATTAAAACTGTGTTAAGTGAGAACAGATTTCTTCTTAAAAACTGTTGATGAATGAAGCCCAATGTTTAGAAACCAATTGGACCACTGACCTAAGACAGTGAGCTGCATTTTGCAGCTGTCGCTGCCAACCTCATTCTTGATCTCAAAGGTGTATTCTCCAGTGTCGCCTTTCTCGGCAGACAGCACCTTAAGGCTGGAGGTCATTTTGGAGAAGGTGATTTTGTATTTCCTGCCTGAAGACAGCTCCCTTCCATCTTTATACCATTTTGGCTTGAGCTCTGGAGTTCCAGAAACAGTGCACTCTAAAGCCGCTGCGTCACCGGCCGTAACGCTGACCGACTCGGTCTTATCCAAAATGGCAGCAGGTTCTGTGAGTTCATAATAATTGTTCAGTCTCAGAACAAGACAATGTGCTTTATAAGGAACACAACAGAGAGCAAGAAACTACAAACCTAAGATGGTTAGGTTGGCCATGCATTCGACCATGCCAGCGTCATTTTTAAGATGGCATGTGTACTTCCCAGCAGATGTTGGATCAGCTTTAAATATCTTTAGAGTGGCCTGGTTGTTCTCGACGGTAATTTTCCTGTTTTCACCATCTCTGAGGACGTGATCCTTGTCTTGAACCCAAGAAACGCTGATCGGCTCAGAGCCTTTAAATGTAACCACTATGGTCACTTCCTCGCCAGATACGGCTACTGTATTGGACAACTTCTTGACAAAGACTGGAGGTTCTAAATGGCCAGAAAAGATTTGATATTTGGTTTATGACGTAATTCATTTGAAAAACCCAAATTTTCTGTTTCCATACAAACCTCTCAGTTTCACTGATCCGTGGCAGATATCGCTTCCTACATTGTTTGAGGCTTTGCACTCATATTCGCCAGCATCTGACGCCTCCAGGCCAAGAATGTGCAAAGTTGCAGAGTGGCCCTCAGCTACGAACTTGTACTTCCTGCTTTCCTTTAGCTGCTTCTTGTCTTTGAGCCAGTGTATCTCAAAGGGCACCGTTCCTTTCAGCTCGCAGTTAAGACTCACATCTTTGCCCTTCAGTCCTTCGATGGGTGTGGGCACTTTGTGGAAAGTTGGTGGTTCTACAAAGACGTCACAGTTTTGTTTACAAATTATCATGAGCAAACATGAATACACATGCAATGCATTAGGTTCTCGGTTGTCCAGGACATGGTCATCTTGAGTGCTTGAACCAAAAGCAAATTTATGGAAGATGTTTTACTGCTCATCCAAAAGGCTTTTTCAGTTCTCGTCCTCTAGTGGGGTTGTCACCTTGAAAGTGGTTGTTGACTCGCCTTGCCGTCCAACGGGTCGTCGAGGTCACAAAGACAATGTGTGAACCAAGGTGTGAGACATTAGGATCATATGACCTCAAGTACGAACCATTTGTTGAGTTGTTGCCCTTCACATTTAAAGAGGCTGAGAAGGGATCTCAAGTTTTGAAATTTTACAAGGAGAGTCTTCTTGGAGTAACATGGGCTTTTATGGGATTCAAACCAACAAACTTATGGTCATCAACCCAAAGTTTCTGTTACTCAGTTCACTGCACCACCACCAGATCTGAAGAAGCCTTTTGGATAAGGATGAAACGTTTTCAAGAAACTTTAAAGAAGTCCATTTGCCTTTGATTCAATCCCTCACGATGAAATGTAAAATGTTGCTCAACAAGACGTCCATAATGTTCACCAATAAAGTAAATCAACCCTTGTCTAACCTTTGACTGACAATGTGGTGCTGCAACTCTTAGTTCCTGCATCATTCTGCGCTTCACAGGTGTACACACCATTATCGTCAAAGCTGGCGCTTAGTATCTCAAGAGTCGCCACCGATTCGTCAAACGTTAACCGAACGTTTTGACTCTCAGTGGCAATGGCGTCATTTTTGTACCAGCTGATTTTCAAAGGTGGCGTGCCAGTAACTTTGCACTCTAGGCGGAGAGCCTCGCCCATCTTTATGAACTTTGTCGCCGGCAGCTTTTGCACAAAGTCGGGAGGTTCTGCAAAGGCAAAATAATGATAAATTAACTTAATCTCACAGCACCAAGCAACAGCAGATCGGCACAGCGGCACAGCTTGAGAAATGATGGGTAAGAGATGACTGTGAGAAAGAGAAGCATGTCGATGAGGGATGAATATAAGCAAGATGATATGAAATAAAGCGCTCAGCACAGACAACAACAACAAAACACTGTAAGATGGAGGCAAAACATGAAGGAGTGAAGATGGATTGAGCAAACCAAAAAAGAACTGAAATTCCAACCTTTCACCAACAAGCTTGTGGTACATTTGGCAGTACCAGCGTCATTGCTAACTTGGCAAGAGTATGTCCCGGTGTTTGAAAGTCCCACGGCATAAAGATCAATGAAACACGAAAGGCCTTCGAGGCCGATAAAGCACGAAGGTCCTGTAATCAGTTCGGTTTCTTCTTTGAACCATTTCACTGTGAAGGGAGGAGTACCCTTAAAGGTACTCTTAAAATGAACCGTGGTGTTCGGTATGACGGCTTGAGATTCTGGAACCACCACAAAACTTGGGGGCTCTAAAGAGTTTTATGGGAGAGAAAGACAGAGACTGTTAAGGAACTGGCAAAATCCCCAGAGATCTTAAATGCAGAAACATACACGAGATCCAAATGACAGTTTAAAAAATATTTCATCTGACCTTTCACCCTCAGCGTTCCACTGCATTCGCAACTGCCCGCTTTGTTGGTAAGTTTACAAGAGTAGGTCCCAGTGTCGGCTTTCTCGAGCTGCTCAATCTCTAAAGAGACGCTGTGGTCATCCTGAATCAGTTTATGCCTGGTTCTACCTGACAGTTTAGTTCCGTCTTTTAACCACTCCACAGATATGGGCAGTGAGCCGGATATGTTACACCCGATTTTTACCGGGGAGCCCAGAATCTCCTCCATGTCGCTCAGGGGTTTGATGAAGGTTGGTGGAATTATTTGTTCTGTTTGCAGGAAAAAGTGATCACTTGTAAACCCTGCTCTTTTTATGCAGACATTAAAATATGAATATTTAAACAAGCACTAACCCAAGACATTCAAGGTCACTTTGCACTGACACGTGCTAATGTGGTTGGAAACCTCAAAGATATAAGTTCCTCCGTCATCTAACTGCGCAGACTGAATCTTAAGATTGCTGATGTTATTGGCAAAGGCGAGGCTGTGTTGTCTGGAAGGAGCCACTTCCTTGCCATCTTTACTCCATTTCACTTTCAGTTCAGGAGTTCCTGTCACCTTACATTCGAAACTGACCGGATCTCCGGCGGTAACGTTAATCATGTCTGGCTTTTCGATAATCTGAGGAGGCTCTGAAGTTTTAAAAAAATATACAGATTAATAAATCACATATTAAACCTTTTCACACTTAAGCTGCAAATAATTTAAAAACAACAAACCTTGCACCATAAGGGTGGCAAAACATTTCTCCTGCCCGGCATCGTTTACTGCCTGACAAGTGTATCTTCCAGTGTGACCGGACTCACACACAGGGATTTTAAGGGTGGCGACGTTATTCTCAAAGGTCCGCTCAATTTTCGGGTCTTCCATAAGCCAGGTTTCGTCTTTCTGCCACTGTATGGTAAGAGGTGGTGACCCTTTCACCACGCACACAAACTGGGCGGCATTTCCCAACACCGTGGCAACGTTCTGGATTTTTTCTACGAAAGCCGGCGGTTCTGGTGGTGTGGAATTGAACATGTCATTTAACCGTGTTCCAAAATAAACCCTTGTCTAATGAGGTGAAAAATGTACAGCGCAAAAGAATAACCTTTTATGTTTAATGTTGTCCTGCATGAACAGCTGCCGACTTCGTTTGAAACGATGCACTGATATTCGCCAACGTCCAAATCGTCGCAATTCTGTATGTCGAGAACCATTACTGAGCCATTCTTCTGTGAGAAGACATGTTTGGTGCTGGCTTTTATCTCCTTCACGTCCTTTTGCCATGAAATATCAAAGGGAGCCGTGCCTTTAATCTGGCACTCAAAAGAAGCGTTTGAACCTTTCACAACCTCTACAGGAGTAAACGGCTTTACAATGACGGGTGGCACTGAAATGTAAAGAGGAAGAGAAGCGCAGCGTGAACTCTATATCGACTCAATCCTTATGTGAACTAATCACTGGTTGGTTTTTCAAATTATAACGAAAAACCAGGCCACAAAAAGCATGTTTTTCTTTGAATATTCGGTTCAAAAACCAAAAGGAACAGTCAAAAGTTATTACGAGTTTAAAAACAAGTTGTTTTTCCAAAAGGAAACAGTAATGGTTAGGGAGTTGGCCCCGTGATCGGAGGATCGTGGTCCAAGTTGTGAACTGGTAACTCTGAGGTACCGTCCTCAAACACTGCTCCTTGGGCACTGCCAAAAAAGCTGCCCACTGCTCCTTCATGAACGGGAGCTGTGCTGTGGTGTGTTCACAAGGACACTCACTTAATTCGCCTAATTTCCAAGTGCTGTGATCCGGAAGTTACCGTTACTTGCAGAAAACTGCATTTTGATTGGACACATATAACAGTCACTTCCGGGTCACATCCGTAGCACCCAACAAACAAAACGGAACAAGTTCTTGTTTACCATTTTCCGTTTTTTATTTAAGTGCAAAATGGGAATTTTAAAAGTGACCCGTTATTCACTTTTTCATTTTGGTTTTTGAAGCAACTACTTTAAAAAATGCACTCTTGGTTTTTAGTTTCAGTTTAAAAAAACAATGAAGAACGATACACAAATTCAACTGCTAAACTAAAGTCAAAAAATCACCATTTAACTGTATATACTGTATATCTGCACCAACCTTTGACTTTCAGCTCCATACTACAGCTCTCACTGCCGGCCTCGTTGCGAGCCTCGCAGTAATACACTCCACTGTCCTTAATATCAACGTTAGTGATCTCAAGTCGAGCCAATGAGTTAATGAAACTCATTTTGTGTTTGTCGCCTTGAATTAGTTCATTTCCATCTCTAAACCAATACGTATCTATCTCAGGTGTGCCAACGACCTGGCACTCGAAAACCACAGGCTGGCCGGGTTTCACCACCGAAACACCGTCTGGTTTTTGGGTGAATTTTGGGGGCTCTGATGACAGAAAAGGTGAGTAATCGTGATTACATATAAAATAAAACGAGATATGAAGAAACGTATTGTCTATGACAGCGATCAGCCATAACATTATGACCTGAGGCCTAGTACTGAGCCTGTTTGGTCTGTTTGGCCAAAGTCAAATTTACTCAGATTCTTAGGATTGTCCATTGTTTGTGCTTCTGACACACTTGTGTTCACTTTCTGCCTAATACCTCCCATTCCCTGCAACCCAGGATTGTTTAGCTGCTAACTAAAAATGGTGAGGTTACTAACTACTTTTTCAGAAGCTTATCAGTAACTACAGGTAGTCCCCGACTTACGATGGCGATGCGTTCCGATGAGGCCATCGTAACTTGAAAATATCGTAAATCGTGACATACAGAAAACACCAGCATCAGACACACAGAAAACAAGATGCGCTCTAACACTAAGACAACTGAACTGCCGCTCGCTGGTCAGAGTGAGGCATCTCACAAGGCGGGAGATGCGCATAGTCCGGCAGCGCCCCAATATATCGTACTGTATACGCCGCTACGCTTGCATTCCACACGAGACTTAAAATATTCCTACAATTTTGTTGTATGATTATCGTTATCGTCATTGTCAGATCGAACCATTGTAACTCGGAGACCATCTGTACTTTTAAAACACTGTAGCTTTGCCATTTTTATTAATTGGCACAAATAGTATAACTAGATGAAGTAAGTAGCTTGGATCTAATTTTATATCAGCTTGTCATGTAGCTAAGCAGTACATTAAAACACTTCTTTGGCTATTAATCTTAAGTAGTATGTAGCTCAAAAAGCCACCAAATAATAGTAGCTTAGCCAAGTGCCACTGTAACCAGGTAATCACTCATATTTCCTTACGTTTTTCTCAAATTAAGTCTTAAGAAGGTTCAGATATTTAAATAGTGTAATATTACACAACTACAGAAATTTGGAAAACCCAATGTGCTAATGTTTGCCCAAACTGGTGAGCAGATCTGCTCAATCCACTGAAAAACAAATCTCAAATAAGAAACTATAGTGAAATGTCAAAATCTTGGAGAATACTGCGTAAGTGGGTTGCAAGAATGTCTTAAGAACGGCTGATAAATGAGGCCCATGCACTTTATTCATCTTAACTGACTTTAAGTGGTCGTAATTTTATAGCTGATCAGTGTATCTAATAAAAGTAATAATGTCCTTTAGAAAGTGGGCAGAAAGAACACCTTTGACAAAGAGCACCGCTTGGCAGGAATCTGAGCCAACGTCATTGGTCACTTCACAGATGTATTCTCCAGAATCCGAAGGCTTTGTGAAAAACAGCTCAAGCGAGCTCGAGGAGTCGTCTTTCTGAACTGAGCAGTCAGCCCCCGATAAAACCTCTTTTTTATTCTTTAACCACTTTACGGTTAAAGGGGGGGTGCCAGAGAAGAGGACGTTAAACTTCACTCGGGTTCCTGGAATTACGTCCTGGGATTCGGGTTTCTCAGTGATAGTGGGAGGTTCTGTTTTTTTAAAAAAAGAATGCACAGTCTTGTTATAAAAAATCAAAAAAAAACTTCTTCTTGTCTGTTTAATGGAAATATAATAAACGTTAATTTAATGAAAATATGACAGCGCAAACCTTTAACTTTTAAGACCCCAGAACACTGGTCGCTTCCGGCTTTGTTTGCAGCAATACAAGTGTAATTGCCGCTATCCGAACTATCGAGACGACTGATTTCCAAGGACGCTGCGTTCTCAAAGAAAATGCACTTGCGTTTTTCGTCAGTCTCTAGCTCCTTGTTTTCCTTAAACCATGTGATGGTGATAGGTAGGGATCCAGAGACTAGACATTCCAGCTGCGTAAAGGATCCTTTAATACTTTCCATTTCTTTCAGTTTTCTCGTAAAAGTAGGCTTAATTATTTGATCTGTCATGATGAAAAAAAGATGAGATGTGAATCAATCACATCACAAAGGGACATGCTGTGAGTTGCTGAGTCCCAAAAAAGGCATTAATGTACTAACCTAGCACTGTCACAAAAGCCTCACAAGTGCTGCTGCCGACATCGTTTGAAACCTCAAACGTATATTCTCCTTCGTCGCTCCTCTCGGCAGCCAGGATTTTCAACGTGGAGCTCTTATCGGTGCTCTGTATTTTATGTTTCTTTCCTGATACCAGCTCTTTTCCATCCTTCAGCCATTTGGCTTTCAAGACTTTTGTACCTGAGAATCGACATTCCAAAGTGGCTGGATCTCCTACAGTGACGCTGATAGACTTTGTTTGCTCTGTAATGTTTGCCGGTTCTGCGGTGGACAACAAATTTAGTTTAACGAACACTGGCTGAAATAAGGAATTTATCAAATAACGCTGCTTTAAAAATCAGAACAAACCTTTGACCACTAACGTCGCTGTACACTTCTGACTGCCAGCCTCGTTTTGGGCCTGACAAGTGTATTTTCCACCGTGCTTCAGCTGCACGCTAGACATATTTAGTACTGCTGTTCTGTTTTCAAAGGAGATCTGCACATGCTCACTGTCCTTGACCTCGTGGTCATCTTTCATCCACAAGACGGTCATAGGCAAAGAGCCTTTCAGCACACACTGCATTGTAAGCTGATTGCCAAGAATCGTGCTCATGTTGTCTAATTTCTGCACGAACGATGGCGGCTCTAATGAACAAAAATAATCCAGCATAAGAAGTATAATAAGAAGTATTTTGTCTGCATCATTTCAACAATAAAAATGCAAAAATTAAATCTATAATATCACCAACCTTTCAAAATAATTTCAAAATCGCACGAGGCCTGTCCTACTTCGTTTGCTACGGTCAGCTGATATTTGCCAGCATCGCCTGGTTCAAATTTGAGAATCTGGACAGAAACGAGGTCGTCCTTCATGCTAATGATATGACGCCGGTCATTTCTGACTTGCTTTGAGTCTTTGACGCAGGAGACCTCGAACGGAGCTGAACCTGCTACAGATCCTTCAAAAATAACGTCGGAGCCTTTGACCACTTCTTTTGATTCAAGCTGTTTCACGAATACAGGACATTCTGAAGCGAGAAGGCAAATCAACCGGTCAATGAAGTTTCTCGATCAGCTTAGAGATATAATAAAAGCTAAACACATCTCTACACACCTTTAACCGTAACCAAACCACTGCACCGGTCGCTACCAGCATCGCTGGAAGCTACACAAATATAATCTCCACTGTCTTCAACGTTACAGTTAGAGATTTGCAGTTTCGCAACCGAGTCGGTGAAGGTCATTTTGTATTTATCGTTTGCGAGTATTTCCGTTTCGTTTTTGTACCACTTAATAGAGATCTCTGGGCTGCCAGTTACTTTACATTCCAAATCCACAACACTCCCCACCACGGCTAGTTTAGCCAAGTCAAGTTTCATCACAAACTTTGGAGGCTCTAAAAAAACAAAATGGTTAAAATCAGGTTAAAATATTCACATTATGATATCATATAAAACAGAGCAAAGAAGGAAGAGCAAAGAGAAGAAAGAAGAAGCACCTTTGACAAACAAGACAGCGGTGCATGAAATCTTCCCTGCCTCATTAGACACTTGGCAGGTGTATTTGCCAGAATTGGAAGGCTTTACAGAGTGCAACTCCAGGAAACTCGAAGTGGCTTCTTTCTTGATGAAACATGTTCCTCCGGTTAATATTTCTTTCTCTTCTCTGAACCATTTAATAGTTAGAGGTGCTGTTCCAGTGAAAGATGTTTTGAGAACTACAGTAGACCCAGGTACGACGTCTTGAGAGTCGGGTTTTGCAGTGAAGACTGGAGGCTCTAAATATAGTTGTGGGAAGGGAGGGGAGATATCAATATGATCACAGTTAAATCGCTACATGTGATATAGGTCTAAATCCAGTGTTGGGGAATAATTGTGACCCTCCACGGCAAAACCAGTCGCTTGTCGCAAATGTTCAAAATTGAGTTATGTTTTCATGAAAGGCATAAATCAAGCTTCAAAACGATACCTATATGGAATAAATGGGACGACATATGACTGAGATATCAACATTCAAAGGAGTCGGGTTTCTCCTGTCACGCCAAGTGAGAAACGGAGAAATCTGCCTTTGAAGTTGACTATCGCCGTAGCACTCACAGACGCTTGGTGCGGTCGCGGCTACGTTTGCATTTACGGTAGCCTACGCTGCATTCACAGCCACACGGATAGCCTACCTGCGTTAGGTTAACTGAACTCGGGAGACGAAGATGGATTCCGGAGAAATATCTTCACGCTAGTCAACCAGTGGATTTACCGTAAATATTGAAGTAGAGCGGTCAAAACAGAAACTTTTAACATTCTGCTGGAATTGAATTCCTCACCTCAAGAAAGTCACGTTTTTAGGATGGAAAGGGTAAGTTTTTCAGCCAAATTGATTCACAACAGTACAGTATAGACCTTCCACTGTTTCAAAACACTAAAAACAAAAAATCCAAAATTTTACCCCACGCAACATAAGCGGTCATTTTTCTTGGAAACCTCTGTTGCGACAAGCGACTGGTTTTGCCGTGGAGGGTCACACTTTAAATCAGTGAACTACTAACTTAATCCAGCTTTTCAGCACTTTATCAGCAACAAAGCTACTTTTAAAATGTTGTGTTTCTCATTGGTGTCGTATTGGCAGAAATGCCATGTGATAGGCTACTGTGCTCACTCACTGCATCACAGCGCACGCTTGGCAGCTGCAAAATGGAGTTCCACCATGGCCAAGATGGAAGCAAGAATCTTTGGTCATGTTTATCCAAATTTATATTTCAGAAAAGCAAAATAGACCAAACTTGCACATGTGAGTGTAACTTGTGCAAGCCAAAAATCAAAACACTCTCTCTCTAAGGTTGGGCAAACACTGCGATTTTTTCAACCGTATTGTAAACCTGCAGCTCACACTGTACAACTACATTGCATGCGTTGAAAAGCCAGAGCTCCCGATTTATGTGTGCACACTATACAGGGCTGATGTGACCTGACTGCTCACACTACACGACACGTTAGACTCCCGTACCCGGAACTGTAAAGTCGAGCCTCCAATACCTCTGTCCAGACTACAAACTGCGTCCTGATGCGGTTCAACGTGCAGGCTAGATATGCCAGCTTGCTAGGAGGTCTCCGATTGGCCACTAAATATATCAAGTCATTAAAATAAGCCCAGGTGAGTGGGGCTAACAGATAATGTAGCCTAGGGGCCCATGTACACCTTAATCTGCCAGCTGGCTATGTCGCCATGTTTGTATTCTGTACTCTGTTGAAGTTCACTTCCAGGTCTGTGTTGGCGCAGGCGCAATGAGGAAAAACCCACTGAGCTTCAGGTGAGCTGACTTGTGGCTCTGCTTCAACAGTCCAGTACCCTCACGAGGGGCGAACAGAATTTCGAACAGGTTTTCATCAGACCATACGATTGCCGATCAGGAGCTGGTCGAGGGGGTTAACTGGTGCTCATTACCCCATGTATACAAGACCATATACAATTAAGCTGAAACTCGGGCCGATCCAAAAAACAGTCGCACAAGTGAAAAAATCGGCTGAAAATCGCACAGTGTAAGCCCAACTTAACATGATTTGATTACACTGTTAAAAATATAGATCTTCATATTACTTTCAACATCATGTTTCACATTTTTTAAAACAATCTGCTTTAAGAGTATCCCACAGCACAAACAATAAGCATTACTGAATGTAGTCAGCTACTTTATCTCTGTAGTTTGTAGTGTAGCTAACCACTATATCAAAACAGTAGCTTAGCTGCTTTTACTAACAAGTAGCTTAAAGCTTGAAGAGCTTCCCCAACACTGGTCTAATCACAATAATAATTAGTTAGAAAAATGTCCATATCTGTTGTTCTAACCTCTAACAGAGACCGTTCCACTGGTCTCACTATGCCCGGCTGCGTTAGTCGCGTGGCAGGTGAAAACCCCAGAATCACCCGTCTCTAACTCAGATATTTTCAACGTAGCGGTGCTTTCTTTGAATTCAGTTTGGTACTTTGCTCCGGTTGTGATCTCCTTCCCCTCTTTGTACCAAGACATGGTCATGGGCTGAGATCCCGACACCTTACATTCCATTTGAACGCTGCCCCCAACATTACCGTCTACCTTTTTGAGAGTTTTTGTGAAGTTTGGAGGTATGATTTTATCTGCTCAAGAGAACCAAAGATGCTTTTGTTGAAACCATAACTATCACGTAATCACATAAAAATAAAAGCAAAATAATACAGGACACACATTTGAAATACTATACAGAATAGCGTATATATATATTTTTGAAGACAGAAGAAAACCAACCAAGAACTGTGAGGACGCAAGAGCACTGGTCTTTTCCGACACGGTTGGACACTTCCACCGTGTATTCACAGCCGTCTCCTCTCTCCACCGAGAGGATCTTAAGACTTGTTACGCAGTCTTTGAATGATATTTTGTATTTCCGGCTGCCCGTCATCTCCTTGCCATCACGGAACCATTTTACTTTGAGTTCCGGACTGCCCGAGACTGTGCATTCTAAAGCTGCCGAGTCTCCGGCCGTTACGCTGATGGACGGTGCTTTGTCAACAATTCTGGCAGGTTCTGAGACAAAAAGGAACAATAAGATTGTACTCCCAACTCACTGCCTAAGTGTCTAATGGATCTGTATAATACTTATATTTCATTCGAACCTTGAACTGATAATGTGGCTTCGCTTTTTTGCTGGCCGGCCTCGTTTTCAGCCAGACAGGTGTACTTTCCACCGTGATCTATGGCTACTTTCGCAATAGCCAGAACGGAAATGTTATTTTCAAAAGTCATCGTAATGTTAGGATCGTCGTCTCTCAGTATTTCCGAGTCTTTAAGCCATTTAACAGTGATGGGAGCCGAGCCTTTGAGAGTACCCTGAAGTTTCACAGCACTGCCCAAAATGGCAGTAGTGTTCTCGACCCTCTTAACAAAAGATGGCGGGTCTGTATGAAGGAAGACAAATTGTGTCTCAATAAAATTTTTGAATAAATAGATTTTAAGAATTCATAAAAGAAGAAGAAAGAGAAGAAGAAGAGACGGTTTTACAAACCTTTGAGCTTGGCTACCGATTTAGAAGTTATTTTACCCACATCATTCGAAACGCAACACTGGTAGTCGCCAACATCTGCACTATCAAATGACTGTATTTCCAAATAAGAGCCTGAGTCGTTTGAAACTATTTTGTGTTTTGCATCAGCAGTCACTGGTTTTTTCTGTTTAAACCACGTCACATCGAAGGGGGCAGTGCCAGCCAGTTTGCACTGAAGTTGTGCCGTCTGTCCCTTAACTACCTCCACTGTTTCTAATTCCTTTTTGAAAGAAGGAGGTTCTAAAGAAAACAAAAAAAATGTATACACAATGTTTTTTAAGAAAGACAAAAGGATAAAAAGGTTAAAAGATTTTGAAAACCAAAGACCTTTTTTTTTAATAACAAACCTTTAACCGTCAGCTGGGTACTGCAGCTTTCACAGCCAGCTTCATTCATCACTTCGCAAGTGTAACTTCCGCTGTCAGACACAGTAAGGTCGGTCATTTCTAGAGCGGCTTGCCCATCTTTGAAGCTGGTTTTGTGTCTTTCACCGAGACTGAGCGGTTTGTCGTTTAAAAACCAAGTAATGTGGAGTTCAGGAGATCCCTTAACAGTGCACAACAGGCGCGCAGATATGCCTTGTTTCCACAGGATCTTAGGCTCCAGTCTCTTGACAAACACTGGAGGTTCTGTAGGAGTTCAGTTTAAATCGAAGTAAATCAGTTTTACGCTACAAGAGAGCTCATAAATTGCAAGAACATAAAAGCACAAGAGCAGAAAAAGACAAGAGGAGAAGGAAGCAACAATTTTGCTGCAAAGAGATTGGTTTAGCGCTCTGCTGTCAAACCAAAGATGAAAAATGTTATGAGTTCAAAACAAAATTAATTTCCCAAAATGCAGAAATAAATCAGCCACTGCCAGCTCTCAATCCCAAACTTCTTACCTTGTACAGTCACTGGAGCAGAGCAACTGCTACTTCCGGCATCGTTCGCAGCGCTACACACATACATGCCGGTATCTTTAATTTTGGCCTTTGGAATCTCAAGGCAGGCCACTTTCTCTTCGAAAGAAACTTTGCTATCCATAGTGTTATGGATTTTCTTGCCGTCCCTCGTCCAGGTGACGCTGACTCCCGTGTCTTCGTTTACCTGACACTCAAGTCGCAGTGGGTTTCCCACCGCTATGGAAGTGGACTTAAAGGTCTGCACAAATACAGGTTTGTCTATAACTTGTAGGTCAGCTTGGCACGTAGCCATGCCAACGCTGTTGGAAGCTTTGCAAAGATACGTTCCCTGATCACTCTGTTCGAGCTTGGCGATCTCAAGATAGTATTTGTTCCTTTCCGAAAACACTTTGTAATGCTCATCGGGGGAAAGGGCGATGTTGTCTTTGTGCCAGACAACACTCATGGGTGCGGAACCAGTGATAACACACTGCAATTTAGCTTGTTTGCCCACAAATAAAGTCATGGAATCGGGCTTTGAGACAAATTCTGGAGGGAAAACCTCTATAAAAAGAGAAGTTGTATAATGAAAGGCTTTGTAGAAACATTACATTTTTTCACAATAAGGGTTATGACATTGGCTAATTTTCAAATTCAGTACCAAGATTTTGACTGCCAAAGAACGATACGCCAACTGTCTCTTACCTGTCACGGTCAGGGTGGCAGAACAGCTGTCGCTGCCATGTTGGTTGGAAGCTTTGCAGGTGTATTCTCCACTATCAGCCTTTGATGGGCTCAAAATTTCCAGAGATGACATGGTATGGCGGCTGAGGATTCTGCACTTGTCGCTCTGTCTTATCTCAGCGCCAGACTTGAACCATTTGAAGGTCACGTTGGGCGCCTCTTCGATCTCACATTCAAACTTGACTGGGGTTCCAACGTTGGCCTCTAGAGCATGGATTTTGTGCCTGAAAACAGGTGGCACTGAATTGTGCACATGGTAAAAAATACAGTCAGTACAGTCACACAGAACTTTATACTTATAGTGCATTCACACAGAAAATTATTACCTCATAAAAAACTATCCTTAACATGTTTTGCTGTATACACTATAAAAATGATTTGATCAGTAACTTCAACTTAGAACAATAATTTGGGCAATTCCAGCTAACTTTTATGAGTTTTCAACATTACAACTTAGGTTTGCAAGTCAGTTTTCAGAAATTAAAGATGCCAGAAGAACTTAAAATTGTAAGTAGTAATGTTTTGTTTAAGTTTAAAATTGTTATTATATCACACACACTGTGCGAAAATCCATCTGGTTCAACTGAAAAGCTTAAGTTGAACCGCTGTCTTAAAATTTTGGTATAGTATTTATTTCAAATCATAATATTGCGTCATTTTAGCTTTGTGTTGCACTATGTAGGAAATCTCAATTTGGTATTTTACTAAGAACTTTGTATCCTTCATGAATGTTATATCTGATTTATCTGTAAGATGTTGTGTATTACTGCAACAAAGCACGGTATATTGCAATTAAAATTTTTCGAATGTTCAGTACATATAGTATTGTCTTGTATTTACACATTCACTCTTAAGCATAACCATTAAAACTCATAAAAGTTAGTTAAATGCATGTTAACATGACACTGATCAAATAATTTTTTACAACATTAACAAACACAACAAACATGGCATGAATGATGGGAAGGAAACAGTTGCTCAGGAGTGACTGTGGAGAAAAAAATGATGACTAGATTGTGACAGAAAGAAGTGATAAATGGAGAACAACAATCAATACGTAATGGCCCAAAAGCATGCAAAGAGAAGTGCTCGGTGAAGAATGGACTGTGAATGAAATTCTGCTGATCTTTCGTGAGTTATTTGTGTTCTTTTCCAAGAATCGAATGAAGTCAAGGGTGGAGAAAACCCTCGGTGTGGAAAAGTGATGAAAATGGGGATGGTGTTGAAAGATGTCCAGCGGTTAAGAGGTGATGACAGGTGACTCATGCTCACACTTTGGTGGGGTAAAGGAAAAATCAAAGGGTAGTGAAGAGTGTACTAAAAGAAGAAATATGAAGACTGTCTTCAAATTAAATACAGTGACCTATAAGATGAGGGTGCTACATATATATAGAAATGCACAGGAGGAGTTAGTCATGGGTGATGACAGTAATATAATCCCCAATCATCCAACCTCTTTTGACCACTGTGAGTCTTGAAGATGTTGATGTCTTGCCAGCTTCGCATGTGTATTCCCCTTCGTGTTTTTCCTTGACAACTTTGTCGATTACTAAAGTGTATGTGTCCCTGTCTTTCAAACACTTGAACTCTTTTCCAGACTTAATTGGTTTTCCATTAAAAAGCCAATTCACTTTGGAAACATGCCTTATGGTCACAGAAAATGTAGCTTTGGCGTGTTCGTCTATGGTCATATCCTCTAAACTGCTTTCAAATTCTTCCCTGAACGTTTCTTTCTCGATTTTGATGGTCTCTTCAGTGATATATTCTTGCTTTGCTTCTCTCTGAATGAGGATCTCAGCTTGTTCAGTCGGTGCAGGACCAAAAGACACATCAGTTGTGACATCTCGGGCACCTACATCTCGCATATGACTTTCTTCTATCACAGATTTGAATTCTTGTTTTTCAACGTGAATGGACTGCTTAATTTCCATTTTTGACTCGGTGGTCGTTATATGTGTTCTCGAGTCTTGCAAAACGGTTTGTTTCTGAGCTGTCACAGACTGGAAAGAAGAAGCCGTGGCTTCAGTCTTTAGGGCGGCTGACTTAGCTTTAGGTGGCAAGAAAGCTTCTGCCTTTTCGGCTAATTGTACAGTCTCTACCACAGACGACAGCTTTTCTTTAGAAGCAGTGGTGCTTAGCTGCAATCGCTGAGGCTTGTCAATCTGCACTGTGGAAGGCTGTTCGGAGGTAAGAACCTGCTGCTCGCGATAAACAATGGAATGCAAAGCAGCCTGGAGTTCACTCTTGAGATCTGCAGTCTGAGGATACTCACTTTCAAAAGCAATTGTGATCTCAATTGGAACACTTGCAGTTGTGATGAGATAGGTGAACATTGTATACCTCGGTTCCTTATGCAGTTTCACCTCCTGTACTTCAACAACATCTAAATGCTTAACCACATCTGCCAGTATTACAGGTTGGTCTCTAGCAACCGCGGATGCAAGTGTATCTTTTAATTGCCGCTTTACATCTAAGCTGTGTGGTTTTGGTGCTGGAATAACAAAGGTGAGCTCTTTTGGAAGAGTCTGGCTTTCTCTGGACTCTCCCAAGATTTGTGCACTCATTTGCTGTTGAGTAATAGTTGCAGTGGTTGTTTCTGATTTTGTAATATCCTGTGAAAGTTCACCAGTTATAACATGCTTCTCTTCCATTAAAATAGACTGTCTAACAGACTGTCCCTCTTGAATCTGAACAGCAAAGTCTTGCTCTGCGGCTTCAAGGGCAATGCTGTTTTCAGTAGAGATCGCTTTCTCCTCAATATGAACTGATTCTGACGGTACCTTGGGCTCTACTTTGGTCAAGCAAACATATTTCTCAACATCGTCTACCTTTTCTGTATGCCCTTCCTCCAGATCCTGCCTGTCTGCTACAGATGTGGCATGTATGATATTCCAACGGTCCTCCCGTTGTACCAGTGCACGTTGCTGCTTAATGTCACTGGAAAATGGAACCTCCTTTGGTAATTGCATTGGCTCTGTTAAGACCTGTAAGATGCTTTGAGGTTTTGGTTCCAGTCTGATTTCAGTGTGAACTCCTGTCACAGAGATGTCAAGAGCTTTGGAATAATCTGCTGTCATTTCCATTTTCTCCTCTGTTGAAGCTGCATGTCTACGGGCCTTTTCCTGTCTTACTGTCACTGTTTGCTCATCAGGTTTTTCTATTAAGAGCAACCCCTCTTTGGATAACATGCTCTCTGACTGGACTGCCTGCAAATGCAAGGGAGCGGTGGCCTCTTTGCGGGGCTCTACAGAGATTGATGTCTCTTGGGTGGAAAACTGAGTAGACTCTTCACAAACAATGGTCTGCTGTTCATCTGTTGACACTGTGTGCATTAGAGTTTCTAGTTTTTTAGCTTCTGCTTGGTCAGGGCTTGGCCTCTCAGTAGTAAATCTACCCTCGGATGAGATAGCTGTCTGATCTGTAAAGATCTGTAAATGAAGAACCTGTTTATCTTCCCTCTGTGATTGAACTGAAATGGCACTGTCCAAGCCTGGAATTACACTCGTTTTATCAGCTTGAAGCTCATTTTTTTCCTCAGCACAAAAAGCTGCCTTCAATATCCTATCCTTAGCCAGAGATGCAATCTCTTCTTCAGGTTTGTGCAAAGACAGCCTCTCCTCTTTCGAAAGCATCAGTTTGGTCTCACTCACCGAAAGGGTGACTGGTTTTGAAGACTCCTTCTTTACCAATGACTGACTAGCTGTATCAAGTACTGATATATCTTTAGACTGAGCATGCATTATTTGTTGTTTCTCTTCTGAAATGGCTGAGTACAATATTTTAATGCCCTCTTTTACCTGGTAGCTACTTTCTGCCTCCGTCTCTGGTATAATCTGTGACTGCTCTTTAATAATAGGAAGCGTCGTCTCAACACCATGACTTGAGACTAGGTGTTTAGGCTCAGCAGTTGCCGTTACCTGTTCTCTCTCTCGATCAGCAAGAGATTCTGCCTTAACGATTGTTAAAGGAGTTACACTCTCTGTTATGGCTGACATTATTTTGGAGGGCTGTTCTTTTGCAATCGTAAGATCTGTGACTTCAGGACTTTTAATACGATCAAGGTGCTGCTCTGTGAAGCCCTGGCTCTCTTGGACAGCAGACGTCATCGTAGCCATACGAAGCTGTTTTAAAGGAGTTGCCACAGCTGTTGGTGGCTGGCTGGGGCCAACAATTACTCTCTCCTGCACCTCATGACTCTGCAGAACTGCAGCCTGATGAGTTACCTGCTCCCTGTGCATTACTGCAGATGACACATCAATCTCATGAAGAGTGCTCACTTGCTCACTTGCCACAGTCTGTCTATCTTCAGTACCAATGGTGTAAATCATATGCTTTCCTTCCTGCAGACTGACCCCTGCTTGCCCAGGAAGACTAACACTGTATAAACGGGATTCCGTTGCTTCTTCAGTCATGGACGTCTTATACGTCTTATGTTCCTGAACAAGCTGCTTTTGGTGAGATACAAAGAAGCTCTTTTGGAAGACAATAAGTTCGGCACTACAAGTTGCTTCCCCAAATGGATTGGAAGCCCTGCATGTGTAGAGACCACTATCCCTTTGGTGGGCATCAATCATTATAAGAAATCCAGTACCATCAGGGTCTGTAACGACACAGCAGTTGGGACTCCCCTTAATTTCAACACTGCCCTTAAACCACCGAATCTCCGGGCATGGAAGTCCTGTCACTTTGTAATAAAATTTCGCCTCACTCCCCTCAGCACATTGGACGGGTTGAATCGGTGTGATGAAGCGAGGTGGTTCTCCGGGTATTTTAAACATTTGCTCAACCCATTTCTCGGCAGCTGATAAATCACTAACTTGTACTTTCAAGATTGTTGTGCAAGTCGTCTGGCCAAATCGATTAGTTGCAATGCAAGAATACTCTCCCTCAAACTCTTTCTTGACCTCAGTAATGACTAGGCTGTATTCATCTCGTTCTTCCACAAACTTGTATACGGACGAAGAAGTAATGACCTTGCCATTATGAAACCACTGAACTTTAGGCTTTGGAAACCCACATATAGTTACAGTAAACTTGGCAGGGCCCCCTACAGTAACTGTTGTTGTAGGTGTTAGTTGGGTTGTAAATATAGGCTTTTCCCTTTTCTTTTCCAAAGTGCTAGAGTAACGTTTTTGCTCTGGTTTGAGTTCAAGTGTTTTAGCTTGTTCGGGTAATTGTAGGGTAGTGCTGTAGGATTCTTCTTCTTCCTCGTGCTTCACAGTCAAGCTAGAAAATTCTGTATGAAAATAAGGGAGGTAATGATTCACCATAATATGCACATCAAAGATTCAAGATGTAATTAGCAAGAGCGGACATATATGTCCTAAAAAGAAAAGAAAGAACAAAAGAACAAATAAACAAATAAATAAATAAATAAATAAATAAAGGCCAATATGTTTATTAAATCTTTATTCTCCAATGTACACCAAGTTACATTAAACACAAAATGCATTCAATTTACATCTAATTTATTCACACTTTCACACATTTTTTTTCTTCCTATAATACTTTTCTACATCTGCTTCTAGAGTGATAAACAGGTTTACAAATTACTTCAGATATTATTTATTTCATTCCCACTAGGTCAAGCAAATTCTGATTATTTACATTTAATTAAATATCTAACAATGGAAAAATATCTATACAACACAATTCTACATTCAAAATGTGTTAATGAATGAATTATCTGACTGGTCACCCTAGAGCACTATGTATCGAATCTGTTCAAATATAGGAGTAATTTCTAGATTCAAATTGCTTACCCATAAACACACTTAATTCAAGGGAAAAAATGTATCCATGCAGTTAAATTATCTACCGTATGTATGTATGTATGTATGTATGTATGTATGTATGTATGTATGTTTGTATGTATGTATTATGTGTATGTCTTTAGGTAATAAGTTGCTCATAATTAGCTCATAAGTTTAATTGGGTGCAAGTTTACTATGCAATTTGAACTGACTAGTTCTGTCTAGCTCTCTTAATTGAAGGGGTACTGTATAAATTATCTTGGTTCTTTACCTAAATATCATCTATAAATTGTATTTCCCTCAAAAATGAAAGTATTATCAGCTCAGTTCATTTGTCACTATGTAAGCATTAAAATGAACAAATTAAGTTTAGCTACTCTACATATCCTCAGAAATATCTAAAAAAAAAAATCATCTAGAAATCTAAAATAAGTGATGTGTTAATAAGAATCAAGTCTGAAAAGGTTCAGGGAAATGTACACTAAATCACAATTTACATATATAATGCCTGAAAAACTGAAAAATGTCTGGGTAAAAGTGTTGCTAAGCAGCGATCTTTAAGGCAATGAGAATTTCAAAGCACTTTTCTAAATAACTAATAAATTAAAATACTTTCAGCAAAGACATTGTTTCAGTGGAGCCTGTGTTGTTCTGGATAACACATTTGTATTCGCCAGCATCACTTTGAACTGCGTTCGTAATGAGCAGGTTGAAATGCCCAGAAGCTTTCTCCTGGATAATATATCTGGGGTTTGTTACGGGGTCGCCGTCTTTGAACCACTGAGCTCTAGGGTTTGGTTTTCCACTTACTAAACATTGAAGCAAAACTGGCGTTCCTACTGCTGTGGTGACATTTTGCAGCGGTATTATGACTTTTGGGGGTGTTTCAGTTATTTGGAAATGGAAACTACACATGTCTGAAGATCTGCCTTTAAATTCTATTTTGTCGTCTTTTGAGGGTTCAGCAAAGACATCGAAGTTGATGCTGACGTATTTCTCCCCCTGCTCGCTAACCTCATTATCAGTCATGGCGACCAGTTTGACAGCCTTCTGAGACTCGTCGGCTTCCTGTTGGAATTCAAACTCAAGCTCAATCTCTGACGTTTGGTCGCCATCGAACGACGAATTTCCTACAACTAAGTCAAACTTCTGTGGCTGAACTTTGGCACTGCCTAGAGACACAGCTGTGAGTTCTCTGCCTCTAGTCTTTCCTGAATACGCTTGCGGATTTAAGACCATAAGAGAAGCTCTGCAAAGCGTCTCGCCAACGACGTTAATGGCTCTGCACGTATAAATACCACTGTCATGAGTACTGACTTTAACAATCTTAAGGAAGTGGTTATCTCCATCGGAACTATGGAAGTACTTTTTCTTATCGTGTGGGATCTTTGTATTTCCTTTGTACCATGACACGACGGGGGAAGGGATTCCCATCAAAGAGCACTCAAAAATGACAGTTGTATTTTCAGGCGTTTCTATGTCACATATTGGGTTAATGAAACGAGGTGGCATTTCTGTAACCTCAAACGCAATTTTTAAATCCTCACTTTCCTGTGTTACGAAATCCACAGCACCTTCTTCATACACGCTCGGAAGTACATCAAGTGAGATAATCATGCTTCTGTTGTCAGCTGTGTATTCTGGTATAGTGACAATTTTTACTTGTTTCTCAAACTCTTTCACTTCATTTTCATCCAGCTCAACCTCTAATAATATCTCTTGTGGTGAAGGAGATCTTGATGGATCTTCCTCATCCTCTTCTACATCAAATTCAATCACATGCTGATGAGTAACAGCAGGGGGTGCTGGCATCATCCTTGCCTCTTGAGAGATCACGACAACTAGAGCAACACTTTTTGCTTCTCCAACATAATTAACTGCCTCGCAGATATACTCCCCTTGATCAGCTTTGGTGATGTTCTGTATTTCCAAAGCTATGTTATCACAATCTCTTTCAATGCTGGTTCTGCTATCTGACATGAGACGAGTTTTGTTTCTAAACCACTTAACCTCTGGAGATGGCAGTCCAAATATTTCAGCGCAAAACCGTAATGTGTCACCTTCGAAAACTCTTCTTTTGGTAAGAGGTTTAAGAAATGCTGGGGGAATTCCTTGCACCTTCTCTTGGAGGGCCCCTAGGCCTAACATGCCATGGCCCTCAGGAAGAATCATGCCCTCATCAATATTAAATACTGGTGGAGTTGTTACAATGCCTTCATCATCCAGAGACCTGAGCAATTTATCAGATGAGTATAATCCGTCACTGGAGGTGCTTGGTGGTCTCTTGCGTTCCACAGGAGAAAATGGATACTCAGGAGTCATGACACCACCTGGGGTCTCAGTGGAAGTGTGAAAGGATTCAGGTGATTTTGGAAATTGAGAGATTTCAGTGGACGAAACTGGTGTGTAAAACTGCTCGGCTTCTGCTATCTCCTCACTAAAAGTGCTCCCCATTTCAATAGACATTTCAGACTCTGGAGACAATGGTCTGCCCCAATCAGATGGTGGGTTATAATAGTCATAAACAGCACTAAATGTAACCTCTTCCTCCTCAAGTTTACAGATTCTAGCAGTGCCTGATCTGGGAGCACTCTGCTGCTGCTGTGACCGTTCTGTTAAGTCTTGAACTGGTAATTTTTTGACATTTGCTACGCTAACTGGTTTCACCACTTCATTTGTATTGACACTCGTTATGCCACTCCGTTTTAACTCAACTTGTGGTATTTCTTCGTATTCAATCTTGTCTGCCTGAACAGAAACTGTACTAGCTTTTGACGGCAAAGCAAGACCAACTGTATCTGGCTTTGGTTCCTCTGAGATCTCTCGAGAATAATCAGCGCCCTCCTCTTCTGCGAGATGACTTCCACCTGGTCTAACAAAGGCGCCTTTGCCTGATGTCTTCACAACTTCCTCTAACCCACTGGGTTTTATCTGAGGGCTTCCAGGACTAGTCATCTTTTCTGGTAATATAGCCTGGGGTCTAATTAAAGTTGGAGATTGTTGAACCTCAGTGACTTTTGAAAGTGAGATAAAATGGTGCAAGTCACTGGAGGCCGGTTCAACAAAAGTTCCACCCTCCACTGATTTTTCCTCAGTGAATTGTTCCACGCACTCTACACAGACTACCTCTTGAGTGAATTGTAAAGGTGACGGTTCATTAGCATCTAAAGAAGAAGCGACTGTAAACTCTTTTGTATCACGAGTTCCAGGTTGAAAAGCAGAGGTCAGTCCTTTCTCATATTGTTCAATATCAAGAGCAACTGCAGGAATGTCATCCACAGGGAAAGAAGATTCTGCTGGTGATTGTGCAGTCGTTTCTTCAGGCTTTGTCAAGGAGGACTTTGTTGGCTCAAATGACTGTTTTAATTTGGATACTTTCACCTCAGCCCCAGATGACTGCAAACCACAGCCAGTTATGACAGGTACGTCGGGCAGAGCTGCTTTCTTTCCACGTGGCATTTTTGGGACAATTGATTCATTTGGGTGGTAAACCTTTTGCTGCTGTCCAAGTTCCACACTATTTTCACCTGCCATAGACTCAACACCTCGTCCAGATTCTTCCTTGGATATTGCTGTAGAGATTTGAAAGGTTTTTGCTCTAACAGTGGGAGCACTTTCACTTGGGAACGGCACTGATTTTGCCTGCTCACTTATTTCTGATGTGGCAAGAGAAGAAAACCCAGAGTCCAGAGTTGTGGAGTCAAAAGACACAAAAGCTTCACTCTCAACCTGTCCAAGCTTGTTTGTGCCAACACATTTATATGTCCCTGCATCAAGATAAGTAAAATTATAAATGTATAGCCTATAGCTTTTGTCATGCTCCTCAAATTTGAATTTATTCACATTAGCATCTAAGGTAATGTCATCATGCAACCACGCTACGTGAGGTGCTGGTTCACCACACATCATACATTCAAGCATGGCAGTTTGCCCTTCTGAGCAACTGAAGTTTTCTAACTCCCTAATAATCTGAGGTGCTTCGCCACCATCGTCAAAAGAAAAAGTGAACTTGTGCTTCTGAAGTTGAGATGAGCTCTCTTCAAGCGGAGCCTCAGCTGTTTTTTCAAGAGGTTTGACATTCTCTGTAGCCTCTTCTCCAATGTCTAGCACTGGTGTTGGAGCAGTTATTCTAATTTCTACTGGAGAGGAATGTACAGAGGAGTCGGAGGTACGAGGAAGATGAACTACTGATTGTGGAACTTGCAAAGTGTATTTTTTGTCTAGGCAAGGCTCTATGAATGACTCAAGTTCTTCCTTTATCATTTGTTCTTCAGTATATACCGATTCATCTGTTACTTTAACTTCTTGAGAAACTTCAGGCCAGGCCTTACATTCATCACCAACTACAGTTAATATACAAACAGTAGTAGCTTTTCCATATTTGTTTGAAATATTACAAGTAAACTGGCCCTGATGGTTAAGAGTTGGATAGTAAATGGTCAGTGTTGTGGAGTTAGCTCTGGTACGTACATCAAAGTCTGGATCCCTAATCACCGGCTGGCCATCTTTAAGCCATGAAACTGATGGCTGCGGCTCTCCATAAAACCGGCATCTTAGTTCTGTCATTTCTCCTTTTCTTACTTCTAAATTGGGCTGTAGCTTTTTAACAAATACTGGTGCATCAGGTTTCACAGTGCTTTCATATTCTTCTTTTGGTGCAGTGGGGCTAGTTTCTTGTTTTGGGTTCACTTTTTGATGTCCTGCCAAAGCACTTTCCACCTTTGAAACATGTTTCACAATATCATGCTGGGAATCCATTAAAGGCACACTTGAAGTAGCGGGAATAGTTTCAGGTTTTTGAGCAGAGGGTTGCATCTGCTCAGACATAGTCCAGCTTGATTCTAAATCTACGTTCTCCTCTTGTTCTTGCTCAGTTAGAATGTCCTGCTGCCATTTTTTAATGCGAGTGGCTAGAGCCTCCTCCTCACAAACCAGATAGTCACTTTCACTCCGTAGCTTTTCTCTGTCCTTTCGAGAAATATCCTCGAGTTGCACTGGAATTTCAGAACTCTCCGCCTTATAGCCAGACATGGGGACATCAACAAAGAATGTCTCCTCTGGGATTTTTCTAGGCAATCCTTGACTCTTTTTCAGTGACTCAGTATCTTTCTTTGCAGCTGCCTCCTCAACTCTCTCAACATTGGTTCCCCAGTCAGGCACTGTGTTTCCTTGTTCAATCAAAACATCCTGTTGCCATTTCATTATTCGTTGTGTTAAGGCTTCCTCTTCACTAATGTAACGTTCGCTCTCACTTTTTAACTCGTTAATCCTCTCCCGTGATAAATGCAACTCTCTCCGTTGCAAATGCTCACTTAGTCGCTTTTCTTTTGGGGATCTTGAAACTTTTGTGAGTGAGTCTCTCTGGGTAAGCACTGGCTCATGTTGATAAGTTTCAGCTTCACTTTTGTGGTAACGGGTAACTGGATCTACCACACCTTGTTTTCTTGTACGTACTGGATGAAATGTAGTCTCTGCCTCAGTGTGAAAGCGTTTATGTAATGCCATTTTATCTTCTAATAAATGAGGCTCAGTGTCTGTTATGGGGGTTTCTTCTGTTGGAGGTCTTGAAGCCTCTGTGAATAATGCCTTATCCTCACTTTCTTTTACAGCCTCAAATTTTCTTCTTTTAGATGAAAGCAGATCACTCTGAGTCATGCTTATGGGCTTTTCTTTAAACGAAGATGAAACAGGTGTGAATGAAGAGTCTATTTGAGACTTTACAGCTGGATCCACTTTCTCTTTGCCTTCATATGTATAAAATGCTGAAGTGATTTTCTCTTGCTCCTCACTGTGTATCTTTTCACTTTCAGATCTCTTTTTATGCAAAGATCTAGAAACCTCTGTGTAAGAAGAGTCTTGCTGGGATTTGGTTCCATGTTCTCCTTGATGGAGTTCAGGTCTATATGAATATGGTGATATGCCTTTAGGTTTGTCAAATACAACAGGCTCTGGATGACCTTGTTGCCAAGTCACAGGTTGATGAGACACTGTACCCTCCTCAGACTCGAGTGGAGATGCAACTGCTTTTTGTAATGAAGCCATCTCAGTCTGTGCCATGTGCTCAATTAGGTCCTCTTCCTTGACGCTTGATCTCGAAACGACTGTAAACGGGTCCTGCTCAGATCTTGCAGCAGCTTTACCTTTATGACTTTGATCTACAAGCTTAGCTCTTGAGGATTCTTTTGTTTCAGACCATTCTGACGCAGCTGACGTTCTCTGATCTACGTGTACGTCCTCTTGCCATTTTCTAATGCGCTGAGTTAAGAACTGATCTTCGCTCTCTGCAGACTCATTCAAGTTTTTCTCAGCGATGTTCTCTACAGAAATTGCTCTTGGTGGTAACTGCTGGATGGGAACCATTTTCCCATCATCTTGTGGAGCATCTTCAGAGAGGAATGACTCATTTATTAGCTTCACCGCTTTGGTTCTTGTGGACGCTCTGACTGCGGTCTTCTCGTGTAATATTTTAGCTCCTTCACCAGCAGCTTTTTGGGAGGCTTCACCAGCCTCAAGCCATTGTAAGACAAAAGGTTCTTTTGCTTTTAGTTCAGCTTCCTCGTCCCACTGTCTAAGATTGGTACTATCTGGGACAACCGAAACCTCATATTTCACATCTTTTGCTGACTTTTCTTTTGAAACAACTGACTCCTCCATTTTTATTTCAGAAAATTCCATTGGGGTTTCCTTAGTTTTTATGTGACCCAGAGGGAGCTCACCTCTCATCATTTGTATTGCTCTTGATCTAGACTGAGGTTCAAAGGAATGCTTTACCCTTTGCTGTATGGGCTCACCCGACTGTGCTCCAATCCCCGTAATTCTCTCCAGCCTATTTTGGAAATCTGCTGAACATCTGCTCAATCCACCCTCACCTTGATCGCCAGTCCGAACATGTTGGAGCTCTGGTAAAGTGGAAGGCTTCCCCCTTTGCCTTTCTGCATAATCTGCATAACTAGGTTCGCTTGTAAGAGATTCCAGGTCAAATTCTGAAGACGACATTGTTGAAATGGAAAGCCTCTTTTTCTTTTTAACGGCTTTTTGTAAGAGAGTGAGCTTGGCTCTAACCTCTCCATGAAGACTGTCAGTGTCACTAAACCTGTCACTGTATCGGTCGCTGCACCTATCACTGAATTTTTCACTGAACCGATCACTGTAGCGGTCAAAGCCACCGGTATGTCTGTCACAGTAAATGTCACTGTAGCGATCACTAAACCTTTCATGTCTTTCAAACATCGGGGGTGGAGAACGAGCGATTTCTGAGGCGGTTTCGAGCTTGTTGTCTTTCTCAGGTGCCCTCGACGGAGAGGAGGTCCTGAAGTACATTGTCCGGAAAATGGCACTTTTAGGCCTAGGTCGACCTCTAGAGTGTCCCTTGTTTGCTTTATCAAAAGGTGAACCAACACATCTTAAGTCTACACGGAACTTTCTATCTTTTGTTTGATCAACCAATGAGTCTAAGCTTGATGAGTGGGACCTGTTTGAACATCTAGAGAGACTTAGGTAATTTGCTTCTTGCTCCTCTCTTAATGACACAAGAAGAGATGCTGTGGATTCTGCAGATCCCTCTGTATTGATTGCCATGACCTTGTAACTCCCGGAATCTTTATCTTTAACATCATTAATAGTTAGACTTGTTAGGTGTACGTGCATTTTACTCAGAGTTTGTATTTTACGACGGTGCTCCTTTTGAATCTGCCTGTTATTATGGAACCATAATATGGTAGGAGGAGGTTTTGCGACCAACCTGCATCTAAACGAAGTCACCTCCCCCTCTATTACAGACTTAAACTTAAGCTTTTTAACAATCGATGGTTTAATATTTTCACTAGTTTCACAAACGTCGGTTACGAGACCCAAATCTGTAGATTCGTCAGGATCTGATAAAGCGGCATGCAGTTGTCTTCCTTTTTCTTCAGTTCCTTCAACGTAAAAGATTTCTGTAAAAGAAGGGAAACAATGTTCAACAAAATGCTTGGCATGCTAAAGTTTGTAAATATTTTTAAAATATAAATATTAATAGAAATATTAACATCATGCATCAAGTCACAAAGCCATAAAAAATTCACTCACCATATTTGTTCGAATAAACGCAAGACTCGGTTCTTTTATTAAAGATTTTGACACGAAAATGTCTTGGTGTTTTGTTCCTTCTTCTGTGGACATTTCTTCAAGGCATAAATGTCTTTATCAAAGCATTAATAAAACTGATTGTTTAAAAATAAGCTTTTTAAATAGATTGACTTGGTGTGTATATATATATATATATCCTAAAATATTCCTTACCTGACTTGCAGAAAGATGAATAAACGCCCTTTCTAATCCTTAGATTGGCTGAAATTTCTCAAAACATTCAGAGAAACATTGCTCTTTTATGAATTAAGAGATAATTCAATAATTAAAGCAGCTCTTTGATGAGATTTGTAATGAGAAGGCGTTTATTCGAACTAATATAGTTTGAAGGTATACCGTGTTATTTAAAAAAAGCAAACAACATTAACCACATACCGCTCTCTGCAAGCCAGTCTAAGAAATATTTGCAGGAAGAAGTTCCAGATACAAGAAACGTAAGAAGCAATTAAAAGATGTGGCTAGTTCCATATCTTTTAAAAGAAGTATTTCCTGTCATCTGGAAACTTTAAAAGATATTTAAATTCCTGCACCATTACAATTTCAGAGACATCCAAGAAAGGATCCTTCATGCTGTTTAAGAGGAATAAACAGATGCAAAACCCAACTTTGCTCAAAATGCTGTACAGCAAGCATTTTACTAAACAAACTGCTTGCTATCCAAAGACGAGAGGTCACACAGTATTCACAAATAAGATACAAGAAAGTTCCCTTCAAAAGAAGTCATGCAGTTGGTAAAGCCAGTAACCAAATCATCAGGTATTGTCACCGGGTTTTTCAAAAGACATTTCATGACTGAAACAAGATTCTGTAGACAAGTCTTACCTTTGACTTCTTCCTCAACTTTCATTTCAATCGCCTCCTTTACTTTTGCAACTGTAAAATAATGTGGGGGGGGGAGAGAAATCACATTACTGCACAAGGAAGGACTTGGAAATGTCAGTGTCTGCTGGAGACGACGTTACAAAGAGATGACAAGATTGGGAAAGCATGCAACTTATGACAACCTTGCACTAAAAGAGGTTAGTCGTACTTGCAGCTTCTCGTGCTGCATTTATTACTTTGCTTTTTACTGTGGACCAAGATTTTTTATGAATAAAAACAGCTCCATCATGTGCTGCCACATCATTTCGGAGGATCAAGAATCTTCACAACATGAACAAGTCACGCCCTCACCTGATTGTGCACTGAAAATTGGTGACGTTTTTTCTAGAGAGCGAGGCGGAACTGTAGCGGGTTCCTCTTGTTCTTTGACAGGAACTAGGTCTGTGTCGTAAGACTGTTTTTGGTCTATATCTCGTTTGAGCGATTGGTCCTCTCTTTCAGGCTGAACCTGTGTTTTATCGTCTTTCTTAAATTGGCGCTTGTGCACTGATTGAGAAGAGGTCTCAGATTCTGCCTCTGTTGCAATGATAGAATCAAAAAAGGAATATGAGGATTACATTTAAGATCAAGTGCTAAGGTCAAAGAAAGGAAAAAATAAGAAGAAGATGATTCTGCTGGTGATGATGATGATGATGGTAATGATGGGGTTGTGGGGCAATGGTCTGAGGCTCCCTTTTCCACCACATTGGTGCCAGAGTTGGTCCCCAATTTGGAACTGGTGCCATATTTATTAAGGTATTTAATTGTCATGTTGTCGCGTTGTGTAGTAGACGTGGTCCCACTGGACTATTACATCAGGGGATATGTGGGCCGGACCTCACTGACTCTTAACTTCACCACCGGCCAAGCATTGGAACCGGCACTAACACCAGTGCAGTGGAAAAGGGGCATGAGCGAATGAATGAAGATAAGACTGGGAGCTTCACTGAAGATCCTAAAACCACCTTAGCAAGACACTTAACCCCAAGTCGATCCAGGGAGACTGTCCTTGTAATTACAAAACGTAAATCACTCTTGATAAAAGCGGCTGACAAACACCTTAATGAATTTTTTATGAATTTTTATGCAACTGAGACAGTAAACGGAATGAAACAGAACATGATGACTGGCTGGTGCATATCCACCTTCAACTTCCAGCTTTGCAGAACTTCTCTGGAACTGGCCGTCCTTGTTTTTTGTGACGCAGCTGTATGTTCCCTGGTCTTCTGGTTGGACATTATGTATAAAGAGTGTAAAAACCCCTCCACGTAACTCATAATTGATCCTCTCTGTAATGACAAGTCTTCTACCATTGTGGTACCACGCAGCATCAGAAAGAGACTGAGGATCAACGTAATGAACAAACTTGGCCAAGTCACAGGTTTTTGCCCGTACCTTGTCCATCGCATTTAAATGCTCGATTGCAGTAGCCTTCACGTCCACAGCCAAAGCTCTTTTTTCAGCTTCAGGTTTTTCAGAGGCTTTAAGACGTAAAGAAGACTGCAAGGTGCTCTGCACTGTGGTTTTTGGATCTGCCTTTCCAAGACAGACTGAGACATCTGGGTACATAGCAGCCAATGGCATTCTTTGCTGATCATCTTGTGATTCTGCAGAAATTCTCATGCCGGGCTCTTTTGAAGAAATATGAATTGTATCCCTTTTTATAGACGATATAGATGTTTTCAAAGAACCATGTGAAGAAGTTTGTGTTTGGTATTTCTCAGGAGAGTGATGCTCCTCATCATTAATTTCAGACTCGGTTAAATCAACTTTTTCATGAGAACTAATAATAATGCTCCTAATCGACTGTCCCAAAAAGGTTGGTTGTTGATGTATGTCATCTCTTAGAATCTTGTCTGATTCTGGCGATACCGCTGGAAATTTCTCAAATTCAGGTTCTGAAACCAAACTATCAGATGGCTCTCTATCATCTGAGCTGTCAAAATGAACCTCAGAAGACATTTTAGACAATTTTCCAGTAATATCTACTTTTTCTTCTAATTGAGCAACTGTCTTTTGACATTCTATGCTTTCAATTTGTGAAGGCAGATTAGCAGCTAGTGACGACTTCTCTACAGAACTTTTAGAGTCAATAAAGCCAGATTCTTCCAAAGACATCTTAGATTGTTTAATTTCAAAGACACTTTTTGAAGAAGATGTAGTAAACTTTGGAGAGGTTTGAGTCTGGACATGCAAAGGCTGTGTCTGATCTCTTGTTCTACCTATGTTTGTATCCTCAGTGACAGCAGTGCGTTCTGGTAAAGTTCTTCCTTCCCGAGAACCAATCATAATGCTCTGATATGACCTGTCTGAAAGAGTTAGTGATTCCAGATGCTCCCCCACTTTAATAAATAATTCTGAAGATGTCTGTGAAAAGCGTTTGGATGCAGAATCAAAGGCAGCAATGTTGCCTGCCAGGTTCTGAACTTGCAAGGACTCTGGGGATAAATGTAATTGATCTCTTGCTGGGATTATTTCTGAAATATGAGTAAAAGCCAAAAGAGTGGAGTCTGAAGGAGTGACCTCTTCACGAGCGTCAAGGGCAGTGGTCTTACTTGGCCTGAAAGGTGGGGCAAGCAATTGCTCATCTTCAACCAAATCTGAAGATGCAACTACCAAAGATTTTCCAGGTCGACTTTCAAACGTAAGAGAATCAGTGGGCAATTTTTGGTCATGTTGTACATCAGAAAGTCTCATTTGATCGTGTGACCAAAATCGATCTGTTTTGCCAGTGTTTGGTAATGCAATTTCAAGAGCTCCAGAAATTGTATTTGTTGTCTTTCCAGAGGGTTGTGACAAAGATTGTTCTGATGTTGTTCCAAAGACAAGAGGATCACTTGGCACTCCCTGCTTTTGTTGGGTCTCCAAAGAATGTTCTTCCAGAGTGGATCTTTTCATGAAAGATATTTTTTCGGTTGCTACACTACCAAGATCTTTAAGACATTCATCTGAACGATACAAAAGAAAATGTAAGGCAGAGAGTCACTTGAGCTGGAAACAAATCTACAGCAGGCTTAAAAAACAAGCAGAACAAAACGCAGCACAAGGTTGTTTTCTGGGGTTAGACACACATAATTATGGTGAAAAAAGTGCAGAATGAAAAGAGTAGAGTGGATCACACTTCACAAACTTAAACTATGTGTGGTTTCACTAACAGTGAACACGAGGTTCACCTTAGCAAAACTAAAAAGACAAAAAATAATGTGAAGTTAGTGAATGTGGCTGAGGAAAAATCAGGAGAGGACTGAGATGAAACGATAAAAAATAAAGATAACCAGATTGTGCCTGAATTACCTTCTCTCGTTACTGCAAGGGTTGCCGTGCAAACTGTCTCTCCGGCTGCACTGGTTGCTTTGCAAGTATACTCTCCGGCATGCTCAAGGAAAGTATCAACTATGATTAACGTGGCAACATTTGTCATTTCATCAAAATGAAAGACAAGATTTTTGTTTGGTTTAACAGGCGTCTGGTTATGAAACCAGCTGATTTCTGGTTTGGGCATGCCAGACACACAAGCGTGAAATCTGGCCACTTCCCCGTGAGGCACACTGCAGCTCGCAATGGGTTGAATGAAAGTGGGCCTTTGACCAATCGGCTCCTTCTTTACACCTTTAATGCTTGTGAAGAGACTGGACGAGGCATGCCACTGCGATTCTTGAGACGGTACTTCTGTAATTTGCGCTTTCCCTGTAAGGAAGTATTCATTTGTTCTTCAGCCAGAATTTGAAGGCCACACAATCACAAAACTTAGTCAAAATGTCATTTCTTCACAAAATAGAAGAAAAAAAGCATTTCACTGGACAGACCATTTGCATTGGTGTCGCAAGGTGAAGTGTGTCCTATATCACCATAATTAAATAATATTATAACAAAACAGTCTAGGCAATGCAATGCGCTATCAGAACATTAAGAGATGCAATGCATGAGCGGTCTAAACTGCAAATTACTAAAATTGCATCACATCACATAGCATTATTCTATTCATGCATGCATGCATGCAGTTAAGCAGAAGGTTAATCTTACCCTCCAGGCTCAAGGTAGCTGAGCAAGAGACCATTCCAGCAGAATTGCGAGCCACACAGGTGTATTCTCCTTCGTCCTCAGCATACACTCTGGAAATCTCCAGCTGGCAGTTATCATCAAACTGCGACATCTTGAAGAAGGTGGATTGCTTGATCTCTCTCTCTTTACTGAACCAGCTGATTGTAAGATCTAAATAACAAAAACAGAGAAATTGTCTGTTAACTGCAGATTCATATACACTGACATATATAGTTCTTAGAGTATCTTTAGTTCTTACAGTTTTCTTTACCATAGTATGTGTATGTACAGTTACTGCTTATAGAATTTTAAAAAATTCTATATATTACTTTATTTTTACTATATATATTTTAGTTTTGGTTTCTTAGAAGGTTTCTTTAACTTAATCTGTACATCAAATAAATGAAAGAATCATGTTGACATGACTAACTGATCAAATAATTTTTTACAGTGTGCCAGTCCTCTTAGAACGTAGAAGAGCGTACCTTCTCCAGACACACGGCACTGGAATCGGGCAGAGCCTCCTTCCTTGGTTGAGGTGTTTTGTACTGGAGATATAATCACAGGTGGGGACAAAGGTGCACCAGTGTCTGGGGAAACAACCTCTGGAACTGCAAATAAACACATTTATTCAAATAAAATCTCTAGAAATCACTGGGCAGTCTTTAAAACAGGGTTCATTTTTCTTAAGTCTCAGGCTTTTGAGTATAAATTCATAAATTAAGTATTTACATAAATAAAATGGCAAGGTAGTGTATAAAGAAATAATAGTGAAAATGTTGATAATATAAAGGACTGCTTGAGTGTAAATGTCTTCTCTTTGGGGTGTCAATGTCAATTAATTAATCAATTAATCAATTGATCAATTGATCAATTAATTAATTAATTAGGCCAGCTTTATGGAAGTCCAAATTGTTCAAAATTAAATAAATAAATAGGACATAATGAAATAAATAACTATATGAATAAATAAGAGACATATGTAATATGAGAATGACGAAGTAATTCTGCTGAAAAGTCGCATTATGAAGTAAATAGGCCATCGGGGAAAACGGCATTTTGAAATAAAGACTGACTTTGAAAAAAGGAAGTTTTGGAATGAAAACGGCTGGAATTAAATAAAATGCCTCTGCAATAATCTCTGTTGTTAGAAAAAATAATGACCATGAAATAATATTTCAAAATAATAAGTAAATTTATATAGCATAATGCAATTATTCAATTATTTCACAATATCATTCTCATATTACATATCTGTCTCTTATTTATTCATATAGTTATTTATTTCATTATGTCCTATTTATTTATTTAATTTTGAACACTTTGGAGTTACATAGAGTTTGCTGGTTTGAATTGTGCAGTACTTAAACATGAAGTGCTAGATGGATAGAAGGACAGATCGATAGATTGGTAGATGGATGTATGAATATATAGATGGATGGACAGATAAATTGACTGATTGATGGAGGTAAATAGATGGATGGATAGATCGACCGATCCATCGATAGATTGTTCGCTCAATAGATTGACATAAATAGATAGATAGATACACTGATAGAAAGATTGATAGAGATAGATGGATGGATGGATGGATGGATGGATAGATAGATAGATAGACAGATCGACAGATCGATAGATAGAAATACAGACAGATAGATAGACATATGTTCTACATCTTAGTCCAATGTGTTGTAATCCTAACCTTCCACAGTGAGCGTAGCAGAGCTAGTGGCCTGGCCATAGTCGTTCTTGGCCTCGCAGTTGTACTGTGCTGCATCCTCTGGGAAAACCTCAATCAGGAGCAGTGTGTGTTCGTTTCCCTCTCTCAGGAACTTGCACTTGAACCCAGAGGACAGTGCCTGGGAGTTCTTAAACCAGGCGACCTGGGGCTGAGGGATGCCAGTCACTTCCACAGAGAAGCGAGCAGGTTTGCCAGCCTCCACGGACAGAGGCTCCATGTGTCGGGTGATCTGAGGAGGCTCGGGGACTGAGGGAAAGGAAATATGGTAATGTAATGTAAAGAGGTGACAACTTAGCTTAAGACAATCTGACTTTTGCACCCCATACCTCATTATGACTTAATGGGGTATAAGCTATGGAGTTTCAAGTTCATATTGTAAAAAAGGCCAGTGCAACAAGACTTACTGTTAACATGTAATGTCACCACACTCCTGTTTTTCCCAGCGATGAAAGTATATTCTCCAGCATCGCTCCTGTACGTTTCTGTGATTGTCAGGCGATGAATTTTCCTGATGATTGCGTAGGTGAAGCGCTTATCAACTGTGAACTGGATCTCGACACCGTTCCTTAGCCAGCGGCCTTCAATGTCGTCCTCGTTTACTTCAAACTCCAGAGTGGCTCTCTGCTTCTCAAGCACCTGTAAAATAATTTGGTTTCTAATGAGCATTCATAAGAATAATGCAAGTTATTGGGGACATACATTACCACTTCTGGGTTTTTGCACACACTGAGATATTCTAACATTTGCATGTAACTTACCTAATATTTAATAAAAGTACAATCAATACAACATTAATTACTAATAAATACATGTACAACTTGTTCATCACTTATTAGCATGAAAATGTGATGTCTTTGGAGTCATTGTCCTGGTGGTAATAGCCGAATAGTTGTCTGTTGTCTGATGGAATCATACAAGTTTTAGAGCGATTTTTGTGCAGAGGCAAATATGAGAAAATGTGTTGAAAGAAAACTATGCTGTTACACAGTAATGGTTTTAAGTACATGACGCATGTTACTTCTAATAATTCCACTTCAATAGTGATGTCATCTCTGACTTTGTTGTGCTACACAAGAAGTTGTATTTTAGTATGAATTAGGGCCTGTGTCCACCAAACATGTTTTTTGCATTGGCAGCACTTCCAAATCCAAGGAGCTTCAGCGTCTCAGAGCGCTAAGCATCTTCAGCAGAAAAAAACGCCAGTGGAGACGTTTTTACCAGCGCGCTCAGAGCGCTTCAAGTTGAAATCCGTTCAACTTTTAGAACAACGCTGGGCTTGTCATTGTCACTGCTTTCTTGCTAGCCAATTAAAATAGTGGAAAGGGCAGGATATACACAGTCAAGAACTCAAATGGTGGCGTATCTGGAGCAGCTGGAGAAGCTTTTTTTGGCGTTATTTACAGTTTGAACTAGACAAAAACCTACACTTATGTGATCAAACTCCTAATCAGTGCGACTCTCCCAGCTGTTTTCTTGCACAGTTTATCTCATGCACTCAATCTCTACGTCTCGAAGACATGTAAGTATCTATTTCAAACGCTGCCGTTAATGCTAAGATGCTATTTCTCTCCACTGTAAAGATAATCTTGCCAGCTAAACTACCGAGCTCAAAGGAACACGTTACAATGTTTACATGAAATAGGAATAAACACAAAAGTGCCTAATGACATTTTTCATAACTTAGCAACAACAACCGCTGAGAGAAGCACTGAGAAAGCACTATAAAAGTGAGGTTTCAACCTCTCACAGTGCAAAAAACGCATTTGGTGGAAACAGGCGCTTACAGTGCTACAATAAATTTGGAAGTTTGAAAGCAATATTTCTGATATTGGAAAATATTCTCATCTACAAAAGGAGGTCCCTGCAAGAAGTTCTGGCAAGTAACGTTATAAAGGAAACTTGTATAAAACTTTATATGACATATTTTTCTTTATAGTTGTTCATACAACTTTCCAACACTTAACAAGATTTTTAAAAATATGCAGTTTATAAAACAACTGGAAAAACCTGTGTTGTGCAAACCCTTTTCACAGCTTATGTATATTTTAATAAAGCTGTGCCCATGCCATTGTGTGGAAATGGATGAATAAACTGATACTTACTGTTATTTCTTTTTCTACAGGCTCACTAATGCGGACATCCTTGCCCTCCACTGTGAGGTGAGCTTTGGAAACACTTGAGCCAGCGACCACAGAGTATTCTCCAGCATCGGACATGCGAACAGTCTGGATCATCAAACGCTGGAGGTATTTATCCGTGGTGACTTTATGCCTGAGGGGTTTAGTAAAAGTAGACCGTTATGTTCACTGAGACAACGCTATCAGAACACAGAAAACATCTGTAAAAATTACGAACACTTATGGAGACTTCTAAAAGGGACTAGTGAGGAACAAAATATAAACGTGAGTTTCACGTGTGCACTAAATGTTTATTGACATTGGTGCATCAAATGTCATTTAAAACAAATTCTGAGCTCTAGAAAACATATCATGAGTATGCAAAACATTTGATGCTAACGTGAAAACATCCTGTGCTCACACAACAATATCTTGTATTCACACAAAAACATTGCGGGCAGGCGATAAACATCTTGTGGGCGAACAAAAACACCCCAAAATATTGTGTGCCCAAGAGAAAGTATTTATAGCTGGTACTCATTTATTTTTCTCACTTATCCCTTTAGAGGCTTTGTAAATATGTTTGTTAAAATGACGAAAACAATTCCTACCTTTCTGACACCTCAAGCTCCTGTCCATCTTTCATCCAGGTCACCTGAACATTGGGCTCTGAGAGCTCACATTCGAAAATGGCCTTTTTCTTCTCTGTGACCTTAATGTCTTTGATGTGTTTTGTAAACTCGATGACACGAGCTAGACAACATCAAAATACACTGGATTAAAAAGAGTCCACAAAACTTAGGTAAAACTCTCTGTAAAATTTAGTACATTAACTTACCTTCAACAAACAGCTTTGCCGACGTCTCAGCCGATCCAGCCACAAACTTGTAGTCCGCGCTGTCACCAAAATGCACATTACGGATGGTGAGGGAGTGAGTGAGCTGTCTAGAACGTGTCTGGCACCTGTCGGTGGATCGGATCTCCACGCCGTTCTTCAACCATTTGTAAGTGATGCCCTCATAGTTCACCGTCACCTCAAACGTAATTGTGTCCTTCTCTTGGGCGTTGAGATCTTTCAGCATGGATGTGATCAGAATCGCTGGAAGATAAAACAGAGAATAAGCGAGCCATTATCTTTATCTTTACCATTACTTCACCACGAGATTCTTTGATTTATAGCATGAATCTAAAATGTGTAATACATTTCTTGAATTGACTTTTTAATAGCTATAGACAGATAGATACTGAAATCACTTTTGTAAAATTATATATATATATAATGGAATACATGTTCCATGTTTTATAACCTTAGTCTAATGTATTTAGTACATTTATGATAACTGGTCAATCACAAGCACATTACAAATTTTTTTTAACTAAATACACACTGCTGTTATTTTTTTTCCATTAATTTAAACAAATACGCCAATCAGCCATAATATTATTACCTGCTTACAGTAACCAAGACTTACTGACCCAATACTCATAATGTTATGGCTAAACTGACAAAATTAACTGCATATCAAATAATCACTTCAGAGAATTTTGTCAAACTTACGGTTAACAGTCAGGGTGGCAGAGACTCTGTCGTTTCCGCACACGAATGTGTACTCTGCAGCATCCTCTCTGCTGGTGTTCATGATCTTGAGTTGATGCAGTTTTCCCTGCACCACAATTCGGAACTTCTCACTCATCTCAATCTCCACTCCGTTTTTCAACCAGGTGGAGGGCACATTGAAATGTGAAACTTCACACTCGAACGTGGCCACCTGGGTCTCAGGAATCTCAATGTTCTTCATTGGCTTTGTCACCCTGAGTGCTGGAATAAACCGAATTTGCTGTTAGAGCTTTGTGAGAACTAAGAAATGAAGTGGAAGATACATAACATCGTATCAACTTACACTCAACGTGCAAAAATGAGCTGCACTGCAGATGTCCAACTATGGCTGTGTATTCTCCTGCCATGTTCTCTTCAACATTAGAAATCACCAACTTGTGGGCTTTCCTCTCAGAAAGAATTTGGAGGTTTGCACTCGGCTTGAGCTCCTGGCCGTTGAACATCCACGTAACTGGAATGTTGTCGTGGGACAAGCTGAGCTCAAACGAGGCAGCATCGTTCAGCAATGCGGTCACGTCTTTTGGTTTCTTCACTATTTTAATTGCTGTGGGGGAGAACATGAAGATTAGAAAAATAACACAAAACACAATCAGTTATCAAAGACAATAAATTATACTACAGATGATTTAAAAATATGGAATTACTGTTTTTAAATAATCTATTGTATTAAATTATATTAAAAATCATTTGGAAATAATTCCATGTTTTTTAATCAAGCAATTGTGGTCAAATGTTATTTTTAAAAACACATTTTAAAATTTTAAATGTTTAAAAATCAGTGCTGATCTTACTCTCAACATTCAGTCTGGCATTAGCAGAGAGCTTTCCAAGTTTGAATCCATAAACCGATTCATCTTGTGTGTTGCAGTTCTTGATTTTCAGACTGTGAACTGTTCCTTCCACTGTGATTTCATATTTATCGCTTGGCACAATTTCCACTCCGTTCTTGATCCACTGGGACCCTTTGACATCCAAGTGGGTGAGTTCCAGACTGAACAAGGCCTCTTGTGTCTCAGTGACCGTTTGGTTCTTCAGTGTCTTCTTGACTTTGACGGCTATTGAATGAATGAAAGAAACTTTTATTTTAAACTGTTGCAAATACATAACAATACACAACAATCAGCCATAATATTATAACCTCCTGCCTAATATTGAGTAGGTCTGTGGCAACCAACTACAATGCTGCATGTGTTGTGACACCTTTCTGTCTGATATTAACCTTTTCAGTAATTTGTTTCCAATGTGCAGCAATGGACCGGGACTGCAGACCGGGACCATATCACAATAGCTGCTGCAGTTTTGGAGATGCTCTAACTGTTCAAAATTCTCTTACATCATGAACAAGAACAAAACAATACCTTCAACTTTTAGGTTGGCTGACGTCTTGGAGTTTGCCACCTGGTAGGTGTACTCGCCGATATCCTGAGGCCTGGTGATGACAATGATAAGACGTCTAACAGCCCCAATATCTTCACTCCTGACATTGTCGCTGAAGTTGATGCCGTGACCGTCTTTAAGCCACTTGCCCTCAGCTGTGGGGTTGGCGACTTCGCACTCGAATTCGGCGGTTTGTGACTCTGCCACTGTGATGTCTTGCAAGGGCCTGTTTATGGCGCCACCTGGTGGAGAGAAGCAAAAATGGCTTTGAGGAGGCGCCCTCACTTCGGCAAAGTGAAAATAAGTGAATAACTGAGTAAGAACAAGATGCCACACCTGAGACCGTGAGCTTGGCGTTTGACGTCTTTTCACCAGCTGCAAAAGCATAAGGGCCCTCCTCGTCCTTCATTGCGTTGAGGACAGTGAGAGTATATTTCGTTCCCTTGGATTCAATCTTGTAACTCGGACCAGCCTTTAGCGGTTGTCCCTTAAAGGTCCAGAGTGCGTCGATGCCAGGGTGAGACAATTCCACCTGGAAAGTCACGTTCTGGGTCTCGGTACAAACGCAGTCCTCCATGTGCTTTGTGATGCTGACCTCTGGATGGAGAAAGATGCATTTGTAGTTTTTATTTCCAGAATTGCACAATTGTAATTTGTTTGTATAATTATATGTTCCCAGTACTCTCGTAACACTGCTCTGGCTTCACACTGTAAACAAATCTGACAGACCTCAGCACATGTACATACAAATGTATAAGTCACACATGACTTGCATTGAAGCTCTGCAGCATTTAACATCTGCACGACGGAAAACAGGACTAATGATGTGCAATTACTCAAACTCACATAAGCAGGAGTGGACAAAAATATTGCTTATTTAAACATTGTTTCTGTAATCACGTGCATAACGGTATATGGGTGCAGCCTGAAAACCCGCTGCTTTTGTTTACCTACATGAGTCGTCTTCCATAATGAAAGAAATTGACCAAATTTCACTTTCATGATACACTAAGACAAGCAAGTTGACTTTGTACACTGTAAGTCAAAAAGTGGACACCTTTTCCTTTGCACACAACTTCCAAAGTCTTTCAGTTTTTCCAAAGTCTTTGACTGTTGCATTCAGAATGAATCTAATTGATTTCTGTATTGATACTACAGAGGAGGGGTCCTCAACCCCCGGGCCGCGGACCAGTACCGAGCCGTGGATCAGTTTGTGCAGGGGCGCACAGAAAGCATAAGACCTTTTTTCCAACAAAATTTGCTGATTTTTTATTGATCATTGCAGTCCGTAAGGTGTTTTATCTGTGGATCACAGGTGGCGGTAAGGCACCGCACTTGTTGAATAGTTGATATATTATGCATTCTGTGTTGTGTTACACGTCTCACCCCCTGCCCACGGTCCGCAGAAAAATTGTCAGAAATAAAAATGGTCCGTGGTGCCAAAAGGTTGGGGAACACTGATATAGAAGATACAGGACAATGTTGGATAACAGGTCAATTTATGACCAAATTCAACAAGAAGTATCTGTTTCTACAACTACAATCGGCAAAGACCATGATTGCATTGTCGATGGCACTATGCTCCAACAATTTATAGGTTTTGCAAGGTATTGTAGCTACACGTTCAAGCGTAGCAGGAAATAATAACAATGCTTTGTTCAAATTTAATTAATTCAGTTGTTCTTTATCTGTACCGCTTAATTCCCAATTGGGGACGCGGTGCCTGGAGCCTATCCTCGGACTACAGGCACTGGGTGGGCGCCAAAGCACCACAGGACACACAAACTCACACAAGCACAATTACATTCACTCTTAAGAGGGTGATTTAGAGTAACCTAAGGCACATGTTTTTGGACTGGTGGAGAAAACTGGAGCACCAGAAGAAAACCAACCCGAACATGGGGGGAGCATGCAAACACAAAAAGACCCATGGCCAACGCGGTGATCAAACCCAGCACCTCCTTGCTGTGAGATGACAGTACTAACCACCGTGCAACTGTGCCGCCCCTTTCTATATTTAATTTTGAATACTCAGCTAGATAATGAGTAAATAAGACAAATAGACAGAGTAACATATTTATGTGCATTCTGAGACATTTTACAGAACTACTTACTCTCAACAGAAAGTTTGCACGATGAATCGACTCTCCCCACAACCAGTTTATACTGTCCTTCATCGGAAGCAAAGCTCCTGTTAAGCACCAGGCGTTGTTTGGATCCCTTAGCAACCATCTGGACTCTTTCGCTAGGTGTCAGAAGCTTGTCGTTATGGTACCATTTCACCGAGCTCACGTCGGCGGCTGAAATTTTGGCTTCAAGCACAGCCTTTGTGCCTTCAACTGTGCTGACGTCCTTAAGTGGAGTTATAATACTGATAGCTGCAAGAAACAAAGAAAATAGAAACATATATTTACAACAATGCTGCGGTGTAGCTAAATAGAATTAGCAAGGTACTAACTTTACCTTTTCAGTAGATTATCAATAGTGAGGATACTTTTAAAACGTTATTTCTTTTTCTGTCACAAACAATTTCTCTTTACAGTAAGCGATGCAGTGAGGCAAAAAGCTTAACTGTTACAAATTTTTTCTCGCTACTAAGATCGATATTTTAAAATATTTTTTGTGACTGGTATTAAACTAGTAAGCTATCAAGTCTGGTAAGCTATCAAGTCCATGCAGCTCACACATCGCATCACAGCGTCCTAGTAGCAGCTACCAACGTTGGAGCTTGAAAACTCGTGTTTAAAAGTTGTTTTCCCAACACTGACTTACAGATATTTAAATAACTATAAATGTGGTTATATTGTAAGAAATAGTGACAACAGACTCACTCTGAACAGTCAGTTTTCCTGTAGTAGAAATATCCTGAACAGGAACAACGAAGGAGTATGCTCCAGCATCCTCTCTGTTAACGTTTTCAATAAGAAGCTTGTGCACAACTTTGTCAATAACCATGTGGATCCTGTCTGTGGCAGAGATGGGCTGGCCATTCTTCATCCACGTTCCCTCCACATTTTCCTGAGAGAATCGCACCTCCAGTTGAGCGATGTCGCCTTCACAGACGGACAGGTCTGACAGGCCTTGCATCAGCGTAACTGGGCGCACTGCAACGAGAAATGAGAATACAGTTGCTCAGTAGAGCCCGAAAGTCAGAGTCAAAGTGAACTTTATGGTACACACGTACAAAGTGCAGGTGAAAAATAATCCATTGGGCCTCAATTACTGATATGTATTTAAAGTTTGTTCTTAAGAAAGTTAAGAAATTTAAATAGTATAATATTATGCAAGTGTAGAAATAATGAAACACAGTAAGCTAATGTTTTGCACAAACATGCATACAATAAAATTGCATAAGAGTGCACTTCAGCAGTTCTGGACTTACCTAGGAACAAATCTCAAGTAAGAAAACATTGGTGAATGTCAGAATCTTTGTGAAAATTGGGTAAGATGGAATGAAACCCATTATGCTTAGAAATGCAGCACAGTGTAATATAAAAAAATAAGTGGGGAATACGACAGCACAATTAACCTCCTTAATACATACACATAGTGAATGATGTTTGATTTGACCAAGCAAGGTGCATGGACAGAAGTGTGCATTAGATGTTAAGTGAAATGTGCAATTCAGCTGAAGAGAGCAGCTAACAGCAGATAAATCTGTGTTGTTGTTGTTTTAACTGTAGATGCATAACAATAAGGAAGAAACTGAGACTAGAAGATGTATCCTTGAATCCTCAAAGTGTTGTTGTTGCACAGTTTGTCCACCAGAAGGCATAACTCAACTCTGCTGTTGGAATATCTATTTTTGTACATTCAACTAATATAAATTTATATATTTTATTGCATGTACATTCAGACTACTATTTATAACAATAAGGAAATCACATTGTGCCATGTTATGTGGGTAAGGATTCTTCTCAAGATTTTTTAATCAAATATTCAAAATCAGTATAACTTACACTTCATCTTCAAAGTAGCACTTGTCTTCAAATCCCCCACTTTGAATGTATATTTGCCTTGGTCTTCCTTCTTCACATCTTTCACAGACAGGCTGTGGCGACCGCGGCGGGAAGTCATGACATATTTGAGGCTTGGAGTGATCTCTTTATTCTCAAAGTACCAGGTTCCTTCAGCATCTTCACGGGACAAGACGCACTCAAATTCTCCACCATATGTCTCTGGTACTTCAATACTCTCCAGGTTCTTCACAATTTCAAGAGGTGCACCTGTGTAACATTGCAGTGTTAATTTATGAAGAGTTCTGACAAACATGCTGCCACATAAGACACATTACAAATACAATGCTTCTGTTTATAATAAAAGTTCAGTATCACCATTTAGATATATATAGAAAATCATTTTAGATATCTAACAGTAGTCCTTTGAATTCACCTTTTTGTCAGTGGGCTTTTCCCCAGTATTTTTTAAAAGTCAATCCATATTTGGTTGCCATCTACATCTCTTAGAGGACTGTGCTTGAGTAATCTTAAATGTTATTGCAGTGCCTCACTATGGCAATGGATTATCAGTAAAGAACATTATTTTACTTCTTGTTATCTGATGAAGAGGGGTTTTTTCGTCATCTCAGGACGTTTTCTCAACTTATTTAGCTTACTGTCAAAACATTATTACCAGCACGAACTAAAACGTGTATTTTTATTATACCTGTCAGAAGTCAAATTAGCAGTTTGTCAGTCGGTGCTAGACAATTATCATATCAGTGTCTGTCACATTTGCTGCGTTACCTTCGAGGAAATAAAATAATAAGCCGTGACGAAGTCAAGTTCAGAAGAAAAATAACTAAAAGAAACCTCGAGAAAACAACTTACGTTATAACTCAAGATAATGAAAAATTATACTGAGGCGTGTTCTCTATAAACCGTAATGAACAACACAAATGAGGCGAAGGAATAATCTCGAAAAAGTCCCTCAGGCGCCGTAGCACGTAGCGTGGGAGCGTGTCGCCGCGTCGGGTATAATTCTGAGCTCTGATATTTCGGATATTTCACTTAACTTTCCCCAGTGTGTGTTTGTTTTTAGATTAATTAGGACGCTTTCCGGTGCCCCATATGATGCATACTTACATCCTTTAACCAAACTCAAGCTCTCTAACTAGTGATGGGAACTCCGGCTCTTTTCAAAGCTTCGGCTCTTTTGGATCGGCTCTCTTTAAAGAGCCGGCTCTTACGGCTCCCGAATGGCTCTTCGTTTAGTATCACTTGGATGCTTATATTTTAGCCTAATTAAGCAATTATGAATGGTTTGTGTGTAAGCAATTTCTTATTCATTGTTTTCGGACATTACGTATTTTTATGCATTTTTTCATTACAAAAAATACACAGTTACTATTGTTTAACGTTTTAATAAAAGCTTTAAATGAACAACTTAACACAAAACCACAGCAAACAATGTTCTGTGTGCCCATATAAATAAAGTCCCGCCCCTGCCGAATGGATTTTCAGCAGAGCTGAGCAGGAGCGTACTGCAGCTTCGGCTCCTCTCGTTCGCTTCAAAGCATCGGCTCTTAGAACCGGCTCGTTCGCGAACGACACATCACTAACTCCAACCCGCAGGACATTTTCAGTACATTATGGGCTTTTCAAATATATCTCTTACAAAACCAAAATGTTTACGGCAAATCTTTGGTAAATTTGTAGCAAACAGCGGAGTTTGCCAGAATATGTTGACAGAAGTTTACCATTGTTGGCCTCTATGTTTTGGCAACAAAGACAATCGGCCAGTGATTTTCCAAACAATTTGCCAGTGATTTGCCGAACTTGTAGTGACCTTTTGGTGACAAATTTGCCAGGTGCATACATTTTCCACAAAGTTTGTTAGAGGTCCACCGCAAGTTTGAAACAAACCTAATTTTCCTGTGAAAGTATGACCCTCCTGCAAATTGGCGACAACATTGCCCAAGGTCAAGGGTAACTGTTTGCCAGAATACTAAAATTTTTGTTAGGGAATATATAAATTTTATATCTAAATGCTGACAAAACTCATTATCACCATTTTATGAGGGGGGGAAATTGATTTTTCATTCATTTGTAACCTTGTTTGAAATACTTAATAACCAGCAATGTGTTATTTTATCATATATAGATTTTTTAATTCATGTATCATTAGGAATATTAGCATATGTGATCAACAAATCAACATGAAAAGAAATATTTAGTTTCTGATAACTTATATCAGAACGCTATAAAAGTGTTACCTAAAATGTTGTGTTTAACTGGATCATGTGATTGACATGAATAAATTTTCTCAACACCAATTCTGCTTCCTTAACAGTTAACATTAAATTTACATAGTTAAATTTTACCGAATAATAACGCAGATAAATATGCATTTTTTGCACATCAGTTCTAGAGAACGTTGGAAGAGAGACGGTTGTCACTTTTTTCCCTAAATAATGAGTAAAAATTATTTGTAAGCAATTAAAATAAAATAAAAAACACTGAATGCAAAATTCTAAAGTCAAATCCAGTTTTGTTGCTTCAGTAATGTTGCTAAAATTATGTTTCTTTCGTGTTTACACTATTTACCAGAAATGTTTCCACCACATGAGGTTGCACTTCAGGACAAAAACAAAACACTTGCAGTGAAAATCAGGTGGCTACTGCATTTGACCACCGTATTTGTTTGTTGCATAATATATGTCGCAGTATAAAAGAAAAACAAGAAACAGTCATTGTCTAACCTTCAACATGAAGTCTGGCAGTGGTCCTTATGTGGTCGTCCTCAACAATTGCACATGTGTACTCTGCATCGTCCTCCATGCCGATGATCAGCACAGACAAGAAGTGCACCTTTCTGTCAGAGTGCATCCTGTACTTGTCTCCAGAGAAAATTTCGGCATTGTTCTTCAGCCATTTAACTTTGATAAATGGTTCATTTGTCTCACACTCAAAGGTCACCATTGTGTCCTTCTCTTTGGCATGGACATCCTCTATTTGCTGTGTAAAGGTTATAACCTGTTTGGCTGGGGAGAAAAAACAAGAAAAATAATACATGAAACCAAATTTAGGGAAAATTAGGGTTGAAAGAAGTACTGACAGTGATACATACCTTGCACCAGCAAGAATCCATGGCTTGAGGTCTCTCCTGCAACGTTTATGGCCTTTACCATGATACTAGCTGAATCTTCAGCAGCAACGTCCCTCACGACCAGTTCACATACATGATCTTCCGGCCAGTACCAGTAAACACGGTCTGATTTTTCCAGCATAATTCCATTCTTGAACCACTGGCATTCCGGATCTGGTTTGCCAATGACTCTGCAACGGAAGCGCACTTCATCACCCAGAGTTACAGTCTGGCTCTGAATTCTTTCTATGATTTTCGGAGCCTCCATGCTGGGTGAGAGGGTTATTTTCTCAGGTCTAATAGTGGGAATGGTAAGTTTGCCTTCTTCTTCTGCCTTCTTCTTCTCAGACTCAGGGATCTCCTTGGTCCAGTGCAGAAGCTCTTCCTTTCTCTTCCTCAACATTTCTTCGTAGGATTCATCTTTCCTGCGAGATTTAAACTCCACAGAGGAAATGGCCTCATAGTACCCTTCTTCAGTCCTGCGTTTGAATTTGCTTCTCAGTTCCTCTGTCTCTTCTGTAGACTTTTCATGAGTGACTCTCTCTGCCCTTCTCAGTTTGACAACCTCTTTGGCTTGTGAAACCTCAGCAGGTTTGTCAGCCTTCACAACATCAAATGACACTCTGCCATGTTCAGGACCAGGACCTTCCGGAGCCTTCATTTCAGGGGCACGGCGCAGGATTGCCCTGAAATCCTCCTTCTGTTTAATCTCCAGCTTGACAGTGTGTTCAGCAGTGCCCTCTGGATTCTCTGCTAGTACTTTAACATCTCCTGAATCATAATGTTTGCAGTCAATGATCTCAAGATAGTGAATACCATCATACTGCAGTCTGAATCTTTTACTCTTGCGAATAAGTGCTCCATTTAGGTACCAGTTGACTTTAGGGGTTGGGTAGCCAGTCACTCTGCAACGGTATTTTGCAGTCTCCCCCTCCATCACTCTGATTGGTTCTGGAAGCAAGACGATTTCTGGCTTAGTTTTCTCAGTGATTTCATCTCCAGTAACTCCAGAAGGACCTCCTTCATGAGCGATGCGTTCCATCTCATCAATTCTCTGAGCTCTCCTTCCCTCTGGCAGCTGGCTCTCTTCAACAAGGCTCTTCTCGTCCTTTACTATGAGTGTAGCTGAGGTCTGGTCAACACCAAATTTGTTGGTGGCTCTGCAAGTGATCACACCACTGTCTCTGGAATAAGCAACCTCATAGTCAAGACTGCAATATCCAAATTCATTTATCATGCGCAGTCTGTTAGCGGCGGCCAATGGCTTGCCATCATGCAGCCACTCAACAACCATTGTTGGGTCGCCAATAGGGGTCAGTCTGCACTCAAAGTGCACAGGACCAAAACGTTTCAGTCGGACTGAGGTCAGTTTCTTTTTAAAGTGAGGTTTCTGCTGCTTCTCCTTGTCATAAAGGTCACCCTCTTCCCACTGTTCTTGACCGTAGCGGAGATGCAAAGGCTCCAGCTCCGGTGCGGCAATTTCTTTAGCCTTATAAGTTCCTTTTGGGATGATAAGTTTTCTCTCTGGTTCAGGTTCGGCAAACTCTACCTCAACATTGACTCTGCAGCGTGTGGTGTCTCTGCCGGCCTTGTTGATAGCCGTGGCTGTGTACCACGCACTGTCAGAACCAGCAGTTTGAGGGATCTTGAAGTGTGCTTCTCCTTTAGTGCCTTCAATTCTGAAAAAGTTATAACATTTTAGCACTATTCTGACAACAATAATAATCAGTAAAGACAGACCAATATTTTTGGTATGGCACTTACTTAATGTTGGGGTACTTATGTGGAGAGATGATATCGCTGTTTTTAAGCCAGACAATGTCAGGGAGTGGGTTTCCAATGGCTTTGACAGCCAACTCGACCAGTGTACCCTCCTTGACACTAACATTCTTCAACTTTTCAATGAACTGTGGTCTAACCAAGTTTTCTTTAGCTGTAAGTTAGATAAGATTACAGATCATTTTTGAGCAAAGATTTCATTATTATTATTATTTCATTATCAAAAAGTCTGTGCTGAGAAAAAACCACATTACCTTCTACAGTGAGAGTCATAGAGACAGTAGTTTTTCCCGCTCTGTTCTGAGCCACAACGGTCCATTCTCCAGAGTCATGAGGCATGGCAGGGACCACAATCATTGACTGTGTTCCATCTTCCTTGACCACAATCTTGTGGGTATAGTCATTAACCACTTGTTGTCCTTTAAAAAACATAGATTTTCACATTTTAATCTTTATCAGGCTGACCGGTGGTCAAAATCTCAAATGTCTGAAACAGTGAAAATCTAAATTTCATACCATTGTGGAACCAGAAAGTGTCAGGCATTGGTCTTCCAACAACTTTCAGATCAAATCGTGCAGTTTGTCCTTCAGAGCACCTGAAAGAAGATGGCTTCATAACAAACACAGGTTTGTATAGCCTTTCCAGTTGGGCTTCGTCAGTCTCGTCCAGTCTACGAGCAGGTGAACGTCCGGGAGAACGACTGACAGAGCGTGCAGGAGAACGTCCAGGAGAGAGGCTAATAGAGCGTGCAGACATTGGCGATTCAGACCTGAAACAAGAAAGAACAGAAGATAAATCCACAATAATACCTCTGTTTCTCTGTGTGCATTATTTGTGCTATCTTTCTACAAATTTAATGCGTAAGAAATGTACTTACTGTACTCTCCTCACTGCCTCTGCCTGAGGATAGTAAGGCTGTGCAGTAGCTGTGGACTCCACATACAGCTTTCCGGAGCTGACGGCATTGCCCTTCATGTTGCTACCTAACGCAGTGTAGATTCCCTCATCTTCTGGCAGCACCACAGGAATACGCAGACTGGCTCTGCCATCCTGAAGAACCTCCATCTGATAGCGGCCTCCATGTTTGATTCGTTTGCCATCTTTGTACCACGCAATCTATTTGAAATGATGAGGAACCTTGTTGTATTATGGACTGAAGTGCTAACAGTGCTTACATTACAGGCTTACTGAGAAAAACATTCATGGAGCATTCAGCACCTGTTTAAACGTGTGGTTTTACTTGTGCCATGATTGTTGTTATCATTACTATATTTGCAAATTTCTGTTACTCTAATTGAAAGTGTTTAATGCTAGCAATTAGCATAACTGCATTTGTAATAATGATAGCTTTTAGCACATCTTAAGTGTGTAAACAATATTTCCATATTAAAAATGTTCAAAAGGCCTCCATTTTGCACAGACACGGGCATGAAGATGCCAACACCGTTTGTTAATAGCCAATTATTGTTTGCTCCAATTTTTGAGTGTGCAAGGTAATTTTTGTACCTTTGGCACAGGGGTTCCCTCCATTTTGCAGTGGAACGTGACCCCCATTCCTTCCATGATTCTGTAGTTTTTGACAGAAGTACTGAACGATGATCCAACGGCTTCGTGCTCAGCCACGGACGTCACCATCTCCTCTCCGTCCTCAATCACCAGCTCACGGTAGGTGATCTTTAAGATTCGGATCTCAATCTCTTGAATGATTCTCTGCTCCATAGCAGAGATTTGGAATTCCTAATAGTAATAAAAGGTTTTTAGTATTCGAACATATTATATAACATAAACAAAAAATCTTCCAGTAGAATATGTGGAATATATTTTAGTAATGAATTATTTTGACTTGTTGCAACTTGTATCCAAAAATAATTTAATAAATTACCTTCTCAGTGACAAATGTCTGCCTCATTTGTGCTTGTTGAGCCATTCTTCTTTGCATCTCATATTCGCTTACGACCACAGGGGCCACATCGCCCACTTTAGGCTCAGACACCACTGTGGTGATTACTTCTGTTTTGTAGGTCACCTCCTGTGTTTTCATGTAAGCTTCATATTCCTCTGTAAGACGGCATCCATGAGGGCATTAAGCTAAGACGTTTTTGAGATTTTTACTTCCATTTAGAATGTTTTTAAGCACATCACTTACCTTCTTCAAGGAGGTTTGCTGAAGCAGATACCTCTCCGAGCTGGTTCCTGGCACAGACACTGTACTCTCCAGCATCATCGGCAAATGTCATAGAGATCTCCAGTTTGCATTCTCCTGTTTCCTTAATGTAGCTGACTCTATATCTAAAAATTGAGGAGACAAATGTGCTACTTAGAAGTCTTCCGTGTATATAATGATTATAGAGAGTTGCCTATGATATCCCATGGAGCGGTGTTTGAGGAGTGGTGACTGAAGTAGGTAAGTTACTGAGGTAGCTAAAACTAAAACCAAGGTTGCCAACTCTTACACATCTGGCATGACACTCACGCATTAAGCATCAATCTCACACTCTCACATGAGGAAGGAAGAAATCTCACCCCAAATTCCACAATTATTATCGTTATTTAAATTGTTCACCCATATGCTGAGTTGATCACTAGATTAGACAAGGAAATTATTTCTGAATCTCTAGAAACAAGCTCTAGTCATAAATGGGCTCTACTGATACTTCAGAATGGAAAGGCACCTGTATTTTATTAAACTAGCCGTCAATTGAATCTTATAGTTGTGTTCCTCTTTGGCTTTGACTATTTTGTTACCTGGATTAAAAGAGTATTTCAGATTAAAACCGGTGACAACTGCATGATAATAAGTTGAGACTGTCTAATCAGAACACATCAGGAGGTCAGTGCTTAAGTGAAATCCATGTCCTTTCTATTGAAAGGCAATTTACAATTCCTGACTCCCGGTGTCCCTCTTGACCTGGACCCTGTGGTCACTCTAATGGAGGCACATTGGCGAAAAATGGAAACAATAATCAGTGGTTGTGAAATAGTTTCATTATAGAATGTTACATTTTCTAAAATGTAACAACCTGTAGAACCTGGAGCCACGCGTCTTGTCTCTATATGTACGTGTATATAGTTGAATTGACAATAAAGTTTACTTTGACTTGACTTTGACTTTAATGTAGCTAACTACTACATTAAATCAGTAGTTCAGTCGAAGTTTAACCATTTTAATCAAAAGTAGATTGAGATTTGAAACGCTACAGTTCAAAAGTAGCTTTCCCAACACAGGTAACTATAAGATTAGGGGTTCAAATCCCAGGAAATACTATTGGGCCCCTGAACAAGACGCTTAATCCAAGTTACTCCAGGAAAACTGTCTCTGTAATTAATGAATGGAATTCGCTCAGGATAAAAGTGTCTGCTAAAATGCAGTAAATGTAAATACCTGTATCCAGTAGTGAGTGCGACACCATTCTTCTTCCAGTAGATGTGGGGTTTGGGACTGCCTCCGATCTGGCAATCGAACACAACACTGCCACCTTCTACAAGTTTCTTTGTGACTGGCTTCCTGATGATGAAAGGAGCTACAGCTGCTCCGGCTTCCACCGTCTCTTCTTCCTTGACCTCAATAACAGCCCTAAAACAATGAACACTATTAGCATTTAACCTACAGTGAACTTTGCTATAATGACAGTAATAATTTAGTTATTTTTTGTCTGCTTTTTAGGTGGTTTACATTGCATATTTTCCCACACGTGCTCTCTTTCCGCTGCTGGATGTGTATTCAATTGTAACACACGACCATGTAAAGGAGAATTTTCAACACATGGCCGTGAAACAACAGCAATAACTTGTCGTATGAATTAACTAGTTTCCGGTCACGTTTTTAGGAAACGCACGTCAATTCCAATCCCAGAAGATCTGGCGAATGTGACGTCACCGCATGTTGTGTGCATTGGTGCCGCACTGAAGCAAACAGCATACGTTTCTGAAACCTTCCTTAGAGACTCCTAGAGGTCAAAACATCTTTTTCTTTCCCAATTTCCCAATTATCCACTGATCGCTATGATTTAAGGGCTGTGCCACACCTTTCCTACAGTTTCTAAAATTTTCAGCCTTCTACGACTTACGGTTCAAGCTGCACAATGAGTTTTAGTAGAGAAAATAATAATAATAAAAAAGAAATAATAATAAAATAATATTAATCTTATTTATAAGGATATTTTAGATAGACTTTAATACATAAAAATGCTTCCCAAATTGCTCAACAATAAAGTGAGAGAAAAGATGAGCAACTATCAGTTAAGAGAATAAATAAGTATAAAATGATAAAAAAGTATAAGCTAAACAATTGAAATGATTTTTTTTTAAAGGAAATTTAAACACACTAAAATGACTACAAATTACTCATGATTAAGCTCCAGTTTTTTTTTTTTTTTTTAACTTTGCTACTTACTGTTTCTCCATTGTAATCTCTTCTCGGCTCTCAATCTCCTCAGACACTAAAATTTGGAGAAGATTTGGAATTGTTCATTTAGAATGAATTGTGGAATATGCAAAGACAAGCTATAACACTAAAACATTGCACTGAAAGGCCAATATGTCAAGTATACCAAGTATATATATATAATTTATGATTAGAAAAGATCAAAGTGTATTACACTACATGTTGTACTTGTATAACTATGTATGTGACAAATAAAAGAATCTTGAGTCTTATATTATTATAACTAGGACTACCTTTGACAAGCAGGAAGCAGGAGGTGCTGATAGTTCCCGCCTCGCTGGTAGCAGTGCAAGTAAAACGGCCGCTGTCCTCAGCAAAGGCCTCGCGGATCACTAAGCGTGCGTAACCATTCTCATATGTGATCTGGAAGTCAATGGAGCTCTCGATCCTGTAGTCCTCTCTGAACCACATGATGCCTGGAGTAGGGTGGCCCGAGATCTGGCACTCCAGAGTCACTGACTCTCCTTCAGTAACAGTCATGTTCTTCAAACTCTGTGCAATTAAATGGTGGTTAATTAGAAAACTTTATCATCAACTATGGTACAGAGCAGCAAAAAAGAGATACATGTTTTAAATATTTCTCCAGCTCAGTGGGAAATCCTTCACTTACAACAACAACAGTTGGAGGCAAAACCGGCTCCTTGATAGCAGAGGGAACTGCTGCTGTCTTGAGAACCTGGAAGATATGATTATAGTTAATTAATCAATAATCTTGTGCTGTGAGTTAAGGGTGGGGAAGATTGTTAAAATGTTAAAAGGAGAGAAATATCGATAAAATGTGAATAGAATGAAGGGTAACTGTGATTAGAGGAATCATGTAAGGCTCAAGGGGAAATCCTGAGTTAAGCAGATGAAAGCTGTAAGAAGGAAAAAAACATTAGAAGTGGATTGTGACACGAAAAGAAAGGACGGTGAAGAGGCGCACATGAGATTAAAGACACACGTTAGCTGGCGAGCGTCACCCCAAAGTACAAACCTGCGTGTCCCAGTCGCTCGTGTATGACGTGCCTATGTCTCTTTGCAACTCAGTGTCAAAACGTGACCAGTACTGGTCAGTAGTGTCTCTAAAAGGAGGATGAGCAGGAGTCGGCTCTGGAGTCACTCTGGTCTCTGCGACTTTAAAAGTGGGACGCTTGACGGGTTTGATGATCTTTTGGGCAGTAGAGGAAGAAGACAATTCTTTTTGCAGTGTGGCAATAGCAGAGCCTGCGACTGATACCTGACCAATCCAAGGAGAGCAGTGTTACGAAGGTATATATCATGATATTATTACTTTGATTAGCCACGCCACACTGTGATTGTCAGAGAAAAATTGTTGAAAATTAGAGGATGGAATGGGTTATGGCAAAAATGTGTGAAAATTAAATGAAACAATGCCAGGAGTTCTACCGATTAACATGAGAGTTAATGTGGGTTTCATTACGTTCTGCGTGAGATATGGCTTGGTGAAGAAAGGACGCATTAATCTTAATGCAAAATCTACACTCAGTTAAACAGACTTTAACTTTTAGCTTGGCAAATATTGACCAATTTTCAACATATCTTCACTATTCCTTCTAGAATTACTGTAGTTGGCAACAAATATTATAATTATGATTATAATATTGCCTATCACACCTTAAACACATTTTTACAATAACTTGCAAAACCCGAAATTATTTTAAAAATTGTGGAACAAGTCATTGTTGACAGTGTGATCAACTAGAGATGTTGGCAAATTTATGTGACTTTGAATGACTATTGTTACTTGCATTCATTCATTCATTCATTCATTTTCTGAACCACTTAATCCATGCTTTTGGACGTTTCAAGGGTGTTGGGAAATATAGTAATCACTTTATTGCAAATTTCATACTGAATTCAACAGAAAATTAATTGGTCAATATTTGCCAATGTTAAAGAGGTCTTTTTTAAGGGAGCCCTGTATCTTTGCCCGTCAAATATTGACCTTTCAAAATTCAACAAGCAAAGATACAGACCTTCCCTTTTTTGACTCACAGTGTAGATTACACAGTGGAGTACTGCATACTGTTAGTGCCTCATACCAGTTTTCATTATGATTGTTATGTGACAGCCTCATGTTCTACAGTTATTTTAATCTTAATGTCAGGCAAGCAGGACAAGACGGGGTGCGTTTTAAGAACCAGATTTTTCCACATCAAATTGAGCAATTTTCTAAAAATAATTTTATCTGAGAAGCTGTTTAATCTGGAAGAATGCACAAATCTTTGTAACTTTCTTGACTTTGTTTTTATAAATCTTATTGACTGACATTTTAGCTTTCACTGCTTGCCTGATATGACCAAAGCTTACCTCGTAGCTATGATCAGGTTTAGGAATAGTAACTTTTGAAACAGTAAAATGTGGAACTGGGGACGGGGCGAGGCCAGTGTCCACCTGGGGCCTGACCTCAGGAGGTCTTTGGATCTAATACAAACCGACAAAAATAGGATGAAGAGTTGGGTAAAAAAAAAAAAAACACCTTTAATGATATAAAAATGCTGTCACGTAACACGAAAAACTTCTAACCTGAGTCACGTGAACCGACTGCTCAGTTGGAGCGCTGGGAATTTGCAACACTTCAGTTTTACTCGTGACCTTCTGTTTAATTTCCATTTCTTCTTCAGTCACAGAGCTTTCAACATGCATAGGTTTTCGCACACGTGCATGATCCACGGCGGCGAGCACCGTGGCAACCGCTTCCGCCCTTTTCCCATCACCCTGCCAACAACAGTTAGCCATCACAATCTAATCATGTATAATAAAATTCATCGTTGGGGGTGAAACTCCAAAACAAATTCACAAACTGTGCAGGGATGTTGTGCTTATGTTAGCAAGTGTTGACATTCTGGGTTCTATGCATGCAATAGTGTGGTTACCACACATTATATATTGAGAAATTATTATAGCAATTTTTTGATGGTTCCAAAGAACTGACGATGACAATGTAATTCCCAAAAGCATAGTTGCTAACATATTGCTAACTACGTTAGCAACACTATGTTGGCTGCTATTGTACAATATGTTAGTTGCTAATGTACACTATGTTAGTTGCTAATGTACACTATGTTAGTTGCTATTGTACAATATGTTAGTTGCTAATGTACACTATGTTGGTTGCTAATGTACGCTATGTTGGTTGCTAATGTACACTATGTTAGTTGCTATTGTACAATATGTTAGTTGCTAATGTACACTATGTTGGTTGCTAATGAATGCTATGTTGGTTGCTAATGTACACTATGTTGGTTGCTAATGTACACTATGTTAGTTGCTAATGTACAATATGTTAGCTGCTAAGGTACACTATGTTAGTTGCCATTGTACACTATGTTAGCTGCTAATGTACACTATGTTAGCTGCTAATGTACACTATGTTAGTTGCCATTGTACACTATGTTAGCTGCTAATGTACACTATGTTAGTTGCTAATGTACAATATGATAGCTGCTAATGTACACTATGTTAGTTGCTAATGTACAATATGTTAGCTGCTGATGTACACTATGTTAGTTGCTAATGTACAATATGTTAGTTGCTAATGTGCACTATGTTAGCTGCTAATGTACACTGTGTTAGTTGCTAATGTACACTATGTTAGTTGCTGATGTACACTGTGTTAGTTGCTAATATACACTATGTTAGTTGCTAATGTACACTATGTTAGTTGCTAATGTACACTATGTTAGTTGCTAATGTACAATATGATAGCTGCTAATGTACACTATGTTAGTTGATAATGTACAATATGATAGCTGCTAATGTACACTATGTTAGTTGCTAATGTACAATATGTTAGCTGCTGATGTACACTATGTTAGTTGCTAATGTACAATATGTTAGTTGCTAATGTACACTATGTTAGCTGCTAATGTACACTGTGTTAGTTGCTAATGTACCCTATGTTAGTTGCTGATGTACACTGTGTTAGTTGCTAATATACACTATGTTAGTTGCTAATGTACACTGTGTTAGTTGCTAATGTACAATATGTTAGTTGCTAATGTACACTATGTTAGTTGCTAATGTACAATATGTTAGCTGCTAATGTACACTGTGTTAGCTGCTAACGTAGTTTTTGGAAACACACCCAATGTTGGGCAGTAGCTAACTAAAATTAGCGACACTACTAACTTTTTAAAACTACTAGCAAATATTATGATTTTGGTGCTTCTGGAAATTTGGCAAAATGCATTTGAACAATATGTGAATTGTAACCGAGCAGCCGACAAGTTTATATTGTTTTTAGACAGATTTCTCAGTTGTACGACTTTTGCATTAAAAAAAAAAAACACATATTAAATAGGTTTTTTTTCCTTCAAGAGTGTCCTGCAGCACAAATTATAAGTACTACCTTGAAGCTTGTACAGCTTTAAGGTCTACTTTTACTGCCGCTTCTAATGTAGCTAACTACTATTTTAATTGTAGCTTGGCTGCAGCTTAGAGAACTGCATGATTTACCCTCATTTGTGGAAGTCTACAGTGCAAAAGACTGTCTGGAAACTGTTTTACTGTTAGGTGGCATTTTGAACATCAACTCAAAGAGTGCTCTCACTGCAAGACGGTGAAAGTGCTCAGAAAAAGGTGAGACAACTTGGAGTTTCGGCTACCTGTTCCAGAGGACTAAATGTGTAAGAGACACTGCTTTTTTCCATTGTTGTTGTTGTGCGTTCTGAGAGAGAACCAGTCGACTCTCTTACGTTAACCTGCTCAAGAAGTGCCATGGAGGGAACCCTTTCCATGGGCTTGTCCATCTGTTATTCCCATAAAACATAGTAATAACTGCCTCAGTTTTACCAAATTACAGTTATTTCAGTTAATTGCAAAATGAAAAACTAAAAAAAAGTATAAACAAATAGGCTTTTCAACATAACTAGCTTTAAAATGAAGTATTATTATAAATGTCAATATTTTTAAATATTGGCACCAGGATTCTACCTCTGCAGTTGACGAAATATCTTTGACTGAACGCTCAACCTTAGATGAAAGATCTATGTTTACTTCTTCCCGTGCTACAACTTTGGTGGTCTTTTCTTCCTTGATTTTCGTGTGTGATGTCTAAAAGGATGTCAAAGGGGGAAAAAGAGTCAAAAAACACAAATGGTTTTCTAAAAAATTGGGAAATCTACCAAAACATGACTTGGACAGTCAGAAAAATGATTCTGTTGGCACACAAATGTGATATGAGTGAAAAGGACGGATGGATGAGCGATGGAGCACTGACACAACCAAACTACCTGCTCGGTGGAAGAGGTGGTAAAAGTGCTGCTTTCTACGCTATGAGGCTCAGCTGAGCTAGGCAGAGGCCCACGACTACGAGCCTGGTCCACTGCTGCCACGACGGTGGCCACAGCAGCCGATTTGTCATCCATGCTTTGCTGTTCCTTTTGGACATGCAAATAAAATTGGGATGCAAGATAAAATCAGTGTTTGTTCATAAGCACTGAGCAAAACTTTTCGGAATGAAAAGGTTGGAGAGCCATTGCTATGGTCGTAAACTTCCTGGGGTGCATTTCCCAAAAGCATAGTTGCTAACTGCAATAGCAACTAACATAGTGTTGCTTACATAGTTAACTTTTGTGAAACACACCCCTGTACAGGATAAAAAACAGGTGAATGTCAGAGTCGATATCATAAAAACACTCCTAATACATCACAAGTAATTGTAATTAAGACACGTAGGGTTGGTTTCTTGCTCATGGATAAAGTCTAGTCTTGGACTAAATTGTAGCACCAATTCAAGCTCAAAACTAGTCTAGGACTAGGCTTAATCCTCGACTGGGTAATTGGCCCATACAGTTAGGATTAATCCTGGTGTAACAACCCTGTATTTTTTGTTACTGCAATCAGTTTCCATTTTACGGAATCTCTTAAATGAACAGGTGAGAAATTAAATATGAGTTTCACCTTTTCACCTGAAAATATTACATCCTCACAAGATGTTATTGCATTTGTACAAAAGGTTTTGGCGTGTTTTTCCCACTTGTCACTTCAGGGGATAAATGTTTTGATTATTTTTTTAATCAAATTTGATCGACAGTTTACAAAATTATATCAAAATGTAGACTGATGATAAATTTTAAAACCAGAGATTTTAGAAACTTTTGGTGTGGTCTCCTCTGTACTGTATATCCTCTAAAACAGGTGCTGTATATCCTCTAAAACAGGAAACAGCAACTTTAAATTTCACAAAAATAACCAGATTGTCTCCTGTCTGTATATGCAAGGGCACTTTGGAATTTTAGTACGCCATCCTAGAAAAGAAATATTTACCTCTTTGACAGCGACACCGCTGACTTGCTGCTGCATGGCAATGGAACCTTCCCAACGCTGCTCCATCTGCACCCTTGTGGTGGTCTGAACCTGTGTGATGCCGGCCGCGGCCATGCTAGCGGCGTAGCTGGACTCGGAAACGTAGCCGGCCTGTTTCCACGGAGGCAGGACCTCTGCACTGACGGCCACTTGTTTACGGGTCAGAACAGGGGACTTCACCGGTCTGATAGGGGACACAGAGAGTCTTGTGGAAGGCGAAACGGCTCTGAAAATGAGAATGGAAGAAAAAGTGAGCAAATAACTCTAGTATGACTGAGTAGACCGTTATAGTATGACTCCAGGACATGATAGTTCTTGAGAGCTTGAATGGAAGATGGACTTCTCTTAGGTTCTTGAAGATGTTTCAGCTCTCATTCAAAAGGCTTCTTCAGTTCTAACTGGGGTGATCCAGGTATCCAGTGAGATTGTCACTTTTGAAGGTCATCCTGAAGTTTTCATTTTCTTTGGATAGCAGGGAGAGTTAACAACTCTTCAAGGAGACAACTCCACTAGAGGTCCAATATCTAAAATACCTCTTCAACTGAGCCTTTTTTCAGATGAATCAATTAAATAGAAGGCAAATGAACTTCTTTTAGGTTTTTGAAGGTGTTTCATCTAAAAATCTTCAGTTCTATAACAGCAAGGCAAGTCAACAACCAGTTTCAAGGTGACCACCCTATTAGCATCACAAAATCAGACCCAAAAACCTCCAAATTTGGTATAACACCATCTCTTGACACACCTGGACCAATGCACTTTGGTTTGGTGAATGAAATATTGGTGAATGAGACCCTTTGTCATTAAAGACAAAGGCAAAGATAAAACCTACATTTTAAAAACAACTGTACAGATGAAATTTTGGTAAATGAGACCCAATGTTCTGTTGCTAGACCCCCATCGCACTCCTGAAGAAGCTTTTCAGGTAAGAGATGATACGTCTTCAGGAACCAAGAGAAATCAATACCTCAATGCGAGCAATTCTAGTAGTAAAACATATAAAAATACAATCTATTAAGTTTGTGTACCTCACGGGGGTGGGTGTAGGTGCCTTCACATGTCTCACGGGGGAAGGTGACTGTTGACGAGTTGCCGAAATTTTAGTGACGAGAGAAGGAGGGGATTTAGAGGTGGGTTTGGGGGGCACACGAGGGGGCGTCTTGTGGGCGAGCTCATGGGTCACCACACCTCCCTCCACTTGCATTTGCATGGCTGTCGATTCAAAACGAGCCTCCATTCTCTGCAAAAGGAACAAAAGCCAAATGATCAACACCAAAGTCTTGTGGGTGAATGGCATATTTGGGCTTTCTAAAGGAACGCTGATTACCTTTTCCACTCTGGTTTGGCGCATCTGTGAAATTCCAGTAGTTGAAATGACTGTCCTTGTTTTCTTAGCGGGCACAGCTTCCTCCTCACCTGTGGGCATTTAGGAACTCAGGTTAATGCAAGTTGAGACTGAGATCGCAACCTTGAGGGACACCAGTGTTAAGGACTAATGAGGATATGTGTGTTTTGCCAGTTTTTACCAGCTGGGGTCTGGCTGTCAAAAAGTTAAGTAACTAATAGCAGAAGGAAATGCTTAAACTAAGACCTAGCTTATGTGGTACAACAGTGTTAAAAGCAGATACACTGTCAGTAAATTCTGACACAGGTGTTTTTCTTATCAATAATAATAATTTCCATTTTCTGACATCTTTGGAATGTCATAACTGGTATAAAAATTATAATACTATAATTTGCATTATATGCAAAGAGTGAATGCATTTTCCCCCACAACTCTGAGATCCTTGTTCATTTGAAATGAGTAAAAATTACCTTGAACCAGCAGCTCTGCGGTGGAAGTGGCCCGTCCACTGCTGTTAGAGGCAGTAACTGAGTAGGTTCCGGAATCTTCTGGGAAGGCCTCTGCGATCAGCAGACTGTAGAGGTCTCCGTCTTGAACTATCTGAAAGTCGGCGGAACTCTGAATCTCAGCCCCCTCTCTATAGAACTTCACCACAGGTGTAGGGATTCCTGTTACACGAACATCCAGTCTCACTCTGCTTCCTTGTCTCACGGTCATGCTCTGTAGTCTCTGAGTAAAGTTGGGTGGTGCAGTTTCCGCTAAAACAGAAAGACAGAGAGAGAATGTGAAAGTATGAAAAAAGAACATTGGCCCTAATTTACCAACAGCAATTTTATTATAATAAACATTGCAATTAATTTGATCAACATAAATTTTATCATTTATATCTGTACATATGATTACACTGATTACTTTGTACTTATTGTTACAAATATGAACTACACAGAATCAAAATATGCATCATAATATGTCCAATTTCATTCTTCGACTTGCATGCAGTAAAGTGTCACAGGCCTGCAGCAGATTCTCACAAAACTTTCAACTGCATTTAGAGCCACTTAATACCATGCTATAAATACTCTTTCTTAATCCCCTCTAGATGTGGTATGATCTTTATATTTGACAGCATATAGAATTTTTATTGGCAGAGGCCTGCATTTAAACTAGTAACATAATCAAAATCCATAAAGTGCATATCCAATATCCACCTCTCTTATTTCAGCACATGGCTGACAGCTTAAAAAAGTGCTTGCTACTCCTGAAACTATCAAAATGTGCTAAAAAGGTGTGGTAAAAGCATTTAGTCTATTTTTAAGTACAAAGAAGAAATAATTAATTAAAGTTAAGCCTTAATTAAATGTTAAGCCTCCATATTGCATGTGTTATATTAACTTAAGCTAAAGGCAAATATTTCAAGCATTTTTTGTTTTGATATTATTGTTAATAGCTCATGAAATTAGGTGTCTCAAAAATAATTAATAAATGATATCCCCTGTGATCAAATATATTGTACTGTTATATATACTGAAATATCCAACTTGACATATTTATACAGTAAATAAAAGTGTCACTGCTGAGTGCACTACACTAGATCATAACATAGCCCACAGGGCTTTTGAATTAGATTACATTAAATAAATGTCCATTTTCACAATATACAGTACATATTGCTTGATATACTAAATAAATTTGCCTTGTGAACACCCTCTATGCAGTATACACACATTTCAAAATTATGTCTGTGTAGGTTCTCTTGTCCAGGACACGGTAATCTTTAGCGCTTGAACGAAGGCTACTGGAACATTTTTTTTTACATTGCAGAAGACGCATCACCTCTCATCAATAAAGTTCTAAACTGAAGCAGCCTTTTAGATGAGAGGGGAAACTTCAGGTGTTCTGTCGAAATATGCTACTCATTGAACTGTGCTAACCAGCAGAACTGAGCATGCGCAGTCCCACAATCATGTTTCCACGCCCTTAAATCCGTGCTCCCTTGTATTGGAGACTTTGGTGAACAGGTGGTAAGTAAAATATTTTAAATCCTTATTCACTGTGTTTTTGTCCAGTCAACATTTCAATATCTGCATATACACCTACACCTGCATATACGTATGTACCTCTCTTTAGACTTATTGTTTACGTTTTCTAAAAAAACAACAAAAAAACTACAAATAAGTAAACAAATAAAGAAATAAAACATGTACTCTTGTTATCTGTGCATTAACTTCTGATCTGATGTCTAACGAGTTTGTTAAGGTGTGTAACTTAGCTGGCGGTAACTTTGGATGACAGTTGTTGATTTAAGTCCAGCTTTACATATTAAAGAACAGCTGTGAACTACCAAGCACATATACGTTGCTCTGGATACATATATGAAATTGTTTTATTTTTATATAAATTGTTAAAGATTGTGTATACTGTATATAGATAGATAGATAGATAGATAGATAGAGACAGACAGACAGACAGACAGACAGACAGATAGATAGATAGATAGATACTCGTTAAAACAAGGTGCCACATGTGTTTCAATCTCTCAACATTCCAAAATCATCTGTACCTGCATTATTCATGCATAAAGCGCAATAATTAGCAGTAAACAAAAGTAAACTGAAAGTGACCAAGTGGGCAGTAAAGCAGACTGTCTGACCTGTAACCAGGAGCTCAGCGGTGCTAGTGGCTTGTCCGGCTCCATTGGTGGCTCTGACAGAAAATCTTCCGCTGTGTGCGGCTGTCACGGCGGGGATTGTCAGCACAGCGCGGCCTTCGCTGAACGAGATCTGAGCGCCGGGCAGAGCGGCAGCAGAAAGAACCTGGCCATCACGAAACCAGCTCACCTCAGGAACTGGGTTACCTGGGACAGGGGGAGAGAGAGAGAGAGAGAGAGCATCCTTAATAACCTGCACTCAGGGGTTACTTTTGTTATTTGACATAAGAGTGACTGTAATTCCACCATTACTTTTAAAATGAATTTTCGGGACTGATTAGATTTCTTACAGCCATAAATAAAACAAAAACAATAACAATAACAACAACAATAATAATTTATATACTTTACTGAAAATAAAAAAGTGAGGTCGAAATCCATAAAGTGCATATCCAGAATCTACCCCTCCCATTACAGCACGTGGTTGTCAGCTTAAAAGTGCTTGCTAAAAGTTGCTTCAAGTATCAACATGTGCTAAAAGGTGTGTTGAACATATTTAGTCTATTTTTTAAGAGCAAAGAAGATATAATACATTATTGCAAAAATGTAATAGAAGTTTAACCGGTTTTATAAATAGGTAAATAGGTTTACTTGTCATTTTTCTTCATTTCACAAATCTTTGATACCTTTAGAACAGTATGTCAATCTGTCTTATTATTTGATGCAATCCATGTATTTTTACTAAAATTATTTTCAGTGTAACACATTTACATTATCTTATGTGTTTTGTATGCTTTTAATTTTTTGTGTTCTAATTCTGGTGTTTTACTTAAATCTGTGATTTTTTTTGACAGGAATGAATGTACTTTAAAGTTAAATACAAATAAGTTTTAAGTAAAATGTATATAAATACAAATAAATGAAAAATATTTATATTTATTCATTTAAAATGTTAATTAGAATATGTATTAAATAAAATACATTTTAATTTAAATCAATCAAACATAAATTATATACATTTTATTAGAATATGTTTTAAGCACAATCAACATATGTACAAATAATATAATAAATTATGTATAAAAATTAAAATAAATAAGATAATTTGTATATTTTTGACTGAAAATAAGTTTGTGAAAAAGGTGAGTTCTGTGGATAGAGCAGGATTTAGTAAAATAGTTTAAGTCAAACATGTTTGTTATGCACTTCACATTGCACTTTCTTTTATCTTAACCAGGGATTGAATGACACAGAGGATTTCAGGGAGCCCTGTTTTAGGGTGACAGTTGTGACACCAAGACTTCCCCAGTTAGATTATTTTAGAGTCTCCCCTAATTACCTCAAGGAACTTTCAAAAGAGCTTGTAAGTAACCTTTTCATGGTAATTCAAACTTATGTTTACTCATGTACCTTTTATATTCTTTTCAGAGATTTCAGCTGTTTATAATCTTCATGTCTATTTTTAGGAACATATTTTTATGTTTTTATATTGTTTGTTGCATTTATTATCATGTTTATTTAATGTAATCTATTTGTTAAGTTACATTTCAAGTCATGAATAATGGTGCATTTCACTACATGAGCTTGTCACAAATAAAGAAGCTTGAAACTTGAATCTCCCTTGTGATATCCTTAACTTTGCCTCTCTCACCAACTTGAATCCCTGAGTTTCTAATCATATTCCCTATATGTTTTGTAAAACCTTGGTTTTTCTGGGGTTTTGACTTTTAATTGCTTTTGTATGGTACTTATTGAAAGGCAGTTATTAATAATATACATTATGACATCCTCTTTATCCATCATGTCATGGAAGGAGAAGAGCTTTCTTACCACTAACTTGAGCTTCGAATGTTGCGGCACTACCCTCAAGCGCCACAACACTCTGAAGCGGCTGTGTAAACGTTGGCGCCTGCGTTGTCATGGTGGTAGGCACCCTGAGGAGACAATACAACAAAACACAAATTACCAATTCTTGTATAAATGCCCCCAAGACACTGACAGCTGCAATTATAAAGGAATTAACAGTTCAGTGTCATGTATTTTTAGCTGTGGTCGAACTGACTAATCGCTGATATGACTCCTCCTCAGCACCTGGCTCAGGGCAACTTGTCATTCGAGAGATCACTGGCTCCATGGGGTCTGGGTGTTAGGCCAAACACTCAAATCTCACATCACCCCAAATGACAGTAGCAACTGGTGTCCCTTTTACCCCCTCCCCAACCCTCACAGGGTCTGGTTTACCCCCGATGCCTAATTTACAAAGACTTTTCACTTCTGTCACCTTCTACCCAACCTGCATAGGGCCATGGGCTCATTTCAAATAATAATATGATAAGAATAATATAATAATCTTTATCTGTATAGCACCTTTAAAGAAAGTTTTCTTATTTGAGACCAGGTCTAATCCCACTCTTTTCATCACTCTCAATATTAAGTTGAAATGCAGGATGGGATTTACATAAACTGAACACATGATGACAGTTTGTTCATTCTGATGATAACGTAAACTTTGTTGCTCAGAAAGTCGAGCTAGTTAAACTTAAAGTGATAACAGAAAGAATCATTTAATCCACTTGACTTGAACGCTGGTTTTATCATCAGTTTTAAAGATGGCTACGCATTTGACCTTTACCCAAAATAACTTGAGAGGAGTCTGTGCCAGGGTTCTAAAACAGCAAACCTGTTGTTCAATTAAAGCAACCTCCAGTGGATGTAAAGATTTCTTTCTTTTCTGCTGTTGTCTAATTCTATTTGAAATCTTTTATTTTGTAATGCTTAACTGAAAAACTCTAAAACTTAAACAATTTATGTTCTGTCAGATTCCAATCTCATTAGCAAGGGATGTTGTAGCATCAATTCCTAGATTTTTTCACCATATTTTTATTAACAGCAATAATGTTATTTAAAAGATACCAATTTAAAGGATAATCAAATAACACAAATTGTCATATTTAAAGACATAAGCCAATCAATCCAATTAATCAGTTTAAAGACAGATTTCATTTTTAAAAAATAAGAACGTCATCATCTGACAAATGGAACGTAAACCATCTGTACTTCCTTCCACAAGCCTTTTACCAAATAGCATGCAAAGCCACAACAGCAATTTTCTAAAGTTCCAAACAACAAGACACTACACTGTTTTACGCATACAAAAATGAATTAATAAAAGTAAATCATTGTAAACACTTCCTAGGAGTTTGATTCCCCAGTGGCACAAAAGGCAGGATCTAAAAATAATTTGTCCCAAACCTGATTGACAGCCACCATGTGGCACATAACTAGAGGTGCAACTGATAGCCCTGCTGCTGATTCCCTTAAAAAGACATTGCGGCCCAGCTGGGACACCACTCTAATGCTATCACCGGCTATTCTTGGCTTTTCTCAAATCATACCACCATATATTAACCTTGAGGGATTCAAAAAAACTTTTAAAAATTCAGTATCCCCCAAAATATATGTCCCTCACCACAACTTCCAACCTGCACACAGAACGTGTGACTTTTGCGACAGTTCATCAATTATTTTATTAGATCTTACAAAGCAGCTCAGTAGAAAACAGCGATATTTAAAGCGCTTTGCTTTCACAGCTTACTTACTTGCAGCCACAAGAGTGCCTTGAAAAGTGGGGACGGAGCCCAAGGGGGTCTTATCTTCCGAGTCAAACTCCTTATCCAGAATTGATTTCGGAAAATCCAGTGTGAGAACAGTTGAGCCTCGAAATCCCCCTAAAAACAAAACTACACAGGTTGGTATCCGTGTAGTTTTGCTTTTCCCTTGCAATCCCTACACCCGAGGCAAGGCTGGGAATGCTTCGACTGCTCAGAAGTGGTAACTTGGTGCTTTTTCTTTATATACCCCCCCCACCAACCTGACAGTAGCATCATCATCATCATCACCGCCTTGCCACACCCCACTGGCTGGCAAGGCATGATGGGAGATTGGGGCCATTTTATGCAAACTCACACCTGTCACTCACTTTTCTTAACATTGCCCAGGCCACACTAACACAGGATGTTGACCAGCCCCCCTCCCTGTTTTCACACACACACACGCACACACACATACACACACACATACACAGTCGCGTATTACTGTCTTTGTGAGGTTCTTTCATAGACTCCCATAAGGACTAAATGTATATAATTTTACACCTACACCTAACCCCAACCTTAACCTCAGTAACCAAAAGCACATCTTAACTCTTTTAGTTTCTCAAATAAAACAAGCACATTTTCTATAAAGTCATTTTCCTCATGGGGACCTCTCAATGTCCCCACAAAGCATAAAAAAAGGAATAAAAGTTATTTTAGGGGACAAAAAAGGTCCCCACAATGCCCGCCCACACACACACACACACACACTTTGACTTCATTTAACTTTTGGGGAAAGTGTTGACCACTGTGGGGGAAGCTACTTTCAAATGGTAGCTATTCAAGTAGCCAGCTGCTTTCTTATAGGAGATAGCTACACTACAGAGAATAAGTAGCTGCTTCATCCAGTAAAACTTCATATTGTGCTGCAGGATACTCTTAAGGTTAGCTAATAATAAAAAAAGGGCTTTTTTGTTGCTGCCTAAAATACCTGATTTTGTGACAGTTTCCTAAAAAATTTATGAAGGTTGCTTTTAGCCGTTTTGTTGCAATAAAGTTGCAGGACCAAGTCAAAGTTGGAATTTTATCCCCCTTTATAATGATTTTTTAACAATGAATTAAAATGAAGGGACAAAACTACTATTATTTTTATTAACCATTAATCTTTTAGTTACTTTTGAAACGTTTTCTAAACATAATGAGGAAGTGAGTTTGCTGACGTATGGCTCAATGTTTTGCTAAACGTTTTGCTGAAAATGCAATGATTGGTCAAAATTGCACAGTATTAATGAATTCGCTTAGATTTGAATTTGTGTTTATACTTGCGATTGCAACATCACCAAATCCTGGAGGGTCTGACAAACACTCTGACATTCAGCCATGCTTTCTTATTATAGGATTGTTCTTAGGTAAGGGTTTGCATGCTCTCCCCGTGCTCACGTGGGTTTCCTCCAGGTGCTCCGGTTTCCTCCCACAGTCCAAAAGCATGCAATGTAGGTTAATTTGCAACTCTAAATTGGCCCCGTAAGGTGTGAATGTGAGCGTGATTGTGTGAGTGTGTGTGTGCACTGTGGTGTGTTGGCGCCGGCCCAGGGTTGTTCCCCATGAGTTCCCGGGATAGGCTCCGGTCCTCGCGACCCCGGGTGAGATGAAGCGGTTCGGATAATGAATGAATGAATGACTGAAACTCACCCTCTAAGCAGTAACATAACAGTTTAATAAAACACATGACAACACAAAGGTACAAAGTCTGTAGATAGTGAGTGGCAAAGAAACTGGAAATGTATTGTAATTACAATAATTATAATTCAGTAAACATATGTGACCCTCCATGGCAAAACCAGTCGCTTGTCGCAAATTTTCAAAATAGAGTCATTATGTTTTCATGAAAGGGCATAAATCAAGCTTCAAAACGATACCTATATGGAATGAATGGGACGACATATGACTGAGATATCAACATTCAAAGGAGTCGGGTTTCTCCTGTCACGCCAAGTGAGAAACGGAGAAATCTGCCTGAAGATGCCTATCGCTGTAGCACTCACAGACGCTTGGTGCGGTCATAAGCACAAGCAGATGACGGTAGCCTACGCTGCATTCACAGCCACACGGATAGCTTTACCTAAGTAGGGTTAACTGCAGGCACTTGGGAGACGTAAGATGGATCTAGAGAAATATCTTCACGCTTAGTCAACCAGTGATTTAGCGTGAAATATTGAAGTAGAGCGTCAAACACAAACTTTTAACATTCTGCTGGAATTGAATTCTCACCTCAAGAAAGTCACGCTTTTAGGATGGAAAGGGTAAGTTTAGCCAAATTTATTCACAACAGTACAGTATATAGATTTGCACTGTTTCAAAAACACTCAAAAACAAAAAAATCCAGAATTTTACCCTGTCGCAACATAAACGGGTTGTTTCACGGAAACTCACGCGAGTAGTTTACTGGTTTTTGCTGCGGAGGGTGACGCCTATTTAATTAAAAGGCAAGTTCACACAGTTATATCGTAATGTGTTTATGATACATGCTGTAGTTTACACAGTTAATAGTGAAATCCTGAAGTTAAATCCACAACCCCTTCATTCCTGTGCTTCTGACATATATGAATATTATTAAAATTTTTCTCACCACTTTGCAAGAGTGTTGGTACTTTCAGCAGAGAGACACCCAGCACCTTTTGTTTCAGCTTCACACTCGGCATAGTATGCAGGCCGTACCGTAGCACATTTTTTATTTCTTGTCATGGAGTACACGGTCTGGTCTGTGTGCTGAGATGGTATGGTTTTATAGGGATTGTCATATCCCACGTGCCAGCAGGATCCCCCAAAATGTTTGAACCTGCACTCTACTCACAGTGTCAACATGGCTACCAACGAATTTGACTAACAGAAAGCATGCATTGACTATTAGGTACAATTTCTTCACATAGTAGGACTCTGGGGCTTAAGTACAGAGTCCAGTTCTTATCTTGAGTTCAAATGCCAAATAGCTACAGTCCAAACCTCAGCAGGAGCAGCAGAGCTGGATAAAAATAGAGCCAGATCAGCACCAAGATCGACAACCAGAACTAGCTGATAAAGAGCTGTTGCCGGGCTTTACTTACTACAAAATGTTTTGATGCATGATACTAGACTGATAAAATTTGTTTAAAACTAAAGTTAATCCCCTAAACTTTTTTGTAATACATAATGAACACAAGAATCAGATAAAAGAATGAGATCAACCTATTTTGTGCAAACACAATATACAATCGCACTCAAAATGAGTCAACCGCCACTGCAAATGAGGTTTATTGTCAAAATTTGTGAACTGTTATCTGTTTGCAATAAACAATTCAGACAAGAACTATTTAAATAGCTTCCAGCACAAATAATATTACAAGTGGTTTCTCCACATTCACCACAAAATATCACTTTTGATGACATCAGCAGGTTTAAATGATCTTTGCACAAACAAAGAAAAGGATACAAAAATATATCAAAGGCACTGAATGTTCCTAGAGATACTGTTGTAAGCGTAGCTCACAAATTCAAAGTTAAATGAACAGTGGCCACTAGTGGCGGAGTCACCTGCGGACTCCGCAGGTAACCCGGTGTGGGCGGCTTTAGGGCAGACATTTTAAAATATCGTGTGGGCGGCGGGTCAAAGTTACGATTTATTATCAATCAAAACGCGGTTGTAACGTGTCTGAATTATCTTCCTCTCGATGCTGGCAAGAGCGGTGCTTTATGCCTAACCAGCGATCAAGCGAAAGCACGCCGCTCAGTTCAGAGAACAAGGCGGCTGAAGCGCCATTTAAATAGGCTAAACCCCGCACGGATTCCATCCTCTTTCTCCACAGTGCTTCCAAACAGCTGTCATAAATGCAGTCGGCGTATATTTTTCAATTTTGGAGTTTTCAGTTTGTTATTTTTGCGGGTTGGGCGGGCCGGTTTGGATCTTCCCCACGGGTCGGCCTGGGGCAGCGAAAAAGCCGACCCACGCAACACCAGTGGCCACACTACCTGGATGTGGCAAAAAAAGGGAGTTATCAACAGCCGCCACCAGATTTCTGAGAAGACAGGTAGCCAAAAACCCTCGAACCAAGTTATTCAAATGTCCCCTACTGTGATGTAGATGTAAGAGAGAAATCAAATGGCTTGTTTTACAATAATAATTACGACATTAGTAAATTAATACTAACATAATTCTACTATTTTTAATCGTTTTAAAACCAAAGAACAGGAAAGTGATTTTTTTTTATATTATATTATATTATATTAAAATATATTATATTATATATTATATTATATTATATTATATTATATTATTATATTTTATTTAAGAGTGAAGGGAAACAAGTTTTAAGTCATTTTAACAAATGAATTTATTATTTGTAAAAGTATATATTTTACAATCCAATCCATTCATTTATTTGTTAATTTCTATTAATTCGAAACAATAAAGAATTTCCAGATTTATAAAACATAAATATGTATAAAATAGATGTGCAGATTTCAAACAACACACACAAACAGACACTAGAAAACCAGGAACGCATTAACACAAAACAACATCTAAAAAATACATAAGGACATTATAGAATTCATACAAAGTAATTCGGAAAATCCCTTTTTATTTGTGTATAAATATAATCACATAAATTATTAGTGTTACATATTAGATGTTTATAAAACAACAGGTTAAAATCCTACATCCCAAAAACGACTTGCTGGATACTAGAATGATGAACTCAACTCAACGACATACATACATTTATAATTTTTACAGCAAAAGCTAATCAGTTTAAACACAGCTGATTGAATTAGTTTATTCCGGTGAGTAAATAATGAAATATTGAAGCCGGCGGTGGGGTGCAAGGATGAACGACTTTACCTTCCACATATTTTATCCTGAGAAAGACAAATCAACATTCAAACGAGTATCTTCACAACATTATTACACTTAAACCACAAGGTCAAATCTCTATATAAATATGTCACTCTCCACGCAAAACCAGTCGCCATGGTCGCAACGGAGTTTTGAGAAAAAAAACGAAGCGCTTATGTTGTATGGGGTAAAATTTGGGATTTTGTTTTAGTGTTTTGAACAGTGGAAGGTCTATACTGTACTGTTAGAATAAATTCTGGCTGAAAACTTACCCCTTCCATCCTAAAACGCGGATTCTTGAGGTGAGGAATCTCAATTCCAGCAGAATGTTAAAAGTTTGTGTTTTGACCGCTTCTACTCAATATTTACGGTAACCACTGGCTGACTAGCTGCGGAAGATATTCGAATCCATCTTCGCCCCGAGCTCAGTTAACCCAACGGCGGTAGATCATCCGTGTGGCTTAAATGCAGCGTAGAAGCTACCGTAAATGCAACGTGCCACCATCTAAGCGTTTGTGAGTGTTACATGGCGATAGTCAATCCTTTAAAGGCAGATTTTCTCCGCTTTCTCACTTGGCGTGACAGGAGAAACCCGAATTCCTTTTGAATGTTGATATCTCAGTCATATCATCCGATTCATTCCATATATAGGTATCGTTTTGAAGCTTGATTTATGCCCTTTCATGACAACATAGCACTCCATTTTTGAAAATTTACATGTTTACTGGTTTTAAGCTGTGAGGGTCACATATGAGTGTTTAGATTTAACTCCAGTGCTCCTGGGTGAGTGATAGTGACAGCACAAAAGAATATTCCCTGGTGCTCAGGATGGACAATATTTAGAGATAGTTTTGTTAAAAAACAAACAACAAACAAAGTCAGGTATCGTGTCATGAGAACATGCATGAGCAGAGGGCCGGATGGGTTTTAGGGGTCTGTGAGGGGTGCTGCAGTTCCAGACAGGTTTTAGGATTTTTATGCGGCTTTTGAGGCCTGTGCTGGTGTTTGGGTCTGTGGGACTGGTTTAGCTAGGTCTTTGATGATTGGGGTCTGTGTTGGTTTTTACATTCCATGTTGGTTTTCAGGGTCTGTGGTGTTTTTTTTGGTCTGAGACAAATTTTAGGATCTGTGGCAGATTTTTAGGATTTCTGTGACATATTTTCAGGCCCATGACAGGTTTTGGGGGTCCATGATGTGGATGGTTTTAGAGTTGAGAGTTTTTTAGGTCCAGCTTTTATTGGCAGGTCCATGGAAGATTTTCAGGGTCTGTGATGGGTTTTTAGGGTCCATGATATGTTCTATGTTAGAATCCGTCTTGGTTTTTGGAATCAGTGATGGGTTTTAGGGACTGTGTTGGTTTTTGGGGGTTCAGACAAGATTTGCTGGGTCCAGGAAGGGTTCTGGGAATGTTGGGGTCTGTGATAGGATTTTACGTTCTGTAATGGATTTTCAGGTCCATGATGGGTTTTTGAGGTCTGTGGTGGGTTTTGAGATCTGAGACGTTTTCAGGGCCTGTGGCTGTTTATAAGGTCCATGGATGGGGTTTCCGAAGTTACTGGCAGTTTTTGGGTCTGTGATGGGTTTTTTTAGGGTGTTTGTCGGGTTTTAGGATCTGTGACAGGTTTTTAGGATCTGTGATGGGTTTTTGGTGTCCGTGACAAATTTTTAAGGTGCCTGTCAGGTTTTAGGGTCTGTGATGGTTATAAGACTCAGCAAGTGAAGGGAGCTTGAGGAGGACAGAGCAAAGCAAAGCAAGTTTGCTAGTCCAGTTTGAGAAGATCAAAGTCCCAAGAGCTATTACTCTTTACTGCTTGAAGCTCGGGAGGCTGAGGAGATCGTGATTGGCTGAAGCTTGAGGCGCCACCAAATATGCAGGCCTGAGTCTCGCTCCATCGCTCTCCCAATGAACAAAACATGCTTCCCTTCCTTACAGGAGAGCGACACGTGCTCATCGCTGCTCATTTTCTGCCCATTCTTGAACCTGAGGCACAGAGTGAATTGTCACAACACACACACACACACAAAGAGCCAAAAAACAGCAGCCAAACAAAGGGTTCATATTTAGGGTGTAACAATGGATTGATCTACATCAAGACATCAATTCAATGAACAACGAGCCCATAGCATCGACCCAAATTAGTACTGCTGTACCACACTAAAACTTGTGATTTACGCCCTTATTTAATATTGAAATTGAGAGCTGGAAATGAGGTAAATGAAAAATGAGAATTAAAAAAATGACATTAGTCTTTAGGAAAGTTGTTACTGTGGGAGAGAAACAAAAGAATATTAGATGTTAGTTGGAATGAAATAGAGAGATATGGTGCTTATAGGAATCTCATGCTGGCCCTGAAGTGCAAAACACAACGACATTTCAGAAAACACAACAACATTTCAGAAAACACAACATTTTAAAAAGCACAACAACATTTCAGAAAACACAAATTACAGTTCAGATTAATGGAAAGGGTAGACCACATTTCTTGTTTGTGATTGGATATACCTATGTTTCACCACGACAACTGTTGTCATTTCCCTGTTTGTCCTTTGGCGTTCCTTGAGCGACTGTTATCGGAGATAATCAGCGGCAGCCCGTTTCAGAAAGCAGCTGTAGTGAAAACTCAGTTATTTGACTCCGAGTTAAGGGAAACCTGGAGTTTTCGGTTTCAGAAAGAAAGTTCAGTTAACTCTGAGCCGCCACTGTGGCAACATAATTGCGGAAGCCAACCTGCTCGCCACAGGTTTTATTCCAGTAACCCAGAGTTTCATTTCACCAATCCTTTCGAACTAACGTGACGAAGTGCGCTTGTGACATGCTGTGCCCCATTTTTCGACGAACCCATTGACATTGAAGAACAAATTATTCGCACAAATCTTCGTCGGGAGAGAGTGGTCAGGACTCCCCGTTGGATGTTTTATCAAGCATCTGACTATTTGTTGAGTGTCTCTGTTTTTCCCCAATCCATCATTTATTTCAACAATATTCTCAGCCCTCATGATTTTACATAACACATCGCATTACATGCTCATACTTCTGGAACAAGTCTGCTGTATTGCAATTTGTTTCTTTTGCCACAATTTTGTAAATAATATTGCTGACGCTAAACATGTTTCCAAGGCAACCATCTGTCTCTGTCATTGTGAGATTGTGTAAATAGTAAGTCTTTTCACAGTATTAATGTGCAGGTAGGTTTAATTTAATTTAATGCAGCTCAGCAAATGTTCTTTTCTAATTATTTATGCATATGTCTAAATTTCATGGGCTTCTAACTGTACTTATTTTACCATTTGATAGATAAAGAATAATGTGTTATAGACAACGTTTTTAAATATTTGAATTTTCACCATGTGCCGAAGTTGAAGAATCTTACAGAGGTAAGCTGCACTGCAGTTGTGCTTTTGTTCACTATTGCAGTTTCAGTATTGCTCTGTGAGAAAAAGGTTCAAGTTTTATGGTGTACCACCAATACATTTAATTTTAGGTGCTGTTTATTATTAAGTGCTACCTCAGTAGGTGTCTCAGCAGCTCTTTCTGGCAGGTGTCTTTATCGTCCTGTAATGAAAATTAACAATTGGTTTTGTTACACTAACAAATGAAAAATCTAGAACAGAGTACTTACAACTGCATGGAGGTCTGTTATGGAAGAAGGCTCCACAAGACACATTACACCATCAGCAAGTACAAGAAGATGGCAATTTTGTTATATTATAACTTCCTGGGGGTGGCTGCATACCCTCAGCTACAAAGTGTATATTTTATAGTCTCTCTTTATATTTGATATATTTTAGTGCCTGATTTGTTCCTTTTTCCTTGTTCTTGTTGTTTGTGACCAGAAAACTGAGCCACGTTGTCTCGTCTCTCCATATACTTGTACAATATATAGCAGAGATGACAAAGTTTACTTTGACTTTACAGATTGACCAGTGCTTTTGTCTGAGGGCCATCTCTTCAGCCTCTGTAAGGGGTGCTGGTGGTGGACCCTCACCTGTTCTTCTGGCCTCTGATTTTTGTGAACATATCCGGTACATCTTCTTGTACTTGCTGATGGTGTAATGTGTCTTGTGGAGCCTTCTTCCATAACAGACCTCCATGCAATTGTAAGTACTCTATTCTAGATTTTTCCTTTGTTAGTGTTCATTATAGGACGATAAAGACACCTTTTCAGCTGCCACAGAAAGGGAAGCTGCTGAGACACCTACTGAGGATAGCACTTAATAATAAACAGCACCTAAAATTGATGTAGTGGTGGTACACCATAGTAAAACTTGCACCTTTTCCCTCACAAAGCAATACTGGAAATTGCAATGGTGAACAAAGCACAACTGCAGTGCACGTTCCCTCTGTAAGACTCCGTCATGGGGCTGAGAATATTGTTGAAATAAATGATGGATTGGGAAGAAAAACAGAAACACTCAACAAAAAAATGATCGGGTAACGATAAAACATCCAACCGGGGTCTGACCACTCTCTCCCGACGAAGATTTGTGCGAATAATTTGTTCTTCAATGTCAATGGGTTCGTCGAAAAATGGGGCACAGCATGTCTGAGCACTTACGTCGTTAGTTCGAAGGTTAAGTTAAAGTAGAGAAACTCTGGGTTACTGGAATAAAACCTGTGAGCGAGCAGGTTAGCTTCACGGAGTATGTTGCCACAGTAACTGACTCAGAGTTAGGCTGAACTTTCTTTCTGAAACCGAAAACTCCAGGTTTCCCTTAACTCGGAGTCAAATAACTGAGTTTTCACTAAAGCTGCTTTCTGAAACGGGCTGCCGCTGATTATCTCCGCTAACAGTCGCTCAAGGAACGCCAAAGGACAAACAGGAAATGACAACAGTTGTCGTGAGTGACATGGGTACTGTCCAATCACAAACAAGAAATGTAGTCATACGCTTTCCGTAATCTGAAATGTTGTTGTGTTTTCTGAAATGTCGTTGTGTTTTTTAAATATTGTGTTTTCTGAAATGTTGTGTTTTCTGAAATGTCGTTGTGTTTTTTAAATTTTGTTGTGTTTTCTGAAATGTCGTCTATTGGATTAAACAACACGGGCCAGCCTTTCCTGTCCACGTGCAACAATGAGCCACCCAAAACTCTGTCACTGGTTCACCCACAAGAGCAGCAGCATCTCCAAAACTGCCGCTCTTGTGGATTACCAACGATTAATTACCTAGATTACTGAACAAAAATCTGTTCAACAAAATTGCCAATTCCTGAAGATACTGCATGTGTCTGTGATTTGGCTGATATTGAAGATATTGCTGTGTCACTGAACAAAGTAGAATATGATAAAAGGTAAAAATGAGAAATAAGGCTGTTTATGTTTTTTTTTTTGTTGAATATAGTTGACCTAGTTGTGAAAAGACAATAAAAGTAAATAAGACAATAAAGGCACCCTAGAGATGCTTCCTTGTGGCCAAAATAAAGAATGACATTTTCTCTTTACCTGAAAAAGGGGAGAAGTGGGTTGCAGTTGGGCTAATGACAAGAACAGCAATAGCCCCAGTCTACTCAATGAGCTGAAATGTTAAAGCCATGAACAACACCTGTGGAATTAGTTGAAGGGACAAAAAGCAGGAAGAAGAAGAACTTGATGGGCAGTTTCTCAAGACATTTTGTGATTACTTTGGCTTTGACTTCCTTTTTCCTAATTACAGGCACAGTCTTCCTGGAGCAACTTGAGGTTAAGGGTCTTGCTCAAGGACCCAACATGCTGGAGGTAGGATTCAAACCCACGACCTCTTGGTCCAGAGGCGAGCATCCTAACCACTATACCACCAGTCCCTACAAGCTGCTAATTTAATGTTAAATCTCACATCAAGAACAGGCTAACCACAGGAAAAGTAATAGCACAATTCCTCTTAATGGAGATGCCCTCTTGTGGCCAAACAGCCCACTACCATAGTTTGACCTGGAAAAAAGGGGAAAAGATGTAAAAGAAACACAGTAGGCAAAGTCATCTCAGTTAGAAATGCATCAGTTGTGTTGACGGGGAAGAAAAAGAAAAAATCATTTCAATAGTTATGCAGTTGTGATCACCTGTTTGTCATCATTATTTTTTCTTCTCATGTTTTGTGCCTTTAACACTCCACAGCTTTTGTCATAGAGACTTTACAATTTTATGGCTAACAATTTTCAGCTCACTGAGTAGATCAATGCTGTTGTGTTTCTTGTCAATAGCTAAACCACAACCCACTTTTATCCATTATTTTCAGGTTAAAAATAATCCTGAGTTGTCATTCGCTCTTTTCATCACAAGGCGGCACCACCATTAAGGTTGTCATTCCCTCTTTTCACCACAAGGTGGCACCACCATTACGGTTATTGCCACCATTAAGGTTGTCATTTCCTCTTTTCACCACAAGGCGGTGCCATCTTTAAGGTTGTCATTCCCTCTTTTCACCACAAGGCAGCATCTCCAGTAATGAGAACTTTTTTACTTTTCTTGATTGGATCCTTAATTCACTGGTTGATAGTTTAACAAATCAGCTACAATCAGCAGAACGTCTCTAAACAGCCTTAACCATTCCGCCTTTTTGACATTTTTACCCTTTTATCTTCTCCTATATTTTTCACACGAGAAATCCTTCATCTAGTTCCACACTAACTCTATCTGATTAAGCGTGGCTACGTTAGACTGTCTAGGGCCCGAGTTTGTTGTAAGCTACCCACCAAGTGAGAGCCGGTTCGGGGAATCCAGTGACTTCCACCTCCAGCGTCACCGGAGAGCCCTCCGTTACCGTGGCGTTAGACAAGGGTTTGGTGAAGTGAGGGCCCCGTGGTGGCGGTGGTGTCACGACCGCTGCCGCAGTGGCCCTGTGGGCACCGGGACGTCTGATTTCCTCGCACAGCTTTGCTGCTTCCTGACACGGGGTTAATGTTTTAGGGGGAACATGCGTGTTACCGGGCCGAGCGCCGGATTTTCGGACTGAAAAGATGGGATCATGCACACACTCCTGCGTCTCAGTGCGGCTCTCATGCACGGAGTAAAGGGTTTGGTGGCACTCAGCATTGGCGTTAGGCGTTGGCTTGTTGCACTTCAGGATGCTGGAGATGGTGCTGGAGACGAGGGTCGGCGTAGGAACGGTCAGGGGGCTGTGGACGAAGGACGAAGATTCGGCTCTGAAGCGGCCAGTGGGCGGGGGTCCGGATGAAATTGTGGGGGAGGGGTAGTTTTCAGGGTGGGCAGACCCCCGGTGGGGGTGCGAGTGGTGGTGGGCGGGGCCGTGCTGGTTGGCGTAGTGGCTGTAGGAGCTGAGGCAATAGCCGTCGTCCAGGTCGTTCTCCGAATGGACTGGGTTGGACTCGGGGGTTTCGGACAGCGGCGGGAGTGAGATGTCGTCCGGTGAGGTGCACTCATACTCGTCGTTGGAGAGCGAGTCCTCAGTCAGGGGGTCGTCCAGGTCGGGGGCAGCGTGGGAGAAGAGGTCCTCCTCAGCTGTGGGAGGGAGGTCACTCTGGGGGCAGGATGAACACAAAATATACACACAGAGAGAAGGTTTTAGTCAAATGCCTCGGTTAAGCAGGACATCATTTCAACTCCTTGTAAGATGCTTATTTTAAAACCGTTATTATTGATTTTTATTATACATAAACACAAATAAATATTCTGTAATATTCATACATTGCAGTGACGTCACAAAACTGTAGCCCACCGCCATATTGAATACCGGACACATCGAGTACTGCGCTAGCTAACGTTACCTGTAAGGCGTTCACTTCAGTTAGGCTACCTATCGATCGAGGTTATGGATAATTCTCATTTCTCATGGCATCTCGACGAGAAGAATATCTTTTTGCTTAAAGGAAAGGTAAGCTGCGTTCTATTGATCAACTTTGTGTAAACACTTGCTAGCGCTAACTAGCGTGGTAAAGGGCTAGGCTGCCAAATTTTAGAGCAGGGCTAGGTGAGGAAATTGAGGGAGGAGCGATGTAAGAGTGATGTGAAGGATGTTTAGTCTTGCGTAAACTACTTTTGGAATTACAAGAGGTGGGTGAACTAGCCTCCAATGTGAGCGAGCTCCTTAGTTGTTTACATGAATCAAAATTATACACTGTTGTCTGTAAACACTTTACACTTCAAGATGTTAAGTGTGGCGTTTTGTTTGTAGTATTAATAGTTTTACTCAAACTTTACTTAAGGATAGTTACTTCCTTCACAGCGATTGATATGCACATTTATTGATAACTAAGTTGTTGAAGTTCAGTGACGCGTTGGTTCTCACTCACAGAGAGGCAACAGCTAAACGGCTTATTATTAGACTGTGTGTCTAACGTGGTTAGATCAATAGATTTCATTTTCATTGGACACAAGTGCAGTACTCAACATGCCCGGTGCTCAATATGGCGGCTACAGTATGGACGTGCGCGTGATGTCAGCTGCAAAGCATCAATATTCCATGATACCATTGATCTATATTATGCAAGATACACCTTATATTACAACATATTCCATGTATCTTACAATATATGGAACACATTGTAACATATGGTATATGTTACATACATTACAATATATTAAATATATTGTAAGAACCTGAATATATTCCATAATATAAATGTTATGCAAAATATTCAATATAATATATTAGATGCTTTGTATTCAATGTGTTAGATTCTCCCTTCCCACCCTCACCATCTCTCTTAACAACTCTGTTATTACAGCCAAAATGAATACACAACATAGTACAGTTTTCATCATACAAACAGTGGCATCACCAGCAAATTATTATTGCAAGAAAACAAAAAAATTACACAATTACACAACTTTCCTGTATCTCCTTCTGAGATTTATCATTACTTTGGTTCTGACTCTTGTAAAAGGCTTTCCAATGTCTTCACACTTAACGAACTCATCAAAGAGTTTTCCATATCCTCTCATAAACGCTTAATATGTCTTTCAACTTCTCTCCATTGGCTTAGCCGTGAAAGTGAGTGATTGTTTGTCGTTGAGAACAAACCACAGCGAAATGTGACTGCTGCATTTGACCCTTCCGTGAAGGAACGGGGGCAGCGGTGTTTGGGGACGGTGCCTTGACCATGGGAGCCTTGACTAGTCCGGGAAACGAACCGCCTATCTTCCGAACACGGGGCGAACGCCCTAACCGTTACACTACTAACTAGAGATGGGCCGATACCACTTTTTTATGTCCGATACCGATATTGTAAATTCGGATATCTGCCGATACCGATTCTTTTTTTAAACATAAAATAATGCTTTAAAAATGTCTGAATACATGACTGAGATTACTGTTATTCTTAAGGAAATGCTACTAAAACAATGTAATAATTACACACACACGTATATGCTAAAGTCTTTGTTCTCAAAAATTGTTCATGTAGACATATAAATATTTCTTCTTTTCTTATTGATTACACTATAACATAAAATTGAAAAAATGATCAATTGAAAATAAAATAATGAAGATTGTCATTTTGAACCAATTTGGCCTATAAAATGTGCTGCTTTTGCAGAAAACTACATTTCCCACAATCCTCTGCACGCTGGGTGCACGTTCCAGAATAAATAATGGAAAATCTATGGACAAATCTAAATAAACGGCAGATTTGTGAGTAGAATGCTGGTTGTTGTGGTTATTTATCAGCTAAAATATGTTTGTGTCTGTAATATAGGGGATGTTTTGACCGAACTGGAGTGTTTTGCGTGTAACAGCGCTCATTGACACAGCACGTGTGTTTACATCGCGAAAAATGTCATTTATGCGTTTTGATGGATTTACTTCTGTTTTAGTGCACGGAACATCTCACAAATACTTTCACATACAGAGGGATCAGGTCTTGTCTTGATCGCACCAATGAAAACACGCTCTAGTGAGTAAAATTAATTAAACGAAGCTTCGATTGTAGAAAAATTGCCTCGACCATTTTTAATAGAATTATTGGAGTTATTGGAACAATTGTTTCAGCTCTACTTTACCGTAGTGCCACTTCCCATACATAATGAATTAAGCGTGCACGCATTTACAGATCGGCTCCATAGAACGGCCCAATGCCACCGATACCTGATCCAGCCGTTTGAGCCGTTATCGGACCGATACCCATCCACATATCGGATTGGCTACATCTCTACTACTGACTGCCCCCTTTGTTAGTTCTACAAGGCCTGGTAACAGTAACAGTAGATGTAGTAATATACACTACAAACCAAAAGGGACCTCTGTATCTTTGCCTATAATTTCACAGTTTTTCAAAATACTTTTACTTGAATTCAGAGTTAAGTTTGCAGCAGAGTTTATATTACCTTAAACTTGTAGCTACACATCTTGTGAAAAGACAATTTTCACAAACAACATTTTCATATTAACAATGTTAGATTTTATGACAAATGGTATAGTGTTGTTGAGCAGGAAATCTCTCAAGTCTTTACAAAGGCAAATGACACCCTCGAAGACAAAGGAACTAAAGCTGTCAATTAACCAAAAGCTGTTCACACCTATGTATCAGTCGATATAAAGATCTGTTACACATACACTGAGGGAGGTGGGACCACCCCCTGAAACACAGAAAGCTGTAACACCAGATATAAAGCTTTCTTCATCACTCAAATCCTCAAAACAGCAGTTTAAATGAGTCATTGTGAACACAATACAGCACAGCACACAGTGCACCACAACGAAATGTGACGTCTGCATTTGACCCATCCATGAAGGAGCAGTGGGCAGCTGACATGGGCAACGCCACAGGAAGCAGTGCTTGGGGACAGTACCTTGCTCATGAGTACCTCAGAGGTACCTTCACCGGTTGGGGATTCAAACCAGCGACCTTCCGATCACGGGGTGAACGCCCTAACCGTCACGCAACCAACCACCCCAATGAGATGATTGAATATAACTGAAATGACACTGACAGATTTAATAATAAACAATAAAATGTCAATTCATGATCAAATCCAACAATAATGATCATCATTGATGCTTTGTTCCAGATTTTTTTTTTAGTTTTGCGAGATGGTAGCAACCTGTTTAACGAGCAACAAAATGATCACTTTCTACAAACGTAATTCTCAATGCAAAAGAGAAATTTTTTTAAGCTGGACTACATCTAAAGGTACAGAGGTCTCTGTTTTGACTCACAGTGTACATAAGGACATCTAATATCTCATACAGAGGAATTTCCTCACCTTGGTCTCTATGTGAACTGCGTGTGGATCTGTGTATGACCCACTAACGCCCTGGACCTTCTCATGGCTGACCCTGAGGCCTGAGTTCTGCTTCCCTGCCTTCTGGAACTCTCTCTGGATGTCAGTGAAGCCAGGCCCTGGAGCTGGAGCTGGAGGAGTTTCCTGAGACGACATCTTCATTTGTGAGATTGTGTTGAAATGACTGTCCTTCTCCATGGGGGAGTTGGACACGTTGAAGGTGTGCATGTGTGAGAAGGAGGTGTGTGTTTGCTCTTTCCTCTCCACCGTAGATGAGTTGCTGGCCGTCTGCACCGTGCTGGACTTGGAATAAGCTTGCTGAGTGTAGCATCGCGTCTCCAACAAAACCTGACGCTGCCACGGCTGGAGCCGCTCCTGTAGGTCCCGACTTCCAAATTTGGACACTCGAGGAGTCGTGGAGTCCGGATCGTCCTTGCCGTCACTCCGTCCGGTCATCTCAGGAGTGTGTCCCGTCTCCTTCACCTCGGGCTGTTGAGGTAATCAGATGATGAGATCACAAAATTGCAAATATTTGAGATATTTAATAGTATCTTAATATTTTATAATTCCGAATATTTTATACTATATTAATAATATGCTTTCCAACACTTACAGTCTTGATTGTGTCGTATGTCTTGTTTTCCTCTGAGCCTTGATCTTTCAAAGATGCTGCCTGGAAAAGGTACAAGATTTTATGGGGCTGAGCAATTCATTGAAAATGAATCAAAACATCAAGATGTTCAGCATCAAGACAACCTATAATCCGCAACATTTATATTATTTTTTACAATTCTGTTAATCCTTGTTATTTAAAAAAAATCAATAAATACTTTCCCCAGTGTGCGTTTATGTTAGAGTTGGGGTCAAGGCCACCTAAACCGAGACAGAGACAAGACCAAGACTCTGAAGGGCCAAGACAGAGATGAAACTAAGACCAGGGTGGGGCGAGTTCAATGTGCAGTAAGTTGAAAGTCTTGTGATTCTGACGGTATGTGTGTGGTTTCTGTAAATTAAAGGGATTCTGAGTTATTAAAACACTAATTAATAAACAGCGCAAAATGCCTGCGTCGCTCTCAAAGAGTTTTAATATTAATATTCTCAGAGTTGTGGTCTCGGCTGGTCCCCAAATAAAATCCCGAGTCCATGACAAGACCGAGTACAAATACGGCCGAGTCCGAGACAAGAATGAGACTTTAAAAACCGGTCCCGCGCCCGAGGTTGGACTCGATTACTACAACTCTAACTCATGTACTTAAAAACATGCTACAGGGTGTGTTATGTAACTCTGCACACTGTATCTGTTATTTTAAAAACACAAAGATATATATTATTACATAGCGTTGTAGCACTCGGGACCGGTTTTTGAAGGTCTTGGTCTCGTCTCGGATTCGGCCGCATTTGTACTCGGTCTTGTCATGGACTTGGACAAAGAGGACTCGGAATTTTATTTTGAGACCAGCTGAGACCACGGCTCAGAGAATATTATTATTAATGAGCTGTTTAATGTCGGATTGGATAACTTCTTACTTCAAGTGCAACCAACGATGTTAGTGCCGACCGCGGCTACCCAACCCGCCCCCTTCACACACGCACTGTAAACTTTGCACTTTATTGTTTCTGACTATAATTACTGTATTACGTCTACTTGTTGATGGAGTCGACAAGCTTCAGTATATCTTGGATATGCTGGCTTTTTGGATTTTACAATTCAAATGTTGAATGTTTGACATTCTGATTGCTTCATTCAGCTCTTTTTGAGGGCTGCTTAGGCTTTATATGTTCCACTCATTTGTCATGTGGTGTAAAACACGCATTGGTTCGGTCTCGACTCAGTCTCGGCCCCTCAGAGTCTTGGTCTTGTCTTGGTCTCGACCCCCTCTGGTCTTGGTCAGGTCTTGGTCTCGGATAAGGTGGTCTTGTCTACAACACTATTATTACATTAAAATATATTACATTTAATCTGAGCACATTTACAGTACACACCCTAAACCAAAAACATTGGATATTTGTCCATTAGCTGTAATCAAGGCAAAATGTTAAATTAATCGTGATACTGATTTGAGGTTATATTGTCCAGCCATAACATTTTAGCCATTGTTGGTGAGTTATGATGAGTACAATGTTAAATGTTAAAAACCTGTAGTTTGGCTTCAAGGTCTAAGAGTCCGCTAGAGAGTTCCTTAATGGACTCCACTATCTCAACGTGCTTGTGGACTGTCTTCTCTGTGTACTTCTTTCCTTCTTCAGCACCTGTATAAAGCACATCAGGCACAAACTGGATGCAAACCTGCTCCGAGACTACTCTATAATCAGAAACATCAGTAGTAATTTCTGATTATATAATAATGTACACTCTGAATCTTTTTGGTTGATGAATTTAAATTGTTTGCCACAACACCAAATAAGTCAGGGCAGTATGGGAGAAGGCGGTGATTTGTGTTAAACAAATTTATACAGAAAAGCAATCCCTATCTCCAGAACCAATGGCATGATCACGTACAGTTTTGCAGTTTGAAGACTAAAAGATTGCAAGCACAAACTGCTCAGCATAATAGAAAGTATGAGCAACTGAACCTTTTCTGTTCAAATTAAATTCCACATTGTTTCACCTGGAACCAATCATTTACATTTTAATTTACATTTACAGCATTTAGCAGACCCTCAAATCCACAGCAACATACATCAGCGCTCTGTGGTCCACGTCTGTTCCTCAAACCTGTAAATCAACTTGACTTAAATCAACAGCAGCTGTTCAGCTGAGTTACTGTGCACTAAGATAACAAAGCCCGTCAAAGAAAACGTCAGAAAACAAGAACACAAACATGAAAGCTACTGGGTAAATGTCACATTTAATTCTGCCTCTCACCGTGTAGACGCACTGCCAGCTCCGTGATCTGGCCGATCCGCTCCTCCTGCTGTGGAATTGTGGGTAAGACGAACTTCTGAAACTGTTTATACAGGGTGCTGATGGCTTCCTTGGTTTTGCACTCGGACGAGTATTTTCCCACTCTCACGATGGTGGCGCTGGCCTCATCGCACCAAAACTGATACTGCGGAAAAATGATCACAGTCTCAACACTATTAACTAAAAAACAACAGCTAATTATGAACACTCGAGTGGGGTTTTACACATTAATAAACCAGGCCAAAAAAGAGAGCTGCATCATTATGAATACCAAGTATATACACAATGAGTCAAATACGTGAGCTGTGTACCTTTGTCCATAACTTTGGTAAATGTTGACTGATTTTCTAAATTCCTTAATGCAACATTCAGGATTACATTTGCAAGTGATTATTATGTTCGAATCAGCAGCTACTGTAGCTAGCAAAAGCCAAAAGGTGTTACAAAACAGGCTGGTGGTGGTGTAGTGGTTAGGACACTTGTCTCTGGACTAAGAGGTTGTAGGTTCGAATCCTACCTCCAGCGCTACCATCATTGGGTCCCTATGCAAGACCCTTAACCCCAAGTTGCTCTCAGGGAAATTTGGAAACGGAAGTCGCTCTGGAAAATGCTGTAAATGTAAATCGTCTGTATCAAAGTGTCATCGTTGACATGATCGACCAATGTATTGTTGTGACATGTTCAAATTGTGCTATACAATATAATAATCCCCTGCGCCAGTAGTTCCCGGGGTAGGCTCCGGCGCCCCCCGCGGCCCCAGTTGGGATTCGGATAATGAATGAATGAATAAACTTGATTCTGAATGCAGACATGAAACTAATTTTTCATTCAACATTTGCTAAAGTTGTTCAAGTGAATTCATGTGAGTGATTATTTGTTATTGTGAACACAGCACAGCAGAGCACACAGTGCATCACAACCAAATGTGATCTCTGCATTTGACCCATCTGTGAAGTAACAGTGGGCAGCATTTTGGCAGCACCCGGAGAGCAGTGCTTGGGGACTGTACCTTGCTCATGAGTACCTTTACCGGTCCGGGATTCGAACCGGCGACCCTCCGATCACAGGGCCAACTCTCTAACCATTACCATTATGGCCAATGGTACAGAGGTCTTTTTTTCACACAGTGTAAATAAATAAATAAATAAATAAATAAATAGGTTAGAATTGTTAGAATAGTTCAAATTTCCCACTGAACACAAATTTTTAATGGAGACAAAACAGAAGTCTAAATTTTCCGTGATGTGGGACTCTTTCCGCTATACCTCCTCCATGGCCTGCTGCAGCTTCATGTTGAGCTCCAGGTTCTGCTTGTATTCCTCCACCGTGTGCTCTAAATCTCCCAGCTGCCTCTGCAGCTCGTTGACGGCGTCCTCCAGCTCTCTGGGGCTACTTCCAAACAGGTGCTTCTCACCAACCGCAGACGCCTTCACCGTGAAGCTCTGCAGTTTCTTCTTTAAAACCTAGACCCCAGGAGAACGTTGAAAAAGTGGTTGAGAAGAAAAGATGGTGTTATACTCTAAGTGCTATGCAGAAAAAATACACCACAAGACACTGGATCTCTGCACCTTTGCCCTTAAATTTGTCATAATGTTGAGAGATTTTAAAAAATTGTTCAGTTTCAATTCAGAATTAATTCTGCAACAAAGTGATTATTATATTTTGTTATTATTATTATATTGCACACTACACCTAAATGTGTAGCTTCAATGTCTTGTGATATGATAATTATCACAAACCACATTGATAAGTCGACAATGACAAAAATTATTTGGCGACTTCATACCTGTGCCCATGTGAAAGGGGGGTATTTTCAACATTCTTTGCCACTTAAAATTGGTTCAAATTGACTATGTTGTACTATATAAAAATCACAATGCAATTTAAATTTTGCAATTCAAAGAGTCACAAAAATTGGTCAACATTTGCCAAAGTTACAGAGGCCCCTTTCTTACTCACGCTGTATAAAATGAAATGCAACATCAAATGGAGATCGTTTACCTGCAGCTTTTCAATGTACATCTCAATTTGCTGGATCTGATTTTTAACCGCCTTCAAGTTCCTGAATTTCTCGTTTTTCTTCATGTAGTTGAACTTCAAGTTGTTGAATTTCTTCTTCAGGTCTTTAAAAGATTCTCTCAACTGATGCAGCATGACAGAGTAAATAAAAATAAATATTTAGCATGACACGTGAGACCAAATATCCATTTCAAGACACATATTAGTCATTAGTCACTAACGCGGCTCATAACGAATGGAATCTAATGGGCACTTTAAGCAACTCGCGTCACTTCTCATGATACATTTCCCAAGATCACATCATGAGCTGTAGTTATTGTTTACTCACTAAACACACGTTTATCATCGTACAAATTCATATTGATTCAATGGACAGCGATTCGACACCTGCTCATAACGTCAAGTCTGCTACAATATGATTTTGGTTCGATTCAATTGAAGAGCCATCAATCTGACACAATATTATACAGTGATTTAACACCATCACTTCCATTCATATCAAACCAGAAAATAGCACCTAAAATATCATCATATTTGACATTTTGACAATCTTCAAACTTCAAACAATCTTCTCTTTTTTAATAAAAAATTGACCTCCTCTTCAATATAAACTGACGTTACAATACGTATGATGTCTGATCAATGTATCGTCCAGCACCGTATAACTAGTGTGTGTGTGTGTGTGTGTGTGTGTGTGTGTGTGTTGGAGATGAGTGTAACTGAGCCTTGTGGCAAAAGAGCAGGAGAGTAAGGGGGTTCGGTGCTGTCAGACGGGCTATTTTGGAGGCTTTAATGCCCAGGCCGGGATTTGATTTATAGAGCAGTGCCATTTTTGTCCGTCCTGTCGAGCTTCAGCAGTGGTGTAGAGTCTCTAAATGAGCAGCTCGTGTGTCATGCGAGGACAGCTGCAAGACGACTCACACTGCCCGGGATAGAACCGTCCAAAGGGTCTTACTGAGTCTCACCACCAACCACCTGTAGGGGGCGTCTTACTTCAAAGAAAGAGGGAGGAAAGAGATAGAGAGAGCCGGAGGTAAAGTAAAAGAGAGAGAACTACAGAAAGAAAGAACTAAAGAGGGAAGAGAGAGAGGGTGAGACAGAAAGCAAGAGAGAAGAGTAAGGGGACAGAAAGTATGAAAAAGAAAAAAAGGAGAGAGAGAGAGAGAGAGAGAGAGAGAGAGAGAGAGAGAGAAGAAAGTGAGAATGACAGAATAAATGGGAGAAAGTGATAGCAGGGCAAGAAATCAAGAGAGAGACAAAGAGAGAGAAACAGAGGAAAAGAGAGCAAAAAGAAAGAAAGAAAGAAAGAAAGACCAGAAAGAAAGAAAGAACAAAAGAAAGAAAGAGAGAAAGAAAGAGGCTGGAAGAGAAAGGAAAAGAGAGTGGAAAGAAAGAAAGAACTAGAGAGAGAGAGAGAGAGAGAGAGAGAGAAAAGAAAGTGAGAATGACGGAAAAAATGGCAGAAAGTGACAGCAGGGCAGGAAACACAAAGAGAGAGACAGAGAGAGAAAGAAAGAGTGAAAGAGAGGAAAAGAAAGTGGAAAAAAACAAAGAGAGAGAGGAGGAGGGATAGACAGAGACACGGAGGGAGAGAGAGAAATAGAAAGAGAAGAGTGTGGGAGAGGAAGTGAGAATGAAGGAGTAGGTGAGAGCTCGGAAGAGTGATAGAATAAGAAAGACTGATTTACTGCAACACATTTAAACACATGTAAATACTGTTCCTCTGGAAGGACCATATGTAGACATGAGGAGTGACTCTGACGTCTGCTCTGTACCGTGCACGTCTGAAAGAGAGGAAGAAGAAGAAGAAGAAGAGGAAGAGCGGAGGAAGACGTGCGTGTTGTTGATTTGTGTGAGGCTGTTATGAGGTCAGTGCTCCTGTCGTCTGAGGAAGGAGAAGCAGCACCTGCTCCAGATGAAATGTCAGCCTGTTTACTCACACATATTCATGTCAGGATGTCCATCACACACACACACACACACTCAAACCTCACACCTCATCACACCACTGACGGGGAAATTCTGCCGAGTCACGAGAGGGAGAGCTTTGGGGTTGGTGTGTGTAATTGTTCTAAAAGGAATATGTGCTTAACATAACTCACAAGATTGAAGTGCTGGGAGAATCCAGAGCGGTCAGAATATAACTATATTTAGTAGAGGTCGACCGATATCCATCATTAGATATAATATTTAAGAAGATTTATTTTATTACAAGTCCGGCTATAACATGTTGTGAAGTTTCTTAAGAGCTTGTTTACACGTATGTAGATATTTTTATAAGCGCATTGTGAGTGCAGCTCGCGCTGTCTCACTAGCCTCGAACTCCGAAGATTCTTTGCACGCAACAGGTGTCCAAATAAGAGTCTTGAATCCAGTCTTTTCTTTTGTTGTCTTTTTCTTTACTACAATTTAGACTTACAAGCAAAAGATGAATTCTTAGGACTACAAAGAGACTTTACGTGACGGTCAAAAGACTGTAACGCTCCTGAGTTCTCGGCTCCAACACAGTTCTAGTCTACGTACATTCTTACATCTTTATATATATATTTCAGGAACCAATCAGATTACGACACGTAAGGCAACTACGTATTACTTTTATGTTACGTACTAATACAGAAAGTTTATATAGAAAATTCCAGAAATATTCAAATTAGCTTTATAGCTCTAAATTCTACTACAAACAGTTATAAAATATGTGATCCTCCACGGCAAAACCAGTCGCTTGTCGCAAATTTTCAAAATTGAGTTATGTTATGAAAGAGCATAAATCAAGCTTCAAAACGATACCTATATGGAATGAATGGGACGACATATGACTGAGATATCAACATTCAAAGGAGTCGGGTTTCTCCTGTCACGCCAAGTGAGAAACGGAGAAATCTGCCTTTGAAGTTGACTATCGCCGTAGCACTCACAGATGCTTGGTGCGGTCGCGGCTACGTTTGCATTTACAGTAGCCTACGCTGCATTCACAGCCACACGGATAGCCTACCTGCGTTAGGTTAACTGAACTTGGGAGACGGAGATGGATTCCGGATAAATATCTTCACGCTAGTCAACCAGTGGATTTACCGTAAATATTGAAGTAGAGCGGTCAAAACAGAAACTTTTAACATTCTGCTGGAATTGAATTCCTCACCTCAAGAAAGTCACGTTTTTAGGATGGAAAAAAAAGCGACAAGCGACAAGCAACTGGTTTTGCCGTGCAGAGTCACATATTAAATCCAAATATTCAAACGTTCATGCAACACAAAATGGCTCTAACGCGCATATTCTTTTAGACGTTTCTTTTTTTAATTGCATTTACACAACATTCGGTTAAATGATTCCGATGATTTCCGTCAGGGAATAACAGGCGACATGGCTAGCACACACGCACCATAGCACTAAATGTGTCATTGTTTTAACAAAAATGTGTTTTATTGGTTTACACAGATCCAAAGAATCCAGCGTTTTGAATAATCTTCACATTGGAGGCCGTTTGAGGTGGCTAAAACTCTGTTTACATGTAAACCAAAGGCCCAAACGTATTTAAAAAATATGCATTTATAAAAATATCCGCATACGTGCAGACGGGCCCTAAGACAAATTCATTCATTCATTTTCCGAACCGCTTAGTCCCGACTGGGACCGGAGCCTATCCCGGGAACTTACGGGTGCAAGGTGGGAACCAACCCTGGGCAGGAGCCAACACACCGCACCTTACCTTATGGGGGCCAATTTAGAGTCACCAATTAACCTATATTGCATGATTTGGACTGTGGAAGGAAACTGGAGCACCCACGCGAACATGGGGAGAGCATGCAAACTCCACACAGAAAGGCCCTATGGCTGTCCCTGGGGTTCCAACCCAGGACCTTCTCGCTGTGAGGCGAGATATACAGTATGTCATTGTGGGTGGTGATGCTCTGGTGGTTTGGATACTCGCCTCTGGACCAAGATGTTGTGGGTTCGAATCCTACCTCCAGCACTATCATCACTGGGGACCTGAGCAAGACCTTTAACCCCAAGTTGCTCTCAGGGAGACTTATGTATCATTAGGAAGGGAAGTCACTCGGGATCAGAGCGTCTGATAAATGCAAAAAATGTAAATCCAAATAAAAGACAGGAGGCAGAGCAGGAGGTGGCAGAGCTAAAGATTAATATTGGCGTTGGGGGTGAAAAGAATGAAACATCATGTTGGCCGATTTGGGGACAATGTCAGGGAGGTGAGATTGAGGTGGTTTGGACATGTGGAGAGGAGAGACGCTGAATATATTGGTAAAAAGGAGGAAAATCGTGAAAGATGAAGATGTGGAGGACAGGACGATGTTGAAACAGTTGATCCGCTGTGCCGAACCCTAACGAGAGAAGCCGAAAGAAGAAGAAGCAGATGTCCGAATGTAGGATTCCAAATACTCCAACACAAAAGATCATTTAAATGTTTAATTCTGAGATTTGTTCAGAATGTTTTCAACCCAAAAATGGCAGGGAGCTCCCAGCGTCTGGCAGAATATGACACTTTCAGCACTTTTAGTCTTCAGTACTGATAGGCTAATATTGTGAGTTCTCAAAAAGATGGTTGAGATATTAGAGGGTGAGACATCAGATTAATGTCCCACCCATCTTTTTTGTGAGTGTGTACAGCGGGTCGACACAAACATGAGGTAAAATAGCACGTCTACATATGCAAAAAAGTGGGCAGTCCAACTATATATATTCATATATAAGAACCCAGCCTTAACTGTAAAGCTGAAACTGAATATCTAACATACCGAGACAGCAGACACACCCAGACCAGTGTATAAGTAATCACACACACACACACACACTTCCTCAGTTCTATAAAAAGCACCAAGCTCCTGACATAGTGATAAACTGAAGTCACGCCATCTGATGGGAGTGAACAGTTTCAACTCATAACTGCCCCCTATTGGGCAAAAGAAAAATAATACGACTGCAGCATGAATCACTGAAATATTAATATTAATCACTCTCCCACTTCATAACTTTATGAATTCTACTGGCATTATGGAGCTGACAAAAGACATAAAGAGCCAAACCTTTTGAATTATTAATGTTGTGAGTGTTAAAATATATGCAAAAATTAATTTTGATATTTAAGTAGACAAAGTGCTTCTCTTCTTCTTTTACTATGCTAAACAATTTTAGAGCTTAGGGTAAAAAACAGAGGCAGTTAGCAGATGAATCTAATAATATTATGCAACTTTTCAAACCGTTCTGACTGCTGAAGTTTAAAATGGTGCATTTATTTACTGGCAGCTTGAGAAACACCAACCTAGAAGTGCACTGTCAGATTGAAGCTGCCATGGGTCAAGAGGATTTTGTAGGCAATGTGTGAAATCTTCACTCATCACGTGTGGCATTTCTCAACTCCACAGGGAGCTATCTTATCTAAAATAGCTGTCTTATCTAACCCAGTGATAACACACAAATGTTGTATTTCCATCTCCATCTATAGCCTGTGGTTTTGGGGGAGAGTGACAGCTTTTGTCAGCATAATGATAGTAAAAGTGTCAACAGATTTTCAGTTTTTAATAGGTTTAATAGGCTTTTAATATATATAAATAGGCTGTATAAACATATATAGACATTACATAGATATTTTAAGAAAAAATATACAGGAAAATCCACTAGAGGGAGACAGTTATATACTGTATATAGTGTGTGTATACACTATAAGACTATTAACGTTATATAAGAGACTATAAGAGATTAACGTTAACTATTGCATTTTTAAAATCAGTGCAATTGATGAATTGTTGTCCATTTTTACTCTTTCCCACTTCCTCTGGCTAGCATTAAGTCTGCAATGTTAATTATGACGAAAAGAAAACATGAATGGGAAATCCTACTTTAAAAAGTTACCTGGTGGCTCATATTTGCATATATGCATATTTTGTAAAGCTGAATTTAACTATCACAAAAGTAATTTATTCTTGATGCATCACCCTGAGAGCGACACATCAAACTGCTTCAAATAATCTCTCCTCATTAGCCACTGCTTTATCCAGTCTTTTTGAAAGCACTGGAACTCTTGATACTTGCTTGCTAATGTTATTTTGGAAATGAATAATGTATCACAATTTTAAAGTAAATATGAAAATATGAAAATATTAAACTATTAAAGTAATACAAAATATTTAAATAATAATATATACAAATATTTTGTTGTCATTTTGTTCTATCTATAAAAAAAGTATGAATATTTTATTCAATTATTAATTAATGTGCAATAAATCACAAAAACTATATAGTTATAATATATATATACATATATATATATATATATATATATATATATATATATATATATATATATATATATATATATATATATATACACACACGCATTATATAAATATAAAAAGATTGAGGTACAGCGAATGGTAATGTAATGTAATGTAATGCAAGAGAGAGAGAGCGTAATAGAATTTTGCACTGCTCCATGCTGTGGTATGTCTTCATTATAATCCTGGGGTCTAGTTTATATTTGGAAGCTTGTTAAGAGCCTGATAAGACTGGAATCTCCCTCTCTCCTCTCCAAAGTAGCTTCAGACGAACAGCAGAATCCCTCCGTCACAGCCGAGAGACACAAGACTCCCCACCTACAGACTAAACCTAACAAGGCTCGTACTGTTCTATAAATACCCTGCAGGGAAAGAGGCAGTGAGCTGAAGTCCTGCAAATACATGCGGAGGGTTTGATCTAAACAGAGGGAGGACGTAGATGAAGAGCACTCACCTCGCCAATCTCCTTCTTAAAAACACAGTACTGCACGTTGCTGAGCAGGTTCTCCTCACAGCGGCTGGCCTGAGCAGCCCAACTCGCACTGGCACCGTGCAGACGCTCCATCTTATCCTGAACGGAGAACACCAACACCGACTGGTGCCGCAAAAAGACAAAAATAATCTCATAAAAGACACTTGAACATTACTCATACAGAAATTAAATATCACAGTTTATTGTAATGTAGTATGTTGTTGATGTAAACAATATATTAAAAGTGTCTTGTGAAATGTATTCATATATTTCTAACATATTTGATATATATTGATAATTGTTACAATCATGATGATAAATACAATACAGTCTTAGAAAAATGCAACTAAACACTATTACAAAATGAGAACATCCCTAACATGAGTTGAAAATAAACATGAAATTATTTTTACATAATTATGTATAACTGTATTATTAAAAATATACTACAATATTCCAAAGCGGCAATTATTTGTATATTAAGAATATATTTTAAATATATTGGTACAGTATATGAGTGTATTAATGTTGATTACCATATTTTATCTGAATATAAAATCTGTATGTAGATTCCAGGTGAAATGTATTAGAAAAATCCATTCACACAGTTTGTACCAAGATTTTGACGCACGCAATATTTTTTTTGGTTAGGTTTCTACAAATAAATCTATAAATGGTGATAACAAACCAAGTTTCCTGGACTTTGATATGTCTTCTTCATAACTGTCTAGTTTATATTTGGCTATCAGACAGCAGAGACCACATGTGCATCTCACCGACTGCTGGACGGTGCTGGTGATGTCGGCCCCCAATGAGATTGCCAGCTTGTAAAGGTGCCGGATGTGGTTCTGTTTGTCCTGGTGCTGACTGAGCTGCATTCGGGCCTGGCCCGGTTCATGCAATCCTTTCACCGGTTCAGTCTTCAGCAAGCCGTCCAGCTGAAAAACCAGCAGATAGAGTTAAAGAGAGCTGCGGCAAAAAGAGCTGATGATGAATTCTACAGGACTTAGACGTGAACACGAGCAGGAGGTTTAGCTGGACCGGTAAAGCAGTTACACCACCAAACTGAGTTGTTGTTGATGTTTCACTTCTCACAGAACACTTCTTCTGTTCGGAACTCCACTTCGCACTTATAACAAAGCTTTTTAAAGTGATGATTTATTTTTGTAAACACAGCACAGCACACACTGCACCACAACCAAATGTGACCTTTGCATTTGACCCATCTGTGAAGGAGTTTTATGACGGCGCCCACAGACCAGTGCTTCGTGACGGTAACTTGTCATGAGTACCTCAGTGGGACGTTTACCAGTCCGGGACTTGAACTGGTGACCTTCCAATCATGGGGCCAACTCCCTGACCGTTACGCTACCAACTGCACCAAAAACATTTGAAGATTACTTGACTATCTGAGTCAAATCTGAGCTTCATTCGGGTTATATATGTTATGTTCATAACCATAATTTGGAAATTCTTTCTTCCTGATTCGTTATATTTCATAAAAATAAATAATCATTTTAAACCTTAACATGATTAAATAGTAAGGCCTTGTTGTGAGGATGCTGAAATGTGATCTGAACTGTTTCACTTTAGCAGCATTTATAAACATTAATCACCAGTCATTACTCTTTTCATTCTTTATTCCTTCCTTTTTTCTTAATAATATTCATTCAACAGCTCATAATGTAGGTCAGCTAGGTCAACTATAACTGGAAACAGCCATAAACGACTTTATCAGTTCTTCTTTTTTATCTCTTTCTACTTTTTTTTAGCACACAACAGTCATGCAACTTCTCCACGAACAATTTCTCCAAAAAATCCTAACCCCGTCTAAATCAATGGTAACGATCTCAGATACTTGTTTTTTTTTTAAATGTGAAAGTCAATGTTACCTCTTGATAAAGCTGGTGGAACTTGACCGCCATGCTGAGGACGGCTTCATACTCTCTGATTTTATCTCGAACTCGCTGGTGTGCCAGGAGGAGCTCGCCCACTCTCTCGTTCTTCTCCTTCGTCGGTATTCCTTTCAGCACCAGCAACTCCGATGTCTTCACCAGGAACTCCACTTCAGCGTTCAGTTGCTAGTGAAAAGAGGAGAGACTCAGCCAAAGCAAGTGACCAGTGTTGCGGAAGCTACAAGCTACTTACGATTAAAAGTATCTAAGCTACAGTTTCAATATAGTAATTAGCTACACTACAAGCTACAGAGAATAAACAGCTAATTATTTCCAAGCAGCTTCATCCAGTACTACTCTTTATTTGTGCTGTAGGATAGTCTTAAAAGAACTGTTAAAATTTTAACAATTGTAAAAAAGTTTTTAACAAATCACAATAAGATTTCAAAGACATTTTGGAGGTCGAGATGGTTTTGATTCACTCAAATGTGTACGTTTTCTACATTTCACCTTTAAAAGTCACACATTTAGATAAATACGGTCAGAGATTTTTAATCCCATTTTGGCCAAAGTACACTCCATCCTCCGACTCCGTCTTGCAGCTGCCAAGAGCATGCTGTGATGCAATGCACACACTTCTGCCAATTCAACACCAGTCAAAAACAGATGAAAGAATGTGTACAATAGTGCAACATGCCTATGGAAGGAAGAGGAGATCCGTTTTGATGTTAATTTGTAATATATTGAGGTTTTGTGCATATTTGCCAAAATGTGGTGGCAATAAACAGAACACTAACACTAATTTCCTAACCGTTTCTTCATTTATTCAGTTTTCTCCACCCTGATAAGAAAAAATGCACTAGGGGTGTTGAAATTAATCGCATAACCCATGCGTCACGATGCAGATGTGGACGATTCTGTATCGATGCAGAGGCAGACCATAATCGATTATAATGAAGCCTTTCAAGCAGCGGTCCGCTGCCCTCTAGCGGCATTGCAGGTGGTCTGTTACATGCAGTCCAGTTTCACTACTGAAATCACTTTTAAAAAATTAGAACTTTTTTCATTTTTCAAAACATTTCCAGATGATTTGGACATTTTCATGAATAATGAATTTTATGCAAATATCTAAAAAGTAGAAAAAAAACCCTCCCTCCTACACTCCCACTCTGCTTGGTCCGAGTGGTAGTGCCTGGGACAGAAGCAGTTGAATTATATACAATATGTATATAATAATACTGCATGATAGGGCTGCGTGATTAATCGAATGTCGATTCACAATCTCGATTCACACATGTATACGATCTCATTTCTAATTTATGGCAATTCACACTCAGCCCACTTAGCGCTTTTTTTGGACAACGGTATAAAACCCTACTGAGACAGTTTCTTGTTTCAAGAACCTTTCAAGTGCTGTGTATATTTTTTATTGTTGAAAGTCACTGTCGAAAGCACATTTTTAAAACTTTTGTGCAATAAACATTTTTGCTGAAAGAAGGAGAATCGTTTGGGAGAATCGTGATCTTATTCACATGGAGAAAAATCATGATTCACATTTTAGCCAGAATCGTCCAGCCCTATTGCATGGTGATTTTTCTGGCTACAGCATAAAAATTCAAGTTAAAATGAACATAACGGTAGCAACTATGGCTGCCCAATCTGCATACAATGTGAAGTAATGTAGAAAAAGTGATGGCACGCACTGTGAAATCGTATCAAATCGAATCGTTGACTTAATAATTGTAATCTAATTGAATTGTGAGACCAGTGAAGGTTCACACCTCTAGCTTGTACTGAGCTTGAATCTCCCATCCTGAAATTTGGCTCCACTTTGGCCCTGCACAGAAAAAGGCAGGTTTTACTTACTAGAAACTGTGGCTTGATCGAGCTGAACTTCTCCTGGAGTTTGGACACAGTCTGAGGATCACTTCCCAGGTCAACTTTAGACGCTGGTGTTAGAACTGCTTCCAGCACCTTTAAATCATGGGCCACCTTCAAGAAAAATATCCCAAAAATGATTTAATGCAGTGACTCTTAAAATGCAGCATGAAGAGTGACGCACAACAGATCCCAGGTTGGGAGCGTGCTTAAATGTGGAGTGGGACCATTGCTGCAATGTTTCAAGTGGGAGAAATAGCAGACGGTGTCTTTGGATTTATTCTGTCAGACAGTGAAAGAAATTTGAAGTAAAACATGAACAAAGTTTTGGTTGGGATGAAAAGAAAAACAATGCTCTTGAGGCAAATAAATGAGCCAAAGTTAGTCACGAAAATATGAAGAAGCCTATCTTGATACCACAATGAAAATGTGACCTCTGCATTTTATCCCATCCGTGAGGGCAGCTAACATGGACAGTGCCCGGGGAGCAGTGCTTGCTCATAATACCTTTACCAGTCCGGGATTCGTACTGGCAATCTTCTGATCACAGGTCTGTTCATGTTTATATTTGCATATTTACATTTACATTTGCAGCATATAGCCAAACGACTTCCATTTCCTAATTTCAGGGACAGTTTCCCTGAGAGCAACTTGGGGTTAAGGGTCTTGCTCAGGAACCCAATGACGGTAGTGCTGGAGCTAGGATTCGAACCCACAACCTCTCGGTCCAGATACGAGTATCCTAACCACTAGACGACCACCACATGATTATAAGCTATAAACGTGCCATGACCAACATCAACATCCCTCATCACCTTTTTCAGTTGATCCTTGAATTTCTTCCATTGTTTCTTCACAGACTTTATCTGGCTGTTATGGAGTTGCCATGACGTCCACATGTCCGAGAGCTCGGCTTTCTTCTTGTTCAGACTTTCCATCGTCTTTTCCACCACACGTACTGCTGCCTTCACGTTCAGACCCAGACACTCACTCATCTGCAACCAGCAGGGATCAGAATAGTAATAATAAGCACAGGGACTGGAATTTTATATATCAGCTTTTCACACAGATTCTACAGAGACATACAGCATTTCAGGGACAGTCTACCTGAAAGCAACTTGGGGTAAATGGTCTTGCTCAGGGACCCAATGATGGTGGTGATGGAGGTCAAACCCATGATTATTTGTCATTGTGAACACACCACAGCACAGCACACAGTGCACCACAACCAAATGTGATCTCTGCATTTGACCCACTGGTAAACAATAAGTAGGCAGCTGACATGGTCAGCACCAGTAGAGCAGTGCTTGGGGATGGTACCATTGCTCATGAGTACCTCAGTGGTATCTTTACCGGTCTGGGATTTGAACTACCGGCCTTCTGATCACGGGGCGAACGCCCCACCGTTACGCCACCAACTGCCCCAATGTGTTCTTAATGAGGTTATGAGGAATTGTGCAGATGCTGTAATAAATAATTCTGTTTATTGTCTCATTTGTGACTCTGCACGGCAAAACCAGTCGTTTGTCGCAAATTTTCAAAATTGAGTCATTATGTTTTCATGAAAGGGCATAAATCAAGCTTCAAAACGATACCTATATGGAATGAATGGGACGACATATGACTGAGATATCAACATTCAAAGGAGTCGGGTTTCTCCTGTCACGCCAAGTGAGAAACGGAGAAATCTGCCTTTGAAGTTGACTATCGCCGTAGCACTCACAGACGCTTGGTGCGGTCGCGGCTACGTTTGCATTTACGGTAGCCTACGCTGCATTCACAGCCACACGGATAGCCTACCTGCGTTAGGTTAACTGAACTCGGGAGACGGAGATGGATTCCGGAGAAATATCTTCACGCTAGTCAACCAGTGGATTTACCGTAAATATTGAAGTAGAGCGGTCAAAACACAAACTTTTAACATTTTGTTGGAATTGAATTCCTCACCTCAAGAAAGTCACGTTTTTAGGATGGAAAGGGTAAGTTTTTCAGCCAAATTTATTCACAACAGTACAGTATTAGCCTTCCACTGTTTCAAAACACTAAAAACAGAAAATATCCAAAATATGCAACATAAACGATCCCACGCAACATAAACGATCATTGTTCTCGGAAACCTCCGTTGCAACAAGCGACTGGTTTTGCTGTGCAGAGTCACATTTTTAAAATCAGGATCAGAATCAGAATAAAGTGTATTTCCAAGTATGTTGTCACATACAAGGTATTTGCTTTGATGGTTGGACATTAAGAGCAAAAATATTTTTAAAATGTGTTATGCACAAGATACTAGTATAAATAGAAATATAAAAATGTGGATCCTGCTGTACAAATGGGAAAAAAACATTTATCAATTTTTAAAAGGCTATTTAAAAATATATATATATAATGAAATGAGTGGGTTGGATCTCAAGATTTTAGCACTATACTATACTGTTTTGTACTATAACTGCCCTCTGTTGTGACTATCATTCTAGGATAAAATGTAATTGAAATGTCGCAATTGTTTAATTTGTTTAATCGTTTTACTAACTTTTTTGTGTCGAGAACATATCTAATGAAATGTACATTAACATATAATAGCATAATTTCAACTCCTGCTACTGCTGTTATCATTAAAACCAACCACAGATACCATTACCATCTTTTGCATGAAAATTAACTGCAAATGTAATTTTAATAGTGTATTGTTTTCCTTTTATTCATTTTGTTCATGCAGCATCTCCCCATTAAAACTACTAAAAGTGTATATATTTGTTAGAACATACAACCTATACAATATACAACTTGTTAAAATTACTATCCTCCAGTTTGACAAAGAAAAGGCATTACTGGTTTGGCATGACTACAAAATAAAAACTCTGACCATGTTGGAGGTGTTGATGTAGTTGTTGCCCTGGTCTTGCATGGAGAGGAACGCCTTTAAGAATAACTGCCATCTCGAATCCATCTTTTCCTTCAGACCAGCCCCAGTTTCTTCATTCTCTTCCTCCGTCTCCGTCCCGCTCTTATAACAATCCCACAACACCTTCACCTGCTCTCCAACCTGCCATCAGGAGAAGTTTAACAGCACAAAAGGGCGTGTCAAAATCCTTATTAAAGTTATTCCATTTGTACAAAATTATTTTAAAAAACTTGTCAAGTTTAAAAAACAACCAAAAATGCCAAATTCTGCAGTTTAGGCATAGTAAGGGAAACACCTGAAGAAACTGTGTGATTGCTATGTGCTGGAAAAGTAAGAAGAAAAAGCAGGGATGAAAAAAGAGGATGAAAGAGGAAAAAATGTTTGTTGATAAATGCTGCCTATTGCTGCTGAAGTATAAAAACCCGGATCGCTATTCACTCCCTCGCTGCTAGGTGAGGCTCATGTCAAAAACCACAGGAAAAGTAAGAGGACAGTTCTACTTAATGGAGACCTCTCTCCGTCGCACAGTTCTCCCCTTGTGGTGAAAACTGAGAATGACAACTTGTGTACAATATGTTAGTTAGTAATATACACTATGTTAGTTACTAATGTACACTATGTCAGTTACTAATGTACACTATGTTAGTTACTAATGTACACTATGTTAGTTACTAATGTACACTATGTTAGTTACTAGTGTACACTATGTTGGTTGCTAATGTATGCTGTGTTGGTTGCTAATGTACACTATGTTAGTTACTAATGTACACTATGTTAGTTGCTAATGCACGCTGTGTTGGTCGCTAATGTACACTATGTTAGTTGCTAATGTATGCTATGTTGGTTGCTAATGTACACTATTTTAGTAGCTAATGTACAATATCTTAGTTGTGCTTTTGTGAAACGCACCCCAGAATAGTAATTCTGTATAAAACACATCATCAATTGAAATTTATTGATTTATTTTATAACCTTTATCAGGCAAGGCATTAAAACCAAATTCTTATTTACAATGACAGTCTGGAAAATTAATTGAATATAAGTATCAAAATTATTCCCAAACTACATAAACTGATAAATGACTATACATTTTATTTCAATAAACCTAACTCTTTATTTGAGAACTGGTTTGCTGCATCATTTGCCTGTACCTCAAGCTTGTTGAATGTACAGTCATCTACCCTTTTCTGTCAGCACTTTACCTTTATTATTTAACAAATGTTCATTATCACTGCACCTCACGTGATAGCTTTCTGACCAGCGTACGTTTGGATGCAGAAATAACACCCCTATATTACTGTGTGTATGACAAAAACTGTGGACGGAGAACAAGAAATAATAAATAGAACAACGTGATTACTGTTACACCGCATTAACAATTAATATGATGATGGGCTAGTGCGAGTGTGTACCTCGTCAGCGGAGTGTAAGAAGCTGACGTATGGGCCGAGGCTCTCCAGCCGAGCAGAGACGTTCCTCTGTAGCGTCTTCAGCTGCTGCTCCAGTAAGGAGGTTCTGTTGTTGAGCTCCACCGCCTCCATCGACTCCAACATCCTCAAATCCTCAATAATCCCCTCAGCAGCCTTTAGCTCCTTTACTTTGTCCTGCAGCAGAGCAACATGTGAGCTTTCATTGACTACTTATCAAGTGTTGGAAGAGAAAATGTAAGAGAACATTTTTGCTCATGATGGCGTCCCTTATGAGAGTCGCGAGCGCTAAGGCCTATGTTTACATCACGAATAATGTGATTACTTCAGGTTTTTGTGCACGGAAAACTGATTTCACATACAGAGGAATGAATATAATGTCTGGTAAGTTTAAAGTCTTGTGATTGTGACGGTATGTGTATAGTTTCTTTAAGTTAAAGAGATTTTGAGTTATTGAAACACAAAGTAATAAACAAAAACTCTCAAAACACATCTATATTAAAATCTCAAGGCCTTCTTAAAGAATTTTGAGAATTGCCACAGGACATGACAGAGCTGTTCTAGTAAGTTAGCTTTGAATATATGGAGTAAAATACACTGTGAGTCAAAAATGGGACTTCTGTACGGTACATTTTCCTACAACTTTTATGAAAGTTGACCGACTTAAACTGTTGCAATAAAAATTAAATGTGCAATTTTTATATTGCCCTTAAATAAGTAGCAACAAAACATGACAACTTTAACTGTGAACAATAAAATCTAATTTACAGTCAAATTCTACAACTGTTATTTTTTGGGAAATTCAAGTCACAAAGAATGTACAAAACGCATGGACATGATGTTCACAACAACAGTGGTCAAACACCTCAGCGTTGCTATTTTTAATCATTTTTAACAATTTTTGGATTTTCCAAGGCATTTCATTTTGAATGCAGTTAGGGGCAAAGGCACAGAGGCCCCTTTTTAATCACAGTGTATGATGTACAAGAATACAAGAATACAGTCTTATTAATTTATTAATAATGTAAAAACATCATAATACCAGGAAATTACTCCACAGTTGGTAATAATAGAAATATACTTCAGAATATTTTATGATATTGTATCATTGAAAAACGTCAAAATCTTAAAGCTCCTCATCAATCAGTTGTTAACCAGCTGTTTTGTAAATGTTGGTGAAAATGATAACTCATACTTGTGTTTGTGTGGAGAGCTCCAGGTGTTTGTTGAGCATGTCCCGAGCCTCTGAGAGCAAGACGCCAGGCTCTGTCCTGCTGGTCAGGATTCCGTTACTGCTCTTAATCCAAAATGAGATCTGCCAGGAGGCAAAAAAACCAGCAAATAACTTCAGCAAAGCAGAGCACGATCCAGGCAAAGCTGAAGTTATATCATAACAGCACCACCATATTGTGTTGTTTTGTGACGTGTAAGAACAAGGAAATTAGATATTCAAAGGAAATATTTGTAGCAAATCATCTGCCCCAAAGGCTTTAAACATAAAATAAATCCTGGAGAAAATTACTGACACATAAGCAGCCAATTTGTACACTCAGGGACACATGCTGTGTACAGATACCTGCTGCAATTAATCAATCGGCTTTACGTCCGTCATCTGCAAGCCAGCGTCATTTTTCAAAGGCATGCAGAGGCTGGTTTATTCTACAGAAGCAATCTTTTGTATTATGTTTACAGTGACAAAGATGACTAGTTTTCTAAAGTTATTTTCCTTTGATCTTAAACAAAACAGCCACTTTTTCAATTATGTTGAAGATCATTCAAAACGTTTTCTAATTCATTTGGCATAAAAAACTGCAGAAGGCAGAAGAATCGTCAGGCCTTTCTCAACTCCACATAAGCATAAACGAAAGATTATACTGCATCACCCATAAAGTATAATGGTATAAATAAAGTCTACTGAAGCACACTACTATATATGTACAACACTCAGCCAAGAGGCCCAGAATGTTCTGTCTCTCCTCCAGCCTTCCTCTCTACCTTCTCCTCCAGCTCATCAAACGAGTTGAGCAGCTGTTGTTTCTTCCCTGTTAGTTCCTTGTACGCTTGACACTGCTGGCCGAGTCCCTCCACCCTCTCACGGATGTATCCCAGCATTCTCTGCACTCCTCCAGCTTGAGCACTGTCAAAACAAATGTGAGAAAATCCTAAAGTCAGGTCCCTCAGGCCACACAGCGACATGCAGAAGTTTAGGAAGCCTTGCTTAAAATGTTTATAATTGTGAATTGTTATCAAATGTATAAATGTAAAAGATGTCATTGCTTTTTAGCATTTTATGCACATTTTTATTTCTGTCATTCACAGGTACAAAATGGTCAGTGTGGTCACTACTTAGCACCTACCAACCACTTTGGCAGGTATCTCAGCTTGTAAACACTTTTTTGTATCCAACTAAGAGACTTCCTGGGGGAAAACACAGCACAGCACAGCACACAGTGCATCACAACTAAATGTGACCGCTGCATTTGCAGTGGTTGAGTAATCTTGCTCATGGGGACCTCAGTGGTACCTTTACCGGTCCGGGACTTGAACTGGTGACCCTCTGATCACAGGTCAACTCCCTAACTGATACACTACCAACTGCCCCATTTGTCCATTCATTCAGTTCTGTTAAATTTTAGGCCGTCCAGCATGCACTGCTCTTTGCTAACCCAAAGTCAAGTTGTTGAAAAGTAATCTGTCCAAATTATAGATACTGGATTGGATCAATTTTGAAAAAGAGATTGTTTAAAACTATAAATGATTTCTGACTTTGGTTTAAATCACATTTAAATCCAATCTTGGGTTTTAATTTGTAACAAAAACACACAGTTTGCATTAATAAAAACTTTTTTTAAGCCTTCAAGAAAGGAAAAAAGGAACAAAAATCAAACAAACAAAACAACAAAAAACAACAAAAAGATACAAAACCATTAGATAAATAAATAAATAAATAAGGGGGGACAAATAACAGAGAGCTAAACAGATTGACAGACAAACAAGAACCAAGACAGGACTATGTATAGACTAAAACTGCCAGGACAGAAACACAACGCGATCCTGATGCCAAAACGTTTAAGTAGGACGGGGATAACTTTCACTTTAGTATTATTTTGGCAGGGCAAAATCCTTTTTTACCTTTAATATACTGCAAGGTCTAATAGCCTAATTTCTACTTTACCTTCTTTATCATTTAATCTGGTGCAAAATATTAATATATTCATGTATATACACCACATGATATGAATGGTGTTTTTTTTTTTTTTTTTTACCTAATTAAATTTATTTTAATTATATTTTAAACCAGAAATCCACCCAATAACTTACATCAGAATACGGTGGATTTGGGAATCAATATTATTCCAAAAACAAAAAAATAAAAACTAAACCGTTTTGAACAACGTAAACTGTTTGTTTGATCCACATTAAAACCATGATTGAAGTATGTGAGTCAATTTTTAGTTTTGAACAACCCATTAATCCAGTGTGACTTCCATTTTCCTAATTTTAGGGACAGTCTTCCTGGAGAAACTTGGGGTTAAGACTCTTGCTTGGTGACCCAATGATGGTAGTGCTGGAGGTAGGATTCAAACCCACAACGTCCTGGTCCAGAGGTGAGTATCCTAACCACTAATGCTTCACCACCACCAATTTTTAAGACTTGATCTAATCCACTATGCAAAATCTGATGAGACTTATTTAGAACAACTCTTTCCTGACGATACTTTTCTAACGGTAGTTGCATCAGATCTTCAGGCCTCACCTCTCGACTTTCTGCAGTACGGCTTGTCCTTTCTGAAGCGCGCTTGCGGCTGCGTCTCTGATGGCGCGACTTAGCTCGTCGTGTTTCTTAGCCAACTCGGGTAATGGCAGATTGTGAGTCTTCAGCTCCTTGACGCTGCTCTCTAAAGTTCCCAGCACTTCAAACGCCTGCAAAGCAGAAAGAGACAGCAAAGTAGGACACGTTCGGCAGTTGAATGATTCATGTTCGCTGACAGGCAACGGAGCAACAAAAAGCAACAATGGCTCCTATCAAAAGAGTCGAAGCGAACACGCTGTGCTAAACTGACGAACACGTTCGGCCCTTTAAAGTCGGAGAGAACCCAAAATTAGAAGCTTGCATGCAGAAAGTGGAGAATAAAAGAGAAAAACCCACACAACATCTAAATTAAAATATTTCATTGTATAGTTTGATTTTTATTCCACACACTTTTTCTCATCGCTACTCCTCCTACAGTTTTTGTGCTAGGGAACTTCGTTCCATCTCCAAAACTTGGGGACTATAGCAGTGTGGGGTGCTTATGTATGTGTTTTTGATACATGCACTCGTTCATGAGTCCAGTCCATTTTTTGGTCTGTTTTCCCCCATAGGCTAACATGGAGCTCAAATTTCACCGCTTTACTACATAAGCGCCGTTCTTCACAAAAGCACCAAATTCGACGGAATTCAAAGGTCCATGAGCCTCTTCAAGTGAGGGATTATTTGTCATTGTGAACACACCACAGCACAGCACAAAGTGCACCACAACCAAATGTGACCCTGCATTTGACCCATCCGTGAAGGAGCAGTGGGCAGCTAACAAGCCCCCGGGGAGCAGTGCTTGGGGACGGTACCTTGCTCATGAGTACCTCAGCGGTAACTTTACCGGCCCTGGATTCCAACCTGCGACCTTCTGGTCACGGGGCGAACATCCTACAGTTACGCCATCAACTGTCCCACATCCGTCATGACCCACACTCGTTTTTTTTTCATCCTTTTATTCTGTCGTTTATTTTCTCCCATTAATAATACATGGGGTTTGGGACTCGAAAGCTTTCCTTCACCTGTTTTCACACGAAAGTCAACGCGGTTCTTATGCCACATGACCACCTCACTGAACACACATCTCAATCTGTTTCCACACGCACTCGTCTTTTATCATCCCTCGTTCTGTCCCCATTCGCTTCAATGTATTTTAATCAAAGTCTTTCTATCTTTAATGAAAACTTTCTACAGTTTTTAAGTTTTCATGTCACAGCTACACAGCTTGAGCAATCACATTAGCGTTTTCTTGTGGAAATGCATCTCTAGTTCTTATTGGAAGCTGTCTTGTATATTGTGCTGTATAGTCTTAAAGGTTTGAATCGAAGGCAACTAGACTTCTGTTGTGGTGTGCTGTGGTGTGTTCACAATGACAAAATCGCTCACTCAATTTGTTAAAAAGCACACAAGGCTGATCCCCTTTTCTCCACCAGAGGGCAGTGGACCAAAGAAGAACATCCTGCGCCCAGCTGTTCACATGTAATCCATCTTACTTTTGTCCCAGATTTCAAAGACACCAGGTCCTGAAAGTGATTATATCACACTGCAGGCCAGCCAGCATGTGGTTACTCAAAACTACAGTGTCAGACCTCGTCAGACCCTCAAAAAATAAATAAATAAACAAATATATATTACCCAAATACCATGTGCTTTAACTGATCTTGTTATTTTTAAAACACATTATGATTTTGTCATTTAATGAATATAAAGTATAGTTTTTGCTTGATTTTGATAACTATTTAGAGGATTAATTTTGGGGGCCTTTTGAGGGTAATTTGTAATTTGTAAGTGTAATTTCTTAATTTCTACTTTATTTTTCTTTATTTCCTTAATGGTTAAAAACAGGTGCTAAATATTAATTAAAATATGACATGATGTAAATGATCAATTTAATTATACTAAGATTTTGTTCCTGAAATTATCCCTAAATGCACGCAATGTTTGGGATCTGAATAATCATCTCAATGATTTTTTGGGTCAAAGTTATCTTGAACCTAACTGAGAGTCTGATACAGATTAAAATCAAGTTTGAATTACATGATCAAAATCCATTTTTGGTTTTGAGCAACCCATTTTCAAGATCTGACCCACGCCATTAACTTAAATTCAAAAATATTTTTTTAACAATAAGTCCCAGAATGGATGCAAAATTGCTGTGAATGTTTGTCATTGTTGAATTTCTATTGAAACTCGGCTAACGGCAAACCACTTTCGAAAAACACAAACTCAAAAAGTTTGATACACATTAAAAGCAAGATTGGATTACGTGATCTGAACCGATATCCATTTTTAGTTTTGAACAACCCATTTTCGAGAGTTGACCCAAAATCTAATCATATTATTTTTGAATAAAGGGTCTTGTGTTTTATGGCTGTGTGTGTTTTACACTGTACTTTATTAGCACTGCCGAAGAAGGCGTTGCTCTCCTGCAGGCTTCCTCGCCGGACCGTCATCAGGTTCCAGAACTGCTCGTGTGTGAAAAGCAGCTGCTGGTTCTTTTGTGAAACCTCTTGTAGCTGGACGCAGGTTCGGGAGGAGAGCAGCTCAGACGCTTGATCCAACAGCTTCTCCACCAGCAGACCCCAGTCCTGCAAACAACACATTAGAGGAGAGGGGTGTAGCGGTACCCAAAAGGCCATGGTTCTGGACCTCATGGTTTTGGTACCAGTTCGGTACAATGAAATCAGTGAGAATGAGAGCAACAATTAATTTCAGAACATAATGTTACATTTCTTTTCATTTATCTAAATTTATTTTACTTTTACCATCCATCACACAATTTTGCATATCTTTTTTTGCACAATATATTGGAATCCTTTCACTTATACTTTTAAAAAACAGTTGGTGGTGTAACAGTTAGCCGTTTGCCCCATGATCAGAAGGTCACAGGTTTGAATCCCGGACTGGTAAAGGTACCGCTGAGGTACTCATGAGCAAGAAACCGTCCCCAAGCACTGCTCCCTGGGCGATGCCAATGTTAGCTGCCCTCTGCTCCTTCACGGATGGGTTAAATGCAGAGGTCACATTTGGCTGTGCAGTGGTGTGTTCACAATGACAAAAATTGCTTTTTTAATTCTTCAGAATCGGACAGATGCTTAGATTTGCCCAATATTTCCAGCCGATATTTGATGATACATTTATTGTACGCCGGAAAATTAACGCTTATGCCAGGCATGTCCAAAGTCCGAGGTGGGATTTTATACGCTCCGCGCCTTCTGTCTTAAAATCTATGCCGTTATTTAGTGACAAAATTCTGAGCATGCAGTGGAATGTTCACAAGCAAAAGCTCGTCTTTACACACTCAATTCATGTGACTGCATGTGCGCTTGAAGTGTTCTGCCCTTGCACGAGTTTGCCCTTATGCTCGCTCCAAACGTTCACTACTGGCAAATAGTTTTGGCAAATCACTGGCAAATACGTTTGTCACTTGTGGCAGCTTGTCAGTGTTGCTAGAACATTGCTGCAAGTTTGTCACTAGTGGCTAACAATAGCAAACTTGTGGCAGCATATTGTGGCAAACTCTGCTGTTTTCCACAAATTTACAGCAAACCTGCCACAAACATTTCGTTTATGTATGGATAAAGCTTGTAAATTTGGTTGCGTGTTATGCTAATCAGTTTTTCCATATTTACTGCGTATTCCCTTTATGACTAGATACAAACGCATGTACTGTTACAGCTGTATTAGAGAAAACACAACCTGCTGAGATGTGCTCACATCTGTTTAGTGGTGGTTCAGTTCTGAGCCAACAGTGCAGTAAGAAAATATACAATAATAAACAAATAATAATAATAATAATAATAATAATAATAATAATAATAATAATAATAATAATAATGTATTTCAACTTCAGTTTGTTTTTTGTGATAAAACTACTTTCCCATTCAAACAAGATATTCTGACATGTATTCCACACTGGTTCAGACTCTTTTACTTTCAGTTCCAAGCTCACCCTCAGCTATTTCCATTCACGTTTTATGGTAAGAAGCAAAAACATAAAGTGCATAAAGGCTTCATATTTCACTCGAAGAGACGTTTATCTGTGTTATATATTAATATGTTCCCTACTGGTGGCTGTATCGTTATTTCTGCTTTGGAAAATTGTCACATTTTTTGAGTATTAGGCGTATGTTACAAGCAGCAAATGGCATACAGATTGCTCGCGTGAGGACCTGCTCTCCAAGCATAATGAGCAAATCAAGATAATGAGTGGTGTAGAAAAACAGCACGAGGGAGAAAGCTATTTATAAATTAATGTGACTTATCAATTTGCAAGTCAATACACTTGTGTTAACAAAAAGTACGACACTTTTCCATGACTTAAGATGAGACGCTTAAAGATCTAAAAAGTAGACAATCGTAATAAAGCTGTGACAAAAGATGCATTAGGCTGGTTAATTCGGCTGGTTTAATGTGTTAATGTCTTTTCGAGAAGAAGACTAGTTTACAGACTTTTACCAATACAATTAAAGTTTAAAGTCTGAAAACAAAAAATAAAAGAGAAATAATATGTAACTACTTTTCGTTGATAAACTTTGAGGGATAGGAATAATAAAAATGTGAGAAAATCTAATAAGACTAAATGAAAAGTAGGGCTGTGCGATATGATCAAAATCTCAAATCCCGATAACGATATATGTCAACGTTTCTGAGCGCGAGGGCAGTCAGATCTGAACAAGTGTTTGCTGTAAAGAAGAGAAGTTTCTACAAACGAAATCGTAAATTTGAATGTGCTGTATCAGGTAGACTAAGTTATTTATAATAATGACTTCTCATTTCCACTTTTTTGATCTTAGCAATAAAACAAAAGTAACTTGAATCCCAGCTTAACAAATAAATACGGCTGAAAACATCTTAAATAAATCCATCATTTATCTAGACTGTGGTTTGGCACAGTGGTTAAGTAAATTTGGCAAATGTCTGATTATGAAAATTCTTTAACAATTAAATTTGTAGCAAAATTGATTATTGTATTTTTATATTACTATTACTAACAGGTTGCCAGGAATTGGCAATATGAATATGCCATTGTTTGTGCTGATTGTAATTTCACAATTTATTTAAACTACATATAATCACATTGCTGCAAGTGTCATTCTGAAAGCAAGAGTAAAGGGTTCTGAATCATTCAAATCCTAATACAGTCTACTAAGACATCTCTATCTTATACCGTGCCAATTATAGGCACAACTCCCACAACGCTCAGGTCCTGGAGATTTTGAAATGAATGTGTGTTTCAATACTTTTCTCCCTGTAGGTCTTCCTAAAAGATTTCAAATGTAGCCTTGGGGGAAATGACTCATGGCAAGCACGAAATAATGAAATATCCAGGACAAAGCATCATGCAAAGACGAGAGATTTGTGTAACTGGGATATTAAGGACAGCTGTTCAGGCCTAATTAAGATCTAGAGATGTGGTTTAAGTTCTAGAGGTAAGTAACAATCTCAAATACAACAGTATCAATTTGTAATTGTAGTTTGTTTCCATTTGACATCTGATGCAATATTATTATATTATGAATATTATGACATTTACAGCATTTGGCAGACGTTCTTATCCGGAGCGACTTACATTTCCTAATTTCAGGGACAGTTCCCCTGAGAGCAACTTAGGGTTAAGGGTCTTGCTCAGGGACCCAATGTTGGTAACGTCAGAGGTCGGATTCAAACCCGCAACCTCTTGGTCCAAAGGCAAGCGTCCTACCACTAGGCCACCAACACCCTTATGAATACTTAAAGTAGCCAAACTTGCACATTTTCATTTTCTACTTACATAGCTTAGAGTTTATATTTATAGTTTATTTATATAAGTATATTCTATTTGCCCTCTTTGTTCTCTGTAGAAACAATGGATGGAGCCATGTTGTCTCCTCTCTGTACACTTGTAAATAGATCAAGTCTTCAATCAAAGACTATAGTCAAAGTCAAAGAAGTTTTTATTATCATCTCAGCTATATACAAGTATACAAAGAAACTCTCTACAGAGGACAAAGAAGGCACATAGAATATACATACAGAAATTAACTATGAAATATAAAGTCTAAACTAGAGGTAGAACATGAAAATGGAATTGTAGTTACGTTTGGTATTCAATAATATGTGCAAATATTGCAACAGCAGTGGAGAAAAACTACAATTACAATTCTGCAATGTATTTGTGCATTAAATCTGCAGCAGTGTAATATGAATATACTGTACAGTAGAGGTGTGAACCTTCACTAGTCTCACAATTCAATTCGATTACAATTATCAGGTCAACGATTCGATTAAGTCTGATATCTCAATGCATCCGGTCAATTTTTCTACATTACACGTAGACTGGGCATGGTTCGCAGATCAGGCATAGTTACTACCGGGATGTTCTTTTTATAAATATAATTTTTATGCCACAGCCAGACAATCACCAAGTCATGTCATTACGATATAATCCAGGAGTTTCCAACTGTTTCTGTCCCACCACTGCTGCTGTCCACTGTGTGTCCATGTGGATTGCACGTCGCTGATCACCTGTAATGCCACCACGGACCACAAGGGGGCAGAGGACCACCGGATGAAAATCCCTGATAATTGATTATGGTCTGCCACAGCATTGATGCAGAATCGTCCATGTCTGCATCGCGATGATTCGTGTCAACACACCTACTATACTGTACAGGTATTTGGTTGAGAAAATAAATCTCCAAAGAACTCTTACTTCCTGTTCCTGTTTCTCCCACTGGCAGATCTTTTCCTTCACTTCCAGGTCACGGAGCTGTTTATTCAGGCTCTGCTCCACCTGTTGCCGTCTGTCCTGCAGGAACTCCATCAGTCGCTCCACCTTCCTGCAGCTGCTCCGTGCTCCGCTTGCACCCCCTCCGAACCGCAGGGCCTCATCCGCCTTAAAGTCCTTCAGGAAGTCCAGCAACTCGTAACTTTTGTTCAGCACCAGCAGTGATGTCTGCAACAGTCCTGTGTGTAGATAGAGAGGGTTAATCAATACCAAGAATGCGTCAAGAACACCAAGACTGACTGATTGGTGTGTGACTCGCCCTTTCTATTATGTTGACCAGCTGATTAGCTTAGTGGTGATCATGGTAATGTAAATGTTGATGTTAAACATGGCGGCTGAATAGATCAGTATCAATTATTAATTTAAAAAAAATCTCAAATAAGGAGAGCATTAGTTTAAAACGATGGTAAGATAGGTCTTAATCGTGTTCATTATTGGTATGTGCTATATGTCACCACCGAGTGAGCCGTAAGGTCATTAGAGGCAAGGTGTGAACCATTCATTCTCTTGTTGTGCTCTAACTCTCAATACCAGCTCTAAGGCGACAGCCTCACTAGGGGTTTTATACTTGGGACTCCCCGTCAAGAACAGAGGAAGCCATCGGACGAGAGAAATGTCTTTAAGAGTCTAACAGAAGTCCAATGGCTTCGACTCAAGCACTCAAGGCTAGCATGTGCCTGATGACGGAGAACCTACACAGACATAACGCTGGGTGATGGTGCACTGCAAAAAATGCCTTTTTAAAAATAAGAAAAAATGTACTATTTTTGGGAAAAAAATACTTATTTCAAGCAAAATTATCTGCCAGTGCAGCAAGAAAATTGCACTTGCTAAGATTTCTTAAAACAAGAAAAAAATACTCAAAGACTAAGCATACACAACTTAAATTAAGCAGAATATACTAGTTTTTTCCTCCAGTTCTCTTGAAACAAGTAAAAATATACTTACAGTCTACCTGTTAACACAACTCCTTTACCAATGTAGGTTGTTTCAAGAAAAAACTGCTCAAAATTAGTTGTATTACCTGGGTAGGATAACTCAAGAGAAATTTTCTTAGTCAAATAATCTAAACAATATTCAGTCTTACCAAGAAAATAAATCCAAAAAATGGTGTAACAAGATTAAAATGCTGAATTCAAGTCAGTTACACTTTTTTATTTTTTGCAGTGTGGTCTAGAGGGCGCTCTTTATACCCGGTGGCATTGCTCTCTTTCTCCCTCTGCTATGGGCTCCTTCATCGGCTAAATCTACTTCATCCACCTCATCTTTTCTTCATTTCTTTTTCATTCTTTCTATCTGTCTGACTTTCTGTCTTTCTTTCTGTCTGTCTGTCTTCTGTCTGTCTTTCTTTCTGTATGTCTGTCTGTCTTTTTTCCCTGTATGTATGTCTTTCTTTCTGTCTGTCTGCCTGTCTTTCTGTCTGTCTGTCTTTCTGTCTGTCTGCCTGTCTTTCATTCTGTCTGCCTGTCTTTCATTCTGTTTGTCTATCTTTCTTTCTTTCTGTCGGTCAGTCTTTCTTTCTGTATGTCTGTCTGTCTTTTTTTTCCCTGTATGTATGTCTTTCTTTCTGTCTGTCTGCCTGTCTTTCTTTCTTTCTGTCTGTCTGTCTGTCTGTCTTTCATTCTGTATGTCTGTCTTTCTGTCTGCCTGTCTTTCTTTCTGTCTGTCTATCTTTTTTTCAGTATGTCTGTCTGTCATTTCTTTCTGTATGTATGTCTTTCTTTCTGTCTGTCTGTCTGTATTTCATTCTTTCTCTCTCTCTGTCTGTCTATCTCTCTTTCTGTCTGTATGTCTGTCATTCTGTCTTTCTTTCTCATAGTCAAACTTTAATTCAGTAACTCAAAATGTACACTACAAATCCCAGGTTGTGTGTGTGTTTGTGATAAAATAGTTTACATAAATAAACGTAACGTAAGATTGATGTCACGTCAGTTACAGTGAACTCCTACTCCTGAACTCTTACCTCTCCTCATGCTGCTGTGCTTCTTCATTAGGTCACTGATGCTGTCAGGGCTGGCCTGCGTCTCTCCAGAGTGCTGGAACTCCTCCGCGTCATCAATCTTTACTGCAAACTGCAGTCAGAGAAACATAATCAACATTCGGGGGCAAACTGAAGATTTTATACACAGCAAATTTTAAATATATATTCATACACATTTATATGATCAACGCTGGTATTAGCAGTTAAACTCTGGAGAAACTTTTGCTTTCTGATGTCATAAACTAGCAGCAGATTCACCATAAACAAGGTTTGGCCCCAAATTTCAGAGGCTGAGAAAGTTTCCAACCAAATGCCTTTATAAACCCACCTGCTCTCATCCCCAAAATCAAACAGCATACGGGCAGGATTTAATCTGAGCCACTTTCATATTCCATTACTGCAGGCTCTAGTTCAGGCTTCAACAAAATGAGTAGCATATTTGGCCATTTGTTCGTACAGGTAGCTGTCAGCGGGAAATTCTCTCCAAATGCAATTAAGGCTGTGTTTAAAGAGCAGATGCTTGCTATTTAGAGAAAATTCAAGCGTCCACCTGTTAAAAGTCTTTTTCTATCCTTCTCTTTACTGAACAGCTGCTGAGTCGAGGTGAGGAAATCTGATCCATCAGCCAACTCAACTCAAAAATTCAGTCAAGTTCTATTTTAGTCCAAATGTGCTCAATGCGGTCGGCACGGTGGCGCAGTGCTTAGCGCTTCCACCTCACAGCAAGAAGGTCCTGGGTTCGAGCCCCGGGTTGGCTGTGGGGTCTTCCTGTGTGGAGTTTGCATGCTCTCCCCATGTTTGCATGGGTTTCCTCCGAGTGCTCTGGCTTTCTCCCACAGTCCAAAAGCATGCAATAAAGGTGAACTGGCGACTCTAAATTGGCCCCGTAAGGTGTGAATGTGTGTGTGATTGTGGGAGTGTGGGTGCCCTGTGGTGTGTTGGGGTCTGCCTCGTGCCCATAGTTCCCGGTAGGCTCTGGTCCCCGTGTCCCAGATAGGGATTAAGCAGTTCAGAGAACGAATAGATGTACAGACACACTGTGTGTATAATGCATACTTCTGATGATCAACCCTAAGCATATGTGTAAACAGACCACAAAGCATCCCATCTCTGGTTATGTAAGAGTTCCCCGAGTCCCAGTGTGCAGCACATGAAATGCAATACACAACCAAACATCAGTGTGGTCAGTAAAAACACGCTGCTTGATTCTACAAAGCAAATCCACATCTGATGAGTGTTTCTGTTCAGTCTCTGTTTACCTTTTCAGAGCAAACACTGACATACGACCTCATGTGTGAGTCTGTTCTTTTATCTGTAATTTGCCGGTGGGAGTGTGAAGCTCTGAAGCGGATTCCATTTGCACGTACACACACGCACTCTTGTATTACTTTCTCTGTGAGGTACTTGGTAAACACAAACCTTAACCTCAGTGACTAAATGCAAATTGTTTAGCTCTATTAGCTGTTCTAATAAAACATGGACGTTCTCTATGGGGATCGGTACAAAAATGTCCCCGCAAAGCTATACAAATGGACAAATCGTAGTGTTCCATATTTTTTAGGAGGGTCAAGTCCTCAAAACACCCTACAAACATGAACACACCCACCCACCCACCCACCCACGCACTCTCGTCTGATCCACTTTAGATATGCATTAGAGGAAACAGCTGGTGCTGCTCTAAAACAGTGTAACACACCATCTATTGAGTCACTGTCTCACACACACACACACACACACACATAGACAGAAAGCAGGGCACTGCATTCAAAATAACAAACCCTGGTGTCTGATCCTTTCATATGGTCAACCTCTTGTTTTCTCTCTCTCTCTCTCTCTCTCTCTTTCTGTAAAAACTGTAACTGTCTCTGACTGTGTGACGTTCTCTATCCTGCCAGCTGGTAGTGTAACGGTTAGGGAGTTGACCCCATGATCGAAGGATCGGCGGTTCAAGTCCCAGACTGCCAAAGGGAACAACTGAGGTACTCACAAACAAGGTACCGTCTCCAAACACTTCTCCCGGGCGCTGTACGTCACAGTTGGGTCAAATGCAGAGGTCAGATTTCATTGTGGTGCACTGTGTACTGTGGTGTGTTCACAACGACAAATACTAACAAAACTTTACTTCATCATTTTACTGTAGTGCTGCTGCTTCTTGGCCCAATCAAACCTACATTTACAGCATTTCACAGACATTCTTATTCAGAGCAACTTCCATTTTCCATTTCAATTTTAGGGATAAATTTCTTTGAAACAGCTCTGGATTAAAGGTCTTACTCAGGGACTCAATGATGGTAGCGCTGTGGGTAGGATTTGAATCCACAACCTTTTGGCCTGAAGAGTAACCTAACCAGAATACCTGTTCACTTATACAACATAAATACACACTGTGGCCTGGTTTCTTGAACATGGATTAAGCATAGCCTTGGACTAAACTCACCACTAAAACTCAAACCTAGTCTAGACCAGCGTTTCCCAATCCCGGTCCTCGCGCCCCAATCGACCTTCCCAACCCACAGCACAGCTGATGCTAATGATTAGCTAATTAGCAACGTAGGACCAGCGTGCGACAGTGCAGGAAATACTGAAAATGTGCAGAGCGGTGGGGCGCGAGGACTGGGATTGGGAAACGCTGGTCTAGACACAAGTTTAATCATAGCTGGGGTAACTGGCACTATGAGTCAAAAATGGGAGCGCTGTACCTTTGCTTGGAACTGGCAAATGTTCAATTGCCAATTGCATTCAGACTAAGTTTGCAACATCTGTACTATAAAAGTGTCTATGACATCTTAAACATGTAGTAACAATGTCTTGCAAAACCTCTAAAATGTTTAAAAACTCCTCCAAACTTCTTTTTCTACCTCTCCAGCCTCACCTCCAGAGCGTGCTGGTAGAACTGGCAGGCGAGCAGTAGGAGCGAGTGTCGCTTCTCCAGGTGGTTCTTCAGACTTTTCCACGCCTCACTAAGGGACAGAGCCATGGCCTCGTAAACCACCGCATCCTTCTCCTCCTTCTCCTCCACCGTCTTATCCGCCTCCTCCAGCAGCGCTCCTACACCTCCCTCATTTCTCTGTCAAGAACAGTTCCATATTGTCACTTAAAAGTTATTCAACATTAGTGAGTGATTATTTGTCATTGCGAACAGACCACACCACAGCACAGCACACAGTGCACCACAACAAAATGTGACCTCTGCATTTGACCCATCCATGAAGGAGCAGTGGGCAGCTAACAAGGGCAGTGCTCGGGGAGCAGTGCTTGGGGACGGTACCTTGCTCATGAGTACCTCAGTGGTAACTTTACCGGACTGGATTCGAACCTGCGAAACTTGTGATCACGACGTGAACATCCTACCGTTACGCCACCGACTGCACAAGAGTACTGAAGTAAGACTTTGTATAGTATACATAATTTAGTTAGGTACACAAACGTTAACTGAGAGTATTCCTACTTATTTTTACTTTAGAAAAAATATACTATAAGAGAGGGGCGGCACGTTAGTTAGCACTGCCGCCTTACAGCGAGAAGCTCCTCGGGGTCCGCCATAGGGCCTATCTGTGTGGAGTTTGCGTGCTCTCCCCGTGTTCACGTGGGTGCCCCGGTTTCCTCCCACAGCCCAAAAGCAGTAGGTTAATTGGTGATTCTGAGTTGGCCACGCAAGGTGTGACTGTGAGTATGTGTGTGCCCTGCGGTGTGTTGGCGCATGCCCAGGGTTGGTTACCACCTTGCGCCCGTAATTTCTAGGATTGCGCTCCCCACCGTGACCCCAGTTGGGATTAAGCAGTTTGGATAATGAATACTACATGAGAGTATACTGACTTATTTTTACATTAGAGGAAGTACACTAACGGCACACTGGAATATACTTCTTCTTCATATGGCTAGACACAAGAGCCACATTAAACAGCACTGGGATAAACACATCTCCCTCCCTAACGTCCCAAAATCCACAAACATCCCCCAAGCCACGTGCTGCCAAATGTTGATATCTCTCATGATTATGGGGAAATTAGCTCGTGGTAAACAGACACTTTGAATTCACGCGAGCGCTTCTACAATCTGAACGCACGTGCGGCAGTGCGGTTGGCATGCTGGGGATCGACTTTAATTAAACGCTCCACTTGCATGCCTGACTGTATCCAAACTTGGGGTCGGGCGTTGGTCCAACATCAGTGCATCTAAACTCGGCCTGTGCTCTTTTCACTGTTCCTTACATTACAATTCATATGTTAATGCAGCTCAAGGACGAGGTTGTGAATGTGAAGCATCATTCCAATTATGATTTATTCATTTTCTTTTAGACAAGAAGTGATTTAGTTGATTTCCTGTATATGCATATTATTTATAAAATGAATGATCCCACTACCGCTGTTGACAGTATATAATGGCAAGGAAATTGGCCCCATGATTACAATGAGTGAGTGCGTGATTATTTGTCATTGTGAACACACCACAGCACAGCACACAGTGCACCACAACCAAATGTGACCTCTGCATTTAACCCATCCGTGAAGGAGCAGTGGGCAGCTAACAAGTACTTGCTCATGAGTACCTCATTGGTTAATTTACCAGCCCTGGATTCAAACCTGCAACCTTCGGATCACAGGGCGAACGCCCTACCATTACACCACCAACTGAAGGTTGCGGTTCAAGTCTCAGACCAGTAAAGGTACCATTGAGGTACTCATGAGTAGAGACGTGAACCTTCACTGGTCTGACGATTCAATTACGTTTATTAGATCAAGGATTCTCTTACAATATCACGATGCAGGCCATCAATTTTTCTACATTACTTCACATTGCACGCAGATCATGCAGCCGTAGTTAGTACCGGGATGTTCTTTTTAACTAAAATATTTATGCTGTAGCTGTCACAGCCCCCTGGACTTTGGCTGGACTGTGCCCCCTCGAAGTCTGCAGAGTGGCCAGCAGATGCCACCATTTAGTTGTGTAATGTATTCAGTTCTGTCTCGTGCCCCCTGTCTGTCTTGTCCTTGTTCCACCTTCCCATTGGTTAATCAGTCTTCGTTAGTATCCCCACGTGTGTTGGTTAGTGTTTGGCTCAGCCTGTGTTCCTGATTGGTTTACCCCTTTATTGATTGATTTGGCTTGTTTAGAGTTTGGTTTCTGATTGGTTTTCTCCTGTTTAATTAATCTCGTTCCTTGTTATGTTTCCCTATTTAGGCTCGGTTTTTCCCATCGTTTCCTGGCTGTCCACCCTAACCGTAACCCCCCACCCGTGTCGGTGTGCTACCCGATTTTGGAAGAGAAAGTTTTTCTGTTTTTTTGGCCCTCGCACTGTTTTATGTTCAGTTTTCCAATAAAAGGCTTGCAACGACTACCTTGCTTTGTGTCATAGTGACCCGGGGCTGTGACAGTAGCCAGAAAATCACCAAGCAATGTCATTATGATATAATTCAGGGGTTTTCAACTGCTTCAGTCCCAGAGACCACCACTCAGACCAAGCAGTCTCAGTGTGGGGGGAGTATTTTGTGTATTACTATTTAGATATGAAATGAGCTTTTGCAGGTTGGGATGTCTGCGGTTATGAGATTAATTTCAGCACTCCTGCTCATGAGCAAGGTACCGTCCCCAAACACAGCTCCTCAGGCGCTGTCAAAAAAGCTGCCCACTGCTTCTTCCTTCATGGATTGGTCAAATGCAGAGGTCACATTTGGTTGTGGTGCACGGCACAGCTAATCGCTCGCCCCCTGGTACACTGTGTCTTGTGTTGCATCACATTATGCAGCGCTGCAAGGTGTTTAAAACAGATCATGGCTGAACTGGAGCTAAAGTGGATCCTAAAGAGCAGCTCTAAACAGATGCCTGTTGTGAGTGCTGGATAAAAACCTGGCAGGTCAAAGACTGTTAACAACTGCAGTCAGAAGTACAGGACTTTATCAACTCTAATGAGGTCTGGGCATTCCCTCTTGAAATAACATCAGCATTCAGTGCCAACTTGCAGCAGGACACGGGTAAATCCAGCCTCCATATTCAACTCTTCAGCTAAACGCCATTGAACAATAGTTGTTAAAATGAGAGAACTGTAATTTTTGCAGAACGTTAGCTCTTCAGGAAATTGGATTAAACCATACTGTTGAAAGCAACAGTAAAAATGATGGGTACATCAACTAGTGATCAACATCTTTCTGAAACTAACTGCAACTTTTAAAGGAGAAAACACGGGTCCCTTGGCAATGCTCCACATTCAAACTGTGCTGTTTTGGAACGTTTGCCACATTCACTTACCAATATACAGATTACATTGACATTTACAGCATTTAGCAGACGCTCTTACCCAGAGCAACTTTTCAGGGACAGTTCCAGAGGTCGGATTTGAACCCACAACCTCTTGGGCCAAAGGCGAGTGTTCTACCACTAGGCCACCAGCACCCTAGTTCAGTTTGATTATAATCAATCTAAACACATACTCTGTTTATTCCAGGTTGTATGTAAACAGCTGAGCCTGGTTCTCTTAAGAGGGTGAAGGTCATAATTTAAGTGAGTCATTATTTATCATAGTGAACACAGCACAGCTCTGCACACTAATGGCAGCGCCTGGCGAGCAGTGCTTAGGGACGGTACTTTGTTCATGAGTCCCTTGTTGGAACCTGTGAAAACTGGAGCCACGTCGTCTCGTGTCTCTGTATATCTGTAGAGTATGTAGCAGAGATGACAATAAAGTTTACTTTGACCTTTACTGGTGCGGGACTTAAACTAGCAACCTTTTAATCAAGGGACCAACTCCCTAACCGTTACGCTATCAACTGTCCCTTAAGTTTGAGTTTGAATTAATGGAAACCACTACCAAGTCAGATATAAGGATTCAACTGCACAAATCTAGCGCTGGATATGAAACTGCATAACATTAAATTTTTTGGAGTGACTATGTGCACAACCTGCAGATTTCTGTAGTTAAACTCACTTACAGCAAGGCCTTTATTTCCCTGAAAAAAATACATAGAAAATAAAAATAAAAATTTGGTGTCTGTGTTAACGTTTTTGAGTGGACCTGAAATCAGCTAAAAATTGGAGTAAAAATTGACACTGATATTTAGCATTTTATGGTTATTGGTATGTGTTTTTTTGGCACTGATGAAGCCGCTTCTGTATAATGCTACTACTCTGTGGTCTCGAGGAAAATCATAGAAGTCATAACAACAGTGGAGGCTGCAGGCACTGAAAATTCTGACACAAGCTGGGAGTGCCCTACACTTTTTGTGTTAAAAACATTATTAAATGTGATCAAAATGAAACAAACTCTAATAGTCATTTAAACTGAGTGATTTAAACTGAGTTTGTTGGTGTATTTGTTAATCTAAATTTTCCCTCTATTGGTTCAAAACATCAGTAATCGGTCTCCTGGATTAGTAATAATTGATCTTAATATCAGACCTGGGGCGGCACGGTGGCACAGTGGTTAGCGCTGCCGCCTCACAGCAAGAAGGTCCTGGGTTCGAACCTCGGGGACAGAAGTAGGGCCTTTCTGTGTGGAATTCGCATGCCCTCCCCGTGTTTGCGTGGGTTTCCTCCGGGTGCTCCAGTTTACTCCCACAGTCCAGAGGGATATATAGGTTAATTGTTGACTCTAAATTGGCCCCGTAAGATGTGAATGTGTGATTGTGTAAGCAGGTGTGCCCTGTGGTGTGTTGCAGCTGCCCAGGGTTGTTGCCCGTCTTGCATCCGTAAGTTCCCGGGATAGGCTCCGGTCCCCCACGACCCCAGTTGGGATTAAGCGCTTCAGATAATGAATGAATAAGCGAATATCAGACCTAAAATATATCAGTCGATCATGTTTCGTAGACTCAAGTCCCCAACTTGAGAACCCAGAGTTCAATGTTTCACTAGAAGATGGTACATTTGAAGAATTTACATCTATTATTTATTGTGCTCTTCAAATATTTCCAGTTTAGGTCTGAGAGTTTGTTAAAATGATGTACAGACATTATAAGAGAGTTTTGCAGAATGATCTGTCAGCTAACTTGGGTTGAGAACGGAGCTCTGATGATGTGGAACCAACGAAACCTACCTTGAGTTTGGCCAGGAGCTGCTCGTGCTCCTCCAGGAGCTTCTTGGCCTCGTCCTGGTTGTTTCCGATCTCCAGCAGGTCTGGCCAGGCCTCGGTCAGCTGCAGCTCCACCAACTGTCCACACTTTAATAAAACACACAGACAGACACGCTAAAGGCTGTGTTTACACAGAGCTGAGATGTTCCACCCTCTCACCTTGGACCCTCTCATCACCCAACCTGAATTTTTTTCATGCTCAGAAATACTTTTTTTACAAGCTATTCATTAACTCTTTTACATTTACTACATTTTGCAGACATGCTTACCCAGAGCAACTTCCATTTTCCCAATTTCAGGGACAGTTTCCCTGAGAGCAACTTGGTAGAGCTGAAACGGTACCGTAATTCAAATAACTCAAATAATTCGATTACAAAAAATGGTCGAGGCCATTTTTCTAGAATCGAAGCTTCGTTTACTTCTGTTTACTTGCTACTCCAGCTGTAATATTCGGTTCCTTTTAGGATTCGGCTTCCTCTGAGTCACTCACTAAACTGATCTGGGTGTACGAGTCACTTGAGTCACTTGAGTCAGTATTTTCAAAATGCCGGCTTAATCGTTTGCTTTTCATAGAAGAAAGTATACGTGGCTTGTGATGAGAATGAACGCACTTCCAAATAAATGACAAAGTATCAGGTCGAGGCTACCAGAGCGGCAAGTATTTACTTTCAAGTGCCACTAGAGGAAGTTAACTGTGTGTGGTTTAGGGAGCGCTAACCCACTCGTATGTACGATTCGGTGGCGCGTTTCCCAAAAGCATAGTTGCTAACTACACTAGCAACACTACGTTACCCCAAAATAATAGTTGCTAACCACGCTAGCAACACTACGTTACCCCAAAATAATAGTTGCTAACTACACTAGCAACACTACGTTACCCCAAAAGCATAGTTGCTAACTAGGTTAGCAACACTATGTTACCCCAAAAGCATAGTTGCTAACTAGGCTAGTAACACTATGTTACCTTAAAAGAATAGTTGCTAATTACACTACCAACACTATGTTACCCCAAAAGCAAAGTTCCTATTACGCTACCAACACTATGTTACCCCAAAAGCAAAGTTCCTATTACGCTACCAACACTATGTTACCTCAAAAGCATGGTTGCTAACTACGCTAGCAACATTATGTTACCCCAAAAGCATGGTTGTTAACTACGCTAGCAACACTGTGTTACCCCAAAAGCATGGTTGCTAACTATGCTAGCAACACTGTGTTACCCCAGAAGCATAGTTGTTAATTACGTTAGCAGCACTATGTTAATTGCGAATGTACACTTTGTTAGCAGGTAACACATAATGATGTAACTCAGTTACTAACTCACTAACTTACTTTTGGGGAGATGTAACTAGTAACTATAACTAATGAGTTTTTTAAAGTAACGTTCCCAACACGGCAGATCTGTAATGGTCATTTTCATCCTTTTATCTGTTTGTTTTTCCCTTAGGAACTGAATGAATGAGGTCAAGCCTGTTATACTTATTCGATAGCCTAGTCCACCGGCTCATCAGTGGTCAGTTTTGGAACAAGACAAGAGAAAAAACTACTTAAAAAAACAAGAATAAAAAATGTGTTTGTGAAATGGACAAACAAAACTTGAAAGTGAAAGTGCAAAAATGTACGACTGATAATATAACAGGCACGGTGGTGTGTCTCCTGTTGTCAAACTACAGTTCACAAGAAAACACTAGCTCATCAACCCAGAAATCTGAAATGCCATTTTTAGTTTTCTGGTGAAAGAAATACTATCGGCTCCAGCAGCTGCTGAAGTCCGTCTCTTTAGTCATATGAATTTGGGAAAGGCAGCAGCACATATGCAGGCTGATGGCTATTTAATTGTGTTGTATATTTCGGGAGCGTTTGGCAGCATTCGTTATGTTGACATGTGCTGCTCTTCACCGAGACATGTGCACTGAGTGAACAGTCAAGAGATTAAAATGATCTGGAAAAGTTGCTCTCTCTAGCTCACTCCCAGTTAGTTTCTAGAATTATTATTATAAATATTATCAGTGTTGGGGAGTCGATGGGGCTGGACAATATGACATCAAATCAATATCACGATTAACTGTACATTTTACTCTGATTATGATTTACCAACCTTTTCTGTTTGTCTGCCCACATAGCTCAGTGAGCAGGTTTGTAGTGTACGTACGCACTACAATATGTAACTACAGCTGCAATTCTATAAGAAAATGCCAATGTGATTTGCTCAAATTTTGTAGCCGTGACATGAAAACAGGCCGAGTAAAACGACTTTGATTAAAATGTATTGAAGTGAATGGGGACAGAACGAGGGATGATACAAGCAAGAAAAAGACGAGTGCGTGTGGAAACAGATTGAGGTGTGTGTTCAGTGAGGTGGTCTGATGTGGCATGAGAACCATGTTGACTGTCGTGTGAAAACAGGCGAAGGCAAGCGAGTCCCAAATCCCATGTATTATTAATGAGAACACAAATGGGTTCCTATGGGGATAACAAACGACAGAAAAAAGGATGAAAAAGACGAGTGCGGGTCGTGACGGTTACAGATATGTGAAGAGGCCCGCATCATCATGAATCATGTCGAATTTGGTGGTTTTGTGAAGAACGACGTCTGCGCAGTAAAATGTCGAAACTTAAGCTCCATGTTAATCTATGGGGGAAAAATGGACAGAACATGCGAACGAGTGCACGTAACATATATCAACAATAGGCCATGAGTTATAGAGTTGGAACGAAGTTTCTAGCACAAAAACTGTAAGAAGAGTAGCGGTGAGAAAAAGTGTGTGGTAAAAATGTAAGAACAATATGTGATTGATCACGGCCCAGCCCCAGGAGTAGCTAACTGGGTAACTAAGTAGTGAGGCTACTAACGTATCTACTTATTTCAGTAACAAATCTTCTTTTAAAATGCTGTAGCTTTTAAACACAGAATTAAAGTGTTTTTAAAAAGTAGTTAGCTGGGCGTACACAGAATTAAACAAGTATCCATGGCTGTGAAACTGCTTGGATGTAGTTAGCTACTTTCTCTCTGTAGCCTGTAGTATTGCTACCTACTATATCAGACCCTCCAGTATTTCGTGATGTTGAGATCGCAACTATTAACGCAAATTCCCCCAGTCCCTGCAAATTCATTACTAATGAAATGAATGAAATGAAATGAAATGAAATGGCGTTTTGCCACTATGCTGCCCAATGCTGGAACCAACTGGCCAGTAATATCAGATCTGCCCCAACTGTGGCAAGTTTTAAACGGATGCTAAAAGCTACACTTTTCTCTGTTGCTTTTCCCACACTTGCGTGCTGAGCTTATTGCAATATTTTAAATTAACTGTGCTTGATTTTAACACTTTTAATCGTTATATTTCTACTTTATCTTTATTTTTATTCATCTTCTCATTACTTTATCTTTACATTTAACTTTTAACAAATTTGATCTTGTTTCTGTAAAGCACATTGAATGACCCATGTGTATGATAATGTGCTCTATAAATAAACTTGCCTTGCCTACTACCGTGCAGTTTTGACCAATTACCGCAACTTTTCAGCAAATTGTGACCAATCATTGTCATTTCCCGCAAAACGTTGAGTCAGACGTCAGCAAACTCACTTCCTTGTTACGTTTTACATATACACACACATATATATATATATATATATCTATATCTATATATATATATAGATAGATATATATATTCTATATTCTATATATATATATGTATATATATATATGTAAAACGTAACAAGGAAGTGAGTTTGCTGGGACGCCTGACTATATATATATATATATACTATATATATATATATACACATACATACTTATATATATATATATATATATATATATATATATATATATATATATATATATATATATGCACACAAAATATGTATCTCACATATATACACATACATACATACATCTCTCAATACATATATATCTCAAATGTAACGATTCTATTTACCTGCATTCTATTTTGTTCTTTTCTCTGTCAACAAAGCAACCTGACAGCTGCAGTGGCACAAACACGCGTCGAAAGAGAGCAGTGCGAGCTTCTGTGAAACCTCATCAATAATTTAGACCTTTCGTTTGGCATTTTGTTAGAACGTTCCACCCCAATATTTCACATCTGTCTTTTATCCTCCCATTGGGAGCTAAGCAAATAAATACCATCATTAATTTGGTTTGACGGGTGTCGAGAGTCATTCTCTGTACACGGACGTCCTGAAACAGATAACAAAAAAGCCACTTTAAGTGTCAAAATAGCCACCTGTTGTGCATCACAGCTGATGGCTGGGACAGGGAGGCCTGGAGGTCTGGATCGATAAACCTTTCACACTGGTTTAAATCAGAGTTCTCATTTAAGGTGACACTAAACCAACGTTAGTCCAAGTCGGCACTAAATATAAAAATATGAGCCAGGCTATAAACACGTGGTCACAGAGGTGCTCAGTGCCACACTACTGACTTATCTACATTTTACTTTTAAATCATTGCAGCGTTAATTGTACCTACATTTCTTTTTATAGCAATGTATAATATAATGCAATAATGTATAGCAATGCATATATGCAAAGACAAAAACTTTCAACTACCCGTTATTTCTGATTGGCGCTGAATTGGCAGAAGAGACATCTGATTGGCTATCCTGCCCGCACCGCACACGCTCAGTGCGTCACGGTTTGCAGTGTAGCTAGCTACTATATTAAGGAGCTGTTTACACAGATATTTTTTATAACCGTCTACTTTTTATATGTTTTTTTTTTTTTATTGCGATAATACAACATTCGGTTTTAAAAAAGCCCCGTTTACATGTAGGCAGACAGTTTTTAAACACATTTTTATACGTTTATTTTTTAAATTGCGTTTACATGACAAAGCCCTGTTTACATATAGGTGGATATTTTTTATGAACACATTTTTTATATGTTTATTTTTAAAATTGTGTTAACACAACATTCGGTAAAAAAAAGAAGAAGCCCTGTTTATATGTAGGTGGACAGTTTTAAAATCACATTTTTATATGTTTGGGCCTTTTGGTTACGCGTGTCCACAGAATCCTGCGTTTTGAAAAATCTATACTTTGGAGGCAATTTTTAAAAATATGCGTTTGCGGTGGCTAAAACTCCTATATCTACATACATGTAAACAGGTCCTAAAACAGTAGCTTGGCTTGTAGTTTAGAGTAGCTGGAAGAGCTACCATTTAAAAGTAGCTTCCCCAACACTGTTCATTTTAGCTTTGCGCTATCACAACACCATAATTACATAATACGAGTGAACAGTTTGCTTTTTTTTATATATGTATACTGTATTTCCACTTGTAAAAAAGGACAAAGTTGGTACCTTGAGCACGGCAATAACAATCCGAGTTTGTCCAGCCTGCACAGCCACCGTGCTCAGCGCTGTGGTGGACGGGCGACCTCCCGGGTCACCTTCGCTGGGCATTGTCCTCCCAAACTGGCTCCCAAAAACAGACAGCTGGAAGGCTTGAAAGTTGGAAAGGTTCTTAGTGTTCTAGCAGATTCCTGATACAATTCAGAAACTCTCTCTCTCTCTATCTCATTCTCTCTTCTTTCTCCACGCTTGTCTCAGAACGCATCCCAACCCAAACGTGGAGCTCTCGCTGCTGTAGAGATCGGTTCTTTTAGATCTACACCGTCTCCACATCTGCAGCAACAAGTTGTCCAACTTCGCAAGTTTCGGTGCAGATCTTTTTTGGAAAGGCACGGATCCAACAATGTGAAATTAGTCCAGATTCGTCAGGCCGAGGCTGTGGCTGTGGCTGTGAACGAGGGATCAGCTCGTCCAGACTCACAGAGGAGTAAAAATATCCACGGTGTTTATCACACAGCACTGAAAGGCCATATGACACACCCCCTGTGGTGGCTGTGGTCCACTCCGAGTTCCCTCCCTCTCTTCTCTCCTCTCTATCTTTCTTTCTGTCGCAATGTGTGGTCGTGGACACTCTGGGCTGGTTTCTTGTTCGTGGATTAAATTGAGTCTTGAACTAAGTTGTAGTACCAATGGAGATTTAGCATTTAAACTCAAAGCTAGTCTAGGACTAGGCTTAATCCTTGACTGGGAAATTGGCACTTTATGCCTCATTCATCAACCCTTTTCAAGAAGAAATTAGCTCTTAACCCCCACAGACGTAGTTTTTACAAAGATCATGGCATCCGACATTGCTTTCATACCTGCAATTTGTTCTTAGAATTTACGAATGCTGAAGAACACACACATATTATTGACAGACATTAGCATTTTGGGGGTTTCCTTAAATTCTACAGTTGTATAATATCATCGTATTTTAGTGCAAACTATTATATTAAACTGCTGCTCTTTTTATTCATGTGCCCGAGACGGAAATGTAACAGATGGTGCAAGTAGAAAACCAACCTTGCATTTTTTGTATAAAGCATTTTAAAATATAGTGTTTCCAGAATAAATGTTCTTTATTCGTCATATACTTTTATAAAAGTACAACGTGGTGAAATGTGCTGCTCTTTATTTCGTTCAAAAATCACGTTAAAGAATTGGTTGCAATCGGGGTGTGAAGAGGATTTCAAGCAATACAGTAAAAATGCTCCAGAAGAAGATCTAGATCCCTACCTTTAACAGCAAATTTAAGAATAAAAGTAAGATGTTGCGGAACTGGAGGCCTTGTTTTGTTCTTCGTACATCCGCAGTGCACCAGGATGAAGTCTAGACTGGACTGTTTACAGGACATCAATAGTACAATACAGAGCTCATTTGTGGGTTTTTAATAGCTTTAAACACACACGCCAACAAACACACACACTTTTCTCTTTGATAATGAAGTCAGTCTGATCGTCTGCATTAGTGCATTGTCAACAACACAATTGTACTTTATAATATATAAACAGTTCTGCACGAACGTCTTGAGCCCCCTCTCAAGTAGGGGATTATGCATAATCGACAGAAGCGGTTGTAAAATCCCTAAATTATATCATAATGACATCGCTTGGTGACTTTCTGGCTACAGCATAAAAATTCTAGTTAAAGGGAACATCACGGCAGCAACTAGGGCTGCACGATCTGCATGCATTGTGAAGTAACGTAGATAAATTGATGGGATGCGTTGTCATGCATCGAGATATCGTATCGATCAAATCGAATCATTGACCTAATAACCGTAATACAATCAAATGGTGAGACCAGTGAAGGTTCACACCTTTACTCTTAAATCTTCAGATTTTGCTTCCCTAGAGCCACTTTCTTGTGTGTTTGGTGTAGTCGTGATAGGGCTGCGCGATGTGACCTCAAATCAACATCACGATTATTCATTCATTCGTTATCTGAACCGCTTAATCACTATCAGGGTCGCGGGACCGGAGCCTATCCTAGGACTATGGGTGCGAAGTGGGACCAACCCTGGACGTGCGCCAACACACCGCAGGGTGCACACACCCACGTCTTAAGGAGGCCAATTTAGAGTAACCAATCAACCTAGAGTGTATGCGTTTGGACTGTGGGAGGAAACCCACACGAACACAGGAAGACATACAAACTCCACACACACCCAACCTGGGGATGGAACCCAGGACCTTCTTGCTGTGAGGCGACAGCTACCGGGCCGCCCCAAATCACGATTAACTGAACGTTTTACCTTGCTTATTTTGTTTTTATGTTTTTGGTCAAATAGTTCACCAACAAGGCTGGCACTAAAACTAAACTATTAAAGCTGGAATTTTTTAAAATGAAAAAACAAAGGGGACAGAACATGAAAATAATTGAAATAATTTTTATACAAATGTATTTTCCCAATATATATATTTTTAACTTCAGATTTAGGTTTTCTTTACCTTCAATTTGCATTTGCACAGTCTTAGGAACAATCAGGGTACATCTTGACCTAGAAATATACATAAAAGCATAATATGTGTGATGAATAAATAATCTATATTCCGGAAACACTATATTCTAGAATGCTTTATTCAAAAATGCAGGGTTGGTTTTCCACTTGCACCAATTGTTTTATTTCACAATAAAAAGAGCAGCATTTACTACTCTCTTTTATTTCTCTTTAGTGAGAATAATGCATAGCATATTGGATGTTTTAAAAAGTCGTGGTTGCCCTCTCCCATAAAATGCAGCTCTGATTCCCTGACGACAGTACAATGGGAGGAAACCGCTCACAGTTAGATGCTGATATTGAGTAATGTAGTGAAAATGTACTAAATCCTGGCATCCTGCAACCTGCTGATATCAACCAAACACACACACACAAAGTTGTACAACTATCTTTGTGAGGACATTTCATAGGCTCCTATAATGACGATGTACAGTACTGTGCAAAAGTTTTAGGCAGGTGTGAAAAAATGCTGTAAACAAAGAATGCTTTCAGAAATATAATGATTGTTTATTTTTTATCAATTTACAAAATGCAAAGTGAGCGAACAAAAGAAAAATTCATTCACTGCATTTTGTTGATTGATGAAAATAAATGATTAACACTTCCATTTTTGAAAGCATTCTTTGTTTACAGCATTTTTTCACACCTGCCTAAAACCTTTCTACAGCGAATCCTAACCCTGACCTTAGCTTCAGTAACCAAATGCACATCTTTTACCTCTTCTAGTTTCTGGAATAAAACATGTATATTTTCTCCTCATAGGGACCTCCTCTCAAATGTCCCCACAAACCTCCCCCAAAAACAAATAAAAGTGATGTTAGGGGACAAAACGGCCCAAAAAGGTCCACATAACACATCAAAACATGGTACACCCACCCACCCACACACACACACACACACTGACGCTCTCATTAGGACAGAGGACACATCACAGCTTTGATCTAAAAGAGGGCGAGCAGAGAAAAACGAGTCAGCAGGAAAAATCAACACCTGCTGAATAAACAGATTTGTCCCTGGGTGATATTTGCTTTGAAAGTAAGGCCAGAGTTCAGCTCACCATCAGAATGCCTCAAATCTCAAAGGAATGTTTCCATATCTGTGAACTGTGGATAAAAACTGGTGAGATGAAGTGAGAATTTAAAAACCGAAAACTATAACAAATATGACGTATAAGTTTTATTCTTAAGGCCGAAATATACTTGCTGTTAACTACGTACGTACGTATGTACGTACATTCACGATCCGCATCCTGTGTTCTTTGCCTCGGTTTTTGTGCACATACTCAAAAATTAACAGAGCGTATACGGAGATGCAATATCTGCGTAATATATAGGGGGCAGTGTTGCGAGAAACTGAAGGGTGACAGCCAGTCGCTGAGTGCTGCCTGCTGGGTCACTGTGAGTCTGACTGTGTTCAATATGAGGGCGAATTCGACGGAGCAATTCATCAAACACTTTAGGAGATATTCTGAAATATTCCCGTTTTGTTTCTCGTCAACGTCTCTCATCAGCAAAACCAGAGAAAAGAATTCCCCATTTTGTTGACGAGATCTATTAAGTGGTGGAACGTACCATCTCTGCGTATTTTCGTTTTCTTCTCTGGTGCCGTCAGTATGATGAAGATTAATGCTTCTTCGACTTAAGACGTTTGTTTGGAATAACAGATGACGATTTTAAGATACAGGTATTCATTCATTTATTAGGTTTGCGGCCTCGACACTGACCCCTGGTGGTAAGGAGTACAAACATATCAGCACAAACGTTAACAACGCAACTGTAGATCACAGCACTGTATATGTCAGTCTTAACTCTAGTTTTTAGTTTAGTGTAAGATTCTTAACGTAAACCTCTAATTTCTAAATTCTATTTTTTTGGATCGTTTTTTACGTTTTACTTGTATGTGATGAAATACACCGCCTGCAACTTCTTTCAGTCACTCAAGAAGTGACTGAAGCTTTCAGCCACGAGAAGATGTCATCAGGTGGCGTCCAACTTTCCTTGGGCGTTTCGACCCTGAACCAAAATGCCCTCCAGTTGGCGGGTCAGCAGTGGTGGCCAGTCACTGCCCATCTTCTCCTGGCTTCCAGCTTAACTCCTCCCTCCTACTCCATAGCCAGCAAGAGGCTCTCTCTGCTGCTTCACCCAACCTGCGAGCGGCCATCTTCCTGTCCCTCCCTTCCATCCCCAGCGCTGTAAGGGCCCTCCAGACCGACTGTGCAGGAAATCCCCTACAGCCTACCTCGACTGGGAATAGCCAGGCATGCCACCCTTTGTCTTTGCATTGCTGGACCAGGTCCTGATATTTGATCCTTTTTCGTTCTGAGGCCGCAATGTACCCATCTTCCCACGGGACCGTTAATTCGATCAGTATGCTCTTCTTAGCCTCCTCGAACCATACAACCGTATCAGGCCTCAGGGAGGTGTGGACAAACTGAGAAAAATGAAGTTTTCTCCCCAGGTCCACCTTCATCTCCCATGATGGCACTGTATGCAGGAGGCCCTTCATGGTTCTCTTGGAGGATGCTGGTCTCTTCCCCGCCCTGATGAATTGGATGGATGGTGCAGGTCTCATGTGAGCTTGACGCTTTTTCCATCTCTCCTGCTCCAAGATGTCGGCCAGTGTCCTGAGGACCTTATCATGGCGCCAACGATATCTTCCTTGGCTGAGAGCTGTCCTACACCCAGCCAGTATGTGCGCCATTGTGCCTCTTTCTCCGCATAGCCTGCACAGAGGGTCCTCCCTCAGTCCCCAGTGTCATACACTGAACGGAGTGAAGTTCAGGTGAAGTGATCTTATGTTTGAGCAGGTCCCACTTCGTCCAGGCCCCCGTGATCCAAGCTCCACAGCTCGACGGTGGAGTCCAGGAACATCATCACAGCCCTGCACTTTGCCACCTTGAACTCTTCAACAACCGATGATAGGGGTAGTTGTAACTGACCGGACCTAATATAGAGCCCTACTGACGTGAAGCTTGGTGGGATGCCGAGCCATTTACGAAGGTGCTTGTTGATTCGTTGCTATATTCCTTCCACCGTTGTCATAGATACTTCGTAAATTGTCAGAAGCCACAAGAGTCGCGGTAGCAGACCACGCTGGAATAGCCAGGCCCTGAACTTTCCTGGCAAGCCTGAACTTTCGATCTTTCTCAGCCATCCCTTTGTCTGTTTCTCTGTCATAGACGCGCTGTCGCTGTCACTGAGGGATGGATTGTACCACTTACCAAAGCATTTTATTGGGCTCTCCTCAACTGATGGTATGGGCTCCCCCTGGACTTGCAGTTGGAACTTGCTGGTCACTTTACCATTCCTGATCACCATGCTCCTAGACTTCTTTGGCTTGAATCTCATTCGAGCCCACGTTGCCACATCGTCTTTAACTATGTATGTGACAAATAAAGAATCACAGGGATTTAAGTTCTCAGGCGCTACGACGGAATTCCGTCCACTGGACTCCAAAGCTGTGACGTATTTCCGTCGAACTCAAAGACATATTTGATATAAATGCAAATCCGATGAGAATAAAGTGTAGAAATTTTAGATAGCCCACTGCGATAGCCTTCTTATTAGAATATTGATTATGCAGACTCAGTGATCAGCTGTGTGAATACGCGCACAGTTAGTTTGAGGGCTCGCAACTCTCACGCTTCAGTTTGGTCAAATTTTCTCATTTATTACAGACAAAACTCATGTTTTGGCTGATAAATAACAACAACCAGTGTTCTACTCACAATACAGACATTTGTCAATATTTTCAGAGTAATGCGCGTCCGTCGCGTTATGGTGACGCAGCTCTGAGTCGCGCATGGGGGATTGTGGGAAATAAATAGCTCATTTTATAGGCCAAAATGGTTCCAAATCGACTCAAAATTACTTAAAACTTTATTAATTATTTTTCAATTAATCAGATTTTTTTTAAACCCCATTCTATAATGTTAGAGTAATCAATAGGAGAAAGACTAATATCGTTCACAACTTTCTTCTGTAATTACAACAAATCCTTTATATTTCATATATCTGTACATATGATTTTA